>CM059564.1:66669435-67269435 GCA_030386875.1 Morinoia aosen | reverse complement strand
CCATTTTTTGGCCGATACCGATACCCATTTTTTGGCCGATACCGATACTCCGATACTTGAAAATACCGATACTTTGACCGATACCGATACTTTTACAATCATCTAACCTAATAATTCCCGTTGTATGTTTGTTTTTGTATTTGTTCGGTGTCCGCTTCTCAAGAAACATAGGATGTCTGAGTTTCCGGTATCATGGATACCGAATTCATCAGTGTAACATTGGAAGATCGTCTGTACATGGATTGATATGTTTGAAATTTTATCAGGATAGGTTAGTAGTATTGAATTGGTTGTTGTGATAGCAGTAATTTGCGCATTTTTCTTAACCATGTCGCTTTTGTACAGCTTTTAGGCCATATTGAATAATTAAAAAAAACATTAAATTAAATATAGTAATTTTGAGAATAGCTGTACCCGAAGTAATCGTTTCTGAGTAATGGTGATTTGTCACCGGAGGGGAACTCCGAGTCAAGAGAGCTTTGTGTGTTCTTGTGCATATGTGCTGGGCATAAACATTTTAAGCCTACCCGATTTTCCGTTCTACGTATTGGCAACAGTGGACAACGCATTAGTGGTGTAGGGCCTACAAGAACCGCAGTTGCTACCGTGTAATGACGATCGCTAGGCCTTCGCGTCGTACTTTGCGGCGATGCGGGTCACGACATAGAATTAGGATACCATAAGTTAGATAATGTTGACGGAATTTTTCCATGGGTTCATCTAGCTCAACGCTGACATTGTCCTTGGCATTTCTAGGGATCCTGCTGCTACCTAATAATACCCTTGCCCTTGGTTTATTTGTTTGGTGTCTGTTTCTTCCATTTCTCTGTCGCGCTCATAAGGATATTTATAATGACCGTATCTGTGATACGAGTTTCACCAGTGAGCAAGTACAAAAATATCGTTCATCACGGATACTGTTAGGATGGATATACTGTATTTGTTTGTCAGCTACATCTTAAAAATTCGTTCATGAAAGATATTGAATCCCATTTTTGGCGGGCCGTGCACACTTGTATTAAAATAAAACCATTATAAGCCCTACATGGGGGTTATAATAGAATTATTTGCTAATATATCTAATAATATAAAAATATTGACAATAAAGTTTCCGATTTTGAAAAAGAAAATTCTTTTGCTATGTTAACTATATTGTTGAGAAAAATAACAAAATGAAATCCATTCAATAGATATGTGTTTCTAATCGTATTGCAACGTGATGTAGGCTAGCTATAATAGCAACTGGCTCCAACAGTGGACCAAAACAATAATTTATCCAAAAAAGGATTGTCATTTTCGTGTTACACACGCCAAATACGAGTACATACTTTGGCGAAATGAAAATAGTAAAATTCGATAATCCTCGAAGCCGAAAATATCCGCAAACACGCAACCATCTTTAAGATGAGGAATTAAAAAACAAAAATTTCAAGGAACTTGAACATATTTATTAGGAATACGTTTTGGAGTCCAGATCCATCATCAGTTCGTAAATTTACAAATCGTTACGTCTGCAATAAACGAAAAAACAAAATGTTGGATACAGTCATTCAAGGAAATCGAGAAAATAGAAATAAAATTAAAACATGTCCCAGAAAAACTAAAATCGACAAGATTATTATTTAGTTACAATTTGTAATGGGTAGGAACTATCAGAATTGTTGAGGGCCGGTTTTCGTTTGAAAATATGTAACGATTCTGAAATTCTAAGGTCACATGAAGTAGAAGCCGAATCTTAGATTTTGAAGTCCGCAGAGGATGTTGGTTCGTTGCATTTTACTGGGTGATTACGTACTGCGGAGTGTGAGGAGTAAGCTAATTAGTTCCCCGCGCAGAAGCTTCGACTCCGATGTTCGGCCATTCTGTTATAAAAATTTCGTGACGTCATGCCGACGTACGATGATGTGCACTGCACACAACTGTACAACTGTTAAGAATAAATCGGAGAGGCTCGCATCTCCATCGGAAGCGTATCCTTGTACCGGAAAAAACAAGCAGCCTTAAAATTGTACAATTCCGGTGCAAGGATACGCTTTGATGGAGAAGCGAGCCTTTCTGATTTATTCCTACAGTTGTACAGTTGTGTGCAGTGCACATCATCGTACGTCGGCATGACGGCACTAAATTTTTACATCAGAATGGCCGAACATCGGGGTTGAAGCTTCCGCACGGGGAACCAATTCGCACAATTCGTACGTAATCACGCAGTGAAATGCAACGAACCGATATCCTCTGCGGACTTCGAAATCTTAGATTCGGCTTCATCTACATGTGACCTCGGAATTTTAGAGTCGCTACATATTTTTAAACGAAAACCGGCCCTCGAAAATTCTGACAGTTCCTACCCACTGCAAATTGTAAGTAGATCATGTCGATTTTATTTTCTCTGGGACATGTTTTGATTTTTTTTTGTTTTCGTGATTTCCTTTAATGACTGTATCCAACATTTTCTTTTTTCTTTTAGTGTAATGAATTTTACTTTTACGAACTGATGGTGGAGCTGGACACCGAAACGTATTCCTAGTAAATATGATTAGGTTCCTTGGAATTTTCCTCGTTTTTAAATTAATCAAGTTGCGATTAAAGCAATCAACTAACCCGTTCAGATGTATTCAACTATATGATTGTTCGTGAATTTTTCAAACATCTTAACATAGTAGAAATATACAAGATTCGTTATGAACGGCGATAGACATGCTAAATTAAAATAAAGTCTTAGCTTCGGAATATTTGACGATTTACAAGCTAAATTAAAATAAAATTTTCAGCAACTTCTATATTAAATTCACAAAAACTTTCAAATGCACTTTCAACTTTATTAAATTGGTTTGGTTTTTGTTAGCCTGTCACATACTTTGAGAAATGGACATTAGGTCAAACTATATAGGTTTTAGTCGTAAAAGTATAATAGTTTTATGTCGCTACAGGGTTTAACTATTCATGCTACATAGCTTTCAGTTATGACCGTACGTAACTCATCGGGAATTCAAAGTAGTAAATTCAGTTAACGGGCCTGATTAAACGCTATAATTTAACAGTTAGCTAGCTAATTTACTAGGTATGAATAGGCTTTTTATTTAATTAGAAGTACGCACAGCCCGTCAAAAATGACGGGATTCACTAACCTTCTTGAACAAATTTTCCAAATGCGATGCCCAACGAATGTATTCATCCTAACGGTACCCGTGATGAAAAATATTCTTGTACTGCGTACTGGTGAAACTCGTATCACAGATACGGTCACTATAACTCTCCTCATGAGCGTGACAAAGAAAATGGAAGAAGCGGACTCCAAATAAACCAAGGGTGTTATTAGATAGTAGCAGGACCCGTGGAGATTCCATGGACAATGTCATCGTTAAGCGGACCCGAGAAAAAATTCTGTCAGTATTACCTAACCTGTGCTAACCTAGCTTAT
The DNA here is from genome assembly GCA_030386875.1 of Morinoia aosen. Classification (NCBI taxonomy): domain Eukaryota; kingdom Metazoa; phylum Arthropoda; class Malacostraca; order Amphipoda; family Talitridae; genus Morinoia; species Morinoia aosen. The sequence goes on along the minus strand of CM059564.1, from coordinate 67,266,017 downwards.
CCTAATCTAAGCTAACCTATCCTATATATCCTAACAAAACCTATCCTGATAAAATTTCAAATATTTAAATGCATGGAAACGCCATCTTTTAATGTTACACTGAGGAATTCGGTATCCATGATACCACAAACTCACACAACCTATGTTTCTTAAGAAGCGGACACCGAATAAATATATAAATAAACACATACATACATACATACATATACCGGGCTTATCCTCCCCATGGGAGGGTAGCCGACAGCAGGCCACAATCACCACACTTAGTCACTAGGAGGCGAGAGAGGCAGCACTGGCCGCACCTGAACTGCCAGGATCAGCAGCAGCCCAGCACAACCACCTTCCACAGTCAGGCCCGACAGCAACAGCTGGTTTACCCCGACCGCTTCATTGAGTGCAGCCCCTCCCCCGCACGTGACAGGTCAACCCCATCACACGCGGGCAGCTTCCAGTAACGCGTCAAAAATAAAATTACCTCCTTATACACTGCCCCCACTCACTTCTGTCCGCAGCCATCCCTCTCGCCACGTCCACAGTCAGACCCCTCTCATACAAAGCACGTCGCACCCCATCCATCCAACTCATCCGTGGTCTACCTCGCGCTCGAAGACCACTCACTTCCGACATATATATCTTTTTCACCAGCCGATCAACATTCATTCTTTCTACATGCCCAAACCATCCAAGCACTCTTTCATCCACTCGCCTGCTCAACTTTTTGATAACACCCGTCTGCTCCCTAACCAACTCATTCCTGATCCTATCTCTTCTAGTTACTCCATACATGCTCCTCAAACACTTCATCTCAAACACATCCAACTTCCTCCTCTCAGCTGCTCTCAACCCCCAGGACTCTGCTCCATACAACAAAACTGGCACAATCAAACTTTCATACAGTCCCCTCTTAGCATTCATACTCAAACTCCTGCATTCAAAAACTTTCCTCATTGCACCCAATGTCTTACAACCTTCACTCACTCGATGCTTCACTTCTACTTCCATACTATCCTTGACAGTCACATCCGACCCGAGGTACCTAAAATGCTCTACCTCCTCTAAAACTTCCCCATTCAACCTCACATCCAAAGTTCCAAACACTCCACCTTTTGAACATCTCATCACCTTACTTTTATTCACATTTACCCTCAATTTCCGCCTTTCGCACACTCTACCAAACTCTGTAACCAGTCTCCTCAGTTTTTCCTCTGAATCAGCCACAAGCGCTGTATCATCTGCAAACAACAGCTGACACACTTCCCAATACATACCATTTCGTCCCACCAACTGCGCACCTTTTCCCAACACTCTGGCATTCACTTCTCTCACCACACCATCCATAAACAAATTAAACAACCACGGCGACATCACACATCCCTGTCTCACACCTGTCACAACTGGGAACCATTCACTCACCTCATTCCCTACTCTCACACATGCTCTGCTATCAATGTAGAAACTCTTGATCGCATTCAACAGTCTCCCACCCACTCCATACAAACTTACCACTTGCCATAAAGCCTCGCGATCCACTCTGTCATACTCCTTCTCTAGATCCATAAATGCCCAATATACATCCTTTCCCTTTAATAAGTATTTTTCATTCACCTGCCTCACAGCAAACATTTGATCCACACAACCTCTACCACACCTAAAACCACACTGTTCTTCAGCAAGCACACGATCCGTCAACACTCTCACTCTTCCAATTAACACTCTTCCATACAGCTTCCCAACGACACTCAGTAGACTTATACCCCTAGAATTACTGCACTCATACCTGTCACCTTTCCCCTTGTACAACGGAACTACGCACGCGCTACTCCAATCAACCGGCACTTTACTAGCCTCGAAACACACATTTAATAAACGCACCAACCATTCTATAACCACATTTCCTCCTTTCTTTAGACATTCAACCGTGCAGCCATCCAAACCTGGAGCTTTCCCATTTTTCATTTCATCCAACGCACATCTCACCTCTGCACTTCTTATTCGATTTCTATTCACTTCACCAAACACAGGCATTCTAACATCACTTCCAACAGCTACTACTCTCGCAATCCTATCATCCCTCACGTTCAGCAGTTCCTCAAAATACTCCGCCCATCTCTTTCTCACATCACAACTCTCCACTAGCAGCCTACCATTTGTATCCTTCACTCTTGCCTCATTCTCCAACTGACCCTTCCTAATTCTCTTCACTTCCTAAATAAACACACAATGGGTATTATTAGGTTGCATACTTTCACTTTCATGATTTATGACCTTCATTTTAATAATAAAATACGTATTATTGGAAAGTATCGGCCGAATTTACCGATACCGATACCACTAAAAATGGCCGATACTGCCGATACCGATACATCGGTACATCACTACTTGTTTTTACCATCATTCTGGTACTACTTGTATGTGTAATGCTTTTCATAGTTCTAGGGTTTACTCAAATAGAAATATTGTATGTAAGGTTTGATGCAGCCCAAGGGGGACATGGATTGCTTCTGAATTTTCTATTAGAATTCAGCTAGAGTTTAGAAGTGAAAGGTCTTGACTCTAATACTTGTAGTGTTCTACTTGGGCCCTGCAATTGAAGTATCGGAGAAGTGAGTGAAAATAATTTAAGCTTGGATAAGGAGGTGTTAGATGAGTTAGTTGTTTTGCGTATTTGGGAGCAAGTGTAGCCACCAATAGTGGATTAGATGAAGAGGTAAGAACTTAGGGAAGAAAATGGTACTAAGTGTTACAAGATTTGGAAGTGGTTTTTAGGAATAGGTGCCTGAATAATAATGCTGAAAGGAAGTTGTACGAAAGCGTTGTTGTGATGATATATTGTTGTATGGATCTGAAATGGGGGGCTTAAAAGTAGCTGGTAGGAGTTGGCTGAATGTGGTTGAGATGCTGTGAGATGAAGATGTGAGTAAGACTGGATAAGACTCTAGCCCACTAGAGAGCTAACAAGAAGAGAAGACTTCTGTGTGTTGAAGGGGTTTGATCGTATGGTCAGAATGAAGGAGGGCTGGTTGGTTGAAGAAAATTAAGTCAGAGGTGGGTGGAAGGAATGTCAGAGATTGGCCAAAGACAGGATAGTTAAATGGGGTTGAAATTGCGTTGTGCAAAGAAGTCTTTCATGTAGTTTGTTCGGGTAAAATTTTATTTCTTTCGTTTGTTAGATTTTTCTGTTACAATACACCATGCTTATCGGAAGCCAAGTTCAAAATTCTAACTGAAAATTACTCTCTTCTAAGGCTGTATTCATCCTCTTAACTCAGAATAGATCGTGAATTTAATTTAACCTGTAATGAACCATCAAAGCTCTTTTGTCACCAGGTGAACGAATCAAGTTCATATCGTTTCTATCATCTCCACAGGTCCGGCAGATGTGCTCTCACTTCCACATCCTGTGTTTCTCAATCAAGGATCGTATCTTTTCATAGTTTTCTTTAACCCAGTTTTGAGCCGTTTGATTCATGTGTGGCGTATCATTCATTGATTGGGGTGAGACATGTTACTTCGACCGGGCGTTGTGCTCGACACTAAATCCTTGTTTTCTCTGTTGTGTCTCCAGGTCCGCCAGATGTGTGACCACTTCCACATCCAGTGTTTCTCGATCAAGGACCGCATAGATTGACTACTTGCCGACACCGCTTAGACAACTTTGCCATCTAGCACTAGGACCGTGCTCGTGACAATACTCAGACTTTAGCCCTTACCACTAGTGTACTCCCTAGCTTCTTTCTTTTGCTTGGTAATGCCCACTGGATAGTGCTCTTAAATTTATAATGTGCTATAATAATAATACGAGTAGTAATAATTATAATAATTACCTAAAATATTTTATACTTATTTGAATTTGTGTTTGTAACATCTTCGTTTCTATGTGTGACTGCAAAAATTAGTGCAGGTCTATCATCCTTTTTAAAACAACGTTAATTTTTAAAAGCAAATGGTATTCTTCTTTGCCTTGATTCCTGTAAGACAATACCTTTTTTCAATATTTATTATTCTATTTTTGCTAGTGGAGCAACTCAAGCTAAAGTTTAGTTGACGTGTTGGGGATTCTCAAAGACTAGCCTTGAAGCCCACATGATGGGTGTGCTGTTGTGAACTGAACATAAATTTCAAAAATAACGGAATTGAATTTGCGTCATGCTACATCCCTATTTATTGCTGAGATGAACTTTCAAACATTTACGTGTTAGAAGTCCATTCATTGATCTTGTGTATAAAATCTTCCGCATAATATATTGGCGAGCGCTCCAGTTCCGTACAGCAGTTACCTGTTACGTGGGTGTGATCCCGGTGACAAAGATGGGAAGAGCCTGAAGCCCGAAGTGCTGCTCAGTATTGTTCTTTAGCCGCACCAAGTTTTGTTGGCTGCTTAATTCAATACACAAATTGAAGCCCAGGCTTCGTCATCAGAACGCTTGGTTTGACATCGTAAATTCTGGATATATGCTTTGCGGTGCCTGCCTGAACAATGTCAGTTGTTCAGGGAAACGAGGCTTTAGAGCACTTCCATGCTTGTTGCTGGTGCAGTTCTTGAGAGAGACGGTCCTGTGCTAGTTTCGCTGCAGCCCCGCACGCCACAGCCATGCTGCTGCTCTCAGATGTTGCTCGTTCTTGCCCTCCATTGTAGGTTTGGAAAATCTCCCCACAGTGATAGTATTTCACTCTTATCGGTCCCGTTGGTCATGGTCGACTGAAGTTGTAACTTTCCTTCCTTTTGATGTGACCGAGTGACGTGATCCGACTTTCTGTTACTTTTGGATTTAAAGCGTAGAATGCTAATAAAAAACTCGATTCTCTTTTTATAATAATGAAGTATGTGTTGTAATGCGTCATTAAAACTTACTTGAAAAGGTAAAAAGATACGATGAGAAAATTTTCATTCAAGATTATGAACTTTTCGTTTTTGCAAAAGATTTAATTACCTGATTGAAAAGTAATACTGTTACTATCCAATCGAATTTACTTTTCTCGTGAGAAATTCGGACCACGTAATTGTCTGTATTTGAACTATTCAAAAATGGTTTATATTACCTATTTTATTTGCTTTATTTTATGCCTCACTAGGAGAAGCTTCAATTTCATATTTTGGCCAGTGGAAATTTTTTATTAAGCTTTACCGTTTTCCAACTCATTTACTGCTGAGTAAAGTTTGATATTAACATTCTCTGTTCATAGCCGAGGATTTAAGCGTAATTACAGCATGCATGCTAACTGCTGCCCAAGCGTTTCAGGAGTGGCTTGTTAGCCCTGTCCACTCCTGCATCAGGTGTGACGTTAATAGCATTCGTTCCCCAATTTGGGTAAAACTTCATTTAATCGTCATACGATGCAAAACACTTGCATCGGAAGTACCCCAAGTCTTCAAGTGTTATGTGTGCTGTATTGATTTTTGAAGTATTTTCATAACTCTTGAGGGAATTTCTGGGTTGTGTGTGGTCTAATACGCAGTCTACCGTTTGATAGTATGAAACCGATGCTCTTATTGTGTCATGCAGTAGTTCTTCAGTCGAAACTGATTTGAGCCGTTCATATTGGCACTTTTGGTGTCTGGTTTTTCCTAAACTAGCAACGTTATAATTGTCATAGATGTAACCCACGCAGACTCCCTTGTCTTGCCCGTAATATCCTTCAATTCGTGTTTCGTTGAATTATTGAACAATTATATGAATCTAATTTTATGTTATATAATTAATATATACAAGATTCCTGTATCCGTGCTCCCGGTCTTGTTCAAAATTATCATATTTGAGAATGATTTGAAAATTACGATAAAGAACGAAGAAATAATTTATCTCAATAGGGATTTCTCGCAGGACTTATGTTTTTATATTTGTTGGTAGGTAAAACTTTCTATTGCATATAATACTTCGAACATTATTGATGCGTTCTTATATTTGTGTTCTAGAAAACGATTAACGCAGCGTCACCCTCAATAGATAAGCTTTCCTGTTAATCCTTGCTCCTCGGTATAATGGGACTAAAAAACCGCCTGGCTTCACTCACGGGAAGTTCGGTTATTGAATGAGGCTGTGTTCGTGCCTGCCTTCTTGTATGCCTCGTGACACTTCCTTACTGTCACCTGGAGCGTCTGCTTCTCTGGCTACACATCACCACAATCCTGAAACTCGTCTCCTCAGCTCGACCGCAGTAACCAGGGGCTGCTCTAGGTAAATATATTTTTCATGCGTACTAGCTCACTTCTTGATACTAATACAAACTTTATTCTCACTAACGACTAACGAAGTTTCTCTGCTTGTGTTCTTAAGACCTAACCCAATTCTTGTGTGAATGCGGCTTGCCACTGATTTCTAACTTGGTTTACTGCTTCGAATGCTGATTTGTGTAGCTACCATACGAAGCTTCTGGTTCGGTCGGTGGAGGGGCGTTGCGTTGGTTGCACGGTTGTTCCGGCTGTGCTGCTGGTTTGCATATCAGGATGACGCGGTTACGGTGCTGCTCTCGTGACCTGCATGTAGTGTAAGGTCTGCTTCGGAGTGGCGGTGTCCACATTAAGGGTTCTGGTTCTTCTTTCAGAACACTTCTTTCATTTGTCTCTGACTTTTCATGAAAGCTGAATGATTTCTGTACCTTTTTCCTCTGTGTTGTTCTGAATGTATTCTGACGAAATATATTACTGCAGCCAAGTTCAAGTTTTGTTTTCGTCAGTGATTTCTTCTGCTACTTTAATTATCCCAGGGATAAAATGTGCACTTGTTTTAACGGGCGTTCGATTTAATGCTAAATATTATACAATATTTCCTTAATATTTTCTCTCAAAAGCAACATCACCTAATGTAACTCTACTTAATACTTGAACAAAAGGAATCCAGTACCAAACTTAATATATGACAATGGCTCAATTCGCTCTGATCCCTTTTTTGTTAAATGTACGAGTCGATAAATAATGTGACACCAAGGTAGTCGTGTGCAGACCATATCTGTATTTATGTGTAGTGAATTTCGTTCAGCATTATTATATTGCGTGTGTTGCGTTTCGTAAACTGGGAAGAATTTCAGAATTTGGAGGGATCATTTAGTTAGGGAAAGTTCTCGTGCGTATATGCGGAAAGCAAAGTATATCATTTGATGAATGGATTTTTTTGTGGTTCGATCATTCGGTGAGTGTGAAGTTGAAAAAAATTTTTACTTGTGTGCGAACATAGGCAATGTGCAAAAACCAATGAGTTTTAAATGGAAAGTATAAATGTGAAATTTTTCCGGACTGCATTGTGCAGTATCCGCTATTGAGTGAAATGTGTTTTCCTAAACATTGAGATGCCAAGTGAATGGACAAGTTAGCAAAACCCATTTTAAACTCCTTAAGCAAGTAAACTTTAGCTCAAGTAATTGTGGCGTTTCTAAGACCGCAATGTTACGGAGCCGTTGAATTTCTGTTTTTGAAATTCGTCCTCACGAACGCCTACGAAAGTGGGTTTTGTGTTCTGCCGAGCTAAACGTTCTATTGATTTCGTTTCGTTGGTGCACACTTGCGCTTGCCTGCAAGTTTTTTTTTTGCAAGAGTCAGGAAACACAGGTGTGGATGGCGGCGAATCCCGAGTTATATTTCTGGTGGGTGGAAATTCCCAAATTATTATGGATGAGTTAAATTTTTACTTTATATTATACTGAAGCGCACAAAATAACGATTGTATCGGTAACAGTTAACGAGAGGAGAATTGATCAGCTTATGTAATTTTAGCCAAAGCCAAACAATACTCGCGCTCTGGAGAAATATTTTCTCATTGTCACATGTGCGCTAACTCACTGTACTGATGCGATGCTGGAGCTACTGACGTTAGAATCAGTTACTTGCAAAGAAAGTTGTTCTTTTGGGTTACGAAACGTTCTTGCGACTACTTAACTGCGTGGTCTAGATTCTTTGAAGTCTGCCTCTCACGTGCAAATGTATAGTAATTGTAGGTATAGTGCACAGGAGTAGCTAGCAGATCCATTCACGTTAGTATGATGTTTACGATACTATCAAATATACTCGTATATTTATTCAGTATACTATCTATATTCAGTACTCGTATACTATCAAATACCGACTGCGGTACTGAATACCTGTGAGTACTGCTGAGCGTGAAAGGCATGCACGAGGTCATCAACCGTGTGGACAGCTATTTATTCTTCTTCCTCTCACCATTTAATCCCAGTCGGTGTATTTTACCACTTCGCTTGTTATGCTCGCTTGACCGTGTACACTGGTAAGTACGTGTACAGGAAATCGTTGAGTGCGGGAGATAGTGGTAATGTCAGGACGCATATCAGATGATGTGTAAGCATTGCTCGGTGCAGAATCTATCTGCACATTTTTCTATATTCACGAATTGTGTGTTGAAGTGTTGAGGTCCAATGATTCCTTATTAGTATCGATTTTTACTAAGTTTTGGCAGTCCATCCGAGGAGTACAACTGCTCTATCTTTCGTGAGAATAAGCGCTCCAAGGATGAAGATATGAGGTTCTGCGATGAAGGTTGGATAGGCCTTTCATACCTTGAAATAGGATGTGCTTTGTTTTGTCCTGGCCATCTTATTTTCTATTCTCTGCTGTCTTTTTTCAGCGCTTAAAATTTTCTTTTCACCTCTTATCTTGTTCATAAACTTTCCTCTTGCTGTTCCTGTGCGCCAGGTGTGGGGGCACACTTTGTTCATAGATTCCCCATTCCCTTAATTTCAAACTAAATGGTGCCTTCCTCTCCTGGGAACCTCTTCCTTTTGTGGTTAGGAAGGCTTTCCAACTTATTGGAAAACCAACTTAATTTATTGGTGTTGGTAGTCGTTGCTAATATGACATGAGCGCACTAGCGCAGCTTCTTAGGTTCAGCCCTGATGTTCGAGCCTGGTAACTTCTCGATAGAAAACATCTATATTTCATTTTTCCCATTTATTCACTTGATTTAGCCTAATAACCATCTGGTAAATAAGCTCAAGTTGACCGTGGTAAGAAAACACTGTCGCGGGTGTACATCGCTACTTAGCGTTAGACTAGTCAGAATTATTTTTGGTGTTACGTTTGCCTAGTGATATTCGCTACAAAAATCTGGTGGAGTATGACTTGTTCTATCGATGGACTATGCGTAACTTAATCAAAGACTTGCCTAATGCCGGGTACGTTTGAAATGGTCCTTAAACATCACTATTGCGTAAAAAATGAAAGTTTCTACCTATTTTCTACTTGATATCTTTGTGTTAGTGTGTATGCCATCCCACCCGACCTACAAAGTGAGACCAAAGTCCTTCTTGCTGTGGGATATTGCATTTCTTTTCATTTTATTTTATTATGTTTGATGGACTGCTGGTACCACCAACAATTCAGAATGGTATTGCAAGAAGTTTATAAATAGTGATTCTACTACTGAAATTACGTGTAAAACTTCGCAGTGAATTAACACGTTGATTGCGATGGGTCAAACTGAAGTTCAATATTCAATTCAATTTTAAAGTCAATTGTGGCAATCAACTTTGAAAATAGCAAACATAAACTGGATTGGGCTTTTTCATTGAGCATTTTTTTAAAAATGAGTTAGTGACGGCAAGTGGGTCAGCAGCACTATGAAAATCACCTAAGTGACCACCGATGGGTCACTTCGCGGGAAATGTGTTAAAGTATCAGTTTGATACTTATTACGTAATCTTTATTGTATTGATGGGCTGATTTGTGAGTTTGTTGTTGGAAAACAAGATTCAGCGTCGAAAGTATCTGTAAGTTGTTTTCAACATCCCAATAACTGTTACGTAAATTTATTATTGAGCGAATGGATATGATTCGTTTCATTAATGTCAAATTCCATTACATACTTAATATTTTTGTTTGTTGCAGTACCATTAGAATTTCTCTGGTCATTCCGAAGTGCTTTCTTTTGAGGTCTTTCAATATATCTGTTCTTGAATGTGAGTTGTGTAGTATTTGGTTCATCATGCTTGTGTGTTTGCGATTGTTAATAAAGATGCCTAAACACACTCTGTTTGGTGTCAAGGTTTAGCAATTTCTCAGAACACCGGCTTCGTAAGACGTCGACCAACCTTTGCAGTTGTCATGGGATTTTTACTTACATGTAAAAATGTTTCGTGTCTTGTTTCTTGTCTTCCCCAAGTCTGTTGATGCCTACACGACGCTTATCATTTTGAGGTGTGGGTTGCATGCCGTATTGGTTATTTTCATCACACTGAATGTCGCCACTGAATATTGCACGTCATGAATTCCCAACCCTCTACTGTATTTGATTGAATTCGAAAGCTTTTTTTGAACTCTATCTTTTGTGAATATTGTCTAATTTGACCATAAATGTTGGAGTAGAACACGTGGGCACGCAAATGGTACGTAATTGAGCTGACCGTAATTAATAATGACTGATTATGTTGCTGTCATGAGGTTTTAATTAAGATGTTAAATTAGTTTCTTGATTGAATTAGTTATACCATTATTGTTCATTGTACTATAGGACGTGTTAATTCAACTCCTGATGCAAGTAATTTATTTACGATTAATTACTGAACGCAATTTTGAGATGGTTTCCATTACTGTGACGTTGCACGAGCGCGGTCGTAAGATTGCTCTTCAGGTCAAGTAGCAACATCGCTGCTGGTCTGCGATGTTATCTTTATAGCCGATAGGGTTGTGTCTCGGCTCCAACGATCACAGCACTTTGTATTACCATGTGGTCGATTGCTCTTTCGAGTAAATGGAAGGATCAGACGTTACAGGGAGTTTTAGCTAATTACGCAGACAAATAAATTTGTTTTCTTGAAAATATCGACCTAGAAAAAAGTCCCTGCAAATGAACACTTGGGTCTCATGTGTGAGTTGTATTGTTGCAAATAAATACTTGGGTCTCATGTGTGGGTTGTATTGCTAATGGACGTTTTATAACTTCCCGATTTTGAAGCGAGTTGAAGCCAGATAGCACATTTTAGTGACGTAACATGTAAAAATATCATTCAGATGTTGACTTATTAGAGGCGGTTACGTTTGGTGAAGGATTATGAAAAATTGATGTCAAATTTCCTGATAATTTTCACGGTAAATTTCAAACTCGAACGCATTACAAATTTTAAGAATATTATCATCACATTAAAGTTCGTTCGGCTCGAGCATTCCGAAGCTAGAGACGTCCTAATTTCGTTTTAGCAATTTTAAGGTCGAGCATTTCGCTGTCACCTGGACTTTTAGTGTGAATTTGTCACCTTTTGCCGTCATCATACTTCACTCAGCTATTTCCTGAGCGGTTCACAGCAGCCTTAATACATCTAGTTGAGTTTGGTTGTTTGGAGGGAAAATTGTTGTGTTACGTTTATTTTCTCTTTTTCCTCTCAAATTCGCCGTCATTTCCCACCCACAGCCTTGAACTACATTCGAATACAGTTCAGTGGATTGGATGTCGGAATATCTCTAACAAAGTTACCCTGTATAGCAACACAGCAGATAAAGGTAAATAATGCTTTATTAAATGTTAAAATATTTTGCCTTCAAATGTATTCGTCAATGTTGGTAGTGTTGGAAGATCAGTTTTTATTCGTACCTGTTCTAGTTTTGAGTTGTGTACTTCGATCTTGTATGATATTAGAGCATGTGCTCACGACTTATGTATGTTCATAAGGAGAGGTGCCGATGTGGTGGTTGTCAGGCCTTACTTGCATTTTTGTGTATGTAGAGCTTTGAATGGACCCTTTTGTATATTATTCAAACTTACTTGAGTGTTCGTATGAGCTTCTGATACCTCATTACTAATAAATGTCTCTGGCAATGCGATAAATTTATTCATCGATTGGTTCGATATTATATGGATAACCTTTGATCGCATCTGTCGTCGCGGCAGGTTTTGGTGCGAACCGACTTGCCACAAGTCTCAACTCTCATTCATCATCATGTCGACTTGAAAAAATCATTCGTATAATGTATATAACAGCACGTTTTTTTTTACAAATTCTTCACAATTCTTACTTTCCTTACACTGCACTCACTTGTAATTCCATCAGCTTCCAGTAATTATCAAAGAAAACTAGCCTGTCATGCGTTTGTTTCTTCAGCTGGTTGCAAACATCCATGGTTATAATTTCTTAACGTATGCAAATAACGGTGAGACGCACAATGTGCCTTTGGTGTCTCGACCTGAAAGTTTGGTAGGTCTTCTTTTCGTTAAAATAGAATAATTTTTTGTTGAGTACTTCTTTCGGTACACTGCTGTCCAATTTTTCAGCTCTTTTTACTTTCTTTTTCATCAATTTCTATCGTTTCATGAACTGGCTTCGCAACTCGCTGTTTCTGTGCGCAGGGTATCTTGTGTGGAAACACACCAATTGTGCAGAAATTCCGCGTTTCTTTATTGTGAAATGCTTTCATCCTTCCTCTCTGGAATACCTCTGTAATGATTAGGGAGGCTTAGACTAGTCTAATGTATTCTTGAGATGTGAATCTGAATCCAAAACTACATTATAGGCACTTATAATTCCCACTCGTTTAGTGCCTAGAAGTTGGATGATTTCTGTTTTGTCCACGATCAAACTGTCTGCTTGAACGCAAGCCCTAACGCAGGTTGTGGCCATTTTTCGTTACTTTCTTAACAATGGTTCACGTGATTTGGAAGTAGTTACTGCAAAGTTGTGTGTAATGGAGTGCAAGCCTCTCTTAATTGCAAGTGGTTCTCCCGTACATTTTCAGCATGAAATACTGTGTCAAAGTGCGCTTCAACAAAGGTTTCTACTAAAAGTAATTTCTTTAAATTTTCTAGTCGATTGGTTCTGAATGTATGAAGTTATTTCAATTAATGTGTTATGCTTCGATATCTAATGGGTTACGCTTTTTAGCAAGTGCTGAAAATGTCGCACACAAGCCATGAATACTTTAAATATACCTTGAAACAGCTTGTAATGTATTGAAGAAAACCTCGAGATACATAGGATACGCGATAGGTTTAGGTTAATGAGGTTATTCCTTCCTATGCTATGGAGCCAGACGCCTCAGAGGGGATACTGTTAGGCTACCTCAGCTATAGATAGGCTTTCGGGACTTCTTTCATGCCCTCAGTTTTTTTCCCCAGTGATTGCGACCTCTCTCTTGCCCACTGTTTTTTTTGATGCTCTGATTGTTCTAAGATGGCCTCAGGTTTATGTTTCTTCTCTTTCTTTTGTCTTACTATCCATGGTGTATGGTTCTTCACATACGGCTTTCATGATTTTGCTTCCTGCCCTATTTCTCTATTTCTGCTAGAGACATGAGTAAGGCTTTGGACAATACGAGTATGTGCCTTCTCCTCAGCTGTCAAGTCGTTCCTTTGGCACGTTGTCAAATCTGCAATAAAGCGTGACAGGGAACGCAGCATAACACGGTAATTGATATACATCAATTTATATGTACTGCATCAATCGACTTTAAAATTTATAGGAGTTTTACCTCCATTATTTTACCTTATTTACATACATCGCACATCTCGTATTGAAAATGACCTGAAGAAATGAACGTGCTTTTAAGTGTTATTCGCATTTATTTGAATATTTTATCGAATTATTTCTCCAATTTTTCTGCTATGACCGAGGAGTGTTACCGAAAACTGCTTTCGAGTAAAGTAGTCCGATGCAATGTGCTAAAATTTTCTTTTTCTTTTTTGAAGTTAATCATTGATACATGCATCGGTCTAAGCCTAGTCAAACTGATTTTTTCGCGATACTTTTTTTATTAAAAATCTTAGAACTTGGAATTTTTGCGACGAAATACTATAGTAGTAGAAATCTAATTATAAGAACAATTTTTAGTTCTCAGAGTAGTCCTGTGCGTGTTTGGTAAAGCCTACTGAAATTATAACTTATTTCATGCTTTTAATGCAATCAAAATTTCCCTTGAAATAAGGAGTACAAATTAATCGAACGACTCAGAATTGATGTACGAGTGAAATGAAAAACTCTTCCTGTTTTTCCATTACTATTCAGGGTTTTCCATTAACTAAATTTGTCTGGGTTGCACTGCACTAGGCAGCACGCACTACCTCAGCTACGGGCAAACATGCACGCCGTCCGCACTCGTGCACCTCATCCATGGTGAGTCCTGGGCGTGCTCTGCGTCTTGCATCACCTCGACCTTCTTGTAGATCTGTCTCTGTGCATGCTCTTTGCCTACATATTCTAACATGCCAACCGTGCGCTGTATTTAAATACGTACAGGCATGGTAGTAAGGAGTAACAAGTAGTGAATTTCTCGAGTAAAATTCGTTATATTAGGTGTGCTTTGGTTCAGCTGCGTAGTAATGTATGGTTCACGACTGGTTTGGGATCTTGGACAGTGCTCATTATTGATTATTGATCGCCTGAAAGCGTGGTGCACTCTTTGTCTTTTTTGAATTGAACTAAATAGTGTTGCTTTAAAGTTCAAATTTTTTGGATGAATGATTTTTATTTTTTGCTTAATAACTGCTTATAAACGTTTCCTAATCTCAATTTTCTGTTTGCTAACATTTTGTCCTGTCTCTGAAGCGATTACTCATTCTTTCCTTTTGTATATGAATATTGATTTTCATTGACTGAATTATGCCGTTTTCAATAATATTGCTGTAATAGAAAGAGATGAGCCTTCAAGTATTAGCATTTCATAATAGTTCGAGTCATTTGATATGTACACGTATATACATGTATTCATATACAGTGGGAACAAAATAATACAACGCATTGATCAAATCGCCAGATTCCATGTTTCTAAAATACGTACAATTACTAAAATTGAGCTATATATAAACAAAAGTATAAAAAGGTGAATAATATATCAAAAACCCACCTATTTAATAAAAATATACAGGAATATGTATAATAAGTACGGGAACAAAAGCTTACAATACCCGAATTTTTCCGCGATATCATACATTAAAATTGTTTTAGGATTATTCCAGTATGTTCTAATACATTCTAATATTTGGTAACCGAACTTTCGTCAGCATTCATCTCCAATAACGTGTCATTGGTACAGCAGTTCTCGTACTGAAAGGTTGTAAGCGTGGATAAAAATATCAGCCAAGACCTTCGAAAACGTATTGTGGAGCTCCATAATGAAGGTTTGGGATATCGGAAGGTATGTGCACAACTTAGTGTTCCTATAGCCTCGGTTGGAACCATAATAAGTAGAAATGCAGGAATACGACTCTCAGCAAGCCTCGAACTGGCCGTCCACGAAAGATTCGACCGTGCTGTTCGAAAATTGGTCCGAACTGTAGTGCTGAAGAATTAAAGAATTAAATTAAAGAAGAATCGAACTACACGTGAAGAATTAAAGGATGAGCTCAAGGCGTCTGGATTCGAAGCCAGCAAACTCACGATCAGCAGGGCACTACGCCGTGAAGGTTTTTTTTCTCCCGCACCACGCGTTGGACACCTCTTCTCCAGAAACGTCATAAGGTCAGGCTGAAGTATGCCTGAACAAGTGAACAAGTCGGAAGCGTTCTGGAATTCAGTGCTGTGGTCAGATGAAACCAAAATCAACTTTTTTGTGAGAAACAGCACAAACCATGTTTGGAAGCAACAAAACGAAGAGTATAAACCAAAGTGCACCATACCCATTGTTTAGTTTGGAGGTGGCTCAATCATGGTATGGGATAAACAGATGTTCACTTTGGGTTAAATCGCAAATTCACCGCAAATTTAAACGTGAAGAAAATGCTAACAAAATTAATCATTTTTATTCTAAAGAAAACAAAAAATCGAAAACGTTTCGGAGACCAGCTCCATCATCAGTTTTGTAAAATACAAAGTATGATCAATCTAACGCAAGCATGAAAACACGATCGATACTAAATTCTATAGTGTACGAAAAAATGGACAACTATGTATCAACTATTTGAAGGAGATACGAGCTAAGTATGTTGTTTATAATTTGTTTTTCCTTAAAAATATGCAAAGATTCTAAAATCCTACTGTTAAAATCACCGGAAAGATCTGTGAATTATTTTAAAACTACCATCACGAATAATTGCAAAGCACTTCTCAGCATAGCTGCGTATTGCTGAATGAGGAGGATTAGCCAACAAGTTAGTTACCAGTACGAAAACTCCTTGTGGAGATGTTGCAGTTCATCAAGGATAGGTAAACTTCACATCGGAGATATTGGAAGAGCTACTCCTACTTTTAGCTCGTTTGCTAAAATTGAAACGTTGGATGGGCCTTCCAACAAGACAACGATTCAAAGCATACTGCAAACGAAACCAAGGAATGGTTGAGGATGAAGAACATAACATTTAGAATGGCTAAGCCAATTCCCAGAAATGAATCCGATCGAAAACTTGTGAAGGGAATTGAAATTGAAGATTCAGAAGAGAGGTCCCAATAACATCACTGAACTCGAAGAAATTTGCGTTGAAGAAGGAAATAAGATTAAGCCCGAAACTTAGAAAAGGCCAGTAGTGAATTGTTCTAAACGTCTCGAAGCCATCTAACCTAATAATACCCGTCGTGTGTTTATTTATATATTTGTTTGGTGTCCGCTTCTTAAGAAACATAAGATGTCTGAGTGGGCGATATCATGGATACCAAATATCTCAGTGTGTGTAACATTGAAAGATGGCCCTTACATGCATCGATATATTTGACATTTCATCAGGATATGTTAGAATAGGAAAGGTTAGGATATGTTAGGTTAGCATAGATTGGGAAATGTTGACGGAAATTTTTCACGGGACTACCTAGCTTAATGATGACATTTTCCGTGGAATTTCCACGGGCCCTGCTACTACCTAATAATACCTTTGGTTTACTTGTTTCAAGTCTTCTTCTTCCATTTCTCTGTCGCGCTCATAAGGATAGTTATAATGACCGGATCTGTGATACGAGTTTCACCAACGCACAAGCACAAAAATATTTTTATCACGGGTACTGTTATGATGGACAAATTTGTTTGTCATTCACAACTGAAAAATTTGTTCAAGATTGATATTGAATTCCATCATTTTTGATGGGCTGTGCACGCTAGTCTATACTATAATAAGAGCCGCGTCCGTCCGTCCGAAGCCAGCCTGCAGTGTGTGATGAGCGTATCTGCGATACAAGCTCCAGCCCTATATATTTTGACGGGCCGTGTTCACGCGGCCTCATCAACTCTCGAGAGATTGTATTTTTTAATTTCTTCCGGTCTTTCTCTCATTTCGCCCATTTTTTATTTCAAATAAAGGGGGGTGGACTTGTATATAATAATAACGGCTATGCAACGAAGTATTAATGTATGGATATCTTGCAATGTGTTGTAAACTTCTGTTCATGTGTTTGTTATGCATGTTCCTATATATTGTTTCTACTGAATATTTGAATAACCATACATATTATTAACATTTTTATACTATTTTTCATGGACAGTCCAATTTTCGTGGTCAAGAAATGTTGAATCTGGCGATTTAATCAACGTGTTGTATTATCTTGCCCTGCATTGTATACAAATGTATATTTGTATGTTCATTTCCACGCTATGCGCCAATATTTTTACGTTGTATTCTATTAGCTGGTACATAACCCTCAGTGTGTAGGTGATGAATACATTCAAACTTGAGTTGACTTTTTCAGGCTTTGAAGGAACGAGTGTGGCAGCCTGCTGAGCTCACGAGATACGCACGTCCCCTGCTGTGGTATTCCCACCGTCTCGTCCAACAAAATATGACGCAGTTTTTGCCGCTCGCCAACTACGCCGACTATAAAAACCTAGAGTTGGTAGCATGCATTGTGTACTTACGTCTGTTGTGGTACGTTGGGAGCGAAAACTTGAATCACAGTTGTAATAATTGGCATCGTGACAATAGTTGACAAATAACAGCTTGAATGCGTGCGAGTCTATTTTGTTGAGAGGCGAATTTTGTGATGGAATTAACAGAATCAATGAGTTGCGTTTGAAGTTTGGTCACAGCCACGTTTGTCTTAGCGTTTGCTTGATGAAAAGGATGGCATTTTAAATATCTGAATGGTGCATTGAAATTACATGAGAAGTACTGAGGAGCTCGGAATTTCAATTTTATTCAATGACATAACAATTACTATTTATACTTTGAACATCTACTTTCGCAATTCGCTCAAGAACGCTTATTTGACGCTCTGAGTGTAAATTACCATGTTGAATCTATTGTGAAATATTTTTTTCTTTCATATGAGGATATTTCTCGCTTGTTGGCAGCCGCGAAGTAAACGCCTATCTAGTTATATTTTGTGACTGACATCACAGAAAACGAGATTTTCGCTGGATTCTTTTTCCTAAAATGAAGTGTGTAGAAAAGTAACAATTTACACTTACTGTGAAACTACAATCTCTATTGTATGTTTGAGCTCTGTTCTTAAAGCTCAACTGAGTACTTAAAAAAGCTCTTAATTAAAAAAGAATTGGCAGTTCATACATAGCAAATCATTTTTTTGCGTGCCAAATTTACTGCAGCTATTAGTCGCCCCCAAAATGAATGAAATTCAATTTTTTTGCATAAAGTTATCTATTGGGTGTTACTCCGATCTACCTAGCGTGACTTCGTATTTTATGGCGGAAGTGAGCAGCACCTCGGGCTGTATATGGCAGACGCCTGAGATACACTGTAAGGATAGTTCCCCTTTCGTATTGTGTCCCATCTAGTGAGTCAACCAACAATCTGAGAGCGCAGCTGTGCTTGTGTGCGAGACTGCAGTGGCAGCGTTGTGTGAGCGATGTCGCATACTTGCCTAATTTTAAGGAGTTTTATTAGCTGTAGATTTTCGCGGTCGGTTGTTTTAGGGTTGGTTCTGGAGTTCGTGATTCTCTGGTAGTGTTTGTGTGGCGTAGGGGACTTTAGTTCTGTGGTCTAGTTTTATTCATTCGTCATATTTTTTTTAATTGTTCATCATTCCTTATTAGCAAATTTTAAAATTATTGAAATTAATGTTCATAGTAAATAATTTTTAGATGGTTACATGTTGATTTAAGAACCTTAACCACAATTTTTTATTCATTTTAGCTTATTTTTTGCCGTGGAAGTATTTTATTGTGTGAGATTGCTCCTAAGGTACCCCACTCTCTAGTAACCTAGTATCCTAAGCATCTAGGTATTGGTAATAGGGGTGCCATACGACACTTTTTTTGTGGCTTCCTCTCGTAGCCGACTAATTGTTCTATAAATTACCTCTCAGTTGATAGTATCGTTCCTATCTTTCGGATTTACGTTTTCGGTGGGAAATTACTTCTATGCCTCTAAGCGCTTTGTCTGACCTGGAGCATCCGTGCTATCTTATCGATGGTACCCATTTTGATGTTTCTTTTAATAAAGGTTCCGTGTGCTCTCCGGCCTACGTTGAGGACATCTCAGTGTAGTTGGTTGTAGTGTTCATCAGTCGTGTTGTAGGTTCGGTTCTTATTATCGAGCCGGCCTGATTTATTTTCCATTGTTTTATATTATTTAACACAACTTCCTGCACTATAAAAGCTTGCTCGACTTCGTAGTTGCAATTCTTCCAAATAACTCACTATTTTCACGAGGGAATTTTATTACTTACTATGTGTGCTTGAAAGTGATAACGTAAAACTTTCATGTAGTCGTATCTGGTCATTATTCATAGAAAATATTTACTTTAAATACTGAAAATTACTTACGGCCATCATTTTTGAGTTTGCTAATTACTTAATTACTGAAACATTTCATTTCTGTCATTTTTTGTGCCTCGCTAGTAGCGAGAAATGTTTCAAAGTATCTGACAGCGACAATTTCGTGTGCTGTGAATCGTTTATTTTTTTTGCTTTTCTCAAATTTCTTGTTTCAGATTTTTTATTTTAGTATACTAGCAAACTTATTTTCTGTCTCGACTGTGAAATCAACACTTTTTTGGTTACTTAGCTACTTTGTAGGCGCAGCGAGGATTGTACCTAAGTTTCTCCGGCATTCTGCTCTACTCAGTGAAATTGTCAATCAAATATTAATTCGTCTCTATTATGTGACTGGAATCTTAATTTTAAATCCTTCCTGATGTTAAATTTTTACTCCTGTTCAAATTTTTATGCAAATTTACATTGTCCGTACTTTAAGAGCTTATTTCTCCACTTATCACTTTTCCGACAATCTATTTTCATGTAAAAGAAGTCTCAGACAACTCTTAATGCTTGACAATTTTTCATGTGTCCAGGTACTAGTTTCTTCATTTGCGGTACGTATACTTACCATATGAAGTCGCTTTTACGGCGGTGTTGTATTTTTTTCAGCTGAAATTCTTTTTTCGAGACCCGGTCTTTGCTAAAATAATATGGCATTCTTTAGATATCTCTCTTTTTGCCTTACAAAAGACTTAAATTGCAATTGACCGTCTTTTCCGACAATATTATTTTTTCGGGTACAATCCATTTTAAAATACCTTCATGACAGTTGCGCCTCATTCTGCTGACGAAGTCTTGTTTATCCGCTCAATGTTATGAATCTTGCGCGGCGAGGAGGGTTGCTGAGTTTCTTCCCCTCAGGGGGATACAATTATTGTATCTATGGGAACTAGCGCTCCCAGGGGGACAATGTGAGGGCCCGAGCTAAAGGTTAGGTAGGCTTTCTTTTGTTAAAATAGAATAGGTTTTGTTGTGTTACGGACCATCTTTTTTTCGGTTCACTGCTGTCCTGTTTTTCACCGCCTACCACTTTCTTCTTCAACTTTTTCTCGTTTCATGAACTTCTTTCTTAGCTTTCTGTTTCTGTGCCCTTTCTGCATAGATTCCACGTTCCCTTAACTCCATACTAAATGGTGCCTTCTTCCTTCCTCTCTTTACATCTCATTGTTGAGGATAGGGAGGCTTAAACTAACTAATAAACTAAACTGCTGAGTTTCTTTGAGGAGATAAATTATGGTAACAACATTATTAGTCTGCTAGCATGGCCTTTTGCTTCCTTCAGTGTGTTGTCTCGAGAGACGGAGGAATTATTAATTCAATTTTCATTGAGGGGAATTATCTATTACAGTTCCTTAGTTTATCTTTGAAAGTTTACCCATCAGGGAGCATAGTATATGTAATAGGTTTAAGTCAGATTTTTTTTTCCGTTACTATGAGGACTGTCACACCGCGAAAAAATTTTTGAGTGACCTTAGTTATAATAGTCTTGCGTGACTTCAATCTTTTGTGCCTATTTTTACATTATTCAGCTTCTATACCTTCTTTGTGTCGTTTTCCTCTGCCTTCTTAACCTGCTGTTTCTATACGCAAGGTATCATGTGAGGGAACACCTTGTACATAGATTCCTCATTTTCTATGTATAATTTATGCCTTTCTCTTCGCTCTCGTGAGATCGCCTTTGTTGTGGTTAGGGAATCTTGAGCTAACTGGAGTAAAAATCTTTGGGGTTTTTGCTCTGGTCTACGGCTATGTTCTGTTTTTTAAATTGCACACTGGTTCATAGATTGGCTGATCGCTTATGTGCTCATTAGCTTGTTGGAGGCAATGAAGAAACATCTGTAAGCGTTGTTCGCCGGAACCTTTGCAGAACCGGCAAAACTATCAAGTGATGGGTTTAATTTCGTCGTTGGCACTTAACGTTAGGAAATAGTACTATGTGTCTACGAAATCAGCGCTTCCGCGGGCTAAATGTGAGGTCCCGAGCTCAGAGTTAGGTAGGCCTTCCTTCTGATAAAATAAAACACAGGTCTCTTGTTTAGTTATGGACTATCTTTTTTTGGGTCACTTGTCCTATTTTTCAGCACCTCTTTCTTCTTCAACTGTCTTTTGTTTCATAGCCTTTCTTTTTAACATGACTCACTATTTCTATTCGCACTGGTTCTTGTATTGGAACACGCCTTATAAATAGATTCCGCGTTCACTTAGCTCCATACTTCATGATGCCTTTATATTATCCTTCTCCTCTTTGGAACACTTTTTTAGCGGTTATGGAGCCTTAAACTAGCTCATCTAATAAAATGAAGTGGGCTATTTTTCTCAAGTGCGACTAGTAATCATCTATTCTGGGTCTTAGAGACGTTTTGCAATCACTCGTATAAACGCCGAGGTCTTGGCGTTCCTACTGACATCGTGGGCCATATGAACATTGAGCTACTCTGGCTGTAACAATCTTTTGTGAGCTTAAGTTTCATCTTTGGAGTAGCGTTGCATTTAATTAATCCATCTGCCCCTCAATTTTTGAGTTGCTTGCCGATGAGTTACATCGGTAGCTATTTATGACGTTAAAGCGTATTTCTTATTGTTTTCTTCTTCAGCCGTATTCTTCTGTGCTGTACAATATTTATTGTTTCAAGTACTGTTGCTATACAGAGTTCATCCGAGTCCCCCTGAATTAAATATAGTGCGTTGGAGCGCCTGAATGTTGCTGTTTCTCATTCGTGAAATGGACGGTTTTCTATTGAACCAACCTTTGTGTGTTTTGAATCCATACCTTCTTCTATCGTCTTCTTTAATTTTTTGTTTCATCGAAACGTTACCTACCCTTACATGTGATCATTAGGGTGCGTACTGTTATGAAATAAAGTGTCTCGAAATATGCGTGGTGCCCTCTTGTTAGGGAGTTGTCTTCATCCTGATAGATTGTTCTTCCTTAAGAATACAGCTGAAATTTAATTGGCCAACTGTACACTTATGATTGTATGTTTTTATTGTAGCTTCGTATTCGTTAGTAGAGAGAAACATGATGATGCGCATCAAATTGTTTATCCGTTTTGATACTGCTTGCATTTAAATCTTGCGCGTTATTTGCAAATCAGTCTAGTGAGCGTTGTTTTATTCTTTTTGTCCTGTGTACTGCATTGAGACGTTTTCAATATCATTTTATTTTTTTACTGTTAAAGTTTCCATTTACGCTTTTGCTCTAACTTCTCTTCACGGTTACTTCAGGACTAAGATTCTCAAACTCCGCCCTCGATTGTATCTTCAAGTTTTCATACGTCGCTATTTATTTCATATATATCTTCTCAAACCGTTTTGAAGCTCGTAAGTTTTATTGAGCTCGAAGAATTCTATTAAGTATAATGCCACTTGTTACTAGATAAGCTCAAATTTATCTGTAGGACGTACATGATCGGCTTTTTCAACTTTGATAAATTTCTCAAGATGTTTACGTTTTGTTTTTGCTCACGGCAACGGAGGCACGCTGCTGAGATATCACTTAACCCAGATCTTTTCCGAGTGTCACTGCAATTCTTCCCTGAACTATCGTCTATAGCATCTCAAATTCACCAGTATAACGATTAGCTAATGCCAATGTTAGGTTAGTGATTTAAATCCGTTCGGTACATTCGTGTATAGAAATTGCTTGCGCTGGAGCAGCTGCGCATTATACAGTATTGTTTCAAAATCTCTTAGCCAGTTTCCGAAGTTTGCTTAGTTGTGCTGTAGTAGGCGCCTATCTAAACCAAGAAGTATCCACGTGAATCAATATTGTGCTGTCATCGGAACTTCGAGCTGATCATTTCATATAAAGTCATAATTGCCCTCATTGTTCTAACTCTGGAGAATTTTTCCTTAATTTCTTTAGTAAATTTCTACTTACTTTGATGTTGTTGCCTTCTTGTTTTCATCTTAAATAAACTTTTGACCTTCGGTCACCTGCTGAACGAGACAGAAGGTGTCTCAAGTCTTATCTCGATGACTTTCTTTTCCTCTTAGATTCCTTCGGCACTATTACTACTGACAAGACGTAAGTGTAAATTGATCAATATAAATCATTAAGTATTTCCTAACGTTTAAACTTGGATTTACATTCTACTCGTACGTCATTTTCTGCCCAGTGCTTTTCTACGATGCTATTATTGGAAACCAAAAATTTGATATGGCCAATGGTTTAAACGGGAAAGAAAAAAAAATAAGCCCGCAGCTCTAACATCATATTGGATCAACAGTTAATTAAGTTTCACGCTGTGTTGATGTTGTTTGCTGCTTTATCGAAGTATTTTTTCTTTTAAAGTTATATTTTGACGATTCTGATGTATACTGAATTCCCAATGTCAATTTCAAATTTGTTTTTCTATAATCCAAATATTTTCTCCAGCTGAATAATAAAACTGGCACATAATACCCATAAACAAGGCGAGAGAGTGTTTAATTCGACAGGCAATTTTTATTGCATAGAAGGTGGTAACTGCTGAATTTCCAGCGTACGAGCCCACGTTCCAAGTTCGGCACACATGTCTCGGGTGAATTCAGTTCGTATATTCCAAGCTGGGATATACCTTCCTCACTCTTCCGTCCTCAACGGTCACTCGAGGCAGCCTTGTGCTCCAGTTGCCTGGCACTTCATACACAGCCCCGCCCAAGGCGCGAGCTATGCCCACTGCAGACGTCAGAGGATGAAAATCTGCCGTAATAATTGCAAACGCTTCATCCGCGCCGGGCTCTTCTGGGAGCCGCACCGTGATCGAATCCATCGACACTCTGCCAACAATCGGACACATTTGGCCTGCCCAGGAAGATGACTTGAAAATTTAGAATGCACAAATATTACGAATATCAACAACAACAGTTAATCGTCCTAGTCAAATGCGCAATTTCTTTGTCTACGCCAATGTGCAAAATGTTGCAGCCCGAACCCATCGATACAAGAAACTTGAAAAATCTTCTGCAATTGAAAAGCAGTTATTAGCAAGTCAATCAAAATCACAATAGCGTTTCGTTCCCTAAGAAATCTCGCGTGTCTACCAAGTGAATTTTATTGTAAATTTTGCGGACTTCAAACCTTCTCCGAATGTTTAACGAATGCGAATAATCGAGGCTGATGGGATTTTCATTGCCTGTGCGTGTCTATTGGCAATCTATACTATAAAAGGAGCCGCGTCCGTCCGTCTGTGTGTCACACCCACCAGCCTGCAATGTGTGATGAGCGTATCTGTGAGACAAGCTTCATCAACTCCACAATTTTCGGTGCCTTAACCCAGCAGATTGGGAGTCGGAATGAATATCACGTGTATTGGTAGGTTAGATTAGTTTGAGTAGAATATCAGCGGTTGAGATTTGGGAAAGTATTGGAAAGCCATAGAATAGCATGGGAAATCATGGGAATGCAATGTTGAACAGTTGGTCCTATATCTAATCCTGTCATTTTTTTACGGGCTTTGTGCACTCGTAATAAATTAAAGTTATGTAATGATTCACGTCTCTGTATGAGGAAGTTCAAAATTTCTTCAAGCTTTTCCTTTATATTTTTTGTAAGCGCGTCCAGGAAGATGTGCCCATTATTCCGCACCTTACATGAGGGATTCAGCACACCTCGGGGAATATATGAGAAGATTCCTGAGCTACACATAGGTTGGTACGCAGGCAAGAGTGTCCCCGTCAGTGAACCTTGGGGAAACTACACCTTTTTCACTTGAAATTAATCAAGTCAAGTTCAAACTAATCCAACCCTAAGTTGAGTTAAGAATTGACATTAATCACTCTCTAATTTGAGCATTTTTGTGTTAAATATGTATTTATCGGATGTGTTGAACAAGAAAAACGTTTTTCCTTTCAGCTAGTTTTGCATTGAATTTCTGCAATATAAAAACGAGCTGTCGTAAAATGTGGTAAACATCCAGCATGAGGAGGCAGAGTGTGATTCAGATCTTTGAGCAGAGTAACAGATAGAAGTCGATTATAAAAACTTCGTATTATACTACACATTAAAGTTGTTTTACAATTCTACATTAACGGCAGTATGCATCCATTCAAATATTTATGTTCAAAGGCAGTTTTGTAGTACACACTCATACAGTAGTATCGGGGATTTATTTACACTCATAGATTTATTTGCGTGAAATTCAACTTTGTCACGTATATAAAATCATATATGCATGCAACTGCAAAAGATTGCCATTAGACGATAGGTAGATTTCACCTTTTAAAGAAATATGCAAATGCGATTCACCGAGTACTTAAGTACTTATGTACGATACCATTTGATTACAATTTATATGAGTACATTGCTACACAAATACAATCCTGCATTAGCAATAAAAATTGTGCTATCCCTTCTAATGAATGAGCCAAGGCAAATATAGCATCTCTGTCAATGAAACAAATTGTGACGTTTTTACAAAAATCGTTTGAACAAGCCAAAACAGACTTCGTTGTTATATTTCTTCGTTGCTACATATCGTTCAATGGTAATCTTCTTTAGTTGAATGCATATATAATTTTATAAATGCGATAAAGTGGAATTTCCCGCATATAAATCTCTATACGAGTGTAAATAAATCCTCGATACTATGTATGTGTATATGTAATATAAAATTACCTTTGAACATATATTAATGATATTAATGTATGCATACTGCCATTAACGTAGAATTGCAAGACTTCAATGTGTAGTATAATACGAGGTTTTTATAACTGACTTCCATCTGTTACTCCGTTCAAATATCTGAATTACACTTTGCCTCCTGATGCTGGATACTTACATTTTACGACAGCTTGTTTTTATATTGCAGAAAATTTATGTATTCCTTGCTGAATGAAAATACGTTTTTCTTGCTCTTTACATCCATTAAAAACATATTTAACACAAAAAACGTTCAAATTAATGAGTGATTGACAATTTTAACTCAACTTAGGGTTGGATTAATTTAACCTTGACTGGGATTATTTTCATCTTGGCTGGGATTATTTTCATCTTGGCTGGGATTCTTTTCATCTTGGCTGGGATTCTTTTCATCTTGGCTGGGATTCTTTTCGTCTTGGCTGGGATTATTTTCGTCTTGGCTGGGATTATTTTCGTCTTGGCTGGGATTATTTTCATCTTGACTGGGATTAATTTGAAGTGAAAAAGGTGTAGAGTGCCTTAGCGGTTATCATAGCCAGCACGAGATCAACAATTGTTCCAGGGCCTATTCCCCTCAACGGAATACCAATATTGTATCCATCACAATTAGTGTTCCTAAGGTGATAATGGGAAATCTCGAGCTGATGATTAGCTAGGCCTTTTGTTGAAATAGAATAGGTTTTTTTGCTTAGCTAACGTTTACTGTGTTTGCGCGGTTCCCACGGTCGTTTGTTAGATTCCAATAGCAGAATTGAAAACCCGTGTTAACTGATTGATTACATTTTCATCATTTCTGAAAAGCGGGAAGCATATAATTGCACGATAACAATAGAACTTGTACGCCATAGCCTAATTTAAATAAATAAAGTGAAATAATTGAAATGCTCTACATTGATAACGGTTCGTTAAAAAGCAATTTAACTAGTAGTATACATGTACACTGATACGCAGTCAACGAGTTAACGAACAGTTTTTCTGCTCAGGTCAGGGCTGTCCTATTTCACAACACTTACTACGTTATTTCTTCAATTTTTATATTGTTTCGTAGACTTTTCCTAACTTACAGTTTCTATTCGCTGGGGACCTTGTGTGGGAACACATACACAGTTTCCGCATTTGACTAACTCTCAACCAAATGGTGCCTTTCTCTCCTTGGGAATCCCTGCGTTGTGGTTAGGGAGGCTTACATTAACTTGTCTAATCTGCAGGACCTGTTGTCGTTAAATTTCCCGTTATTTGTAAGCCATACAATTAGCTAAATACAGCGCAGACTCACCGTAAACCGCACGATGTTCTATACTCAGGACAAGACTCAGTCACTTCTTATTGGCACTCGAAACTAATTTACTTCCAGTCAACTTATTGTCAAATAGTATTTTTTCATCACTTATCCATTCATAAATAAATAAAACATTTTTATGAAACCTTATATTCACTTCGGTTCGTGATTATATTAAACTATATGGTTCAATTTATCATCAAATATTTGCTAACCTGTTTTCATTACTATCTAACCTGTCTTAATTCTTTTGACGTGGCCGCAGTTGGTGAGCTTCCTTGCCAGACCATCAGACCAGCCCGTGTTGAAGTTCGCAATCCACTCGTGTTCTCGTGAGGTGTAGGTGCCATCGTAGCCAACAGCTTTGCCAGGGGCGAGAAGCTTGTAGAAGGACGGGCGAGCGATCACCGAGAAACTCGGTTGAAAACCACACTTCGCAAACGCAGCCACGTCTTCCTCACTCGAGCCTGCAATACTGACCGTCATTAAAGCCTGTAATGCTCACAGAGCTCATCACGTAAAGCAAAGTCAATCCCAAATAAAGGACATCTCCCGATTGCATATACGAGTCGGCAAATTTGATGAGTAAAGGCTAAGTGGAGGTCAACTTCTTGACTCGAATTCAACACTATTCATGAAGGGCAGGTTTTTTAAGGTTTGTTGAATGCGAAATTAGCTCAACGATTTTTTTTCAGAATGCTTTCAAGATTACAATATTTCTACCGAGTGTATTGTTGCTATATTCTTGTTACGATGGGAAAATGCTGAAGACTTTTCGAATCCCTTGTTCTCTTATTCACCAAAGCGTAAAAAATAGTGAACATCCTACTTTTTTCAAGTTTTTCCTACAAGGATTTGTCCTAGAAAAAATATTCTCGACTAGAGAAATTGATGACTAAAATATCATGTAAGTGGCAGATACGCGATGCGATAATAAATTATTACAAATAATGGGAAGTAAAACTGCGGGCTTAACCGAGAGTACTCCCTCACTGCCTTTTGATGACGGCCCCAGCTTGCCCTGCTCTAAGGAAGAAGGTTAGAAATATTATTCCGTGCAGTTTATATACGGCCACTATGATATCTCATATGCCGTCTAAGTTAAAATGCAACTGGCTAGATCTCTGATTTTTACGTGCATATGTTGATAATTTTTCCGATTGGTTGATTGAAGTCAACATCCATGTTGGGATGGTGAAATGTAAAACTAATTAACAACAAACAACAACAAACATCGACATCTTTGGGATGCTTTATTTCCAATCAAGCCTGATACATGTGATCTTAAGCATTGGTTTTTCAAATGTCTTATTACTAACCCTATATATAGGACACCATGACGGTTCCCCCGTAAAGCCGGTACCCATTTCCGACACCTGGGTTGAGTGGGGTATTGTGCTTGAGCTTTCCCTTATACCCAACGGGGAAAATCTCCACGCCAACGCCGGGATGCGAACCCTCGTCTCCAACATACAAGGCTGATTCATTAACCGTTGTGCCACGGAGAGCACTGATTAATTAAAATAGCTTTAACACTTACTTGTCTAACTCGTACCAGTTGAGTTAGATCATTGTAATAAAGTTGCATTAATGTTTTCAATATGTCAATATTATGAAATCTTTACGAGTTAATGGCAATAGTAGAACAATAATTAATTAAAAGTCTTCAATAATTTTTACCACTGTAGCACCTAATGTAGTGATGCTATATTTTACTGTAGTGGTGAAGAAGATGTAGCGGTAGTGGTAGCGTCCGCTACAATTAGAGCGTGTAGCAGTAACACCCGCTACATATCAAAGTAGCGCCTCTCAGCTCTAGGGGCAGGACTAGCGCTTAATAAAAAGGTTGAATTTTTTACCCGAACCAGCAGTAAAAGTTTATTTTGCTATGTAGCAAAGAATTCTACTGGCATTCTCAACTCCTTTTTCTCCTTGTTTACCATGTATGAGATTTCCAGTCAAAATGATACAAAGACCACTTAGTTAATCTACTACTGCATCAATTTAAAAGTCTTTCATTGTACATCGAAAATGCAGGTTATTAATTTTAATCGGAGTAACAAAAATTTATCGACCTGGAAGCTCATTTGCCAGGTGTTATGGACTACGGACAGAGCTACTGTACAGTTCCACTGGAACCAAAGCAGTTCCTATATTTTATAAGAGACGGATGTAAACGGCTCAGCAACTCAAAAATCACTTGCAGATTTGCGTGTTGAGACCGCAGCCCGAAAAACCGGTAATACTGAAAGTACCATTTGGTCTCTCAATAAATTGGTCTGTAACATGCACTGTAAGTCGAACGCGCACATACATTGCTCGTTTAGCCTACCTCAGTAAGTCTACACTCAGGGCACCCAGTTTCCTCTAACAAACAGCACTCACCAGAGCAGAGTCCAGTGACGGCACCTCCAGGCCTCACCATGTCTAGCTCAGCGCCCAGCCCTTGCACGCAGCCTGTGGTGGCCGCTGCATGAAGGGGTATGCCACTGCACACACACGCAAATTTATCATTAATTACAATCAACCAGTTGTCCATTGTGCTTCATAGGGGAAGATTGAATTTCTAATTTCTCAAAAAAAAAAGATCGGTCAAGTTAGTGGACCGAAGTATTCAAAAGAACTGCGATGCAAGAGATAGCTAGACGCCATCTACGAAGATTAGATTATATGTTAGTTCAAACCAACCCAACCGCTACAAAAAAAAAGAGTATTAAAAAGAGAAAGGAGGATGGCACCACTTAGTGTGGGGAATGTGGAATCTATGCAGAAGGGGCATAGAAACAGTAGGTTGAGAAAGAATTTCATGAAGATTAGATTAATCGTTAGTTTTAGCCTCCCTACCCAGCAACAAATGCGATCCAAAGAGAGGAAGGAGGAAGGCACCATTTAGTATGGAGTTAAGGGAACGCGGAATCTACGCAGAAAGGCATAGAAACAGTAAGTTGTGAAAGAAGATCATGAAACAAGACCGAAGTTGAAGAGGAAAGTAGTAGGTGCTGAAAAACATACAGCAGTGAACCGAAAAAAGTTGGTCCTTAAGATAATAAAAAACATTTCATTTTAACAAAAAGAAGGCCTACCTAACTCTCAGCTGGGGCCCTCGCACATTTTCCCTGTGGGAGTGCTAATTCCCATAGATACAATAGTAGTATCCCC
This sequence comes from Morinoia aosen, assembly GCA_030386875.1. Classification (NCBI taxonomy): domain Eukaryota; kingdom Metazoa; phylum Arthropoda; class Malacostraca; order Amphipoda; family Talitridae; genus Morinoia; species Morinoia aosen. The sequence goes on along the minus strand of CM059564.1, from coordinate 67,235,390 downwards.
TGAGGGGGACACCATCTACGAAATTTTTTGATAGTTAAGAGATGTTAGTTTAAAACTCCGTAACAGCAACAAAGGCGTTCCAGAGTGAGGAAGGCTGAAGGCACCATTTGGTATAGAATCAAATGGAAACACAATCTATGCACATGGTGTGTTTCGGCACAAGATGACCTGCACAGAAAAAGAGTAAATTAAAAAGGAAGGCTATGAAACAAGATAAAAGTTGACGAAGAAAGTCAGAGGCGAAAAACAAGATGGCAGTGAACGAAAAAAAAATAATCCTACACAAAACAAAAAATATTTTATTCCAACAAAAAGAAGGCCTACTTATCTCTCGGCTTGGAACCTCACATTTCCCTTTGGGATCGCTAATTCTCATTATATTGAGTAAGCAATGGGTATTAATAAAGCAAGAAGGAATAATTACGAATAGTATGGCAAGAAGCTAAACTATTTAATTTTGCAACAAAACCATCTACTGGATTGACGCGTGATTAGAGTTTAGATCCACCCCAGAAATAAATGATCACGGCCGTTACGTAAGAATCAAATTAAAAATATATTTCATACACCTTCCAAGTATAACATTTGGGAAATTAATACAATTAATGGCAACTATTTCGAGACGAAACAACCGAGATTACGATATTCAAACCCAGAAACTCGACATAAATGAACTCCAATAACAACAGCAAACATCGTCTCGCGCCCGCATACTACTCGTCTATGTACTGTGGCATCTCTCACTGGAAAGGTTTGGTGGCGGCGATGAAACTGTCGTACTGGCGCCGATTTAGTTCAGGCTCAGTGATGGCTGACTGGAAGTGGGTATAGAGCGACCGCACTTTCACGCCCAGCTTCTGGAGTGTGGCTATAACGGAGGCGAGGTCCTCAGGCTGGACTCCAAAGCGCGACATGCCCGTATCGACCTCCACGTGCACCTCCAGTGGGCTTCCGTCCTGCCCGCCACCAGGATATTTGCTAGGGTGCTCTCCGCGTTATTCTTGCAATAGATCTATGAAATGTCCGTATAGGAACAGTAACTAAAAGTGTGATTTTAAACATCAACAATATTTAGAAAATTTAATGGCTGATTGAAATGGTTCGCCAATTATACACCACCATCACACTGAAGAATTCGACGAATGTTTCTTGAGTTTTGAAAATATACGATATAAATTCGACACGTTAGAAAGTTTCAGAATTGCATACTTGCATCATGAAAAAGCACACTGGATTGATGTGTCGAGATAACATGGGCGAGGCATTTTTGTGCTTATCTAACAAACAACGGAGAATCCTAATATTCAAAAGGTTAGCTGGCCTGAAAATTATTTCAAACTAAGGAGATAAGATTATAAGTTAGTTTAGGCCTCCCTAACCTAACCACTATAAAAAAAGAGCGTATCGAAGAGAAGAAGGAGGAAGGCACCATTTAGTATGGATATTAGGGAATGCGGATTCTATGCAGAAGGGGCATTGAAACAGTAAATTGAAAAAAAGATCATGAAACAAGATAAAAGTTGAAAAAGAAAGTAGTAGGTGCTGAAAAACAGGACAGCAGTGAACCGAAAGAGGTGGTCCTCAACATAGCAAAAAATATTTTTTTTTCAACAAAAAGAAAGCCTACCTAACTCTCAGCTCGGGCCCTCACACATTTCTCCCTGGGAGTGCTAATTACGATAGATACAATAGTTGTATCGTCCTGAGGGACTTTGAACTAAGAAACGGAAATAACTGGGTAAGGTGAGAATTCATTTATGTGCATGCAATAATTTTCGGCGTATATTTGCCACGCAAAAGACCTCCGCTATGACCACCTAATAGAAATTTTCAAATTACTGAAGTTTTAATATATAAGACAACGTTCTAATTCGTTCCCTCTTGGGCCTATACACGCATATACAAATACATATATGTATATATACACGCACAATCGCTCATATACAATATATATACATACAAACATATATAAATACACACATACATGTATGTCACTATATGTACACCCACACATACATATTTAAACTAACGGAGACTCATCCTAGGGGCCAAATATTTGCAAAAGAATTATTGCAGGTTACCTGATTTACGTAAGATAACTCAACCAGTTACAAAATATGAGTACCTGCGAAGCAATCACAACAAGTCCCTAATGACTCGAAATCATACCAAGTTACCAAATATTTGAGGGTGGTAGGGTCGACACTCTGCAGCGCGCGTGCCCAGCTGAGGGTGGGATGGAGGCGGTGGGAGAGCACGTCTGGCACCTCTTCAGGACTCAGGTTACCTGCACCGCACGAGGGGCGTCATAAATTATCACACACTTAATTCAGGCTGCAATTGGGTATTATAACTCGGGTTTCCTGCGGCAATCAACCAGCGTGAGCTAAATGAACTGTCAAATTTACACAGCATTTAGTGATAGAAATATTAATAAGACCCTCGCAAATTCTTTGATTTTCAATTCAGGGGCAAATTTTAGCGTAATTTCTGTCTAAATCTCGAAAATCTGATTGTTATTATGGGGTATACTACCGAAAGCTCTACATTGGAGTTTCGTCAAAGCTTTCAGAGTTTATCGCTTCATTTTGTCTTTATTTGATGAATCAAACGGTGAATATAAGTCTAATTTTCGTATACAAGAGCCAATTGGTGAGAAAAAAGGTCATGTGATAGTCTTGAACGAAATTGAAAGAGAAAAAAATTATCGATGTGTTACAGCTGAACTGTGCATAGATATATCTCGGTAAACATCTGACCAGAAAATGATGCGTAAAAATGTGTTAAATCAATATTTTACATAAAAGAAAAGAGTAAAAGATTCATTCTCATAATTCAGACTATACTAGTGATGTACCGATAGCATTTTTTTGGCCGATACCGATACCCATTTTTTGGCCGATACCGATACTTGAAAATACCGATACTTTGACCGATATTACTATCGATACCGATACTTTTACAATCATCAAACCTAATAATACCCGTTGTATGTTTGTTCATGTATTTGTTCGGTGTCCGCTTCTTAAGCAAAGGATGTCTGAGTTTGCGGTATCATGGATACCGAATTCATTAGTGTAACATTGAAAGATCGTCTGTACATGCAATGATATGTTTGGAATTTTATCAGGATAGGTTAGCAGTATTGGATAGGTTGTTGTGATCACAGTAATTTTCGCATTTTTCCTAACCATGTCGCTTTTCTACAGCTTTCAGGCCATATTGAATAATTAAAAAACATTAAATTAAATATAGTAATTTTGAAAATAGCTGTGAACAGTTGCTAACAGTTGATACATGAACCGCAGTTGCTACCATGTAATGTAATGTTGCTAGGCCTTCGCGTCGTGAACGGCGAACGGCTTTGCGGCAATGCAGGTCACGACATAGAATTAGGATAGCATAGGTTAGATAATGTTGACGGAATTTTTCCATGGGTCCATCTGGCTTCAACGATGACATTGTCCTTGGCATTTCCATGGGTCATGCTGCTACCTAATAATACCCTTGCCCTTGGTTTATTTGTTTGGTGTCCGTTTCTTCCATTTCTCTGTCACTCAAGCTCATAAGGATAGTTATAATGACCAAATATGTGTTAAGAGTTTCACCAGTGCGCAAGTACAAAAATATTGTTCATCACGGATACTGTTAGGATGGATATATTGTATTTGTTTGTCATCTACATCTTGAAAATTCGTTCATGAAAGGTATTGAATCCCAATTTTGGCGGGGCGTGCACATTTGTATTAAAATAAAACCATTATAACCCCTACATGGGAGTTGTAATAAAATTATTTGCTAATATATCTTATAATATAAAAATATTGACAATAAAGTTTCCGATTATGAAAAAGAAAATTCTCTTGCTATCTTAACTATACTGTTGAGAAAAATAACAAAATGAAATCCATTCAATAGATATGTATTTCTAATCGTATTGCAATGTAATGTAGACTAGCTATAATAGCAACTGGCTCCAAAAGTGGACCAAAACAATAATTTCTCCAAAAAAAGATTGTCATTTTGGTGTTATTCACACCAAATACGAGTACATACTTTGGCGAAAGAAAATAGTAAAATTCGATAAGCCTCGAAGCCGAAAATATCCGCAAACACGCAACCATCTATAAGATGAGGAATTAAAAAACGAAAATTTCAAGGAACTTGATCATATTTATTAGGAATACGTTTCGGAGTCCAGATCCATCATCAGTTCGTATATTTACAAATCGTTATGTCTGCAATAAAAAAAAGAACAAAATGTTGGATAGTCATTAAAGGAAATCAAGAAAATAAAAATAAAATTAAAACATGTCCCAGAAAAACTAAAATCAACAAGATTATTATTTAGTTACAATTTGTAATGGGTAGGAACTATCAGAATTGTTGAGGGCCGGTTTTCGTTTGAAAATATGTAACGATTCTGAAATTCTAAGGTCACATGCAGTAGAAGCCGAATCTTAGATTTTGAAGTCCGCAGAGGATGTTGGGTCGTTGCATTTTACTGCGTGATTACGTACTGCGGAGTGTGAGGAGTAAGCTAATTAGTTACCCGCGCGGGCGCTTCGACTCCGATGTTCGGCCATTCTGTTATAAAAATTTCGTGATGTCATGCCGAAGTTCGATGATGTGCACTGCACACAACTGTACAACTGTTAAGAATAAATCAGAGAGGCTCGCATCTCCATCGGAAGCGTATCCTTGTACCGGAAAAAGAAGCAGCCGTAAAATTGTACAATTCCGGTACAAGGATACGCTTTGATGGAGAAGCGAGCCTTTCTGATTTATTCCTACAGTTGTACAGTTGTGTGCAGTGCACATCATCGTACGTCGGCATGACGGCACAAAATTTGTATATCAGAATGGCCGAACATCAGGGTTGAAACTTCCGCACGGGGAACCAATTCGCACAATTCGTACGTAATCACGCAGTAAAATGCAACAAACCGATATCATCTGCGGACTTCAAAATCTTAGATTAGGCTTCATCCACATGTGACCTCGGAATTTTAGAGTCGCTACATATTTTTAAACGAAAACCGGCCCTCAACAATTCTGACAGTTCCTACCCATTGCAAATTGTAAGTAGATCATGTCGATTTTATTTTCTCTGGGACATGTTTTGATTTTTTTTGTTTTCGTGATTTCCTCTAATGACTGTATCCAACATTTTCTTTTTTCTTTTAGTGTAGTCATAATGAATTTTACTTTTACGAACTGATGATGGAGCTGGACACCGAAACGTATTCCTAGTAAATATGATTAGGTTCCTTGGAATTTTCCTCGTTTTTAAATTCATCAAGTTGCGATTAAAGCAATAAACTGACCCGTTCAGATGTATTCAACTATAAGATTGTTCGTGAATTTTTTAAACATCTTAACATAGAAGAAAAATACAAGATTCGTTATGAACGGCGATATACATGCTAAATTAAAATCAAGTCTTAGCTTCGGAATATTTGACGATTTACAAGCTAAATTAAAATAGAATTTTCAGCTACTTATATATAAAATTCACAAGAACTTTCAAATGCACTTTCAGCTTTATTAAATTGGTTTGGTTTTTGTTAGCCTGTCACATACTTTAAGAAATGGACATTAGGTCCAACTATATAGGTTTTAGTCGTTAAAGTATAATAATTTTATGTCGCTACAGGGTTTAGCTATTCATGCTACATAGCTTTCAGTACTAGGTATGAATAGGCTCTTTATTTGATTAGAAGTACGCACAGCCCGTCAAAAATGACGGGATTCACTAACTTTCTTGAACAAATTTTCCAAATGTGATGCCCAACGAATGTATTCATCCTAACAGCACCCGTGATGAAAAATGTTCTTATACTTGGGCACTGGTGAAACTCGTATCACAGTTACGGTCACTATAACTCTCCTCATGAGCGTGACAAAGAAAATGGAAGAAGCGGACTCCAAATAAACCAAGGGTGTTATTAGATAGTAGCAGGACCCGTGGAGATTCAATGGACAATGTCATCGTTAAGCGGACCCGAGAAAAAATTCTGTCAGTATTACCTAACCTGTGCTAACCTAGCCTATCCTAATCTAAGCTAACCTATCCTAACCTAACAAAACCTATCCTGATAAAATGTCAAATATTTAAATGCATGGAAACGCCATCTTTTAATGTTACACTGGAGGAATTCGGTATCCATGATACCGCAAACTCACACAACCTGTTTCTTAAGAAGCGGACACCGAATAAATATATAAATAATTACACAATGGGTATTAATAGGTTACATACTTTCACTTTCATGATTTATGACCTTCATTTTAATGATAAAATACGTATTATTGGAAAGTATCGGTAAAGTATCGGCCGAATTTTGCCGATACCGATACCACTAAAAATGGCCGATACTGCCGATACCGATACATCGGTACATCACTAAACTATACTAAGCTGAACCATCCTAACATACACCAGATAATATAAATTTTGATCATTGTCTGACATTCTGTATTGAATGAAAAAGCCTCAGCTGTTCACCTATTGATCTTTCGTCCTGATGGAGCAAAAATATGAATTCAAACTATTGCCGTTTCACAACGGGCGTGAATATTGCACTCACAGATTAGTTAGATTAGTCGTTAGTTTTAGCCTCCCTACTCAGCAACAAATGCGATCCAAAGAGAGGAAGAAAGAAGGCACCATTTAGTATGGAGTTAAGGAAACGCGGAATCTAAGCAGAAAGGCATAGAAACAGTAAGTCGGGAAGGAAGATTATGAAACAAGATCAAAGTTGAAGAAGACAGTAGTAGGTGCTGAAAAACAGGACAGCAGTGAACCGAAAAAAGATGGTCCTTAACAAAAACATATTATTTCAACAAAAAGAAGGCCTACCTAACTCTCAGCTCAGGCCCTCACACTGTCCCCCTGGGAGCGCTAGTTCTCATTGATACAATAATTGTATCCCCCTGAGAGGATATTGCACTCACATGACTTGGAAAAGCAATACCGTGAGCCTTGTAATACATCTGATACTAATTATGGTACGATTACTAGGAAGATTACAAAATCACAAGCGGTTCCCAGAAACTTTTTGCAAAAATGCTGAAGCCTCTGACACCAAAAAACACACAGGTTGGCACACTTGAGTTTTCTCAAAGAAATCCATCGTAGACTATTCTGAGATACTTTTGGTGTTGCAAAAACTTCTTAGAGTTAAAAGAATTCAAAGAATTTCACTTAAACGGGCAGATAGTAAGAGGCCCCACCCTGCCTGAAATCAAAAGATTCAACTAGAAACATGCGTGAAAGAAAATGGCAAAGGGATCAACGAAAAATTAAATAATCACATGTTGTGCGGTGAAAAAAATCTATTTGAATTGACACTATGGTCTTAGTTTTACTGGCAAGATTTGGGAAGGAAATCCATTTTTTTAAAGCATCAATTGGAGGATGATTCCTGTGATCTTGGGAGGAATTTTCAGTAGTTAGGGGATTTGAAGTGCTTTGAAATCGAAAAAAAATTGAGTAACGATTATAGAATTTCTCAGCCACCCCTGCCACATTGGTATCAAAGGAGGCCGAGCAACAAGCAACAAACATTTTACACAAACGTCTTAGATGCTCATCTACAGCTATTTCTTGGCCTCCACTGCGAGAATAAAATAGATTTTCCCCTAAAAAATTGCTTGTAGGTAACATAACAGCTTGTTGTGTAAAATTTAGGCACTCTTAAATTAATGTACAAAATTCTATGATCTAAAATCCATATGGAAATTAATTGGGTGAAACAGGCATAAAAACCGACATTAGTTCTATAAGGAGTGATTGTCCGATTGCACGTGCAATAATATTTATATCACATTCCTACGAAAATTTGAGCTGAACTCATAAAATAAATCAACTACCGGTAGATGGAAGTTCTGTAACTCCAGGATAATTTTGATAAATTTGGCATATTCTCTGGTCATACTTCAACAACCATTTTCGATACCTTAAAATAATTTTTTTTATCCCCTCAGGAGGCTATCACTTTTGAATCCGTGGGAATTAAGGCCCCCTTGGGAGAAGATGCCAGGTACCGGGCTAAAGGTCAGGTAAATCTATTTGTTGCACCAGAATAGGTTTTAATTTTGATACAGACCAACATTTTCCCGTTCACTGCTCTAATTTTTTTCAGAACTTCTGACTTTTTTCATGAACTAACCACAAACCTTATGCATGAATTTCCCTTTTCTTTAAATTCATATTATATGGTGCTTACCCCTTTCAATTCGGAGCACCTGAGGAGGCTTAAACTGCCTCAAATAATTTAGTGTTTACAATTTTTCATGCATCGTATTTTCATTTTCATATCAAAAGATTAAATTTTCATACCAAATTAGATTGGATTTCAAGTTAGTTAATTCCTCCCTAACCTCAACAAAGGTCTTTGAAAGAGAGGAAGGAATAAGGCACCATTCAGTTAGTGGTTAATACTAGAATGAGTTAGGAAAATGAATTTGTGCATGAGGTATTTTCCCACTCAAGATCCCCTGCACACAGAAACAGAAAGTTAGAATTAAGCTCATGAAAAATATAAGCTTTGAAGAAGAAAGTCATAAGTGCTCAATAAATGAGAGCAGTGAAGCGGGAAAAGATGCACCGCCACTTAACAAAACACAATTTGAATGCAACAAAAAGAAAGTTTGCTTAACCTTTATCTCAGGATCTAACATCGTTCCTCCAGGGAACGTTTATTCCCATAGATTCAATAGATGTACTCTTCCAGCGTTCTTCAACCCCTCCCTCCCCCCCCCCCCCCCCCCGCAACCCCTTCCCCTACCGAGGAAATTCTATTTAAAAACGTGTATTCGGAATCGAAAGAGTCAAACTACGCATACCCGTTCTCAGGACTCACCCAGCACGGTGACGGGTACTTTGACTCCTTGCTTTCGGAGGAAGACGCCCTCGCTGACGGTGGCCACGGCGAGCTCCTTGGCGCCAGCCTCGAGGGCTGCAGTCACCACACCCATCACGCCGCTGCCGTACGCAGCGCCCTTCACCACTGCTATCACCTCTGTGTGGCACAGCAAAAGTTCTCATCAAGCGGAGACAATCAGGTCATTGCTTAACAACACAGATCCTCGAAACGAAGTCCTCGCAAATAACAAACGAGTCTTGGCCAATTGACAGCAAGATGCGCCTATTTTGCTACTACTCATCCTGCGCCACAACGGCCTTTCACGAACATCAGTACTAAAGAACATAACTTATGAACATATAGTGATCCAGATATATGAAATTGGACGATTTCTAGGGAATCTCACTTTTAGGATATAAAGGAAAACCAACGTAGCTAAGAAAATCATGATAGAAAACAAACGTTTCGGACCATAAAAAATCCATCCTCAGTGTTCTGAAAAACAATAAGTCAAAGTATTAAAAAATATTTCTAAACTCTAATTTTTTTAATAAACCCACAGATAAAATATTGACATCAAAAAAGACGAAGAAAAGTCAATAATAAAACAAAAACTATGAAACACTTTAACAATAGAAAGCTTGACCGCCGTGTCACATTCATTAATTGACAGACGGTTTTTTAAAAAAGTACGTCGATTCTAAAATGCGGAGATCAGATAAATTTGGGGTTGAGTCCAAAATTTTAAAATTTGTATTTTTAAAGGAATGGTCGTTTTTCAAACAATGTTCTCTTGTTGACAAATTAGATGGCTTAGTCAGATTATTGCCCGTACGTAAGGAGACTCCCCTGTGTTGTGCACACCTCACAAATAATTGGAGCCCAGTGCTACCAATGTAAGATCGCTCGCAGCGGTCACACGTATATTGATATAATAAAAATATAAGCTCAACTTCGGCACGGTAAAAAATTTTTGCACGGTAAATATATTTTCAGTTACCGTTTATAGGAACCCGTACAGAGAAAATGAAACTTGAAATGTTGTCAATAATTAAAAAGTTTTTTCCACCAATCAATCCTTTGTGTACTTCAAAAACGATAGAAAAATCGGGTCTTACTTTAAGCGAAGGGATATTCCAGATGTGATGTTGCGCACCTCAGTGATATATCAATATACGTGTGACCGCTGCGAGCGATCTTACATTGGTAGCACTGGGCTCCAATTATTTGTGAGGTGTGCACAACACAGGGGAGTCTCCTTTCGTACGGGCAATAATCTGACTAAGCCATCTAATTCGTCAATAAGAGAACATTGTTTGTTAAATGACCATTCCTTTAAAAATACAAATTTTAAAATTTTGGATTCAACCCTAAATTTATCTGATCTCCGCATTTTAGAATCGATGTACATTTTAAAAAACCGTCTGTCAATTAATGAATGTGACACGGCGGTCAAGCTTTCTATTGTTTGTTAAAGTGTTTCATAGTGTTTGTTTTATTATTGTCTTTTCTTTGTCTTTTTTGATGTCAATATTTTATCTGTTGTTTATTCAGAAAATTAGAGTTTAGAAATATTTTTTAATACTTCGACTTATTGTTTTTCAGAACACTGAGGATGGATTTTTTATGATCCGAAACGTTTGTTTTGTATCATGATTTTCTTAGCTACGTTGGTTTTCCTTTTTATCCTATAGTGATCCGAACCCGCATATTCTAAATCGATAAATTATTCGGTCCTCACGTGATCAACTAATTACAGCTTGTCTTCAAGGCGCCGAGGCCATGTATTTGTAACGTTAAAAATCAGTCATGGCAATTAGATGTCATTTAACCAACAAAATAAGCCTCAGCAATTCATCGTACAGGAGGTAAGAGATATTGTGATTCAGTGAACGATACTGGCACATTACAACGCTATAAATTTCATCGAAAATTTAATACGTACTTGCACGCAGGTAAAAAGCAAAAAAAGGGGCTGTCAACTTTTTTTGCTTCGGGTAATACTGCTATTCAGGTCCACCCCAGCGAGTCTTGTACTCATTAACACCTTGATTTAAAAGAAGCATGTGGATGAAGCCAGCCACAACAAACGGTAAGAAATGTTGAAATAAACGTCCACAAAATTAAGTCGACTATTTCAATTGGTTTCGCCACCTGGCATTTGGTCATAATTTTCGACTAAAAAACCCCTGTTCTATATTTAGCTACAATAACCGATCCATAGTTTACTATGCATCTCCACCTTTCAATTAAAATAAATGGATAAATTTTGGAATACACCCACAACATTCGATAATTATCATCAGCCCTTAAGTTTTCTAGGTAGAGCGAGCAAAGAGTTAAAACCCCCAACAAAAATGCTCACAGCGACAAATTTATCCGTAAGTGAAACTGGAAGGCTATGCAGCGGCGGAATCTATGTTCATCACGATGTCCTTCTAGCATTTGTGCTTACATACATGCTACAATCCAATTTGAGGCATTAATACTCTTACAGAAGCGAACACTGAACTTCCCATGTAAACGGATTTATTATACCGAGTGTCCCACAAAAATGTCCAAGACTTTTTAATTGATTATATCTCCAATATAGATTAATATATTTGAATTGTCTTTTTTCACAATGTAGTATATTTTTTTTCCTTTTCGAATAATGTAAGTCATTGAAAATCTTTCAATAACCACTTTACAGTGATCGATTTACTGAAAGAGGTAGAAAAACTAATTTTTTGAAGGAAAAATTTTAAAAACAACACTGATGTTCTTCATTTATCAATACCTATTGTTAAAAATAATTTCACAGTGATGTATCCTACATACCACCAAGTATGTATCACCTCCATCATCAATAATTCTTCGACAACGAATTGAAGAAGTGTTTCAAGAACTGAAAGAAATCGGTGAAATAATCCGCAAAGCTCTTCGTTCAATGGTGGCTAGAAGTAATACTTGCCTTGAAAGAAATGGAGGGTGTGTCGAAAGATACTAAATAACTTTATTTATTTAAACGTTATTCAAATAATGATTTGTGACTTTTAAATTTTTGTGTGTTCGGTTTCTTGGGAAGTACAAAATAAGGGAGAATATCAATATGGTTTTAAAAACTTTTCCTTTGAACAATTAGTTTTTGAACCTCTTTCAGTAAATCGATCCCTGTAAAGTAGTCATTAAACGATTTTTAAAAAGTTGAATCGAAAAGGAAAAAAATTTACCACATGGTTAAAAAAATGCAATTCAAATATATTAATTTAAAGCGAAGATATAATCAATTAAAAAATCGGGGGCAATTTTGTGGGACACCGGGTATGATGCAAAAGTGAGAGTAGAAAAAGTACCATTGCTGACGTGTCAGCGAGAGTCGAGTCGCTGCAAGCAGTGTTATTTGCATATTATATAGAAGACTGGCTGAAGTTCCGGTTTCGCAAGAAAAGTAAAAGTAATGTCTTTATTTATTGAGCTATTGTACATAACTTTTGATAACACTAAGCTTTTAAAACAACACACATACGTCGTAAGACGAGGACACACCTGTGCTGGGCGAAGCCAGGGACTTGAGTCTGGAGATGTTGTGTTTGACGGCATCAAGACTGATGGCGATGACAGTTCGACGCCCTGCGCTCGAAAATATGTCCTGCAGCAGGGCTGGGTTTTCATAGGGCGCCGGAAGGGGAGCAGGAGGACAGGGCACAGTAGAGGCGAGAGGGAATAGGGCGGTCTGGGAGACGGAGCTCATGTTTGCGCCACTCACTCTAGTAACGAGCTTTGTTCAAAATGCACGCTTATGTTCGTTTTCAACGCATGAAGTTCTTCATCAAAAATTTCTTAAAGATGTGTCTCAGGAGATAATAGATTTCATTTGTATCACTAAATGAGCACTACATTGTATGAGGACGGAAATTTCTTCGTGTACGCAGTGATTAATCCTGAGTAATCCGTCTGTACCACTACGTTTAAAAATAAGGAGAATTTAAAACTCTGAAAAGTTTGAGATGGTAGTAAAATTATCCCTCGTTTCAAACCACATTCATCACACTATTGAAGATCTAGGAAGAATAATTGAAAAGGAAAAAATTTGAATTACATTTCATCACTGAACACGGTTCATACTAAATTAGACGAGTAGCTAGTTTCGCCCTTTTATCCTGAAATATGTAAATTCCAACACCGGTACCCCTTTAGTCAAATTCCCATTTGCCAGAGCACGAATTTCATTTTATAGTTATTTCGGTAAAACCTATATTTGTCAAAAATTACAATTATCAGAACCCAAGTTTGTACGAATTACCTGACTCCCCCATCTGCGAGAGTCCACATTCACTAGAACCTACTACAGCCAGAATTCCCTTCTGCCAAAATCAACAAAGGAAAATTAGCGGCAAGCGCAAAAGTGAGTTGTCTCGACTTGTCATTGAGCGCTCATGACACATTGATTCTCGATCGCCCTAGAAAATTTTGATGAAATGGCAGCACATGTCGCAGGCCTTTCATATATTTTACTACCCGTCACTCAGTACAAACATGAGCCGCATTTGCAGATCAGCGATGAACAGTACTACTGACGTTATACTTCACACTAAAAAATATTGGAAGGCAAATCTTGAAAGAATTAAATTAGATTATATCTTAGTTTAAGCCTCCCTCACCGCTGAAAAAAGAGGCTTTTGAAGAGAGGAAAGAGGAAGGTACCATTTAGTATGGAGATAACGGAACGCGGAATCACTGCAGAGGGGACATAGAAATAGTAAGTTGAGAAAGAAGTTCATGAAACAAGAAAAGTTGAAGAAGATTAGATTATAAGTTAGTTTAAGCCTCCCTAACCGCTACAAAAAAGAGAGTATCGAAGATTAGATTAGATTATAAGTTAGTTTAAGCCTCCCTAACCGCTGCAAGAATAGAGCGTATCGAAGAGAGGAAAGAGGAAGGCACCATTTAGTATGGAGATAAGAAAATGAGGAATCTATGCAGAAAGGGCATAGAAACAGTAAGATGGGAAAAAAGTTCATGAAATAAGATAAAAGTTGAAGAAGAAAGTCAGAGGTGCTGAAAAACAGGACAGTAGTGAACCGAAAAAAGGTGGTCCTTAACATAACAAAAAACATTTTATTTCAACAAAAAGAAGGCCTACCTAACTCTCAGCTCGGGCCCTCACACTTTTCCCCTGGGAGCACTAATTCCCATAGATACAATAGTTGTATCCCCCTGAGGGGAGAGTATCGAAGAGAGGAACGAGGAAGGCAGCATTTCGTATGGAGATGAAGAGAATGAGGAATCTGTGCAGAAGGGTCATAAAAACAGTAAATTGAGAAAGAAGTTCATGAAATAAGATAAAAGTTGAAGAAGAAAGTCAGAGGTGCTGAAAAACAGGACAGTAGTGAACCGAAAAAAGGTGGTCTTCAACATAACAAAAAAAAAGTTACATTTCAACAAAAAGAAGGCCTACTTAATTCTCATCTCAGGCCCTCACATTTTCCCCCTAGAAGCGCTAGTTCCCATAGATACAATAGTTGTATCCCCCTGAGGGGAAAGTTGAAGAAGAAAGTGATAGGTACTGAAAAACAGGACAGCAGTAAACGGGAAAATGTGGTCCTTAACAAAACAAAAAACATTTTGTTTCCACAAAAAAAGTCTACCTAACTCATAGCTCGAGCCCTCGCACATTTTCCCCCTGGGAGTGCTAATATCCATAGATACAATAGTTTCATCCCCCTTAGGGGAAATCTTGAAAGGAAGTCTGATGGAAAAATGCTAAAATATTAGCTAGTTTCAGCCTCCCTAACCACAACTAAAGTGTTCCAAAAGGAAGAAAAATGAAGACATCATTTAGAATGGAGTTAAGGGAGCGCAGAATCTAAGCATAAGGTGTGTTCCCACTTAAGGACGCATAGAAATGGTACGTTAACAAAAAATGTAATGCAATAAGATAAAAGTTGAAGAAGATAGTCAGAGGTGCTCAAAAATAGGACAGTAGTGAACGGAAAAAATATAACCCTTCACTATACAAAAATCCTATTCGATTTCGACAAAAAAAAAAGACCAACCTAACTCTCAGCAGCTCGGCACCTCATTTTCCCCCTGGAAGTGCTACTTCCCATAGACACAATAGTTGTATCACTCCAAAGGAAGTTTGATGAAAATATTAACGCCGCCTTACCTAAAAAGTGTCGGAAAAATTTAGAATTCATGTGTCTAGGCAGCCCCAAAAGCTATGAAGACAACTGGCACGAACAAACTACCACCACAATCCTCCGCCTGCTTCCCCTCCTCTCCAGAGTCGATTAGATAAGTCACAAGAACAAGACAGGCGCACACATGTGAACTTACACACATATAAAAACTTTCAATGTTATTAAGGTATTGATATTTAGAGCTCAACAGTAAAAGGTTCTCATTTACTGAGACTGGAGTAAACTACCTTCATCATTTATTCCATAAACATCTTCCCTCGATCGTCTGCATAGTTACATCAATTCAGCTTTTTCATTTACGTATATTGCTTTCGTATCGCATAATTGAAGTCCTCTAGAAGACAAGATCACTTGAGATGAACTCCTGACTACAGACAAGCTACTATGCCCACCTGCGTTTTTTCCGCCTGCTATTTTTCCCTAAGACCATACGGTGCTAATTCGTAAGTAACACAAGCCTTTCGTGTGGCCGGTGTTAGGTCAAGATTCTCACAGGAACATATATTACCTAGGACCATCTAGGACTCTTTGCAAGGTTGTGGACACAATAAAATCAATAGAACAACAAAACAAACATCAATTAGTGCCTACGCAAGAGGATTTCATGAGATGTGAGAGTAAATTTCTACTACAGTTCGTAGACGATCGACTGCATACAAAATTAAAATTTTTCACTTGCAAACGAAAACGGAATGATACATACTCTCAAATTCTGCAACTATGGACTATCTAAGACTCTGAGCAGTCCATAAATTTCATATTCTATGTACAACGTACTCGGTGAAAGCAAGAAAAGTTTTTTTTTACTTAAAATATTGATGAAGGAGCATATCTTTAACACATAATCCATTTTATCCTGGAGAACAATGGAATAATATCGTTCAAACAAAAGTGATAAAATAATAAAAACGTGAATTGCCGTTAGTCTTCTTTAGCTTTTCCGTTGCTTCATTTTGCAAATGGTAAACTAGGCAATGCCTTACCTACGTTTTATTAGTGAACCAATGAACTGTCTCACTTCTCTGATATTTTTCAATAACCTCTAATTTTTATTCAAATGTTGAAAAATTTTTGCTGCGTTTTTTAATTTGCATTTGCACAACTGAATTCCAATAAAGTAGAGCTCATTTAAACGCAAAATAAAACATCAAAGAAGAAAAAATGGGGATTAACTAAAAATTTATAAAAAAACCTCAATACATTGAGAACATATTTATAAAATTTCCTAATGATGTACAATGTTTCTGTGTAAAATGCCCATAAATTGGGTTGAAGTTCAAGCCCTTGAATCCCCACAGCTTTGTTTTCCTTGAGAATAAAAGCCAATTAGTCACCACGTTTGAAGCATCGGAAGATTCATTCATTATTCATTAACTGCAACACTATATTGAACTAAATGCGATAATTTTAGTTAGTTCAATTTTACAAGCCATCAGCTTTAATTAATTACTCTTCTCGTATTTTATGAATAAGTTACTTCATATTTCCTGAAAATCTAAATCATTGAAGAAGAGAAAAAAGACTGTTTTCTTGGCAAAAAATACTGTCACATTCTCGTTCTTACTTTAATGCTTCGTATTTTCTGACGGTATTTAGAGTCTATTCTCCTGGGTAGCAAGAGGTTTCCCCGGGGTTTTATGCGATGGAAGCATTGGAACAATGTTAGAGCAAAAAGAAGAAAAAATAAAACCTTAAGAACAAAAAAACACTAAAGCCAAATAAAACCCTGATAAGTTGGAATTTTACTAAAAAGCCTGTGTTTTCGCCAATTGCGAGTAATTGAGATTCCTGAAATAGAATTACTATAGCATAGGTTGGAAATTTCTGACGCGAGCTAATCATTTTTCGAACAGATTATGCAGTAAGGATTGTTTTGAAGTTCAAATTGAAAACTTACTGAATATCCAGGGAAACATCGTGAGTTT
Source organism: Morinoia aosen (assembly GCA_030386875.1). Lineage (NCBI taxonomy): Eukaryota > Metazoa > Arthropoda > Malacostraca > Amphipoda > Talitridae > Morinoia > Morinoia aosen. Next base: position 67,218,410 of record CM059564.1, on the reverse strand, counting down.
TTCCGTCGAATCTATTACTGACAATAAGTGTTGTGAAAATTGAAGATGGCTTTTCGATTTAAGCTTTAGGCAAAGTCTTGCAGTACACACGTCAGTGTTTTCGTGTTAGGCTTGGACTTTGGAAATTAGCGATTAATCGGTTTACTTGGGGCAGGCTTTTCTTCAACCTGGTGAGAACCGAGGCTCTGTGGACATCTGGTTTGCGCCTACAAGCATTGATCAATTGTGCGCTCAGCAGTGCCCCACAGCTATGGGCACTAGTCGTCGTCCACAGCAGCTATTTCTAGAGTGGCACTACAGTGCAGATTATTAGATTATTAGTTAGTTTAAGCCTCCCTATCCTCAACAAATGAGATCCAAAGAGAGGAAGGAAGAAGGCACCATTTAGTATGGAGTTGAGGGAACGTGGAATCTATGCAGAGAAAGGGCACAGAAACAGTAAGATGAGAAAGAAGTTCATGAAACAAGATCAAAGTTGAAGAAGAAAGTAGTAGGTGCTGAAAAAAAACAGGACAGCAGTGAACCGGAAAAAGATGGTCCGTAACAAAACAAAACCTATGTTATTGTAACAAAGAAAAGCCGGTAAATCTGAAGGAGATGACAGTTGTCGATTTTCCACTTTTTGGTGCCTGAACCTAATTAATTGAATCAAAATAAACAAGTTTTCTTCTATTCTTTTTTCGTCCCAAATGAGTATTTTACGAATTATAGCGGTAAGTTTAGTTTCGTCATTGATGACGAATGCGCTCGAATAAACAGCTACTCATCGATTTTCGAATTTTTCTTGCTTGAAACATGGTAATAACATCGAAATAAACAACTTTTATTCTATACACTTTTTTCGTCAAATGACTATTTAACGAGGTATAGCGGTAAGTTTGGTTTCGTCTTTCAAGACAGAGCGCTGGAAGCGAGACGCCATTGCAGTATTGCCATACAACTCGATCAAAGAATTTCTTTCCGCTTCAAAGACTGGAATTGCGGTAAGGCATTTACCGCTATAACTAATAAAATACTCATTTGAGACAAAAAGTGCATAGAAGAAAACTTGTTTATTTCGATCTAATTAACTATGCTAAGGCATCGAAATTTACAAAATCGACAACTGTCATCTCCTTCAGATTTACCGAAAAGCCTACCTAACCTTTAGCTCAGGCCCTCACATTGTCCCCCTGGAAGCGCTAATTCCCATAGATACAATAGTTGTATCCCCCTGAGGGACTACAGTGCGGAGTATGTACCATTCAATATATGGACATACGAGTCGGAACATTTGGAGTCAAACTCGGAAAGAAAGGCACTGGTTTGCTGGCGTCTGGGTTCCATGAATGGCGACAATGGCATTACTGAATTTTCACGCTTCCTTCAGCTCCGATGAAAGTTAGTCATAGTTGCTCGTGATATACTTATTATTCAAACAAGCCCTTTTGATTCGCGTAATTTTGGGTATGGAATAACTTCGCTAAGCACGTCATTGTTATTGATAATAAGCTTGTACTTGTTTGATGTCTCTCCTCTTTCCTCTCTCCTCACTGATGGTAACCGATTCGAGAGAGTCCAGTAGTGCTCGTGAAGATTGTCTGAACTTGTTAACTAACCGGCGGTCACTAAAGGGGTTTCGATAGTACAGGTCACTACGTGCAGTTTTACATGTACGTAGTGCCAAATGAAAGCATGTTCCGACTTTTCTTCTGCTCAATAAAGTATTCAATATTGAAATCGAGTTTAATTCGAGTTTAATATTGAACTTCATATTAACTGTGCAAAGCCACCATCTTAATTGAAAACACTTAATCTCGTGTTTCTCCTCAGGCTTGAATTTCACATAAAAGAGGCGTTCTTCCGACTCTTTGCAGATTCCCGGGAAATCTATTTCTTAATATGGATAGCTGGTGTTCCCTAATTTGTCCACGGCTAACTCTTATTTCTCTTCTCAACAGACATTTCAGTCTTCGAAGGGTAGCCAATTTCATAGTTCGTCATATAATTCAGCACTTTAAATCTCACCCAAGACTGCGCACCAGCCAGCTCATGCTCCTCTCTGGCTCATTTACTCGCTTGGACATAGCATCCACGATCATTTTCCTGCGCCACCATCCGACGTCTGCAGCAATCGCTCCATTACTGTAGCAGGTAGGTTTTCAAATTTTCTAATAATTCGATTCCATAGATGGAGAATTTAACTTCTTAGGTTGCCCAGGGTCTGACTTCCTTATTCTCAATTGGCTCCTCTGTGCGCTCTTTCATCACTCTTAGGCATGATGCATAATCTTAGAGATTGACATGTTCCAAATCAAAATTTAAACTTGAAATATGCAGAAAAGAAGGGTCACCTACTGTTAAGCAACAGATTCAATACAAAAATGAAGCCAGCAGAAAAGGTGCCAAATTCATAAACCAAGGTGCTGTACCTAACTTATTTTAACAGGTCAATGTCAAACATAAAATTACACATTTCAGAATCTAGGGAATCAAGGGGCTCTCCGATCAAAGCAAATCCAGACATTTTTTTCAACAACTTCTTCCATGATACACACACACTGACTTTAACCGATGTGGTTTTTGTAACAATTTAACTCCTTTTAAAAATTTGGTTAATTACTCTTGGAGCATTTATTTAGAATTCACATGTTGACTACGTATTGAAACATATGTCTGTCAAGAGGTTAATATCTCGTTTACGTACCTGTATGAACGAAGAGCTCTTCAATTATTTAACTACTTTATAAAATATATTTTAGCGAATGAAGTAAAAACATTATAGCGCAATAATATTTTCCACACTTTTTAGAGAGTATAATAATGATTTTGAGCAGTAAAATGCCTCTCTCGATTTTGCTAATTGAAACATGGGTAAATCTGAAGGAGATGACAGTTGTCGATTTTGTAAATTTCGATGCCTTAGCATAGTTAATCAGATCGAAATAAACAAGTTTTCTTCTATGCACTTTCCGTCTCAAATGAGTATTTTATTAGTTATAGCGGTAAATGACTTACCGCAACTCCAGTCTTTGAAGCGGAAATAAATTCTTTGATCGAGTTGTATGGCAATACTGCAATGGCGTCTCGCTTCCAGCGCTCTGTCTTGAAAGACGAAACCAAACCTACCGCTATACCTCGTTAAATACTCATTTGACGAAAAAAGTGTATAGAATAAAAGTTGTTTATTTCGATGTTATTACCATATTTCAAGCAACAAAAATTCGAAAATCGATGAGTAGCTGTTTATTCGAGCGCATTCGCCATCAATGACGAAACTAAACTTACCGCTATAAATCGTAAAATACTCATTTGAGACGAAAAAAGAATAGAAGAAAACTTGTTTATTTTGATTCAATTAATTAGGTTCAGGCACCAAAAAGTGGAAAATCGACAACTGTCATCTCCTTCAGATTTACCGAAACATGACCTAATCAACCGTAGCAATCACGCAAACATGTTTAAAAAGTGCACAGGTACATATTCGACGACACAAAACAAGCACAGCAATTGCTAGGGCTTTCTAGACCCTCTTCCAGAAAGCACTAGGGTAATTCATCAAATATCGAACTTAACTGATTATCGAACAACTTTGGAAATATGCGCGTAATAAATTTAGTAAGCATCCAAACTTGCTCAGTGCCAGTGATCTTACATCTAAAACTCCTATTTTAGTGATAAAAACTCATTTCTGTGAGCTGCAAACTGCTACCAGCTGTTGCGAACGCATTTTCTGTACGACCCTTACAAATTGGTCGAATTTTTTCACTCGAAAAATCTTACGCACCTCGGGAAAATTGCGACGGTTTAATTGTTGTTGGGTCACCGTCAACCTCCCGTCATAACTAGAGAGTAGTGTTGTCATATGATGTTCTGTTACTGTATTTTTTTCTTTTCCGCCAAAAACTTGATAATTATTCCATGTTCGACATTCAGTTCCTTTTTCATGTCAGTATTAAATACTGAACAAAGGTGTTCGAATCAAAATTCCTTAAAAATCATGAATTTATGCCTCGAACAAAGCTTTTCGATTCTTAATTCTTTTAAATAACTGAATCGATCTATTGAACGCCTGTTTTATTTCATTAAAATATTGTATTAACGCTTGATAATAACATTGAATAGTTGAAGATGGGAATTCTGGTGAGGGGCTATCAATCATCTGCTGGTGTTCCAAAGCCCTCAAGATCATCAATGATTCGTCTGGCTACATTTACTGATGATCAATCCCTTGCCAAGAAAATTGATGCAAGCATCAATAATAATTCATTGACGAGTGCTTTACACTCTACTCCAAAAAAGGTCACACAGGTTGATGATCACAATGATGGTTCAACAAACCCTGCAAATGAAACATCGACATCATATTCAAATTTTGATAACTCTCCATTCAAATGCATCTTGAAAATAAGTAATGAGACAGTTATTTCAAACAAACAAACAAAACAAACATCGGCATCTTTGGGATGCTTTATTTCCAATCAAGCCTGATACAAATGATCTTAAGCATTGGTTTTTCAAATGTCTTATAACTAACACTATATATAGGACACCATGACGGTTCCCCCGTAAAGCCGGTACCCATTTCCAACACCTGGGTCGAGTGGGGTATTGTGCTTGAGCTTTCCCTTATACCCAACGGGGAAAATCGCAGCGCCAGCGCCGGGATACGAACCCGCGACTCCACCATACAAGTCCGATCCCTTAACCGATATGCCACCGCGAGCACTTCCAAGAAAATCCAGTGCACCAAAAAAAAAAGAATGAAAGAAAAACGTTTATTTTCCAAGTGGCCACATGAGGTGTACAAATAGATAGATCATACGAGGCATATTAATGGACAAAATATACGAGGCGTACTAATAGACAAACCATACGTGGCGTGCTAATAGTCTAACAAAAGTTCCATACAAAGAGAACTAATGGTAAATCTGAAGGAGATGACAGTTGTCGATTTTCCACTTTTTGGTGCCTGAACCTAATTAATTGAATCAAAATAAACAAGTTTTCTTCTATGCACTTTTCGTCTCAAATGAGTATTTTACGATTTATAGCGGTAAGTTTAGTTTCGTCATTGATGACGAATGCGCTCGAATAAACAGGTACTCATCGATTTTCGAATTTTTGTTGCTTGAAACATGGTAATAACATCGAAATAAACAACTTTTATTCTATACACTTTTTCCGTCAAATGAGTATTTAACGAGGTATAGCGGTAGGTTTTGTTTCGTCTTTCAAGACAGAGCGCTGGAAGCGATACGCCATTGCAGTATTGCCATACAACTCGATCAAAGAATTTCTTTCCGCTTCAAAGACTGGAGTTGCGGTAAGTCATTTACCGCTATAACTAATAAAATACTCATTTGAGACAAAAAGTGCATAGAAGAAAACTTGTTTATTTCGATCTAATTGACTATGCTAAGGCATCGAAATTTACAAAATCGACAACTGTCATCTCCTTCAGATTTACCGAACTAATTGACAAACCATCCTGTTCGAATCAAAATTCTTGTTCGATTCCTGTTCGATATTGATGAAATTATGTTACTAAAGAATTCGATTTTTAGAACAATAAATACATTTCAATAATCTACGTTGTCTTTCAAGCGACATCACAGAACAAGAAAGCAACTGTTCAAGAATAACCTTGAGGCCCGCAAGAGTTATTCAGAGCAAAAGTTACCGATTTATGAAGGTTGTTTCTAGACACACGTGATTTCTGTTCGATATTTGATGAATTACCCTAGGTTAATTTTGAATAAAAGATAGTCAACGCTCTAAAGGGATATTTATCCGACGTGAGCTCCTATTTGTAAACACTGCAAACCGAATTTCATCATTCAGAAAGAAAACAGTTGCATGCACACAAAACACTAGATATTAGTTCTGGCAGTGATTGTCCTATGATAAAACACTGTTGCAAAACTTTTGCCGCTTCAATTAACGAATAAAAATTAATTTCACGAAAAGAAGTTCAAACGACGCGCTCCCACGCTGCGGCGTCTGAGATTACCCAGTTTATTGACCCTATCCGAAGGTCCGCTCATCTTAATAGGTAAAACGTCGAAGTATAAATCACACCTGCATGACAAAACCGTGACTTAACGCATCTTGAGCGCACCACTTCTCAAGTTTTAAACACCACAGGACCGCGAGAGCAGCTGGGCAAGTTTGAGTAACACGTTCCTCTCAGTAGTACGAGTCCAACTAACGTTGCTTGCGAGTTGCGACGCAGGCACGCAGCGACGGCGAGTCGGCGACGCTGACAAGACAAGGGCCGCCGGGCGCCGACAAGTTATAAGGCAGACCGAATTGCCGTAGTCTACACAGCAGCAACTAGCAGCATTCCGGAGGCTGCATTTTCTGCACCTGCTACTGCTGATAATATCGTTGTCTATAGTATGAAAATAGCTGCTAGGAGCTTCAAGCTACTGGTAATTGAAGAAAATAAATCAGAGGATAACTGTTGTAGATGGATAAAAGAAAATAAAGATGGATGAAAGAAAAATAAATCTACCTGTGCGTTGGAAGACAGCATCACGTTAATCAAAGAGTAAACAATAATTTATAAATTGCAAACGTTTAGAACTTATAACAGATTTTAAAATAGAGTTAACTCAAGAGAAATTGATCCCTATGTAGTTGAAAGCAAATATAATACTGAATAATGTATGTAAGGCTATTGAATGTAAAAATACGGCAGTGTAGTAAAATGCACATTTAATTAAGAATGTATAACTTATGTTGACCAATTCTAAATGTTCAAGAAAAATTTATCCTCAACAATTCACGTCAAAACTCATCGGCGCTGCTTTAGGAAGAAATTATTGAAGAATAAGTGGCATTTTTTACACTTTATTAGCAATAAAATAAATTCTCACGGTTCAGTCCTCAGGAAAAGACGAAATTTCGTCAAAAAACAACTATCAAAGCGGTACAGTTTACCCTGAAATTTTTTTCTTTGCCACGCCATACAGACAGAAAACAACAGTTTCGTTCGTTCGTTCAAGAGGCCGGGCCCTCATTGCCCCCCTCCGACCTTCGTTCAATACCCCCTTCGTCTCGTGGTGATCAGTGATGCCGGTGGCCTATGCAAGGCTCAAGCTAAACAGCGAGCAGAAGGCGCAGCAAATACGTCATCGTACGATAACTTTGCGATGCTCGTTCCCAAGCTACAAAGACGACAAACAGCCTGTCACTCAGATGGCAGTATAATACGTTTCCTGACCAAATTGCATAAGGTGCATATGCCTGAGTGAGCCAATGAGCTAAAGAGTGTGTTGTGAATTGTAGCATATTTTATAGGGAAGTTTAGGAGTTTTAAAATTAGGACATTCGGATTAAAATCTTTATTTCTGCATTTAACCCTTTACTGCCCAACTGGACTATTTCGTCCACTTTCAAAAATAGCAATAATATATCGTATTTCTTATTCAATTTGTTCACTAATGTGTCCTTTGAACTGCACTGCCGAGTGGCAGTTCCTTCCCCATCTTGATAACAGTGACTACCTAATGCCAGTGTCTGTTTAGTGATAGTGGTTGTCATAACGGTAATATGAGTATAAAAATGTGGGCGGTAAAGGGTTAAGTTGCCATCCATTTTTTCATTTACTAGCAGCATTTTTTTACTCATTTTATTCAAATTATTGAGGTGGAAACTGTTTGCGCAGAAATGCATGAATGAATATTATTGTGACCATCACGGTTCAGATGCTTTTCGTTCAATTGATAAATCAGTCGCCAATCTTCACTCCTGTTTTTAAAAGCTTTCATTCGTCTACTTCAACAAACAGTTTTGAAAATTGCGAACATGTCACTTCCTGACACTTGTTACGAGACTGCAGTATATCACTAATGAACACCAGCAGTAGCTAGCGCACATTTAAGAGTTCAACACCACATGCTGCCTACCTGACACGCTTCTCATCACTGGCTTGCCATAGCTCTGTCAAGGTTAACATTAGGCTTACCAACACACAGAAAGGAAGCGTTCACTGATGATAGTGGAGAGGCTCCTCAGTTCGTACTGGTTTGGTTCAGATACTCACCTCTCAGGGTATCGCACACAACAGATATACGATGTACAGTTGGGAACAGCAAAATAATTGGTTTCTGGGCGTTTTATTGGTCGGAAACTAACTACGCAATGTTGCAATGTAGCATAAATGATTCTTACTTGAAGTTTAAAGATTTCATTTTTAAGCTCGTAGGAAAGGATTTCTGAAGGCCAACAGTGCACCAAAGGCTGATATTCTCTCTTTTTCTTCGAGTGAAGTCGACGAGCATGTTCGAAGAATAAGCAGCGCCAGGAGTACAGTCACTCGTGTTACGATTACTTTGAGCAGGCCGAAGTCCGACTCCGACAGTAGGCAAAATACTCAGCGTTCAGACTGGTAGTGTTTGCAATAGCAACGTGTGTAGTAAAAAAATCTCGAGGGAACAATGGCGAGGGATCATTCCCACTGTAAACTGGTGGGTTTTACGCATTCTTTCGAGAGTATTCAATAAAGAAGCTGAGCTGTATGCAGAATGCGAGTGAATAGGGAAAAGGGAAATAAAGGAAGAATTTAAGGAAAATTTTACTACCATGTTAGAGATAATCCCAGAAGCCAGGGCTTAGCTCTCAGCACATTTATTGGCATGATTATACGTGTCGTACACATGAAAATACTGCTATTGTGTGCATATAAAACGATATTATATACTAAACCAGATAGTCTTGACTTAAGTACACAAATTATGTATTCACAAGCACGTTAGTTCGGTGGGGTCACCACTTAATGCACAACACAGAGTTCCTGTACAAGACTGCTGCACACTCAGAGAAAAATACAGCCATCAATATTCTACCATTCTTTTCGGGACGGGGGAAAATTTACTTCCTAAATAAACAGTTATGAGACAGAATTACTGTAAAGTTCTGTCAGGATCATGCACACGACAGCAATTGTACTCGTACGGGCAGTCCCCATAGGACTAGTGCAAGAAAAACTATCCATTATATTATTATTATTATATAAGAAAGTTTTAGCCTCCCTTAACCACGACAAAGATGTTCCAAGAGAGGAAAAAGGAAGGCACCATTTAGTATGGAGTTGAGGGAACGCGGAATCTATGCACGAGGTGCACAGAAACAGTAAGCTAGGAAAGAAGTCCATGAAACAAGAAAAAAGTTGAAGAAGAAAGTAGTAGGTGCTGAAAAACAGGACAGCAGTGAACCGAAAAAAGATGGTCCGTAACAAAACAAAAACCTATTTTATTACAACAAAAGGAAGCCTACCTAACCTTTAGCTCAGGCCCTCACATAGTCCCCCTGGGAGCGCCAATTCCCATAGATACAATAGTTGTATCCCCCTGAGGGGAACTATCCATTATAAAAACAGAACAAACAGGAAACATATTGTAAAACCCACAGAAAGAAAATAAGTAAGTTTATTAGTTTAAGCCTCCCTATCCTCAACAATGAGATGTAAAGAGAGGAAGGAAGAAGGCACCATTTAGTATGGAGTTAAGGGAACGTGGAATCTATGCAGAAAGGGCACAGAAACAGAAAGCTAAGAAAGAAGTTCATGAAACAAGAAAAAGTTGAAGAAGAAAGTAGTAGGCGGTGAAAAACAGGACAGCAGTGAACCGAAAAAAGATGGTCCGTAACACAACAAAACCTATTCTATTTTAACAAAAAGAAAGCCTACCTAACCTTTAGCTCGGGCCCTCACATTGTCCCCCTGGGAGCGCTAGTTCCCATAGATACAATAATTGTATCCCCCTGAGGGGAGAAAATAAGTAATAAAAGAATGAAATAGATAAAGAGTCAAATGGTTGAGAGCTATTGAGGTATGAGTCAAACATATTTAATGAAATGAGTTCTTTATACTCCACACTAGCAACAAGTTACGATCAAAAATCTTTCCCCCAGAAGTCAGAAAGGAGTAAAAATTAACCGACACCGACAACATGCCCGCAGCTGGTATTCCTGATCTGTGCTCCAGAATACCAGAGATGAATGCTAAGTATCCAAGATACACGGACGAGCACTAAGACTCTAAGTAACTCTCCCCTCCATAGAGAGAGAGAGAGAGAGGCAGAGAAGCTCTTCGACACACCCCCAAGCAGTAACTGATAAAAGAAAAAGATGAGAATATCAGGTTGAAACGTATCTGCAAGTACTCTAACGAAACAGAAGACTAAAGCTATTTGATTCCAGGTACTAGACCAACAGCTGACTGTTACGAACAGCAGCACGGATAACAAAGGAATGCATAACCTCAAAGATGTACAGCGAAGAATACAAAATTGTTACTATATTTCTGACGTACGCTAAGTTACCGCAAGAATGATTATTTTTCCTATTATGTTATTTCACGACTCACCAGCTACATCGAAGGCGAACCCAATAGAGCGAAGAGAAAGGATCATTCAGTACACACTGTAGACAATTGGGAATTTATACACCAAGTGCGGCCCCATCCAAAATACTCAGCGTATAGAAACAACAAGTTAGGAAAAAACAGGAAGAAAAGAAATAGGAGAGACGGTAAGTAAAGAAGGCATGAAAACTGAAAGTAGTACATTGACCCCGAGAGATTGAAGTCCCGCTGGTTTATTTTAATTTACAGCTGAAGTTACCTAATTTCCTCAGTGCGCGGTTATCTCCATAGCATTGAATAGACAGAGGACTATTTAAATTTCAATTCTATTCGACATGCAAAAGGAATGCATCATAGAGGACAGGTAATTAATACCATTAAAATACGCGTAATAATAATAATAATGATAATAAAAATCCTCAAAGGAACAGAACATGAAATTGAGAATAAAAAGTGCAGATTAGATTATTAGTTAGTTTAAGCCTCCCTATCCGCAACAAAGGCTATCTAAGAGAGGAAGGAAGAAGGCACCATTTAGTATGGAGTTAAGGAAACGCGGAATCTATGCAGAAAAGGCACAGAAACAGAAAGCTAAGAAAGAAGATCATGAATTGGATTGGATTATAAGTTAGTTTAAGCCTCCCTAACCGCTACAAAAATAGAGCGTATCGAAGAGAGGAAGGAGGAAGGCGCCATTTAGTATGGAGATAAGAAAATGAGGAATCTATGCTGAAGGGGCATAGAAACAGTAAGATGAGAAAGAAGTTCATGAAATAAGATAAAAGTTGAAGAAGAAAGTAGTAGGTGCTGAACAACAGGACAGCAGTGAACCGAAAAAAGATGGTCCGTAACAAAACAAAAAACCTATTCTATTTTAACAAAAAGAAAGCCTACCTAACCTTTAGCTCAGGCCCTTACATAGTCCCCCTGGGAGCGCCAATTCCCATAGATACAATAGTTGTATCCCCCTGAGGGGAATAAAAAGTGCAACTCAACCTTTAGAGCAAGAATAGTGGAAAACTGGAGCACAGGTTGGCCTGATGGAGTGGGACCCTGGGATTAGTGGCAGGAAGGTCTGTTGAATTATTTATACTAAATACGAATAATTGCACAAAGAACTATATTTATACGTGTAGATGCACGGAGGTATACGTACGCAGACAGATGAGATGCGCTAAGTTATGAGATCTCCAACTTTTTTCGTTGCCAAAAGGGATCAAATAGCAATATGCGCAGCAATAGGCTGTGGCAGAGTGTTTTCGACAATAGAAACGGAACGTTTTCAGTACAAGAACAGTGAGTAGCTGCCCATTTCCAAAAACTTGTATAGCGTGACACCCATTGAAATTTATCGCTAGTTGACGGAGACATTAGGCGACGGTGTCATGAGAGTAAGTAATGAGCTTCCTTGGACGAGACAGCTTAGGGAAGTGCCAGACGTTTCGTGACAACGTACCGGTACATCCCTGGGCTGAGACAAGGTAACCAAGCCAGTGGAGGATATTGTTTCGAGAGATCACCAACTCAACATGTAGACGAAATAGCCTGCTAAGTTGGCATTGCGAACAGTCTGCGCGATGACCTAAAAATGAAGAATGTGTCCTCCACATAGATGAGCTGACGAACTCACGGCCGCTAGCAATGCACGTGACACCAATGCACCAGGCGAACGTGACGAGGGAGTTCCACCGTAAAAATTTTGAAATGTTTTTTCAAGCTTCTTTCTCTCCTGGCGTGGCTTCAATCATTTTTTTGTGTTTTCTTAAGATAGAAGACACTCTCTGTAGCAGCACATCCTCCAGTGTCGATGCTGTGGCACCACCAATTTTCTTGTGATCAAAACCTGCTCCTACAGAAGGGTTCACAGTGACTAGGAATCATCACGTAGACCCAATAAAGTAAAAACGGTTGCACGGAGATTACGTTGAGAAATGATAAGTTTCATTTTTTGTGCGTCATCATTCGGTCACTAATGAAAGGGAGAACTTAGAACTTGAATGCACCACGAATTGAGAACTAAGAAATCTTACCCCGAAGTCAGTGTGAACCTACGCGTACATAAGAACACGCACATTACAATATATGTACAATACATTCATACGATATAAGTGAAGTAGCCGTAGCTCGGATAACCACGCAAGCTTCTCGAGCAACTCTGCTTCGGCAAGACAAGATGCATATCTCCCAGAAAAATCTAAATTAATTTCGGGGACAGTAATCGGGACTGGATTCTACTACTTCTAGAATAATTGTCAAAGCTATGCATTTAAAATCGTGGTACTCATAAATATACATAGAAATATAAAAATAGTAAAAATTCAATAAAGATTTGAACAAGATGAACCTTTTAAATTCATGCAGAAACAGAACATAACTACAACGCTATGTACACGTAAAAAATAACTTTACTCAACTTTGGAACGTAAACTACGGGACTCAACGACGAATTCAATATAAAAGTATTTCAAGAATATTTTAAGATCATTAAACTTGATTGTGCAGCAGTTCAGCCCTACGTCATTATGAGACTGGTGATATTGCTGTTCCACAGGAAAAGGCTGCAGTGGTTTTTAACTACTGAAACAAGTTCCATTATTTTCTAGTGTCCTCCTCACAGACAAAGCTCAATTAATACCAATTATATGATTTTAGAAGGCCTCAGAAACAAATTTCACTCCTTTTTCCTAAATACTAGGCGTTCAGAAGTGCGCTTGAGGAATGAATTTTGTTGATTTAAATTTTAATATTATAAGCGCTAAAAACATCACGACTGACGCTCAGCAGATTTAACGCGATGAAATAGAATCGTCTTGCAAACACTGTTTTGCTTGGAGCGAGCTTAGCACAAAGAGATTGTAACCGTGCTGGGCACAGGCTTTGGCAATAAGCTACAGAATATATTGCGATCATTCTACTAAAGGTAAATGCGATCACTTGAGATATAAAATCGAACACAACACGTATGGTATTGTACGGCAAAGAGTTGCACTTCTTTGACATAGCAAATACATTACCACACCTTTTACACAACACCGAGATAGTCTTAATTCTTTTTACGAGAATAGGAATAGCTCATTATACGAGCAACAGCTGTAATCGCTCCACTAGACGCTCTTTCTGAGCTCCTCATGTATGGAGTTCATGTTGAGGCTAAAAATGATCGAGAAGTAATTTCAACGCCACTGCGGCGAATATCTTTGCGAGAAGTTCGGAAGTGTCTGAGTTTTGGAAAAACAGGATGTACGTGGGAAAACAACCAATTTGAGAAGCAGAGATAACCTTAATGAAAGCGGGCAACTTTAAAAGATTAGACTAGTCGTTAGTTTTAACCTCCCGACCCGCAGCAACAAATGCGATTCAAAGAGAGGAAGGAGGAAGGCACCATTTAGTATGGAGATAAGGAAACGCGGAATCTACGCAGAAAGGGTATAGAAATAGTAAGTTGCGAAAGAAGATGCTGAAAAAAGATCAAAGTTGAAGGAAGTAGTAGGTGCTGAAAAAACAGTACAGCAGTGAATCGAAAAAGGTGGTCCTTAACGTAACAAAAACATTTTATTTCAACAAAAAAGAAAACCTACCTAACTCTCAGCTCAGGCCCTCACATTGTCCCCCTGGGAGAGCTAATTCCCATAGATACAATAGTTGTATCCCCCTGAGGAGGGGCAACTTAAAAACAGGGAAAGCTCAAAAAAAGTGAGCAATTTGAAAAATAGGGGCAACATGGAAAACAGGGACAGCTGAAAATACACTGGAACTTGAAAAACAGAATATAAGCAGAGCTCATTTAAGCCAAAATACCTAAATATAGTAAATAAAATAACATGTGAATCATAATTTACATGTGCGCTGAGGTATTATGAGATTTATTATTTTACTTACTATATTAGTTCACGACTCGACAGTTACATCAAAGGCAAACTCAAAAGAGGGAAGAGAAAGGACCAATCAGTACAGACTGCAGATTAAAGGTGCGTTCCCACACAACAGACACTGAGCATAACTCATTATTTAATACATTTAATAGTCATTACCAAAATTTCTAAATCTAAATTTTAATAAAAAAAACCATGCGGCTTTATGATGCGATTTTAAAAAGCTTCTAACTCAGGAAAATATCGGGTGATTGCGAGTCGATACTCTACACACATGCCAGCGAGGCAAGAACCGGGGAGGAAAAAATCATTTTCTCAATAAAACGAAGTCCATAGACTTGAATAACTTTTTATAAATAGTTTTTCTTTCCAAGGTTAAATAGTTTTCTTTTCAAGGGCTACAAAAACCAATCATTTTCCGTTACGTAGCCGGTCATACCCACTCCACCTTTTCCACCTACACACTGTATACGAGTAGAAGCGATTAACGCATGAGTAATGCATCACCTGCCCGCGTTTTGAATTTCCCCCCTTAGATCGGAAGTAAGGCCATTATGAGGTCGTTCAGGGGATAGACTTCCCACTTCCCCATCTTCGCCCCTCAGCACACAGCACAAATAACTATGCGCGGGCGTCAGCTTAGCATTTATTCGTATTTGAATGAGGACCCGAACTCCCACACTACTGCTACTACCTCAAGCCTATTGGTATAGCTAGCATTGATTAATTCAACTAAATCAATCGAGTACTTTTACCTCTCCAGGAAAATTTACTTTAATTGAAACAATTGACTTTGGAAGTCATGCTTGCAGTAGATGAGTCTGAGCATTTCTCACGTAGTATACGTTCTAACGGAGTTCCATTTATAGAAAACACTATGCAATTCTTACATTAGATTACGATGACTTCTAACTTCCTGTTCTCTGATAGATTTCCACTGCACAAAGCCCAGAGATACTGGCTAAATTTAGCAATATTTTTAAACCTGAAAGCATTCCTGAACTAACTTCACTTGCATTGCTACCCTCACCTTCGTAACGCTACCGGCTGCTGCACAGACCTCTGGACTGCATGGGTCAAAGTTATTAAAAACTGTCAAATTATGAATTGATAAAATGTGTAGGCAGATCTTGTGGTACAACCACATGTGAGGTAAAAAGAATATTTTCTATACCCGGATGTACATGTGTCCAATTTGAAGTCTACAATTAAAAAGAATTTGGATAGCTATCAAAGTCCACGTCTTAAAACTTACCTTTGCTAGTCATTCATTTTTCTTCAGCTAATAATTTATGCTCTTAAATATTGGCACTGCTATTAATACTCAACACAGGCACAGACGTCAATTCTATAATGGCAGCTGAAACAAAATAGTGTCCATTAGATCTTTCTTCATCTTCACTATCCCGGTAATTCCCACAGAGTGCTATGTAATGGAAACACTCGCATGCGTTTCACACAAATATCAGTACTGTACATCACTGATAGAATGTAAAAGTAATGTCTTTGCACAGCAACGTGAAGGATACCATCGTCTTGTGACGATATCATAAGGAATAAAATCACTCAGGCGTTCATTAAAAGTATCGATTGCATTGCAGGATCAAGCGTAAAGAACACCTTGAAGTATTGACCTATCCTACCGTGAAACATCCATGCATCTGTGCCTTCATTTCATGAGCTGTTTGGGAGCTCCGTGTCCTGGCTGCAGACACCGTCCACTAGCGTGGCATAGAAGGCAACAAGGACTGCTTTGTTAGGTGGCCACTGTGATTCTAACGGCACCTCAACGAGATATTAAGAACTCTTAAGAGTTTCTGACCTTCGCTAGGAGAGCAGAAATAAAGACCTCTGAACGTGACTCATCGTGTACGCAACAACGTCAGGTAAGATATGTGCATACACAGCATTCGAGAGGCCAGTGCAATTTTTTCCAACACACGGAAAACATGTGCATTTTCAAGTGTAAACTCGGCATTTGCAGCATGTCTAATTGTTTCAACGACTATAAAATGATACTTGCAGGAGCGGAATGAGGACGGAACAAAATCTACACACAGTAGGTTGCCGTCACCCACATAGCAAAGCTTTTGTCCATCCGAGCTGTCTATTTCACAAGGTCTTCGTCAATAATTTTCAATAAATTTGTCCATCATTCTCAGTCAGAACAGACCACTGTTAACCTTCATGTATTCAGAGGAGAGAAGATCCACAGTAAAGCAGTTCCATACCCATAACGATCTATTAACCGTCCAGAGAAAGCACCTCCACAGAGTATCTAAAATGTTGAAGTCAATACACGCTGCTTGCTACTTAAATTTTTTTCAATGGTTCAAGCAGCGTTTGGTTCACGTTCGTGTTCAATAAGAAAAATTCAGTGATTCGTACAAGCCTTTCAGCAATGCTTTTAGTTGCTACATTATGTTCACTCTAGAATCACGTTACACGAAGCACGACCTCATGAACATTTCGATGACTTCTACACTCGGAGCACCTATTTAATGGCTGGACAAGTGGGCACAGTTCAGGAACTGACGAGTCACACTCGCTGTACAAGTTATGCTTTTGCAGCGACCTGAGAAAACTCCTCAATATCCGAGTCGCCGGAGCTGGGCTCGTCTATATCCTCAGTGGCAAGCTGCCGGAAGCCGCGGTGTTTGTTCAGCAACGACGACCCCAGCTGGTGCAGTCCGTTGCCCTCCGTCCTCCAGTTGCTGCCGGTCGTGCCGTTTGACAACCCGAACCCTCCAGTTGACCCGTTCCGGCTGCTCCTCATGTGGATTGAGCCTGCAAGATAAACCACAGTCAATCAAAGTCTAAGTATCATTTCAGACACTTAGAAAAATGCCAGATTCTATGAGTCAAAATTATTTTTGAAGTAGTTCAAGCGTAGCATTTACTTGAACATAGCTTCGTCCAAGAGTATGAGAGGCCAGGATTGATGCAAGCAAGATAAACAGAAGTTGCCCTGTAATTGCTTGGTAGAATTTAAACAGAACCAGCCACCCAAAAAGGTAACGATTCACAGCTTTGTATCTTCGTGTAGGTGCATTGGGTGATTGAACCTGACTCATTTGCCAGGAGACACTGAGCATTGATAAAGTTTTGAGAACAATTAGCACTGCACCAATATCACTTTACACTACAATTTGAATATGGATATCTAATTCATACAGCAAAAATGCCACGAAGGTGCATCTCAAGAGTTTTCTAACCTCTTTTCTTAGCCCTGACGATGAGCGTGACGGTGGTGAGAACGACGATGGGCACGGCGAGCAGACCGAGCACGACAGTGGACACCCCCACTGAGGACCACTTGGTGTTATCACTGTCCAGTGAGGACCCCAGCTTCGTGATGCCGGACCCTATACCTGCAAGTAGTAAATGAAGCGTCTTCGCTAATCTTCACGTCACCGTTGCATGGCTACTTTCACCCTGGAATGAACTAGTGAATGCCTATTTTTTGTTAGGTGCATGAATAGGCTCAATCAATTCAATACTGTGACCTAGGCAAATCAAACCTAATTAAATTCCCTTAATTAGGTAACCATAAGCCCCATACGGAAATAAGAAACAGCATCAGATTGGCATTGCTGGAGTAGAACTGAGACTGCAAAAGAAAGCATATCATAACGGCCGGCCTCCTCTTCAAATCCTGGGCAGCCATGAACTCTGCTTACTCTCGATAATAGCCAGCGCTGAGTGTGGAGGATACGGGAAAGGGTGTCTCCTTTCCTAGGACACTAAGCGCACTCCATTTTCATGCTTAGTTTACAGCAAAGTTCTGGGGAGAAGCTCTCTGGCTATAATTACTAGAAAAATTTCCTCACTCTTCTTAATCTTGTGTTAATTATCATCTGCCCAATTCATCATTCTAGTTGGCCATCAATACTTCCGTCATTGTATCGATGAGCGCTCATCACTTTATTCCAGCATTCAGATCCTTTTCAATACTCAGATTAGATGAGTTAATTTAAACCTCCCCGAACCAACAAAGGTGTTCCCACGAGAAGTGTAAGAAAGCACTTTTTAGTATGGAGTTAAGTGAACGTGGAATCTATGCATAAGGTGTGCGCCCACATCCTGCGCATAGAAACAGCAAGATTGAGGGAAGCTTATTAAAGAATATAAAAGTTGATTAAAAATGTAATAGGGAATGATAAAAGGACAGAGCGAACCAAACAAAGATGGCCCGAAAAAAACTATTATTTTTGAACAAAAGGAAGGCTGACCAAAGCTTCAGCTTGAAGCCTCGCAGCTTCCTCCCATTAGCGCTTTTTTCCGAAAGTACAACAGTTTTACTTAATCCCCTGAGGAGATTGTAAAGACTAACTCGGTGTTCAAACCGTGCCTCATATTTACAACACGCACTTATTACAAATAAATGAGCGAAAAGAATACACGCAATAGAAAGGAATGCATTCACAATAACGCACAATCAGAAACCAGAACCATTTCATCATCAAGGATTTTTTTGCTGTGCAGGACAGCACTTGTTTGAGCGTAGTCAGGTATCCATGATGAGGCGATAAGATAGCTAGTTTAGCAAGTTACAGCTGGATGAAAGACAGCTAGGAATTTAATTACCGTCAAGGATCTGCTTGGCATGCAGAGCCGCCTCATCCTTGATGGCAGTCTTGAGGGGCTTGGTATGGGGACGGGCCTTGAGTAGCGCCTCTGGAAAGTGAACAAAACTGTGCAACAAACATCCACGCCAAGGTGTAGGACTCCTTTCTAAAGGGGCTTCCAATCAAGAAAGGTGAGATGGTTCAGTCAGGGACTGTGGCAGGTTGACGTATAGCAATGTCGTTGTTCCAAAATATTACCGTCACTGCGTAGATTCACATCCCTGGAACACAATAATCGAACAATCCACGTGCTCAGCTATAAAGCTATGATTCAGACGGAGTGAGTGACAGTTGCAGAAGGTGACACAGAGAATCAAGTCCATCTTTGTGAGAAAGCGTAGAGGCAAAAACAAAATGTGTGAGTCACTGAAAGCACGCAAGCATGAGATGAAAAAACAAGCAATGACAAATATTGAAAGATAGAATGGATGAATTTGAGTTGTGATGCAGAAAAGTACGAGCTGCATTCATAATATGAAATACATGTTAAAGAATAGAACGTCAGATGAGCACACTGTTTCTGATAAGCGTTCCAGTAACTACAGAGGCCACCATGCAAGAAGTGTAAAGAATAGGATATGCGAGTCCAGTGCATGGAGCTGCAGCAAAGCAACTGATGCTCAAGAAACACTAATAAGCATCGTAAGTGCCTCGGTTGTTGCCAAGCCCGGCAGTCACATGAGGGAACACTCAAGACTGGTCCATCGCTCAAGGTCATTTATGTCTATAAAATCACCTGCGCAAGTAATTTAATGATGCATAGCCAAAAATTTATCCAACCAAACTAACGAATGTTGCGCATGTTCACAAGAAAAAAGAATATTTAAAAGCACGTTCACAAAATTTACCCTGCCTCAATGCCTGCTGTGTTTTGTTACTCCAATTTAGCCAGGGTACGGAGGTTCTAGCAATTTTGCTGTTTCTATTTCATTTTTTCATTGTATTATTTTACATTATTAACATAAGCTAAAAGTGACAAAGGTGTAAACCAGGGACCGCACATATATCGTGAACCAATAGAATAACTTCATTCTACATTATAATACCATGAAAATGTTTGTACAGGGGTGCCCAAACCCCGGAGAATTAACCACGTTTGGCAATTCGAGCAGAATTAAGGAACATTTGGTGCAATCTCGTTAGGAAAGCCTCTACGAAGATGTGCAAGTCAAGGAAAGTCGTCGAAGTTACGTCCAGCAAAGCTGTTCGTCATATCAATGCCTGAACCTGACGATGTCATTCCAAGAGTTTGACATCAGAACGGCGGGCGTATGGAGAGGGAAATAAAATAAAAAATTCATAAACTGAAAGCTTTAATTAAAAAAAATCACTCAACCATAGGAATCAACACGACCGCTGATTGAACAATAAAATGAATAAACATGATGTAGTCAAACAATCCTTTCCTTATAAAAAATCTAACCACACAGAGATTAGCTCTCAATTAACCCATTTCTTGCACTATTTCTACGCCACCGAACAACGAGTAACTACGCCACCGAACAATCCCAACACACACTAATATCGTCACCAAACAAAGTCAAAATAACACCCGTGTAGAATACGTCATTACTGACTCCTAGTTTTGCAGTTTAGAAATGGGATAAGGAGTGCTGTGCCTTCAAGTAAAGTTGTCACTCAAATGGGAACAATTTTGTAGGATGAAAACAGCATCACTTGGATCCCACACTTAAATAACTACGGGAACCCGGATGTGATGGTAATGATCTTGCTTCTCAAGTTGGGAAGAAGAATATGCCATACTACACTAAGAATAAGTTCACTGAAAGAATTCTACGGAACTGAACAAAATATTGTGCGGTCTAGAAATTTTGCTAATTAACTGAGGATGATTGAACTTGACTATTCCACCTTCGATTCGAGAATGAGGCATAAAAACAGCCAAATGTTAAAAAAAAACTACGAGATTGAGATGACATCAATATCATCTACCAAGCCCCAGAAATTTCTATCTTTCCACGTCAATTTGGACGGCTCCAACAGACTAGTTCAAAAGCTGTACCGAAAATTCAGCTTTGGTGTCTGCCAAATCTCTATCACATACCCATCCAAGAGACAAGCCCACTAATAAAATTAATTATCTTCTAATTCTAACTTATGAACATTTCATCAACCTTTTCAATGTAGAATCAATGATCAGTTTATAACAACTTCCTACAAAACACGAGCTAAAGCTTAAGCGAGGAATCAAAGCATTTAGCATTACGGTAGTAACACCAGGATGCTGGTAAGAAGCACTCACGACTTGAGGTGATAAGGGTGCACAACAGCCAGAGAGACGCTCTAGATATGCTATAATTTCGTAACCTATCTTCAACTTTAAGCAAGTGGATTAAAATAAACAGTGCAGTAAAATACTTACCGTTTATACTCTTAAAATGTTTCAAAAAATACCTAGAACACTGAATAATATTGTCGAGCACCTTCAGGTTGTGATATCAAGAAAAACTGACAACATCGAATGCAGCCGAGTACGTCATCAAAGAGAAAGTCAGTCAGAGAAGCGGGTTCAGTCATTTGCTGAGAGGCGAGCAAGACGAAGTCAGTCAGGTGAGGATGAAGGACACCACGTCGGACAGGACCCGCGTTATGGAGTCCGTCAGGGACTGCGGCCTGGGAGGGGTCGGGGCCAGAAAGCGGTAACCCGCTAGAAGAGGGTCAAGCGTTAGCAATCATGGCGTGTACCAGTTAACCTAAATAATCCTTCAAAGGCTCAACAATGAAGCTTGAAACGATGTAATCATGCAAGTTCTCCACACGCACGATACAACCGCAACTACAAGCTGTGTTAGAAAGGCAGGCCTATAGGGCAAAATCATTGTAAGCATGTAAAAAAAATCACGTCACACTTCACACAAAAAGTGTAATCAGCCCACAGATGTATCGAAAATATTGCTCAAATTACAACTTCTCAAACTTACGAAAGAACAGATCTTTAGAACAGAGTTTAACCCTTTAACGCCCCAGAGGACACCAGTGTCCTCTTTCAAAAATACCCTCAATATATTGTATTTCTTGTTCAATTAGTTCCCTAATGTGTTCTTTGAAGTTCTCTGCCGGGTGGCAGTTCCTATCCCATCCTGATATTGGTGACTGCCTGATGCCAGCGCCAGTTTAGTGACGGTGGTTGTGTTAACGGTAATATGAGTACAAAAATTCGGACGTTAAAGGGTTAATAAAAAATTCACTTTATGCTTGACAACAAGTGACGCAATTTTAGAGACGAGTCACGACGTTGTTATTAACGGAAACTCGGTCCCAAAAATCGTCATGAAATTCAGTCTAGTAAACAAGTCTCGACAAAGGCAGAAGATTTGGAGTTAAAAATTTCTCCTGGACACCTACATTAACACGTCAAGCGCGGCGTGACCCACCGGTGGTCATTTAAGTGATTTTCACAATGCTGCCGGCCGACCAGCAGTCACTGACTCAATTTTTATAAATACAAAATGAAAGTTAAATGAAGGCATGATCCAGTCAATGTTTGCTATTTTCAAAATTTCTTACTACAATTGACTCTAAATATGAGCTGGATATTGAACTTCAGTTTAACCCGCCCCACTTGACGTGTTTAAAAGATTTAGAGTTGAAATGTAGGTCAGAGAAGATATTTTAAGTCTCCTCAACTTACATTAAAAAAATGTAAACATGAGCTCTGTACATTCAAATAAGAGTAAAATAAATCCTGGGCGCTGAAATAAAGAGAAAACGAGTGCATGAAATATTCCGGCATGCAAATACTGCACCTCTTAATACAATAAAGAGGTGCAGAAGTGCAACAGAAGTCAAACATAGCAAATACTGAAGAAACAAAAGGCATCTGCAAATATTTCACAATCAGGAAACGTGTGCAAAAATACTACAACAGAAATGTATAAATCTAATCTGCACAGCAAAACAAGAACATACTCTACACAGACGTGCTTGTTTCCAGCAGTTGAAGCAAAG
Organism: Morinoia aosen; assembly: GCA_030386875.1. Lineage (NCBI taxonomy): Eukaryota > Metazoa > Arthropoda > Malacostraca > Amphipoda > Talitridae > Morinoia > Morinoia aosen. The sequence continues at coordinate 67,195,593 of CM059564.1, read as the reverse complement.
AGAAAACGAACTAAGAGCAGCAAAGCAGTGGGTTAGCTCGGAAAATAACCAACTGATTCTTGCAGAAGTGCAAACATTGTACAGCTGTAGAAAAAATTCTCGCTCACACGCTAGGGAACTGAAGAACACACAACAAAATTGCTGATTGAAGGCCACCTGAGGCTTTAGCTCAACCTATCATTTAACTTATGTTTTCCCTAATTTATTATTCTCCTCATCTGAAATTTATTGACACGTACACAAATTACAAGATGGTGGGAAACTCAATATTGAGGAGTCAAAATTGGCACTAAATCAATTCCTGTGCGTTTTTTCTATGTCTAGAAAGTAAATTAAGTTCGACATTAAACCAAAGATGCTCAAAGTAAACATATCAGTATGTAGTATTATGTACGAGTTTGCTTCTACTCAATATTAACAAAAATTGTGAATTTTGTGAAGTTTTTCGCTGGAATCGCACTTGCACACCGTATAGAAAGGCACATGTTGGCACCGTCAATCTAGAAAGGCATATGTTGGTACTGTCAATCTCGAAAGGCACATGTTGGCACTGCCGATCTCGAAAGGCACATGTTGGCACTGCCGATCTCGAAAGGCACATGTTGGCACTGCCGATCTAGAAAGGCATATGTTGGCACTGCCGATCTAGAAAGGCACATGATGGCACAGCCGATCTAGAAAGGCACATGTTGGAACTGCCGATCTAGAAAGGCACATGATGGCACAGCCGATCTAGAAAGGCACATGTTGGCACTGCCGATCTAGAAAGGCACATGTTCGCACTGCCGATCTAGAAAGGCACATGTTGGCACTGCCGATCTCGAAAGGCACATGTTGGCACGACGATCGCACTCCTGCCTCACATTAATGGTAAAGCCCTGGTCTTGTGCTTAACTTGAATATACAACTCATGCCAGTAATTGATACGACGGCCCACCACAGCGTGACCGTGAAACTTATCAAACAAAGTCCACACGTATAAACTCTCTCAACCCACATTAAATACGTCAAGCATGAGGTTAGATCCAGGACTCGGAGCTTCCTAATGTACTGAAAACTGAAGACCCAAAATTTCCACGATGAATTTGAATGAGACATTGAAGTGGGAAAAACAAGGACGATAACGTACCAGACTCGAACTTCCAGATGACATTGGGACCAATTTCTGTGACGTACAATTCTGCGCCATCGGCCGTCACGGCGACGTCGTGTACCATGGTGAAGCCCTGCCAAGGAGACGGGACTTTAAATTCAATCACAAAACGTGCGTATATTCCATCAATGCTTCATCTTAGAGAAGAACGAAAGGGATTCATCACCGAGCGTGACGAGAGGTTTCATTGATTACCAAGACAGGCTCAATGCAGAAAATACCTGCATTTATATTATATTAAAAGGCACATGATGAAGGCGTCCTATAGACTTTTAAATCATAACTGAAGAGCAGTCGCCTCCCACACTCTCCGTTGGTATGAAATTGTCTTGATTATTGCACATTATTTTCATGTTTATAAAGGATCCTGAAGCAGCACTTAAATCATTACGCACTAAATGGTTGAACTTAGTTCCAATTGAGGCGTGATCACGTTACTGACTCTGTCGCCGTGTCGTGGAAGTTGAGCGTTACACTTAGAACAAGAAAGACCTTTGTTTGAATCTAGTCTGAGTAACTGAGCGGTACTTCACTTGTACAAACAGCTCCTCTGATGACTGAAAGAAGTAGAAAAGATGTATTGAAGAGTCAATAAGATAAAAATCTTCTATACAGTGAGCTTGCCCTTGACTCCCATAACGATGTCAAAAATCTCAAAACCATTGCAATTACAGCGCAATTGAAAAAAATGGAGCGCTCATTAAGGATGTTTTTCAAATTTTATCTTAAAAAGTAGGCGAAACGAGGGAAGAGTAAGTGAAATAACGCAGCAGGGATTAACCTTGAGATGAGCTCGACCTAGCAGCGGATAGCTGCTTGAGCCTCAACCTTTACTTTGGCCACATATATTTCGCACCTTACGACAGGGAATGTAATGCATGACAATAATACATATTATTACCGTTGTTTTTTAGAATTTTCCTGACAATATCGATATTTATTATAGCATGCACAACTAGATTTCAGAAAGCAACAGAGCTCACGACAGGAACTGAGGTAGCTTAATTTCACACGCTGAACAATAATTTAAGAAATAATAATTAGCCGAGTTTCACACTCTAATTATTACACACAAGTGAAGTAAGCAACTCTGCTAAAATTAAAAAACGCGCCTTGAAAAGAGCGTCAGAAAATAAATAAATGCGTTATTCGAGATAGATTGATTATTGATAAATTTTGGCATTCCTAACTAAAACACGGATGTTTAACAAGAGGAAGGATGAAGGCACCATTTAGTACGGAGTTCAAGGGATGCGGAATTTATGCACGTGGGTTCCCACACAAGATCCTCTGCGTAAAGAAACAGTAAGTTGAGCGGTAAGGTTATGAAAAATAATGAAAGATAGCAGTAGGTAGTGAAAAACAGTTCAGTATTTAAGCTCAAAAAAGATAGACCATAACAAAAAAAATTATCATATTTCAACAAAAAGAAGGCCTACCTAACCTTCATCTCTCCCCTAAGAGCGGGCATCATTCAAGTAACAGCACTCTTTGAGAGATACACTAGTTTCCAAAAACAATTTGATGAGATTTACCATTTAAAATTGTTGGCGGGAAACAAAAAATCGATTAATGAACATAAAGAATTATTCTTCCACAGAGAGAGGTTTCTAAATGAAACATAGAAAGGGAAACACATGAAATTTTGAAGAAGACAAACGGTTGTTTTCATGACAAAGCTATGGTGGACAGATACTCAGAGTGAAACATAAAAGAACACAATTTTATCCATTTAGCCTGCACCACAACATACTGAGTAATTTGAGCCAATGGACCTTGTTTTTAATCATTAGCAACATCGGGCTCTTTCGAGAGGAGTCGTCACATTGCGTACATCGTAAGCACCAAAACCACAGATTCACGAAATGCTCACACCGCTGAAATTAGTCAGCAATTAAGGACACAGTTAATACAGCAGCTTCTCCAAGGCGTTGAACATGAACATGAAGAGTTAGTCAGTCCGTGACATCCTGCAGCTACACGACGCACCTGGCCCTTAGGGCTGACACGGGACAGCAGCTGGCCCGTGGCGAAGTCAAGCTGGTACACCTCGACCTTGTGGTTGCCGTATATCTGGGGGCCATTGGCGCATAGCAGCCTTCCTCCTGTAAAATTAACAACTCAATAAACGAACGTGAAAACAATGTGTTTTACATATGGGGAAAAATAAACATGTGTTAGTTGCCATGTATGGCTCACTGGTACAAGTATTGATGGTCATGGATCATAAAGCTATGAAAGTGCATTGTGATTTAGTTCCTTACGTTTAACTAACAACCAATTCATTCCACCACTTACGGGCAAATATAATATCTGACAAATGCATTATCCCCAATAATGGTAGATACATTACAACAGAAGCTGCAGCTGCTGTATAAGCTATATCAAGCTCGCTGCTCACCATTGATGGGGGAGTAGGCGACATCAAAGAGCCTGGTGCCCCACTCAGGCAGCTGGTAAAGCCTCCTGAAGGCGGGAGCGTCAGAGGTGTCAAAGCACTGGACGCGGCCGTGCTCGCGGTCCGCCACACACACCTCACCCTTGTCCTCAGCCAACGCTAGGCCGTGCGGCACTGCGAACTCTCCTTCTGGCGCCTTCCCAAACGCTGCTATGCCTGATGGAAGTGCAATGAATGATCAAACGATGATTGATGGAAAGGCTGTCATCCTGGGTTTTAGGCAATGCATCACATCTGTGTGGACAGTAGATAATAAAAGTCCTTCTATACGTATGTGGTTAAATAATTCACAGTTTGTTTCAAATTTTTAACATGAGTACATCCCATAACGAAATTCTATGTAGCAAATATCTCCACCACCAGGAAGAATTAGAAAAAGTGCTCTCCAGCAACATAGCTGCCATAAACTGTAACTCAATGAGAATACATTTCTTCAATGATGCGCAGTTCATTTCTTCACCAGCATACTCGTTCTCTATTTCAGTGAATGATGAGTAATAGCAGGCAAGTATGCACTTTGAAATTTTTTGCAACAAAGATGAAATAAAAACAGACTATCGAACTTTTTTACCAGGACGCAACACAATATTTTACCCTTTAACGTCTAACTGGACTGTACGGTCCTCCTTCAAAAATAGCCTCAATACATTGTATTTCTCGTTAAATTAGTTCCCTGAAGTGTTTTTTTGGACTGCACTGTCGAGTGGCAGTTCCTTCCTCATCCTGAAATCGATGAATATCTGATGCCGGTGCCAGTTTAATGATGGTGGTTGTGATAACGGTAACATGAGTACAAAATGTGGACGTTAAAGGGGTTAATAGCAAGGTCTAGCATCCAAAAATAGAGTGATTCTCAAAAGGTCCCTGAAAGTAGTTATTAATTCAAAATGATTGCGTGAGAAGGTGGTTACCTTGTGCTGGTGTCCTCGAAATTTGAGTGATGATGGAGCCATCCGAGTTGAATTTGATGATGCGGTTGTTGCAGTAGCCGTCGGCTACGTAAAACTGGCCGCTCTGTAGTACCGCTACCGAAGTGGGTTTGCAAAAGTGGGTTGAGTCGCTGCCAGGCTCCAACCTGATATGAGTTGCAACCATTATCGATGTCAAAAAACCGACAATCCAAGCATCTAAGTTTAAACCACGTAGCTCTTGTACTAAAGTGATCTTGCATGATAACGCTTGACTCATATGGAAGTTGCAGTTTCTCTAAAACAAGAAGCCAATACATGGCAGAGGTGAGTTAATCCATCAGAGAACCGAAATGTATGAATGAATAAAATGTGTTCAATGTCTTGGTAAACTTTTTGCCTCACTTAAGGGTAGCCGCATGAGAGTCTTAGTCATATCTACAAATTAATTACTCGTACTCAGAGTAAGACATCGTATCAGATCTGCACTTCAACTGCAGTAGATTTGTACACCATACACCAACGTACATACATACATATACCAGGCTTCTCCTCCCTAAGGAAGGGTAGCCGACAGCAGGCCACAATCAACACTCTTAGCACTAGGAGGCGAGAGACGCAGCACTGGCCGCACCAGACTGCCAGGATTAGCAGCAGCCCAGCACAACCACCTTCCACAGTCAGGCCTGACAGCCTTAGCTGGTTTACCCCGACCGCTTCATTGAGTGCAGCCCCTCCCCTCGCACAGGATAGGTCAACCCCATCACACGCGGGCAACTTCCAGTACCGCGTCAAAAATAAAATTACCTTCTTACGCACTGCCCCCACTCACTTCTGTCCGCAGTCATCCCTCTCGCCACGTTACAGTCAGACCCCTCTCATACAAGCACGTTTCACCCCATCCATCCAACTCATTCGTGGTCTACCTTGCGCTCTAAAACCACTTACTTCCAACGTATAAATCTTTTTCACCAGCCGCTCAACATTCATTCTTTCAACATGCCCAAACCATCCAAGCACTCTTTCATCCACTCGCCTGCTCAACTGTTTGATAACACCCGTCTGCCCCCTAACAAACTCATTCCTGATCCTATCTCTTCTTGTTACTCCATACATGCTCCTCAAACACTTCATCTCAAATACATCCAACTTCCTCCTCTCAGCTGCTCTCAACCCCCAGGACTCTGCTCCATACAACAAAACTGGCACGATCAAGCTTTCATACAGTCCCCTCTTAGCAATCATACTCAAACTCCTGCATTTAAACACTTTCCTCATTGCACCCTATGTCTTACAGCCTTCACTCACTCGATGCCTCACTTCTACTTCCATACTATCCTTAACAGCCACATCCGACTCGAGGTACCTAAAATCTACATCCGACCCGATGTACTACAGACCACCAACGTAATTATAATTATTATCAAATTAAATTATTATCAATAAAATTATTTACCAATTTAAGATAAGAAAAAATCACACAACTGAGGCCAGAGCAGGGAAACAGTATGGAAGTAGTGCTTCAACAAGATATGCTCGAACGCAGGAGTCTTTGGCTACCCGCATAAAGCTTCATTAGGTGTTCAGGGATCCCTCATCTCATCCACCAAATTCTCCTGACCATACTCCGTTCGACCATAAATTTATTTCTCAGTTGAATTCATAGCGAGAATAAGTGTTATTCTTCTGCAGCCAAAGTTGATATGAATGCGGACAACTTTTCTTCCACAGGCCCACAAAATTTTTTTTATTGGGGCATATTTTATGTTACCTCATGAGCAAGCAAAGGTCAATGCTAGTAAAAGAAATGATTTCAAAGATTAAGAATTATTCAAAATAATTGTTATTCATCTTTTCTCAAAACTACAAAAATGCTTAAACTTCCGGGAACCCTGGGAACAGCATCACAAGGTGAAGGTGTGAGCCAGCTAGGTCTGAACAAGCTAATGAGAACACATATCAAATCCTTGTTTTTATCATTTTTATCACATTAGTCAGTTTAAGACTCCCTAGCCATAAAAATGGCGATCTCAAGAGAGCCAAGAGAAAGGACCATTAGACATGGAATACAGAAAACGGGTAATTTATGCACAAGGAGTGTTATCCTAAAAATCTCCTGCACACAGAAGCTGCACGTTAGGAAGGATGATGAAGAGATGAGAAAAAGGAATGAAGGCTGAAAGAAGCAAAGCTAGAAGGCCCGAAGGCCTACCTACACCTGGAGTAACCATCAATATTCCTCCTGGAGGCGCAAGTCCCCATAGCATAGGAGAGACAAACCTACCTAAATCTATTATCAACCGTAAGCCGTCTGAAGGGATCAAATTCTTATTTTATTTTTATATACCCTATACCACAACAAATGACCAAATATATCAGCTACCAGTAAAACGCACTAACGGAAACAGTGATAGTTCCAATACCTCAATTACAACATAGTAACTCAATACAAAGCTGCAACTTACAGCTACAAACTCGCAGGGCCTTACCGCGTGCCAAGCGTGAGAAGCGGCTTGCCGTCACCAAAGTGAGGCGGGAACTTCATGACCTGATGCATGGCCACGTCTGTCAGCCACATGTTGCGCTCTCCGTCCACCGTCAGCCCGTGCGGCAGGTAGAAGCTGTCATCACACACATGGGATACGCATTAGCAACATCGCCGTCATCAACGTGATACTAACAGTGATCCAAGGGATGCAGTGTAACCAACACCGCCGTCAGCCCGTACGGTAGTGAACCAGGTATGTTAGAGAAGTGTACACAGGAAAATGACCGTCAGCCCGTATGGTATTGACCCAGGTAAGTTAGAGGAAAAAGGCTTAACTAAGACGCGCAAGCGGTCACTAATGTTCGAGGTAAGCACACATTTGAGATGCAAGGAGAAGTTTATGATACACAGTTAACGGTGTCAAAAATGTTGAAGAAATATATCAAACTTATTCCATGTAGGCTGACTCAAAGTTTCACTGTTGCAAATGTCGAATGCTGTTACAGCATTGCTTTTTGAGTAAGGATCCCTTGGAGCTGAGATATCATTAAAAGAATCAATAAAATTGTATACATATAAGAGATATCAATGAAAATTATTGAGAGATACCACCAAAATTAACCAGGTTTAGTTGGTTTGAAATGCTTTATTCAATCGAGAACAAAAAGTGGAAAAATATCTTTTCCCGTGGGTAATTAAGAAAACAAAATTAATATTAAGTGTAATTGTAAACGTTATCTGGTGTTGTATTCATAACTTATTTCATATATTCACAAGCGAATTCAATTCGTATGTGTTTTCATTAAACTTTGAATATGTAGCATTAAGCGAGGCGCAATCAAGTACAGCCTTCTCAACCCTGTCACGGCGACACTGCATCGGCTGTGTGGGGCCAGGAGTTACCCACACCTGCAGATACTCAAGTCAGACCACAGGTACTCACACGTCCAACAGATGCTCACACAGACTACAAGTGCTTACAGAGACCACAGGTACACAAACTGCAGGCCCTGCTACGGGCTGCAGGCACTCACAAGTTGTCGCCCCATTTCTGCAGGAGTTGGCCAGTAGCAGCGTCGAGTAGCAACAGCGTGTGCTCCTTGATGGGGCCGACCGCGCTGCTGTTGGCGAGGCGGTTGCCCGCTGTGAAAGTGTTCATGTCCCACACTCGGGACCCCCTGTAACCAAATATTTACGAATCAATTCCAAAGATGATAGCGGTCATTCGCGATTCGATAGTCATGAATAGGGACGTGTAACCGATAATGAAAAATTAGTTAACAGGAAGAAGCCGTGAATAACAGTGCTTCATTTGCTTGCTGTGGAAAAATGCTTTGGTGAGCATAATGCGCTATGTGACCTGATAAATGCATCTTTGAGTTGTACTCAACAGTCACTATCGATAGGCTTCAAGGTGAACATATGCATTGTCGTATTCAGGAGGAAACCAGCTGATTATAACAATTCAGAATCTTTTGCTCAGGAAAAGGAGAAACAGGTCGGTTGCATCAGCAGAAGCCTACTTCAGTAGAATTTAACAACTTGACCCTGTTTGCCACAGGTATTACACACTAACACATTCTCTCATCTCACATTGATTCTACGAGTAAGGTTAGTTGTATAACCAGAGTTCACTGCTGATGATGTCATTACCTATTAACACGCTTTGCTGCTCATTTCATTTCTGTGGCGCCGATTTCAGCAATTTTAATGAACACAAACCTTTATTCACACTATACTCTATTTAATTCAAGTAACAGCAACCTTCTAAACAAGGTATTATTTCATTGCTGCTTTTATCAGTCTTTTAGTTCGAAGCTGTCGATCAGTCCCTCATTGAGATCATATCATCAGAACATCATTTACTTTACCCAACAACTCTTGCTCAGTATTTGCAGCACTTCAGTGATTTTAAAAACTCAGAGATAAGCGCTGCCAGAAAAATTAAAAAGACTGAGACTATCAACTTGTGATAACGACCAAAACGTTTTAAATTAAAATGGCAAATAGAACACACAAAGCTTCCGGCCTGGTGGTAGTAACAGAAAATCGAACCCTCCAAACTAAAAAAAACTGGACATGCAGCAAACTTCGACAGCACACCTTTGCATCGCCCAATCAACAACGGCAGCGCACAGTCATTAAGATGTGACGCCTGGCATGGTAAGCAAAACTAAGCAAGCCAATACACGACGACCGGGCACAACCCACCGGTGGAAGATTATGACATTGTCGCCGTCGACGTCTACAGCAGCCACTTGGCCTAAGCGGGGCAACGATCCAGGCAGTGGCCAGCCTTCTCTCACTTGATAGTCTAGCCAAACAAGGGAAGGTCAGATCGTCAAAATCGGGTATAGAACACTGAGGTTCTATCAGAAATACAAATACTAAAAAAACAAAAAGGCAAAATATGCATTAGATAACATACACACGAATTCATAGCTCATAGAAGTGATGTTCATTCAAGTGTTGTACAGAAGGCTTGAATTTTGGAGCAGGTTACACCACCATTAGGCCACATCACATAACATTATGTCTAAGCCCTGGCCCAGCCCCAGGTGAGATCACACTCACCGATGGTGGGGAGGATGGTAGCAGGGGTGGCAGGCGGCGTGGAGGCCGTCAGCAGCTTGGCCTGCTTGTTCGGGTCCACCAACTTGGGGTGCAACTTGAACTCGTCCTCTGTAATCCAGCACAAACTTAGTGATCACACTCATCGTATTAGAATGTGGTTTGAATTCACTAGCTGTTATTTTTGAAAGATTTTTGGCTCGAATTTCTTTTTAGTGGGGGCAGCGGCACATATAGTTGTGGATACAAATTTGGTCGTAACAAACTTGGCCGTCCTACAAAAATTTAACAAAACACATTTAGTTTTATGACACAGACTCGGTCATATCCTGTAAATTTAGCCCCAGCAAATTTGGTTGTGAACCACAAGCTTGACAGTGAGTTCAAGGAACTTTTATCGTGTCCTGAGGACACTGAGCTTACCAAGTGTTTTTAATTTCATCACTGATAATTCAATACTATTATTACAATAATTTAGGCCATTATAAATGTGAGCAAAGTCCCCTTCCAAAAGATGACGTCAGCCACGCAGGCAACAACAATAATGAAATAAAGGAGTGACGTGTAGCCCAGAAGATGAATGATTTTGTACCTTGAAGTAAATCTACTAGATTTTCCCCTGTGTGTAGCCAGCCTATTCTACAGATCTTTCAAACACAGCATTCATACTATTGTAGCATGAATTTGTGAATGTTTAACTCTTCCAGAATATTGGTCTGAAGTTCTTTTTTAATATTTCTTCAAGATATAATGCAAGAGATATGTTGTACTCTAATTCTTTCTATATTCAGAAGAGAGTGAATAAATTAAAGGGATTTTGAAGCAAGTCATACCAGTACACGAATATCATACATGGAAAGAGCGGCATAGCTGGGCTGTGCGACCCGCCAGGCCAAAAGCTGCATCAACCGAGGCGTAGCACACTAATGCTGGCCTCAAAACAAGGTTGTAACAGGCATCAATGAACCAAAATAAACAAGCAAAGAGGTGCAAGGCCTTGTCAGTATGAGCAATTATACATAAAAATACAATTGAGTAAAATCGGAAGCAATTTAATGATAAATGTTCACAGAAATAACCTGGAAATCAGATTGAGAACTAACAAAAACATCAACAACAGTAAATAAAAACCTGGAAAAGAAATAAATCGATTACAAATAACGGGACAACAGCAAAAACTGCAACTAAAACTAGATGACACTGAAATTTTTTCAAATAAATAAAGGGTACATCAATCCTGCAAGCAGGAAATAAATCTCTCACAGGCCAGACATAATATAAAGTACAGTAGCAAGCAATCCCGTGGCTGCAAAATTTTTTTGAAAAAATATACAAAGCGCAGAGCACTGTAAAAAGAAAAATGAGACACAAAAAACACAAAAGATTATACCGGGGAGAAAAATAAGGAACTACAAGACAGTTGGTCCTGCACTGTTGAGTGAGGCTACAAGGGTGCATGAATGCAAGGCTAAGTGAAGCAAGCCACATTGTCATGTCGTCACTCATGTCCATGCTGTTGACGAGGATTGCATTGAGGCTAAAGGTGGTCATGCTGAGATTAGTGAGAAGGCACCGTGCCCGAATGTGACGCAGCTTTTGCTTAAAAGGCTTGTGGGCAGATTGCAGGAACAACCTGTCAAATTAACAAATCTGGCGTTGAGAACCATAACTCTTGCTGAGTGCAATACTAAAACAGAGTCTCTGATTTAAAGATCAATATTAGGAATTTATTCTCCGAGGCGCCGAGGGGCCTTTCCTAGGCCGGCGATTCGTCCACCTTTAACCGTTGCAAGTGCAAAGGACAACAAATTGGGATGCCAGAGCAACTGATAGTCAGGCCAGCGCACACCTCCGTCAAAGGCAAGAAGACCGTGGCTATCCCGGTCGCCACCCAAAAGAAGGGGCTGCTCTCCATAGGGTACCCCGCCTCCTAAAGCTTCATATTGAGGGTAGGGGTCACTGCTGGGGTAATAGGCCCCTCTGGACGCATCAAGTTCAGGGTACTGCTGAGGTACATTGAGATAGAGGCCTCTACCCCGAGGAGGCGCCTCATATGGCCCTGGTACGAGGCCGGACTGAGGCCTTTGAAGTCTCACTTCATTACGCTGAGGTAAAGGCCTTTGATGGGCCCCAAGATAAGCCCCGCGTGGAGCCCATGAGTTGGAAGGTCTTCTCATGGGCCCCGCACGGGATGCAGGGTAATCGTAGTCACGGGGATCGAACGCACGGCCGGAGTAGTCCAAGTACCCCCCTGCATTGGGGGGTTGAACGGAAGGACACTTCAACATGGTAAATCTGAGTGTAAAATTTGGGAAAGAAAAGCATTCTTGATTAACAAGACACAATTCATGATTATGAAAGCAGAGCCTGCAGCAGAAAATGCACGTTGTCTTTTATGGAAAGTATACAGAAACCCTATACACCCAAGGGAATGAAAATCTTTTCAACGGAGAATCAGTCTTAGAAGAAGCGATTCAACAAAAGCATAAAAAACTACTCAGAAAACTTTCAGGCTAAGCAAAGAAATTACTTGAAGCGGCCTTGCTGTGCCATATTCATAACGCCACTCCCCGCTGGGTACAGCACCAACACACATAGCATCGAGACAGAGCAAACCTTGAAAAGTATCACTTAACAGAAGAGCAGACACATCGTGTGGTCATTCTTAGCGATGGATGCCTGCACGCTGTCCCTAAAAAAGATGAAATGTCTAGGTCCATGTTGATGTTCATTTTGAAGGACAATGAAGAGACCATACTTGTGTGGCCGATAAACTACGACTTCAGGATTCCTAGCCACTATAATTTGCCGACAGACGATACACAATGGACTGTGATGTTCGTCCAATAAATTGTTTCTAAGTCATAATTCTTGTCTTTCCTTTTCCACGGAAATCTTTTTATTGCTTTTCCATGCATTTGAATTAATAACAGTTCCGGTAATTGGTAATAATTTATTAAAAAAAACGTGGTTACATTAACCGAAGGAATTGCACTTTGCGATTAAAAGTTCATGTTTATTGACAAACAGTTTTAAAAAGATTGTTTACAAGATGAAAAACTGGCAAAGACCGCACTTTAAAGTTAGACGACTTGAGAGACTAGAAAAGTCCTCGACTCAGGTAGCTTAAACACACGAGCTTACAGCACCATTACAGCTAACGAGGCAGCCCGCAAGCGCAGGTGCTGACAACACTGTCAAGACCTGACAACCGCACGTGTTGCTCAGAAAGCACGGCGTACGAGTAGAGCATATAGGGGCAACAATCCACGCATTAGCCTGCGCGGCACACAAGAAAACAGGTCTGCACCCTGCCTCGCTCTCTCTCAGACTCCTGACTGACCAACTCTCAGCCCAAACTTTGCTGCCGCTGCAGCCAGACTACTTCTTAGCTTGGCGCTTTCAGTAAGGTGGTCAACATAAGAATGCCTCGGTCACACTTGTATTGGGTTTTAATAACTCTGCAAACAGGCACCAATTGTATCGGGATAGGGAGGGGGGGGCTTCTTCATATACAAGCCTCAGTGTTGATAGAAGTGAAAGTTTTCACTAGTTGAAGAAACCCGAGAATAGCCCTAAAGTACATGGTATTATTTACACAGAGGAAAAGTAAAAAATTATGTGCATGAATGCTAAACATAGAACAATAAAAAGCTATTTCTGCATCAAAAAAGACCACCATGGCGCAAGTCTGCACGAGGACGCCACCGAGCACCAAACTGGCAGCAAGTCTCCAGCTGAGGGAAATTGTCTACAAAGATCGTGGTCTGTCAAATATTTGCAGCGAACATTTAGCCACACATAAGCGTATTCATTTTAATATGCATTTATAAGGTTTTACATTAACGAGCAATAAATTACAAAAAAAAAACACTGTTCATAATATTAGTAATGTTTTCATAAAAAAAGTGAGTGCAGCCTTAGATAAAACCTTCACCCAGTGAAAAAATTCAAACTTTGACAATTAGAAAATCTAAACCTTGAGTACCACTGAAGTAAGTCTGCACTGCACGAAGAGCAGAGTCAAACTTATTTCTTGAGCGCCAACAAAAAGAAAGGCTTTCATTAGCAAGCGGTAGGAGCCCCCGACCATCGAATGCTGCATCCAAGCTGAGTAATTTAATACAAAACATTTTGGTCTCAATAAAATGCTCTTTACGAATTACAAAGGTATACTAAACAAAAAACCGACCTTGAGGAGGCAACGGCTCGTACTGATGAGCTTTCTTCTCGACAGTGATGGGGACGAAAGTGGGGGCAGGTTGAGGCAATGCGGGGGTGAGCTCATCACTGCCGCCCAGCACCGGCTTGTAGGTCATGTGCACCTCCTGCGGCAACCACAGCAAACTCATTACCGGGGCACCGGTGAAGTGCGTGTGCGTTCTGCCTGAATAACTCAATAACCAGTTGAACATATCCATTTTTTCAGAGATAGTCTCAGTCACAGGCAGCAATGTTCACTATCAAACGATGCTATGAGCGGCCCATCAGAAGTTGGTAACCTGTCTTCAGTAGGCGCAATGAAGCGCAGTCAGGCATGTTTTTCAAACAGACACACTACCACCGCAGGTTGATTGATCGTGTTTCTTGTCGGAACGCCTCATACAGCACACGCCTATGGTGTAATGGACTTTTTTGGTGGTATTTGTTTCTGTGACGCCCATTGTTGGTGTTGGTGGTGTAACATGCCTTCTCGGTAGTATTGGGTAGTGCCCAGGTTGGGGTTTATGGCGTAACGTACATCCTCATAGCATTGGTGTTAAGCCCCTTGTTGGTATTGGTGTTACGCACCTTGTTGGTGCAGATGGTGTTACGCAAATTGTTGGTGCAGATGGTGTGCAAATTGTTGGTGCAGATGGTGTTAAGCAAATTGTTGGTGCAGATGGTGTTGTGCAAATTGTTGGTGCAGACGGTGTTGTGCAAATTGTTGGTGCAGATGGTGTTGTGCAAATTGTTGGTGCAGATGGTGTTGTGCAAATTGTTGGTGCAGATGGTGTTATGCAAATTGTTGGGGCAGATGGTGTTACACACCTTGTTGGCGCAGAGGGTGTACGCACCTTGTTGGTGTTCTCCCCATGCGCCTTCTCCTCCAGCAGCGGGTTAGGCGGCAGCGGCACGTCGCTACCAGCAGGCAGATTAGCGATCACGTCCCTGAACTGCTGCCCGAAGCACGTGGCGCTCTCTTCGCCCTTCTCCGTGTCGGTGTAGTACATCAGGTACAGGTTGCACATCTCGTCGTCCTTGGTGCTCCCTGTACAGTACAATAACTCATATCGCCGCAATTTTAACACAGAAAACAGTCAATGGAAACGTTTCTAAAATGAAAAAAATTGGGTAAAATAACCGTTTTCAGAGAAGGTAATTTACCCAGATGTTGTTCTCCACTTTATGTGGGTATGGTGCTGTTCTAGTGCGACCATTCAAGTAAGAGCTTGAGAGAGTGATACTCGACAGGACAATAACGAAATGAATGGGACAGTTTAGCAAGATGATGTATTTGGGTTTGCAGTTATAATATCGCACAGCACTCAAGCTCAGCAATTATGGGTCATAGGGTTTTCTGAGTGATGAAAATCTTGAGATGGCGACAGCCTTGCACTCTCCCAAAGCTGGAATACAGCAGTACGGACGCGTTGGCTTAGTCGATCACGAGACCTTGAATGGAACCAGTCGGGTCAAGTGAACTCGGAGTAAAGACTACGGCTTTGTTGCAATATCGGTGAACATTGGCTACAGCATGGATAGAAAAAGTGAGCTGTAGCACACGAGGTTCCAAAAGTGGTCGGTGTAGTGATGAAGTAGTAGTGTGGAGAGCATAAGCATATGCTGTTGGTTCATCATGAAATAAGCTTACAGTCATGAAATGAAGGCAAACAAAAAGGTATCCATGGTATGACGCACAAGTTGAAGTGCATGCACCATGTCTCCCAGTACCTATGCGCGTAGAGCGGTTGCGCAGGGTGGCGTTGTAGGTGCACCTCGCAGCGATGATATCCTCAGGCGAGATGGTCATCACCTTCTCCATTGGATAGAATGCCTGCGGCCACTTTGGGTTGCCTTTGGCGATCATCGAGAATTCGCCCGTCTGTTACAAACAAGACTAGTCAGGCAGCAGAACTTCGAGTTAGTCCAGCAATAAGATTTTGAAATCTCAATCGTGGCGGTCACACTACGTAATTCTGGTTAGTGACCTCCTGTAATCTGCACTCTAAATTGAAATTATAAATGAATTTAAATTTACAAACCGATAAGCAGGCACTCATTTATAACACACGACAGAACACGAACACTGAAAAGTAGTGAAAACATTTTTCAATTGAGCATGGGCAAGTAATTTTTTTTATATAGTTTCCAATTATTTCAACAATTATGGGGTATATTTGAATTATTTTTTACCTGAACGGGATTTCACATGCAAATACCAAAGCATATTTCAAGCTGTAAACGAATATGAAAGTGATCTCACAATATTCCTGTTTTGACACTAACTTAGTGCAGCCATGTTTGCCTCCATTATAAAAAATTGTTTTAATAACAGTCGATACTTAAACCTCATGATGCGCCATGTTCAGTATACGGCTGTCTAAAGGCCTGTTTACACGATCATTGAGTGCGCGCGTGAGCAGGGAAGAGAGGCGCAAGCCCTGCCCACTTGCTCTCGCTTTAGACGCATTTACTTGCTCAATGACAGTGCGTCTGTAATGACACTGAGTCACTGACAAGCTCTGACCACCACCATGAAGACGAGCATAGTCCCCATTGTCATTGGGCAAGTAAATACACCTGAAGCGAGAGCAAGTGGGCGGGGCTTGCGTCTCTCTTTAATGCTCACGCGCGCACTCAATGATCATGTCAACAGGCCTTTAGTTAATTTAAAAAGGTTTCAACATTTTTAGGACTGAAATCATTATTGGAAAAAAATGTTATGAACGTTCTCATTACGTGCTAAGTACGTTACCCTAATTACGTTACACAGGAAACCAGTAGTCCTGCAGGCAGAAAAGTACTCAACCTTCCGGCATGAGGTAAAAATTGACACAGGCACAGCATAACAGTCAAATGCAGAAATGCAATAAAAAAGCAGAATTTAAATGAACAAGACATGAAATATTACTTTCAATTGATCGGAGCTACAAAAGCGAAAAAAAATTCTACACCGTTGGATACCACACATTATGTGTCTCTTTAAACACCTTTCACGGAAAGCCGTTGTTTCCCAATGGTGTTGATCTGAAGCCTTACTTGAACAAGCCAACAGCCTCGCATCCATTTCACAGTCAACTTTTAACCAACATGGAAGTATAGTCACTGCTTAATTAACATCTGATTGGATGCATACTCATTATTCACCAGAAGTGCTATAATACTTGATCGTTACGTTCCTTGGCATTTCAACTTGCGCACCTTTTCGTCATACTTGTAGCCGGACACTACCATCCCCAGAGAGTGGGTGTGCACGCGGTACCCAAACACGTGGATGTCTTCACGAACAGACGCATCCTTAGCCCTGCATGAGACGTCCGCGTGTATCTCTGGAAAAAAACGCGAACTCAGATTAAACTCATTTAATGGAAACACAATAAAGCGTCTTGATGACAGGTATAAAAATACGATAGTTAAAAATTTCTACATGGATCCAAAAAGACAAGATTTCCACGTGTATTTAAACACAGAAGATTTTCATAGAACATAGAAAATCTTCATGTCTTCTTATAATTGGTCACACTACCCACAAAAATTCAGAGAATCAGACAGCTAGTCAGTCACCATTGCCACTAATCAGTGAACACCACGTGCAGTCCAGTTCCAGTCCGATCAGGAGTCAGTTTACACAGGAGTCAGAGGATAAATACTGATCATGAGACATATTTTGAAAGGAGTACCATACATTAATGAACCTGAATTCCCACAACTACACTTCAATTGGACAAGAAGATTTATCGCCGTCTAATGCTCCGCCTATTATTAATGTTTCACCTTAATTCTCATGAATTAATTATAAAAAATTTTTGTTTAATTTTCAATATATTTCAAAGAGTTGTTAGTTGTGTTATTATAAGCAAATTGTGAAAGTATGAACAAATTTCACTTGGCACATCTTGAGTTATAACATGTGACCGTATGGTCACACTATGAGGAAATGAGTACATTATTGGGAATGCAAATCTTTGTTTACTAACACAGCTACTATATATGAGAAAATTGAACTTGAATGCTCCATAAGCCAAGATATATACCCTTTATATGATAAACAAATGCTTAGTACCAATAAAGACGTACAAAAATTCATTGAAATAACAAATACGCGTCCGTCCCCCAAAAATGAATACCTGTTGTCATTTGAACATAGGGTAACATATGCACATTTTTGGTGTGATAGGCAATGAAACATGAAGTACACAAACCAACGTCGCATTTAGCACATTCTGTGCGCCCAACACTCTTGCAGCCTTCCATGGCACAATGTCGTCTTTATTGCCATCAAAGTTTTTCACAAAGTGAGACAGCTGATCATATCGTAAATCTGTTTGATCAGGTGTGCTAGATGGTTTTCGTCCGGGACGTTGCGGGTGTATGCCATTCTGTTTTACGTCATAGAAAGAGATCGGGCGACGGAATTGCTTCTGAGTAACTTTATTTCTAAGTTAATTTTATCTTCACTAAACTGGCCCAGAAGCCTAAGCACAGTTGCCGCGCAACTTCCAAATTTATCAGTTTCAATAGAAGCTGGACAGTTCCCAGCCATCCCTTGATTTGGTTCAAAATATTTTAGATACCCTTATGTTGAATTTTGACTCCAAATCTTATAGCCAAAATGAATAGGTTTATTTCTGATTTCTGCTTGCAACCAAATTTATCGAAATACTTTACTATTGCTTAGTCATGGGGAAATATTTTGAGATAGTACATTATGTTCCATGAAACATCGATGCATGAATGTAATGAGTGGTTGAAGCTGTGAGCATTT
The DNA here is from genome assembly GCA_030386875.1 of Morinoia aosen. NCBI lineage: Eukaryota > Metazoa > Arthropoda > Malacostraca > Amphipoda > Talitridae > Morinoia > Morinoia aosen. Next base: position 67,177,047 of record CM059564.1, on the reverse strand, counting down.
ATCACTGTAATCTAAGTTCAAATTATCTTTGAAATAAATCGCATTCATTATCCGATCGAATCTGCTGCAACGCAAGGAGTTGTAAAAAGCATAATTCCTCACATCATCCCCACTGTCCCAGTAATCACGCTTACTGGCAAAGTAAGAATATCCTAAATAGATATCAATTGCAGAATATTAATGCATATAAATTCGTCATCAGACTCCTCCAGAAGATCCCATATCTCATGCATAGTAAAATTTCTGAAAGGATAAAAAAGTACCCATACTGTAACAATGTGACCACGTGGTAACGGGTGAAAAATTTCATGTACGTGAAAAACGAATGCATTTAGAAACGCACATAAAATAGATAATGCAGCTAATGAATCTAACTTTGATATACATAACTGAAACAAGCATGGATTGTCACGAAATCTGGTTCTGCCCCACCTTTCCCTCGCCACCATTTTGAAGCAGTAGAAACAACAACTATGCAGTGTTTATTCCATGAGAGTCGGAGGCTCAGTGAGTGAGTAACAGAATTGCATCATCTTTGCAAAAAGGAACTTATTGCACCATCCTTAAATCCCTGCTATGTTTACTCAACAAGTTTTAGTGTTTTTCAGAATTTACAAATGGTGTGACCATATAGTAACAGTATGAGAATTAAGATTAATTTACACTCATAGTCGGTACCTTAAGGATACATGAAATGGCACTGGAGCCACACACACACCCGCAAGCACACAGAGGTACTGACACCACACAGAAGTACTGACACCACACACACTGGTACTGACACCACACACACTGGTACTGACACCACACACACACTGGTACTGACACCACACACACACTGGTACTGACACCACACACAGAAGTACTGACACCACACACAGAGGTACTGACACCACACACAGAGGTAGTGACACCACACACAGAGGTACTGACACCACATACACACAATAGAGCTAGCACATAGTGATGCCGGCACCACACATAGAGACACTGCTCCACACACAGAGGTACTCGTATCACAAACACACATTAACACTGGGATCATAAACACCGAACAGAAAGCACCCATACAGTATGGCCGCGGGACAACACGGACACAGAGGCACAGGAACGAAACTCTGCCACCACCTGCAGCGCCTCTTTCAAGACGCGCACCAGAATCATGAGAGCTACACAACTCACTGGGCGCGAAGGCGGGTATGAAGGTAGAGCCGTCCACCATCAGCAGGATGCCCGCCTTGTACTGCTGCCTGCCCACACACACAACACATCTAGAGCTCATGGAGTACCAACTGAGACTCAATTGTCCCAATTGAGATCTTTTGACCTCATGGCGTAGAACCGTGATGAGAGAAGCCCTACAAAAAGTAACTTATACATTTGGTTAACTATTTGTAAAGAATGAGTTTTTATTATAAAATTTTCTGAATACCTGAACATAAATGCGAGGTATTTGCATCATCGTATAGATAAATACCGTCGTATAGACGTTGTTTAAACGATAAAAATTCCTGATGCAACTTATACACCCATAATGATAAATTGGTGAAACCTGTACCAAACGCAAAAAGAAGATAAATGCTAATAAAAACCTGAGCGGCAGTTCAAATGTGACATAACAGCAAGCTCAAATAAGGTAGCAAGATTTTCCTCGAAGTATTTTTGAATATTGTATCCCTAGCCCCGAGCACTTCGCATGAGGGTGCCACAAGAGCTGCTTCACGTGTTGGGCTCACAGGTGGCTAAATGATGCAACTGACACGCCCTCTCTCTTGAGCAACTAAACAATAGTCGTTCCCCCATGCTGTGTATCAAGAATGAGCTTCTTAAATAGTATAACTTTTGCAACAGACAACGATAGCAATTAATAGTAATCATAACGGGGACATATAATAACGTGTCTGGTTTATTGCATCCTGCTGAAGCACGCAAGCGCGCCTCAACGATCGACCCTCCACTTCCAGTTACAATTTCACGCGTCCCACAACGAGTGTCCAAACAAGGAGTCGTAAACGCAAAGCAAGCTGCTATGTAATTACTCCACGCAGACAATACAAAACAATGCCTTTTATGAGACCAATTTGTATTATCTTCTAAGACTTATTGCAATGCTAAAGGTATGACACTCCATAATAGCCCCGAACGAACTATTCCCGATGCGACGATAACAAAACAGGTTTGAGATGCTGCCCCAACCCTCAAAGTGCATTGAACACTCCACCGAAATAGTTATGCCTACGCTGCATTCTACCGCAACTGACGGTGTGGTGGTGAGCTCCATGCGGAGACCGGAGTGGTCGACGACGTCAGGGAGCGCCACGGCATAGTGGATCTGGAGCGTGAGGTACTGGACGCGGGAGGCCCCTCCCATCCTGAAGCCCACGCCCTCAGGCAGCGAGGTGGCGGGCGCGTTCTGGGCCCAGGCGTACATGATCTGGCCACCCTCGCACACGCCGTGGTGCCCGCAATCCCTGTGCACACGCAAGCCATTACAAAATGAAATACAAGATAGGGAGGAGTAATACATTGCATTATAAAATGAAATATAAGATAGAGAGGAGTAAAACATTGCATTACAAAATAAAATATAAAATAGAGAGGAGTAAAACATTCCATTACAAAATAAAATATAAGATTAAGAGAAGAAAAACAGTTCGTAACCAAAAAAGGTTCTAACAATGTTTTTAAAATGTCTCCACTCGATGATTCTTAGTTCATAAACGTATGTAGATAAAAACGTGTCTCCACAGCCACAGAAAAAGTGCTCTTAAAGAAGAAGAAAGATGAAGCCAGTGTGGAATGATGGGAACTGTTTAATGTAGAATCTATGCACAAGTGTATACCCACACGAATTTGCACAAATAAACAGCAAGTAACAGTTGAAAACACTCATGATACAAGATAAAAGTTGAAGAAAGTATTAGGTGGGGAAAAACAGAATGGCAGTGAACCGAAAAAGTAATTAACAAAACAAAATCCTATACAATTCCAACGAAAAAAGTCCTTTCTAATACAACTAAAGGGCATTTTTAGTACTTGACCTTTCCTCATAAAGAATTGCCAAAGATACAAAGTTGTATCCTTCTCAGGGGAACAACACGTCATTTAAATACAGTTAACACGTTCTGATATGCTCGGATAAAAGTAAACATGCATTAAACCTTCCATCCTGCTTTGTTGCTCGGCGCAAATAGCAATCGGCGCGCATGACAATCAGTGCAATTAGGGCACAAATGTAATAATGAATAATGAAAATATGCACTATAATCCCGGCACAATTACATGAACATTAATACTCAATAATCTGCTTCGTATCTACAGCATAAATAAGATCAATACACACGAGAGAAAGATAGATGAAAAGGCGGTACACAAGAATGAAGCCGTCCGTAAACAATCCTTGATGGAAACGAGGTAAACATCTAGTAACTGAACCTATTCTATTCCCCAGCCAAAAAACATATACTGAAGAATAATAAAAGCGTAGCACGAGTCACTTTCTGCACAAGTAACGCAGTCAAACACAAAACTCATTAAACACATGGGGAAGTAAAAAGTCACGCAAATTAACGTTAGCGCTGAATATTTTTGTACGTTTTTGAAGAACTTTTAACAGTACGCGAAACATTAGAAGTTGTAATTGGGTTTACAGAAGAGTAGAATAAGAGATGGGGTGAGGAGCTGTTCTACGTTGAAAAAGTTACTCCTCCTGAACAGTACAATTTAGAAGTCACTCCCAAATAGAACCACGTACTGCAGCTTTCCAACTGCAACAGTCCCTTGAAACTAGGTCCAACAATTTCTTCTTTCAAATTGCACAAGTTCAAATCCTTCCCAATATTAGAGCACCACGCTACACCTATAAGCTCCTTATTACCGTAGTAGTTCATAAGGCTGTCTTGTTGTCACACAGTACACAATTGCTCTCCATTTCGTTTCCTATGAAATTAAGCAATGATCTAGAAACAGGCTAACTACATAACTGAAGTATATTTAGAACAATACATCGATAATATAGTTATTTCAATGAGTGGGTCGGAAACAGTGTACAAGTAAAAATTACAAGGCTGAACGTTTCACATTTTATCGAAGGTATTACTGCACAGTAACAGCGCTGAGCAGCAGTACCAGCTACATTTAAGGGCGGAAGCTCTTCGCCATCAGCGCGCACCAACCCTCACACGGTATAAAAGTGATTTTCAACGAGATTCAAGAGCACGAACTACAATTTTCACGCTACAGAGTGGCTTTCAAGCATTGAACACTGGTATATTATTGGTTACCGTGGATTTGAGTTCAATAATTTCAACAACAGTAACTTTTTGTGGTGAAGTGCAAAAATTCGTGTGAGGCCACACAAAAGCTACATTGAAAGCAATCAGCAAGAAACAGCTGAGAAGCAACAACACAACACACAGAGCTTGAGGTGACTACCATGAGTATCTAAAACAAACGCCTGAGCCGCAGATTCCATTGATACGATAGTTACCACTAACGTATAGGTTGGTGGCAGTTATCACTGACATATAGGTAGGGGGCAGTTACAACTGACGTATAGGTAGGTGGCAGTTACCACTAACGTATAGGTAGGTGGCAGTTACCACTGACGTGCAGGTAGCAGTCACAACTACGCACAAAGTGAGGGGGTACAATTATAGTGTCCCTGCAGTGCGCACTGATGGAGCTACTCAGTGTCCACCAGGCGGCCCATACTCAATAGAGACGGTCTAATCCGGTACGCCAGTCACGAATTGGTCGGGGCACAGTGTTCATTTGAACTGAGTCAAGTACTACAACTGGCAGTGCAATAACAGGCGTGGTTCGGTGAGGGATGGTTTCTTGGAGATATGTTTAATGACTCAACAAGGGGGAAAATGAAACGTTACCGAAAGTGCCGGTTTGCAACAGGTAGGCATTTTTTAATTACGAAGTAAATGTTTCGGAAGAGGATGTGCTCACAATACTGAGAGGACAGGCGACAGCCACAAACATGTGTGGGTGACGCACGTAGGCTGAGTGCTCACTGGTGACTTCAGTGAAGTCGACATGTCACAGTGAACTCAGACAAACTGGCGACTCATAACTATGCACAGGAAGGCCTGTGTCGTGTAAAATATGCTCAGTAGAAGTCGGGAGTGTGGACTCGATGAAGAAAATATTTCTAGAGCTGACACCGTCTCGTGCTGAAGCATCGTTGTCAACTGAAAATGGTCTCCTACACCACTATTCAAAGAGCAATGAGAAAGAATTAGCAGCAATTACAATAGACACACCCTCCAGAAACTAGAATAGTAATCTACCGATTTCAATTGCTGATGTTCATTCACTGATATCCCAGAAATTTTCATTATTTCTCTTACCGAGTCGTACATTAGTTTCTTTTCAGACATTTCAAGGTCAAAATTAGCTCAAAAATCACAACCAGTTCACTCTGCTCACACAAAAGCATTGACGAATATTTTATTTGTTACAATGTAACCCGCAATGTAAATAACACACCATAATAAAGCTGCACAAAATTCGAGTGCGATCATTATGTCCACTCACGAGAAAGACTTCTGAATAAAAAGCAATGATGAACAAGCAGTTTCCTTTCAGACAGTAAAAACGCTTTAAAAGCTCCCTCCAGCCCAGGTGCTGTGAAGCTGTCAGCTATTAGGACATCATCTACAGGCTCTATGCAGACATCCCTTTGAAATGCAAATGACGCCATTAATGCGAGCGGAGCTGACCAGTTACACTATCTGCTGTGTTTCAGTTCACTTGGGGCGCACGAAAACGGCAGACGTGAATACAGGAACTTACATTGATCTGGACGCAGTAACTTTACACTCGCCTTCGTACTGTCACACATTAGAAGGTTGCACAAGGTAACGCACATAAAATTAGTCTTTGCTGCACAGCAAAGTAACCACATCAATGATGTCGCTGAGATTTCCACTCACAAACCTTCATTTCCAATCACTTTTTATCACTTTGCATCATATGCACACGCTTTTCAGTACAACACGTGACGTGTCTCTTCATCTCACAGAACGCGCTAAAACGACCTTTATTTCGAAGTTTATATTTTACTACCACATCAACAAGACCAGCAGCGTACGTTGTACCTTATTTTACTCCAAAACAATCAAACAATCAATTACTTCTGAATTCTTTCCACCAACATAGAGCTATTGCAAATGAGAACAAAGACTGCCTGAGAATTCAGTCTTCTGGCGAGGCCAAAGCGCTCCGCCACACGACCCACAAGGCCGACGTTCAGCCTTGCGCCTTACCACGGTCGCAAGAGCCGCCACTCCCAGGTTCGACCGACATTGACAACTTGAGGCTTTGAAGTGTTCATGAGCAGTCTAGGTTTCTCTCAGTTGATCATCAAGAAAATATATTTCCCTGCCACTTTGTTGGGGAGGTATTCGTGTTCCTGTGTGGTGCACGGCATTACACTCGTACGAGAGATCTAGCCTCGCTCACCGGCACAGCGAATGACGGCCAATTGATCACGTACATGACGCAGTAACTGCAGTCGTAACATCATTTTCGCTTACATTTTCACTAGGTTTGTCTTATTTAGAGGTAGACTATGAAAAAAATTTCCGTTACCCTTATGCAGTAAACACACGAGTGTTAGGATAAACTAATTGATTTGAACATAAAGCTCAAGAAGAAAATTTAGGAAGAAATTTTATCAAAGTTTCTAATTCATAATTGCATTTTTGTCTGCGTTTGCAACTGCAATTACTTTTCTGTTCTTAACTCTAAGCACACAAAATAAAATAAAACAACAAGAAGGGTCTCTCAACAGCCTCTCTGATCGGCCTTTCTGTTTCATTCATGAAGAGAAGATCCGCATGCAGCGGCAAAAGCACCGCGCAGTCACGGGCAATGAACTCGAGACCATGTCGCCGTAAGTGCAACGCTCTGCGTCACAGAGAAGAAGTTTAAACATTCAAACCCGTATCAACGCAGAATAGGTACGACAGCCAAACGACGATAAGCCAGAGAAGAGGAGAAGAGAGCGTGACGGGTCTCACCAGTACTCGGTGGTGTGGCGCACACCCGTGCAGCCGTACAGCAGCATGTGGTGCGCTCTGTTCGCTGACGCCAGGGGCTCGAACTTGATGACCCACTCCTCCACGCTCGCGTTCAGGGGGAACGCGGTGCACAGGTACGCCTCCGGCTGCAAGTAGTAACGCACATCAGTGCCATGTTGAAGTATTAATGGTATACATACACAACACTAATTGTAGCCCTTTTATTTTCATAGCTCTACCTCTCGGCCACTTCACTAACGAAAGATAAGATAATAAGCTGAATTTTCATCTCTCATTTTAAATGTTGATAACACCATTGTGATAAAAATGGAACACCTAATGGGAAGCAAAACTTCAGTCATAGATGTGAGTGGGGTAACCTTGATCCTAACGAGTAATACAGGCTTCAAAATTTACATAAATATTGCAAGTGAATTCCTTTTTTCTGAGTCTTCACGCTACTGTGCTGGTAATCCTTCCACATTCATTCATTATTCTTATGTTTGTCAACATTCAGATGCCTGACTATGCTAGGTGTCGCTCAACAAATGTTGATTTTGCGGATTAAATTATAAAGCACACAATAAATTAGAATATAAGTTAGTTTAAGGCTCTCTGACCGCAACAAGCGCTTTAAAGAGTGAAGGCACCATAAGGTATGGGAGTTAACAAAAGGCGTAATCAATGCACAAGGTGTGTTTCCAAACAAAACCCCCTAGAACCTAATACTAGCAAGTTGAGAAAAAATAACGAAAAAAGATAGAAGTTGAAGAAGAAAATTGGAGGTGCTGAAAAAGAATAGCAGCGAACCGAAAAAGACGGTGCGTATAACAAAACAAAATCCTATTCTCTTTAAACAAATAGAAGGCCTATCAAACCTTTAGCTCGAGGCCTCACATCTTCCCTTAGGAGCGCTAATTCTTATTATAGATACGTAAGATGTATCCCCCTGAGGGGCGACGGAACTCTAATTGGTATACACAAGGCTGATAATGAGAAAAATAATGAGTGTAATCGCCGTGACAGGATATCCGAGAATCGCTTTTCGGAGAAATGATCGTGAAAGAGACTCCCTGTTTGAGTTCTACGATTAATTAACGATTACTCCTGCTGATTATGATATAATTTACTGGAACGGACAGGGGTATGACATCCATCTCCATCAATGGGGTATTAAATCTATTCTCAGACCTTGCACGTAAAATCCAATGCAGATCAAAATGAAAGACTTACTAACTATAAAAGATCTCAGTAGAGCACCGCAAAGTGTTGCTCAAACATTACCTCTTTAGGGGAGACGCCAGGCATGGTGAGGTCTCTGGTGTAGGTGACGGGACCGTCTGGCTCCCCCGCCGCCACCTCCCGTGCCACCCCCACCACCATCAGCCCCCAAAAAATTGCAGCAGTCCTCATGGTAAAATGTTAATTTAGTAAAAAGTAATTGTGCGAAATTAAAATTATCGAGCGCTAAAATAAAACGAAGTTGGAACTATCTCACTGAGATGTTAAAACACACCATTGCTCTGAACGCCCCACATCAGCCTAAAATCAATCTGCAAACAGAAGAAAAGACGAATTAACGGTTTCCATTAGTACAGTACACAGTGCACGACAACAATATTGGCAATTATACAAGGAAGTCAAGACACTTTAAAAACTGATGTATTGGACCGAAATTGATGGAGTCATATTCGCGCAAAATGCAGGAGGATCTAAATTCAGAGGCGTGCCCATGCTGGAACAAAAAGCAGAAATTGAAGAATGAGTCCAACCAGTTCAGTAGCGGAGGGCGACGTCTAAGGTAGTATGATCAGGGTGCGCAACAACAGTTAAGTAAGGCCCAGGGTTGCCAGTTTACTGTGTATTTATTTAAACAGTGTATCGCATCGCAGTAATACCTCCTACCCCGGCATTGAGATGGCCACTGCCAACACACACGAAGCAACCCCGGTCGACACATCACAGGAAAATCTTCCCAGAAAGCTCATGAGGAAAATACCAGATTTTCTCAGGAGACGCGGAAAACATCGCCGCTCATGTCAGTACAGGAGGCGTACGCAGACGGTTCAGCTCATCGACCTTTGACTTTTGAACGTGCTCACTACCTCCGCAATGTTTTGAGCCTGCTCGCCAAGAAAAGCAGAATACTTTAAATGTGTTCATCGCCGAATAAATATTTTAAACGCTGGATACTAGAGTGAATGATTAAAGTAAGTTCACCCCTAAAATGAAATACTTTTTATACGGTCACAACCAAATTCAATATTTACAACGAGAGTGAATTCTTTTCATGTATTTATCGCCAAATCCAATGCTTCGTACGAGTTCGTAACTTAATTTAGTGCTTCAGATGTATTCACTACCAAATTAAGATTAGATTTGATATTAGCTTAATCTTTATTATCTGCAACAAACGCTCCCAAGAGGGGAAGAAGGAAGACACCATTTACTATGAAAATAAGGGACCGCGAAATCTGTGCACAAGATGGGGTCCCTACACTCTGCATACACAGAGAGACGAGAATTGACTCGTAAATTTTTTTTACCGCATCCGAAACTATTTTTATTCTTTGAGATGTTCGCATTTTTTGCACTCATGCTTGTTCAGAGCAATGGTTATTGAATAATAGATTTAGACTAGTCGTTAGTTTTAGCCTCCCTACCCAGCAACAATTGCGATCCAAAGAGAGGAAGGAGGAAGGCACCATTTAGTATGGAGTTAAGGAAACGCGGAATCTACGCAGAAAGGCATAGAAACAGTTAGTTGTGAAAGAAGATTATGAAACAAGACCAAAGTTGAAGAAGACAGTAGTAGGTGCTGAAAAACAGGACAGCAGTGAACCGAAAAAAGGTGGTCCTTAACATAACAAAAACATTTTATTTCAACAAAAAGAAGGCTTACCTAACTCTCAGCTCAGGCCCTCACTTTGTCCCCCTGGGAGCGCTAGTTCCCATAGATACAATAATTGTATCCCCCTGAGGGGATTGAATAATAGATTAGATTATAAGTTCGGTTAAGCCTCTCTAACCCCACCAAATACGAGAGGATGGAGATGGTCACAATTTAACACAGTATTAAAATTTTAGAGAACCTATGCACAATGTGTGTTTTCACACAAGATCCCTAGTGCATAGAAACAGCAATTTGCAAGGAAGTGTATGAAACATCATAAAAACTTTGATTAGACGTTAGTTTAAATTGCCCTAACCACAACAAAAATATTTTAAAATCACGTAGGAAGAAGGCACAATCAAAATGGAGTACAGGGAATGAGGAATCTATGCACTAGGTGTCTTCTTACACAAAACCCCCAGCGCACAGAAACAGTAAGTTAAGACAAAAGCTTCATGAAACAAGATAAAAGTTAATAAAGAAGTCAAAGGGGCTACAAAAAGATCAAAAAGGAACCGAAAAAATGACCCATACCCAAATAAGTTTCTAACTCCCTTACCACAACAAAGGTGCTCCTCTGAGAAGAAGGATGAAAGTACCATTTAGTACAAGAGTAAGGAAACACAGAATCTATGCACAAGGTGTATTCCCGCTCAAGATCCCCTACATATATAATCAGCAAGTTAGGAAGGAAGTGTATAGAGCAAGATAAAAGTTGAAGAAAGAAGTAGATGCTAAAAAACAGGACAGAAGTGAACCAAGAAAAGATGGTTCGTACCAAAACAAAATCTTTTTAATTTCAACAAAAGAAGTAAACTTCTATGAAACGCTACAATGATTTTTAAGACCGGTTTACGTGCACTGGGAAACTATATCAATCAATAGAGTAGTTAATAAATTGATCAATGAACAAATAATTTGACAAGAAACTTCAAGTTCAGAGACTGGCTAATTATACCAACACAAAAACAGAGTAATGCAGTTCTCAAAAGAAGATTCCAAGTAGAGAGGTATGGTTTGCCAGGATCAATATCGCCGGGAAAGGTAACCCCAGACACTTGTGAAACGGTGTCTTATGCCGTCAAGCTGACGTAAACAGAGCACAGCTGAATTTCTATAAGTTTAATATCTTCGTTGTTACAAGAGACGAGCTGAGGAAACAGCAACAGCAGAAATGTTACACGTTATCAAGATCTCGACTGATCCGTTTTGAACTCGTTACAACTTCATGAGACCGGCACACATTGAAGAGTGAAAAATGAGAGGGTCTCTTTCTGTGCGCACACCCAAAACTAGTTGTCAAAAAGCAAATGGTGATTTAGAAAAAACGAGAGGATTGTACAGTTACGGTTCAAGTGTTCTGTGCAGGTGTGCTTTTCATGCACACATTGACGCAGCGCTGGCTACTGTCGATTCTTTAACTCGTCAGTTCCAGTAAACTTTGCGTTAAAACTGAATGGATTTTATTTTCTTTCCAAAATTCGGTACGTCGATTTCATTGGCACTGATTTTATACATACGTCCACAGCAAGTATGAAATGGTTAAACAAATGGTAGCAGTAATAAAAACTGCGATCAACTTGATGCGAGGAGGTTGCAGAACACTTGTGCTGCCAGCCAACGAGTGACATCGCCGAACACTCGACTACTTAAAATCTTACACATGAATATACAGCAAGCCAAGCACCAGCGACCGGGGTTTAACGAAGAAACGCTACCTACATCAATGCGAGGCACGATTTAAGATCATTTACAGTTTACTACAATGTAAAACGAGCATTACCAAAACAAATTCTCTGTCAAGCACACCTGCTCGGCGCATCCCAAGGAGTGATAAAGACTGAAGCAGCTAGAACACCAGCATCATTCTGTACGGTGATTGTTGCATACATCAGCGGTACGCCAGGGCATTTTGTTCACTGTTACATGCACATCGCCATATAGCATTAGGTGTCGAAATATTGCACGAATTTTTTCACAGTTTATTTAAAATCGAACGTATCCCTTGAGAAGCCACGTTAAAATGTTTAATTAAGAAATAATCACCAAAACACAAAATTTCTAGCTCGTAAGCATGGTCTTTGCCAGAAAAAACTCTTAGGCAACTGAATCGACACGTAAATTTGAAAATTTCAGATATTCAAAATGAACGTTTTATTTCTAACTATGCATGGCAACTAAGGTTAGAATGAATAAAACGGTAAAAGTAAACCATTCTAATTCCTCAAAACAAAAGGCCCGCTGTTGCACAGTACAGTCATTTCTTTAAATTGCGCAAGAGAAAAATAAATCTCACCTCATTTTTTCACATTTTTTTAAATATCTCAGCCAAATGAAAAACCTTCTAGAAACAAAGAAAAAATAGCAGGAAAAACAGTCGCAAAAGCCAGCATTGCAACACTGGAGACTGGAAAGCTGTGTAGTGATTTGTTGAGAGCAATGAGACCGAGACAGCGGCGCTGTGAACTTGGCGAGAGCTGCAGGCGTGGGAGCAGGACATGCATCTGTGGCTGTGTACAGATGCGATAACGATAGCCACAATAATTGTGAGGCTTCTAGCAAATCACTTTATCGGGAACGAGAATAAATAGAGGATAATATTTTATAATTCATCCCCATCCGAATTCAAGTGTTTTTAAGGTTTTAAAATGTGATAATGAACTAATTAATGTAAGAATTAATTCATTAAACAGGTCATTCTATAAAATCATGGAGAACAATTTTCGGCTGGCGTGCTCTCGACTGGGCTGCCGAAGGCAACAAACTCAACACCACCAACCTCCGACACCCGGGACCTCGCATGGAGCGAGTCCGGCGCTGGTGGCAGGATCACTCATGCAAACAAAACACGTCCTCGTCACCATAATAGCTCTATCGCAATTGTTACTACCTCCGTAACAGCTTCCTGTGTCATTCAATGGAGTTACCAAGTGATTAGGGAATATACTTACGTTTAGGTCTTCCTTAAGTTTAAATTGATTCAAGAGATAAATCTGCAGAATATAGGAAAATCACACGTAAGATCAATTGGTGTAGTTAAAATACCAGAGTCGCTCTACTTTATAGTTAAAATTCGACGATCGAAATCAATGACGTAATAATCTCTCCCATTTCCATGCTTATACTTCGACACTCATTGTTTCATAACTAAAAAATAATCAACTAAACACGGGAAAATTTCAGTCACACCGCACACGCGAGTCACTTTGAGGTCTAGCATGCATGGACGTCGCGCACACTAACTGCGCTCAACTCCCCAGAATTTGACGCGGCGACCAAGTAGCGCTCTAAAGCGGCATGAAGCACACAGCAACAAACGCAGAAAACATGCACGGGAATGAACCTTAGACATAAAATAAATACAATTATCTAGTTACCTGAAAATAAATAAGTCACTAAATAATAGTAACATATTCTGAAGGAAAATGGAGCTAAAAGTAAATGAAGAACAGATCAAAGTAAAAAGATAGTTAATTTATTGATAAACACGTAGTCGTTTTAGCAATTCAGGCAATTTATTCATGTTCTGATAAATAAACACTTCTCTTGAAAAAAGTGATGAATCTCTTTCGCAGCTGACCTTAGATCAACGACAGAACCGTTCCGGCCTGACCAGACTCAGTCTGATGTGCGCAGCACAGGGGAGGCTGCCACATAATTAAGCTGCGGATTGCTTAACACAAAGCTGCGGATTACATAAATTGAACCCAATAAAGGAGGCCAGGGCTGGTGCAGGTCGCACCCCCGGTCATCGCTATTACTATTATACTAGTTAAAGACTCTTTAGCCAGAACAAGGGCAACTCAAGAAAATGAAAAGAAGGAACTGTTTATAAGGCATGGACTGCAGAAGGCATGGACTGAAGAAGGCATGGCCTGCAGAAGGCATGGCCTGCAGAAGGCATGGCCTGCAGAAGGCAAGCACTAAGCATTCATAGACAAGATGTGTTCTCCCACACAAGATACCCAGCGCAGAAAAACAGTAAGATCAAGAAAGAACACCAAAGAAGGTATGAAATTGAAAAAAAATGAACTTGAAAAAGAGAAGTGATCTTTCTATAACAGATCATTGGATTAGATGATAGTTTAAGCATCCCAAACCGCAACAAAGACGTTCCAAAGAGAGGAAGGAGGAAGAAACCATTTAGTATGAACTTCAGGGAACGCAAAATCTATGAACAAGGTGCATAGAAACAGCGAGTTGAGAAAGAAGTTCATGAAACAAGATAAAATCTGGAGAAGAAAGTAGTACTTGCTGAAAAACAGGACAGCAGTGAACCAAAAAAAATGGTCTTTAACATAACAAAAAACATTTTATGTACTTCAACAAACAGAAGGCCTACCTAACTCTCAGCTCAGGACCTCACATTTTCCCCCTGGGAGCGCTAATTCCATAGATACAATAGTTGTATCCCCCTTAGGGGCAAGACACAAGGAGTGAGTGTGCAATATAACGGCCTCATAAAATCTTCCAAAGCCCTGCATGAAGGTAGGAAAAGGCCCCGTCATGAAAACAGCTCAGCGGGGCTGCATTTCACATCAAGAGAGTATTGATATTCTTCGCAGCGCTATTGACCTCGCAATATTAATAAGATGACGAAATGGCCATAATATCGGTGAGATGCAGAGGCGATGGAATAAACAAAGCCTCTCAATGAGCCAGGGTCGCGCACAGCAGCAGGCAGGAGAATGAAGAAGGCGAAAGGTTGTGATAGAATAACTAACGCCTTCAGTGCAGAGACCGACGCACGTCCGAGAAGAGAAGTTTGTAATAAGTGGGTGATTTTTCATTACACATTTCAATATGTGGAATCATGAGAATTGAAAGTTTCAAATATATCATTTAACGTGCTATAGATGAGCTGCACGAGATGTACGGCTACAGCGACACGCCTTACGAAAGTGACAACTGAGCTGCGACCGTCGTCAGTTATAACTAACGAGTAGACTGACTGGTCGAAGAAGGAAGTAATAATGTGGCTTAGGCAGTGGAGCATGAAATTTAAATGCAGTTCTGTCAGATAGATAGCAAAATATTAAGTTGAAGCAGTAAGAGTGCAGCGCACTATGTCCAGAAGAGACGTCGATGAAAGGAAGGGGGCGCAAGAATAGCACTGGGTATGAGCAAGTTATGAAGAGCGTATGCAGCACACCGGGTGAGGCGTGACGGTCAGCCACTAATTTGGACGCAGCCCCTCAGAGTCTGACCTTCCCCTACCTTCTTTTTTTGAAAACCTAGCTACGTGAAAGAAATCAATATCATAAATTATGATATACGTTGAGACGAATGACATGATTTATCATTATATGCATCTTATTCATTCACTGATTCCCTTAATTTCTCATACGTTTCAAGTTGCACATGTTAGCAGCACAGGATATGAGCGTGCAACAAGTATAAACTTTGCGGAGTAGGCGATGTTATTAAATTATGGACCGGGATCTAAAAAGAAAAGAAATCAAACACTCTTTCGCGACAGGGCTTATTCAAACGAAAATTTTATACAAATGAGGCCAAATCGTATCCGTGTTCAAATGAATACGGAAATTTCTTTAAAACCAATGCAAGGACGATCCATGAGAGGGTAGAATAAATGACGACGAGGAATATTTCAAAACAATACTTGTGATTTGTGAGACACAATGGAGATCTCTTCCAAAAGCGGAACTTGTTTTTGAGCACCAAATGAGTGTCAACACATTCAAAATCATTGTAGTTATTCGGAAACATATCATTAGTGATGTACCGATACCATTTTTTTGGCTGATACCGATACTTTGAAATACCGATACTACAACCGATACCTATACTTTTACAATTATATTAAAATTAAACCAATATAAGCCCTACATGGGTGTTATAATAAAATTATTTACTAATATATCTCATAATATAACAATATTAACAAAGTTTTCGATTAGGAATAATAAAGTTGTTCTTGCTATGTTAACTATTTTGTTGAGAAAAAAAAAATCCATTCGATAGATCAGTGTTTCTAATCGTATTGCAACGTAGACTAGCTATAATAGCAACTGGTTCCAAAAGTGGACCAAAGCAATAATTTCTCCACGAAATGTATATCATTTTCACGTTTTTCACGCCAAAATACATACTTTGGCGAAAAGAAAACATTAAAATTCTTTAGGCCCCGAAACCGAAAAGATCCGCCAACACGCAACCAACTATAAGATTGTTCGTGAATTTTTCAAACATATTGATATAGGGGAAAATTGCAAGATTCGTAGTGTACGGCGATTTACAATTTTGCATGCTAAATTGAAATAAAATTATTAGCTTTGTAATATTTGACGATTTACAAGCTAAATTAAAATAGAATTTTCAGCTACTTATACATTAAATTTATAAAAAACTTTATTTAATTGGTTTGATTTTTTTAGCTTGTCACATATTTTAAGAAATGGAAATTGGGTCAAACTATATAGGTTTTAGCTGTAAAAGTATCATAATTTTATGTCGCTACTGTTTTTAATTATTCATGCAACATAACTTTCACTTACTGACCGTACGTGACTCGGGAATTCAAATTAGTTAATTCAGTTAGCGGGCCTGATTAAACGCTGTAATTCAACAGTTAGCTAACTAATTTATTAGGTATGAATAGGCTCTTCATTTGAATATACTATTATTTTTATGATTTATGACCTTTATTTTTATGATTTATGACCTTTATTTTTATGATAAAATACGTATTATTGGAAAGTATCGGCCGGATTTCGCCGATACCGATAGTAGTAAAAATGACCGATACTGCCGATACCGATACGTCGGTATATCATTACATATCATCCACTCCCACTGCAGATCGCAACAAACCTACCAAATTTTGGCAACACAACACAGTGCAATATGATAATCGCTTCCGCTAGCCCAAACGACCCAGACCTGCTCAGACGCGGAGGCTGGCTGTTAAAGTGCATCCCCAGCATGGGGTGTACGCGCCAATAGAGAGGCGTTACCGCAGCGGATCGCCACCCCAGTCTTGTGGTTGGAAGCGTTTGCCTTCCACATGAACAGTAGTCGATCCGATATCCGGCAAAGTCACCCCGATGTTTATTACAGATTTTCTTTAATCCCCCTTTCGACTCTGGTATTTGAATAATGTGTGGTCGCTTGATCGAAGGTCGGCTGATTATAAGTTAGTTTCAGCCCCCCTAACCAAGACAAAGATGTTTAAAGAGAGGAAGAATGAAGACACCATTTAGTGAGGAGTCAATGGAAAGCTGAATCTATACACAAAGCGTGTTGCCGCACAGTAACCAACGCATAGAAACTGAAAGTTCTGAAAGAAAGTTTGAAAACATGATAAAAAATGACTAAGAAAGTCGAGGGCGTGGAAAAAAGTACAGCAGTTAATCGAAAAAGTCTTTAGCAAAAAATAAACGTTTTACTCTGAGGGAAAGGCCTACCTAAATCTAAGCTCTGGTCGTCGCACCTTCCCTCTGGGAGGGCTAATTCACAGGAAGACAATACTTGTACCTAGAGATGTGAATAAAAAAAAACAATGCCAAAAAAAATGTGGATATTTTGTTTTTTTTTAAATATTGTGTCTGAAAATAACTCAGCAAGAAAAAGAACCACATTACATTATTTTTTTCATGTCAAATTACAAAATGAAATAGCATACTTCTTAATTGATGGTTTTCCATGGTTTTATGAAATTTTTCATTTTCTGCAGTTTCATGCTTTGATATTTCATTTATTTTACAATACATGTGGATGACCTTCAACTCCCAAAATGGTGTGTTATAATAACATATCTTTACTTATGGTCATTGATAGAGATGTGACTAAAAAACCATGCTGTTTTTAAAAAAAAACACATGTTATTTATACAAAATTATGAATAAAAACCATGGATATTAATTTATTTATGTGACCTTAAAAATCCAATGCTGTTTTTTTTAAAACATTGTTTTTTAACAGAAAAATCTTGACTAAAAAAACGTGGCTATTATATTTTATGGGACCGAAAAAATTGTTTTTTTAAAAAAACCTTTTAAAAAAATCATGACTAAAAAACACGGATATAAATATCAGGAAAGTTATTTTTCTTTAAACGAATTGTCTTTAGAAACTTATAAACAAAGAATGCTATTAATATTGAAATCATGTTTATTAGAACTGTACCAGGTCTTAGAATAAAATATCTACAAAGAATCTATTCACTCCATAAAACCTTTCGGAGACCAGCTCCATCCTCAGTCATTCAGTAAAATTTGGTGAAATGGACAATGAATTTTCACTGTTCCTTTGAAAAACATTTGACTGAATGACTTTGTGGTGTTCTCCCCCAGGCTGCAACACGCTTCGGGCAGGCTTTGAGCTATCTTTTTCGTGATAGGATAGCCCGAAGCGAGTGCCTGAGGTACAACCGTATTCGGCAGGATATGGACAACACGGGGGTAACACGGTAATTATATTGGTGACTGTTAGGTACACGGAACACGGACCATTACACTGGGCCCTCGGTGACTACTATGAGCACTGTTCGTTACTCGTAAATTACGTAATGATTGGAACACAGCCCTAATACGTGATGGTTGAAATACAATACTATTCGAGAAGTACGTAATGATTGAAACACAATCCTATGTGAGAATAGTACAAATATGTGGCGATTGAAGTACAATCCTATTCGAGAATGACATAAATTGAAACTTAATCCCATGCGAGAATAGCACAAATACGTGATGATTGAAGCACAATCCTATTCGGGAATGACGTAATGATTGGAACACAATCCTATGCGAGAATAGCACTAATACGTGATGATTGAAATACAATTCTATTCGAAAATGACACAAATTACGTAATGATTGAAACACAATCCTATGCGAGGATAGCACAAATACGTGCTGATTGAAGCACAATCCTATTCGGGAATGACGTAATGATTGAAACACAATCCTATGCGAGAATAGCACAAATACGTGATGATTGGAGCACAATCCTATTCGGGAATGACGTAATGATTGAAACACAATCCTAGGCGAGAATAGTACTAATACGTGATGATTGAAATACAATCCTATTCGAAAATGACATAAATTACGTAATGACTGAAACACAATCCTATGCGAGAATAGCACTAATACGTGATGATTGAAATACAATACTATGCGAGAATTACGTAATGAATGAAACAAGCACCAATAGCGGGTAAAGTCCGCGAGGACGCTACTTACGAACGCAGCGGCGAGACGTGATGATTGGTGCTACGTCGTGCGACTGTTACGAACAGGTCAGCTGGTGCTAGCGGGGCGCCGAGACGAGGCTAGTCAGCTGGGTCGGGCCCAACCGCCACGCGGTTCACCGTTGCAGCTGGTAAGTAGCTACGGCGAGGCTAGCCGGCCGGAGCGGGCGAGAGATGTCGTAGAGCGGCCCGGCCGACGACGCCGGCGCGGGGCGTTGCAACGTGACTTTTTATTAAGGCTTTGAAACACCTTGAAGCGTCAAGACGCTACTAGGTTTAAGACCTTGCAACACCTTGGGACGTCGATAGGCAGGGGCCGCAGGGCCGGTCTCCGGAGCTTGGTGCAGGTACGCGAGAGGCAAAGTCGACCTCGGAAGCTAGATGCAGGAACACGAGGCTGGTGCTGGAGATGTGACTTGAACGAGGACGAGGGCTTGAGTGACCGCGAGCCTTGTTGGGGTCGCCTTATGTAGGCCTCGAGTGCAAGCCTTGAGTCCGGGCGTGAGTCCTGATTGGTCGCGAGTTTGTGGGCCTGTGGTGCTGGAGGCAGGAAGCCGTTGTAGCTTACGGGCACCTTTTCTCATAGTCGCGAGGCGGCTTCTCTCAGGTCCCGTGTTTGGTTGACTAGGCGCTTCGGGTCCGGAGGTGCTCTGGAACGGATGCGGTTGTAGTCAGGAGGCAGCTTTTCTCAGGTCTTGTGGAGGTCCGCGGCTTGCCGCTGGGATCACCACAACTTACTGAGGATGGAGTTAGTCTCCAAAAGGTTTTATAGAGTGAATAGATTCTTTGTAGATATTTTATTCTAAGACCTGGTACGGTTCTAATGGATATTAATATATCTTATGTGACCAAAAAATCCATGCTGTTTTTTGAATGTTTTTGTTACAAAAACGTCATGACTAAAAAACACGGATATTAATACACTTTATTTTACCATAAACAACCAGGCTGTTTTTTTGATAAACATTTTTTTACAGAAAAATCATGATTAAAAAATGTGGATATTAATATATTTTATGTTCCAAAAAAAACATGCTGGTTTTTTTAAATCATGTTTTTTTTACCAAAAAATCATGACTAAAAAACATGGATATTAATGACTTTTTGTGAAAAAAATGTGGTTTTTAAAAGGTCATGTTTTTTTGGTCAGATAAAATTTAATAACACTCATGTTTTTTGTAAAAAATCTTTTTTCACAAAGCATGTTTTTTTGGTCACATAAAATAAATTAATATCCATGTTTTTTTTACAGATTAGATTAGTCATTAGTTTTAGCCTCCCTACCCAGCAACAAATGCGATCCAAAGAGCGGAAGGAAGATTATGAAACAAGATCAAAGTTGAAGAAGACAGTAGTAGGTGCTGAAAAACAGGACAGCAGTGAACCGAAAAAAGGTGGTCCTCAACTTAACGAAAACATTTTATTTCAACAAAAAGGAGGCCTACCTAACTCTTAGCTTGGGCCCTCACATTGTCCCCCTGGGAGCGCTAGTTCCCATAGATACAATAATTGTATCCCCATGAGGGGGTGTTTTTTTTTTACAAAGAAGTCATGACCAAAAAATGAATAATAATAACTTTTTAATAAAAAAAACATGTTTTTAAAAAAACAATGATTTTTTTGGTTGGTAACATAAAATATGTTAATATCCATGATTTTAAGACATGATTTTTTATGAAAAATACATAAAATAAAACAGCATTGTTTTTTGGTCGCATAAAATACATTCATATCCAGGTTTTCTTATATATCATTGTTTGTAAAAAAAAACATTTTTTAAAAAACAGCATGGGGTTTTTTAGGTCTCATATATATGTATTCATGATTTTTTTGTACAAAAACATTTTTTTGGTCTCATAAATATATTATTCATGTTTTTTCAGTCATGATTTTTTAGTAAAAAACATGTTTTTTTAAAAAAACTGCATGGGGCTTTTTAGGTCACATAAAATATGTTTTTTTCAGTCATGATTCTTTGTAAAAAAACAGCATGGTTATATTTGGTACCAGAAAATATATTAATATTCATTTTTATTAGTCAGAATTTTTTGTAAAAAAAATATGTTCTAAAAAAAAACAGCATATTTTTTTGGTCACCTAAAATATATTAATATCTATGGTTTTTAGTCATTTTTTTTTTATGAAAACATAAAAAAGAAACCATACAGTAAAAGTGGTGGCAGATAACCCACAATTACCTAGAAGAGTCTAAGAGGTACAGCAGGAGCCACAGAACTTACCACAGAACTTATATTGATGGAGTCAAAATCCAGAGCTTATTATCTCAGCAAAGTCTGATTTTTTTGGTCACATAAAAATAAAATCAGACATAGTAGAGATAGTAAGCTCTGAATTTTGACTCCATCAATATAAGTTCTGTTGCTCCTGCTGTTCCTCTTAGATGCCTCTAGGTAATTGTGGGTTATCTGCCACCACTTTTACTATATGGTTTCTTTTTGATGTTTTTATAACAATAAAATGACTAAAAAACATGGATATTAATATATTTTAGGTGTCCAAAAAAAACCCAGACATATACTTGACAAAATTTAGGTATGCAAAAACAAAACGAAAAAAAACACATAAAAAACACATTTTTTTGCAAAAAAAAACGCAATCAAATAAAACCGTTTTTTTTTGCATCACTACAGTTGTACCACCCTGAGGGAATGTTCAAAATAGACGCACTGACGATTGAAGATCGAATAAGGAAGAAAACACTGCTTTACGTTACAACTTTAAACACTATTTCCTGAAGTGCGGACTCTCCAACCAAAAATGCTCTGATTAGAGGCAATCAAAACACGCTCGCCATGTGTACATTTGTGGGGCCAGGAATTGACCTAATCAGCTCTGCCGGGCATTTCAGGTGTGCAAACATGGGACATAACTCCGGGTTTGAGAGGGAGGTATCAACATTACAGGAAGGCTTGTAAGTTGCTTCTGGAGCGTCAAGTTCAAGTTCGTATGATGTGCCGAAGGCTAAACACTGACAAAGGATCTACACAAATATAGGCAATAGAGGTGTCAATGAAAAGTGTTTCAGTATGATGAACCACTTTCAAGCATCAACATGCATAATAAGTTAAGTACCCAGCAGCCTTCAACAAGCGCTGCTAATTGGGTGTTGAGTAGCTCGCCTGAGCAACGCCAAATCCCAACGAATTACTAGTATAAATGCATTTTTTCCTCTCAACGTCTTCCTCACACAAACCCTAAAATAATGCGCATCTTTGACAAAACGTTAAGAATCTGAATCACAGTGAACATTTGCCAAAAGTCCTCTTTCAAGAGGCCAACTATTAGAGCATACAAAATGGGCGGAAAGCACTATTGGCAGAATACACGCACACTTAAGTACGAGTGTACTTTAGTCTTGTACAGGTGCAGCGCAAGCAGCAGACAGCGAAGACAGGAGAGACTACCCAGCCCCACACAGCGCACTCCGGCGACGCACGTCACTGAGCGAGCGCGAGGCGCACGGAAGGGAAATCCCGCCACCGCACATCGCCAGAACGTTTCCCTGACCTTCAGACTTATACCTGCTCACAACTTTTTACTCAGCCCCAAATTCCCTACAGGTAAATTTTACCGTAAACTCAAGATTACGAAAAATTGAGAATATTCAGCCATCCATATCTTTTTCACTTATCTGAGCTTTTTAACCCTTCCACTACAATAAATGTTACCGAGGAAAAAAATTCAAGGTCTGAAGTTACCAGCGCCTTGAAATTTATTTGGAATTACTATATTGAGGGTCATTTATTCTTGATGCAGATACTTATTCGTTTTTCAATAATAAATTTCACACCTTCTAGTGAAGTTTGGTGAGCGAGAAAATACCTTCCGACGCCAAGGTGCATAGCGTTCTCAAATGTTACTGAATAAAAATCCATTTTAACCTTCAAAATACGCGTCACGAATTAAGAAGCCTAAAGTTTTTGGGAATAAGAGAAAAGTTGCAGTCAAACAGCTGCCGTAATTCAAGTGTCTTGAACACTGCTAATTAACTTAATAATTTATCTCTGTACGACAATAGGATTTGAGAAGTTTAATGAACAGGCATTAAGACATTTATAGAAAAAATTGTTTCGCTGTCACCATAAAAGATAAATATAAGTGCTTAATTACGAGCACGAATAAAATTCAAGATTTCATACAATTATTCAACTCATAATTGAGATAAAATTATAAGAATCTTCAAGTCTCCCTACTCACAACAAAAGGTGTTGTAAAGAGAGGGAGGATTAAGTGCCCATTTTGAACAGAAGTGAACAGGAAATCAGTACACAAGATATGTTCAAACACCAGATTCCCTCCGCATAGAAACGGCAAGTAAGGAATAAACTTTATGATGCAAGATAAAAAAGTATTAGGTACTGAAGACCAGGATGACAGTGAACCAAAAAAGAAGAGGTAACGTAACAAAAAAGAAAGCCATTTTGAGAGTACCAAAATGACGACTTACCAAACTTTTAGCTTAGGATATTGCATTATCCTCCAAGAAGTACGAATATCCCCTTTAATTAAAAGCCTGGTATCTCTTTTACATGTTGTAATAACATGAATCAGTCTGCAAGCTTCGCCATAGAGAATGCATGTCATGTTTCGTCAATAGAACAATTGGGCGCAAGTAAACGACGGGATTATGTCGGTATAAAATTTAACAATAACGAGTCATAAGCTAATAATGACGAAACAATATTTTTCACGCTCAACTATACCTCACTAGTGAAAATATGACGCTCAGATGTGAAGCACAAGTTGCAATACGTATCTATCCGGCCGCCGCTAGTGTGAAAATAAGAGCCGAGCAGCGCTCCAGTTAAGCCTCCTAACAAAAATAGAACTTCCACCTAATGAAAAGAAGAACTTTCAGAAGAACTTCTACGTAAGAAGTTGGTTTCAAGATTTTCTCTGTATCAGGAGGATTAAGCGCTGAAGGCGCAATCAATCTTTCAACCTTAGATTTTTTACTCAGATTACCGCCTTTACAACCCCCGTTACTACATTGCCATTAGTATCAGATTGTGACCCAGGTCTGTGTCCACCGTGGCCCAGAGGTTAAGACCGCGTACCTTTCACGAGAAGGGTCACCCCGTTTGGTTCCCGGTAATGCCAGCCCGATGATTGTTCTCGATTGGAAAAGGAAGAACTTCGCCATGACTTCCCATTCGACCCCGGCATCGTAAATGGGTATTGGCTTGAACATCATTGCGAACGTCATAGCACTGTTATTAGATATAATTAAACCATGTGAAGAGCCTGTGTATAAGAAGATATTTGTATCAAACTTTATTGGAATGAAACATCCTCTTTCTAGAGAAGAAAGAATGAACTGCACTTGAAAGACAACTTCAAGAACACATTATGGCACAAATTTGAACGAAATTAAATTAAATAATTTTGAGTAGGGACCGTTTGATCCTCAAAGGGGTCCAAGAGTTGAAATGAGGGCTTCTTATGGATTCTTTTGCGTCTAATATGTCTCATAGGACATTTAAAAATCCTTTGATGTGATCACACATCTGATACTCAACTACAGGCTTTCAAACTGAGGAGTCTAAGAACGGGAACAGAAAAAGACTTTTCGGTGTCATCGCTGCTGCATCATTAAATAGAAGTGCACAGCACAACACATGTCGCAACACGCACCACGAAACTCAATACGGTGCTAAATACACCGACGTAATTCAAAGTTCTGCCTAGGTAGACTTCCTATGCCAGAACGGAGTAAATCATTACCGTAAGGCATACATCGAGCGCCTCTTCCATTATCCGTACATGCCTCGCAAACAATAAGCGCTTTCAGAAATAGAGCAGTCGTTATGAACAAACCGCCATTATTTGATGAGAATGTCTCCAAAAGATATATGATTGGGTAAGATGAGTTCTGATAAAAATACTGCCCTCGATGTTTCGGTTTCTACACAATGATAAGATTGAAATAACCTTACTTGACGGAACTCCCCACTTCGATAAACACCAGAAATTTACCAATGCTGTAATTCTTCACAGTAACGTCAACACTAAATTGATATTACTAGTCAGTTATATAGTATGATATTCAAGCTGAAGACAACCAAATTCATCTCAAAATCGACGTCGTAAAAACCCAACCAATGAATAAATATACGGATTCTGAAAAGGCGACCGTGCAATCTTTTATTGCCTACAACGAGTAATTATCTGCATACTAATACATTCGTCCAGTTACGTCATCTCCCTCCCTAATAAGTTCATTTAAATGATAAAAGCAAACATCGCTTGCACTTGTACACCAAACTCAGACCATTCTGAAACTCGGATAAGTCGATTTTATCAGTCACCGTCTTTTTCGCCAACCTCTTACAGAGAATGTTCCACAGAGCTTACCAAGCTTCCCCTAACATTCAATACAACTGCAATCGATTCACTATCGATTGATTACAAGTTTTAGCCACCCTATCACAACAAAAATGTTCAAAGAGAGGAAGGATGAAGGCACCATTTAGTATGGAGTTAAGGGAACGAGGAATCTTTCCACAAGGGGTGTTCCCGCAGAGGATCCAGTGCGCATACAAACAGTAAGTTAAGAAGGAAGGTAATAAAACAAGATAAAAGTTGAAGAAAGTAAGTGGTACCGGAAAAGGATAGTTAATAAAAAATATTCCAAGAGAATGAAGTCCTACCTAATCATCTCAGCTAAGGACCTCACATTTACTCTCAGGGAGCGCTAATTCCCATAGATAAAATAGTTGTATCTCTCTGCAGGGAATGTGTTCACTACCACCGACAAAATTTTAGTCAGCGAAAACGAGACATAGACGTAGCCACGCACAGTCTACGAGTATGTCGCTCCTCATTTGACTAACGCCAAGTCACTGGCAGGGAGGGCTAACTCATATAGTCTAGCCTGTACATACTCTCAGTGGACAGTAGGCATGTCACAGTGGGAAGACTTGATCAGCTTCAAACCAAGCAGTATTTCAAGCAGAGCTAGCACTCATGTACTTAAGATACGGAGTTATGCACAAGCCTTCAAATCTACATTCCTGACGTGTAAATCCTGATATACTAAAATAAGAGCTCCTGACCGAGTGAAATTTAATCTCTTCGGCGAAGTTCTCAAAACCACGCTCTATAGAGATGAACTCAAATCCAGGCTAAAACCGAAGATTTCAAATCACACAGCAGGCAAGTACTCAAATCAGTACTCCTGACACGGACTCAAGTATGCCTTCCCGACACCAGCCTGGAGGAAACCGCATAGGCGCAGATCTACGCGCCATGACAAAACGGAGGCATTAACGGTGCGCTCTTCTGCGTCCCGCTTCTCGCAACATCAGGCGTGCATTACCAGAAGAAGGCCCATTTTTTCCCTATAGCTCACACGCAGGGCGCCTCGTGTGATGGATCTCCGTACTATATAGAACTATCAAGCATAGAGATATTATTAGATTCGCTGTGTAGGATCTCAAAGTCGAAAATATTTGCTCGCCAAAATGAGGTATATAGCGACACCTTTAAGTTGCTGCCTACAGTGACACCGTCAAAACGAACCAGTTCCTTAGTAAAGACACTTGGCGTCTTCTCTAAGTGAATTCATTAAAGTTAGGAATGCTGCATTATGCGATTATAATCGGTCCGCTCAAAATAAATTTCAAAAATAAAACAAAATAAACATTCTACGCAACAGAAATGCTCCTACTATATGAAAAAAATATGTAAAAATTTAAAAATAACACTGATTATACAATACTGTTAGGCCTACCGTAAAGTTTTATCCTCTTTCCTTTCCTAAAACTTTAAAACATAATAGCAAGTCCAAACAGTTCTTTTCATAATCAGATCAGATGTCAGATATTCACTTAAACTTCACAGATTGATTGACCAACGTGCATAAAGTCTTTGGGGCAATGTTCTGATTGCTTGTCGAGGATCTTCTTCCACTTCATTTTTCAAAACTTTCTCCGTTCGAGGCTCATCAGTGAGATCGAAATTGCCTTCTTTAAATTTCAAAACCATTTGCGGCATTTATAAAACTCACTCATTTTGGATAAACATCGGTAGTGTTTTTAAATGCTGCTGTTGGATTGCTACTATTGTGGAATTCATACAAGCTGCAATGACGCATCTGATTCACTTTGAAAATATTATCTCCCATTGGGTATGGATGTGTTTAAAATATTAACTGAAGTACATGGATTCAATTAATTGCGAAGTTCAACATAATATCTGACACCCGATCTAAACTTGAAAACAGCTGTTAGACCTTATTTTCATCATGTTTTAAAGATTGGTTTTAAAAAAAACCAGAACTCTCCGGTACCTCCAATATGTTCGTTTAACACGTTGACTACGTATTGGGATTTATGTGTACCACGAGGTTAATTCCTCATTTGCGTGCCGGCATACCGCATACATGAATAGCATTTCAGTTATTTCACCATCTTTTTCAAAATTTATTTTAGCATAAAGGGTAAAATATTATCGTGAAATTATATTTTTTGCTATTTTTTGAAAGGAAAAAAATGGATTGGAAAAGTAAAGTCGGTTTTTTAACTTTTCTACTCACAACCTAATTGAACCAACCGTAGCAAACGCACAAACGTAGTCAACGTGCTGAACCTCCGAACCGCAACGCAAATGTCCCCACGAGGACATCGAGGACCTGCGGCGGGAAACAGCCTCCTGCAGCAGGTGGCGCAGCTGCGAGTGGAGGAAATGTAGCGGCGAGTCGTCGTTGGAGGGCAGTGTGCATCAGCATGGCTCGGGCCTGTCGGGCCCAAACTACATCCCAGGAATCCAGGACGAGAGAGAGCAGCACCATCCAGTATGGAGTTAAGGGAACGGAGAATTTGGGTACAAGGTGTGCCTCCACACCCGGAACATAGCAATTACAAAATTGAAATAAATTCATGAAGCCTAATGAAAGCTGATGTAGAGAGTGATAGGTGCTGAAACGAACACAGCAATGAACCTAGAAAAATAGTGCGTACCAAAGCATAAACCTATTCTATTCCAATGCAAGGCTTACCAAACCTCCAGTTCTGAACCTCACACCTTCCCCCTGGGAGCGCGAATTCCCATAGATAAAAATTATTGTTTCGCTGTGAAGGGATAAAATTTCATTTAAAATTATTTACAATAAAATGCTGAGGTAGTGATGGCACTGAGAACGATAATTCATCTAAATATTAATGAAAAATGCATTTGTCATTGAGTAGCGTGAATTGTGGAACTCCATCAGAATTGTGGGACACCTGACACAGAAAACGTGAAGTAACAAACGAGCACTGTAGTTCGGCTGATGACAGAGCGAGATGCCACTGTTGTTCGGCCATCTAGTCCAGCACGGTCGAGTCCGCCCGCTCTGCCTCGCCTGAGCCGCACACATGAGACGTACGTCCACAAAGGGCGTGTGAAACGCGGGCGATAAATCAGGCAACGCTGAAGCTGAAATAATGGCGTCTATTCAAGGCCCAGGCGATTATTAATTCATATCCAACGTCACACTCTTGAGCTTCATTTCCCTGAGCCGGCCTCCGCAACGCCACAGAATGCACAGATACATATAGAAACAAGCTGAGTTGCACACAAGAATAAGCAGCGGCCCAGAAGAAAACACAGCGGCCCAGAAGAAAACACTGCGGCCCAGAAGAAAACACAGCGGCCCAGAAAAAAAACACAGCTGCCCAGAAAAAAACACAGCTGCCCAGAAAAAATAAACCCGCACTAAAGAACACAAATACAACCAAGGAAAGGCTGGGCTACTTCCAACCACTGAGCAAATAAGGTGGCTCATGCAAGGAACTTCTAACTCAGCAAGGAACTCAGCCTTCCGCCAAATTTTCACCGTATACTCCCCGAATGATTTCTTCAGGTTAGCCTCATTGAGGCAACTTGCAGCCTCCTCCAGGCCACTTAGTACTCAATTAGTTTATCTTCTGGTTGCGGCCTGGTGCAGCCGCTCGTATTGGCAGCCCAAACATCACGTCACGCCGCGTCCAGCTGAGCCAACTTAAACATTGACATAAGGAACACGTTCAGTCCAGATAATTCTTGATAATTTCTAAAAGTCCGTTCAACTTGTGTGGTTTTCTCCACCTGCTACGGATGATGCACACAGTTTTAAAAATAGATGGTCAAGAAACCAGAGATGGAGAGCAAAACTTGATTTTCGATCAGTTGATTGTGCTCTTTATTGAAACTAAAGTTACTTCTTAGTGTGAATTAGAATTTTAATACATGTGCGCAGTACGTTCAGAAAGTCACTTCGTACTTATTTAGTTACTATCAAACATACTGCACTATAGAATAGGGGAATCAATAGGAATGTCAAATACGAACAGTGTAGAAATTATATTCTTAGCACTAATGAAGGCTTTATTTTTTATAATCATTATATGCTTTTCTATATGAAACTGATTCAATGCTGTGTCCAATGTGTATGAACAAGGTGTGTTACCACACAAGATCCCCTGCGCATAGAAACAGTGAGTCAAGAAAGAAGTTCATGAAATAAGATATAATTTGAACAAGAAAGTAATGGTGCTGAAAAAACAGGACAGCAGTGAACCGGAAAAACATGGTCTGTAACAAAACAAAAAAGTGTTGTATGTATTTAAACAAAAAGACTCAACTTTCAGCTCGCGACCTCACATTTTCCTCCTGGAAGAGCTAATTCCCGCAGATAAAACAGTCGAATCCCCCTGAGGGGGATTTTTTTCTGTGTTGAGCATGGACGAGCTACCGCCCCCAACAACCAAAATTCAGTGAGAGAAACGATGATATACCGGCGGACATCGGGCACCAAAATTCGTTGCGGGCCATCTTCCCCGCATCAAATACGTAAGCTCAAGACCTTCACTTCGTATTACAATGGATAGCCTAAACTTATTACACACAAGCCATCGCCTGAAAGAAGGGTTACGTAAGTTTCATCAAAATACACCTTGTCAAGGCTAACCGTAACAAACGATGTGTAGCAAGCAAAATTGACTATCATATTGATTTTTACCGCGTAAGCAACTGAACAGCGAGGAACTGACACAAAAATGCAAAAACAAAATTTCCGACCACAGGAAAGGGTAATATTAGGGAGAAACTATATCATCAATCTATTTGAACTGTCAAAAGAAATTGACAGAAGCAGAAGCCTGAGACGCACACGAGTTTTTGATGCCCTCGCGGAAGGTTAATTTTATGCATCGTCACCATGAAATAGCAGGCAAAAAGCCGCGCGAGCTCGTCAGCGATCGACCCGAGGCAGGTTTTTGTGCGGCTTTTTGTTTGGCCTCGCAGTTATGCTGGCACGGAGCAAAGGCTGTCGTCCAGCGGCCCTCGGGTACATACCTTCCTTGTTACCGAATATACACTTATGTGGAAACTCCAGATAGTATTAAACCTGCAGCTCCTTTGGAACACTTCATTCGGTTATGCTTTAGTAATTTTGTGTGGAAATTTGCGTATTTATAGTTAAGCGCCTGTTAAATGGCAGTCGCATTTATTCAGCTTATGCTTCAGTAATTTTACGCCGAAATTTATGTATTTATAGTAAACGCCTGTTAAATGGCAGTCGCATTCATTCAGCTTATGCTTCAGTAATTTTACGCGGAAATTTATGTACTTATAGTAAACGCCTGTTAAATGGCAGTCGCATTCATTCAGCTTATGCTTCAGTAATTTTAAGCGGAAATTTATGTATTTATAGTAAACGCCTGTTAAATGGCAGTCGCATTCATTCAGCTTATGCTTCAGTAATTTTACGCAGAAATTTATGTATTTATAGTTGTACTGCTGATAAATGGCAGTCATGAATTATCAATGAGGCTATATTTAGAGAACTTCCAACGAGCACATTTCTAAAGAAAAATTACGCAAGTAACTGAAAAAGTAACTGCAAATACTAGTACAAATACATAAATGAATCCGAAACGACCGCAACGAGAACTCCAAAACGATTGCGACGACGAGAACAAATAATTCTCATTAATATGGAAATAATTCCATACTATTTGAAGATGCAAATAAGACTCATTTTTCACACCCTCCCAGAATTACAAATGATAATATATGCACTCTGGTACCTCAAGTCTGTCCAGTCCTAACTCGGTCAAGTGGAAATAGAGGTGCCGCACAAACAGGACTACTCTCTTAGAATTGTTGGCACCCAAAGATGACGAGCTGTCCTGCGCTGGGCTGTTCCAATGGCAGACAGAAGTTGATGTTCCAAATATTGGGATGACAGGAGTAGGGAGGTACCAAAAGAGGTGCCTTGAACGGGGGATGTGCCAGCAGGGGAGTTGCCAATAAAAGTGGGTGAGTGCCACAAGGGGGTGAGTGCCACAAGGGGGTGAGTGCCACAAGAGGGTGAGTGCCACAAGAGGGTGAGTGCCACAAGGGGGTGAGTGCCACAAGGGGGTGAGTGCCACAAGGGGGTGAGTGCCACAAGGGGGTGAGTGCCACAAGGGGGTGAGTGCCACAGAGGGGTGAGTGCCACAAGGGGGTGAGTGCCACAAGGGGGTGAGTGTCACAAGGGGGTGAGTGCCACAAGGGGGTGAGTGTCACAAAAGGGTGAGTGCCACAAGGGGGAGAGTGCCACAAGTGGGGAGTGCCACAAGTGGGGGAGTGCCACAAGTGGGGGAGTGCCACAAGTGGGGGAGTGCCACAAGGGGGTGAGTGCCACAAGGGGGTGAGTGTCACAAGGGGGTGAGTGCCACAAGGGGGTGAGTGTCACAAAAGGGTGAGTGCCACAAGGGGGAGAGTGCCACAAGTGGGGAGTGCCACAAGTGGGGGAGTGCCACAAGTGGGGGAGTGCCACAAGTGGGGGAGTGCCACAAGTGGGAAAGTGCCACAAGTGGGTGAGTACTTTAAGTGGGGGAGTGATGCAAGTGAAGACACACTTAAAGTATATGCTAGAAGTAAGGATACCAGAATTAAATATTAAGTTCTCCACAATCTATTCTCACATAACTGTTGTGGACAGACAATGTAAGAAATCTTCTCAATAACAAGGGCATCAAAAATTTAAAAACACTGAACATAGCTTAAATATATAGACAAATTATTTATAGATGAACACAATTATCCATTTATTCCATGAAGATAAATTCCTCCACTGAGAAATGAACTCTAGTTCAATTAATTTAATTTTAAGAGTGAGCGAAGAATTGGGTAAGACTTTTTTAAAAAGCTCAAGATTGCCTCACACAGCACCCAGAAAACTTGGGAGCACACAAGAGGGAGATTGCTGCCTCACTGCCCAGCACGAGACTACTGAGGGACATTTGGTATATCAGGTGTGCACTGCATCAGGCAGGTGAGACCGTCACACCAACAAGAGGCAACACACGTGTACAGCTGAACACAGTGCCTCTAAGTGCACACCCCATTCCTGTGATCTGTCATACTTGGCCTGGACATGCTGTTGGTAAAATTGTGTACAGGAAACTCTGCAGATATTTTTAAGTAAAAATGGTTACTTGACAAAAGAAAATATGAATAAAGTAAGATGCATGAACATTTGTCTAACTCAAACGCACTTAATGCTTCAATTCTGTAATATATTGAACAATTACACCATCAAAATTTGATAAAAAATTTTTTTAAATTGATAGTTTTCAATTGATATCTGACTCTAGTCAGCTGTCAGTTCCTTACAGCCAAAATAAAAATTATTTTAAAATTGACAGTAGAAGAGAGTGAATAAATCTTTCTGTTTTAATTATTCAATACCATGTAAGTATTATGAGTTTGTAGAAAATAAAATAGATACTATTGCTCATAGCTTTGGGGTTTTAAGATAGAGTGAAAAATGAAAAGGATGAGTACATGAAAAGGATGAGCTCAGAAGCACAATAATTCTTTCCAATACGGATTTTTTCAAGCATGCATTTCATAATAAACTATAAAATATTATCAAGATGTCAGCAATGTTAGATCTTTTAATATTTACATTACAGTGGCTAACTGTGATTGAATGCTAAAAATATTATAGTAGAATAGCTATGTTTTTCTTCTCTCAAAGAATAAAAGCCCATCAGACAGACTAGGGTAATTCATCAAATATCGAACAGAAACCACGTGTGTCTAGAAACAACCTTCATAAATCGGTAACATTTGCTCTGAATAACTGTTGCAGGCCTCAAGATTATTCTTGAACAGTTGCTTTCTTGTTCTGTGATGTCGCTTTAAAGACAACGTAGATTGTTGGAATTTATTTATTGTTCTAAAAATCGATTTTTTTAATAACATAATTTCATCAATATCGAACATGAATCGAACAAGAATTTTGATTCGAACAGGATGGTTTGTCAATTAGTTCTCCTCGTATGGAACATTTGTTAGACTATTAGCACGCCACGTATGGTTTGTCTATTAGTACGCCTTGTATATTTTGTCCATTAATATGCCTCGTATGGTTTATCTATTTGTACACCTCTGATAGTTTGTCTATTAGTACACCTCGTATAGTTTGTCAATTATTATGCCTCATATGGCTTTTCTATTTGTACACCTCTGATGGTTTGTCAATTAGTACTCCTCGTAAGGAACTTTTGTTTTAGGACGTCCTATATTAAGAAACTTTTTAAAACCCAATACGTTGACATGTATCTCATGTGGCCACTTGGAAAATAAACGTTTTTCTTTCATTCGTTTTTTTCTTTGGTGCACTGGATTTTCTTGGAAATGCTCGCCGTGGCACAGCGGTTAAGGGATCGGAGTTGTATGTTGGAGTCGCGGGTTCGTATCCCGGCGCTGGCGCTGCGATTTTCCCCGTTGGGTATAAGGGAAAGCTCAAGCACAATACCCCACTCGACCCAGGTGTCGAAAATGGGTACCGGCTTTACGGGGGAACCGTCATGGTGTCCTATATATAGTGTTAGTTATAAGACATTTGAAAAACCAATGCTTAAGATCATTTGTATCAGGCTTGATTGGAAATAAAGCATCCCAAAGATGCCGATGTTTGTTTTGTTTGTTTGTTTGAAATAACTGTCTCATTACTTATTTTCAAGATGCATTTGAATGGAGAGTTATCGAAATTTGAATATGATGTCAATGTTTCATTTGCAGTGTTTGTTGAACCATCATTGTGATCATCAACCTGTGTGACCTTTTTTGGAGTAGAGTGTAAAGCACTCGTCAATGAATTATTATTGATGCTTGCATCAATTTTCTTGGCAAGGGAGTGATCATCAGTAAATGTAGCCAGACGAATCATTGATGATCTGGAGGGCCTTGGAACACCAGCAGCTGATTGATAGCCCCTCACCAGAATCCCCATCTTCAACTATTCAATGTTATTTTCAAGCGTTAATACAATATTTTAATGAAATAAAACAGGCGTTCAATAGATCGATTCAGTTATTTAAAAGAATTAAGAATCGAAAAGCCTTGTTCGAGGCATAAATTCATGATTTTTAAGGAATTTTGATTCGAACACCTTTGTTCAGTATTTAATACTGACATGAAAAAGGAACTGAATGTCGAACATGGAATAATTATCAAGTTTTTGGCGGAAAAGAAAAAAATACAGCAACAGAACATCATATGACAACACTACTCTCTAGTTATGACGGGAGGTTGACGGTGACCCAACAACAATTAAATTGTCGCAATTTTCCCAAGGTGCATAAGATTTTTCGAGTGAAAAAATTCGACCAATTTGTAAGGGTCGTACAGAAAATGCGTTCGCAACCGCTGGTAGCAGTTTGCAGCTCACAGAAATGAGTTTTTATCACTAAAATAGGAGTTTTAGATGTAAGATCACTGGCACTGAGTAAGTTTGGATGCTTACTAAATTTATTACGCGCATATTTCCAAAGTTGTTCGATAATCAGTTCAGTTCGATATTTGATGAATTACCCTAGTAAGTTGCAGGCAAAATTGTATGGAAATAAAATTACCACTTAAGACAAGGTAAATGCCTAAAGTTTTGCATATTGTTTACAAATCATGATATTTTAGACTTTGTAAGAACTAGAGATTCAGAGACCTTTTTATTAGCTCTGGTATACAAAAATCTTCCTCAGCTTATCATAAGTCTATCAAAGTTAGTTTTGGACATCAAGATAACATCATTGGCAGCTATGAAGAAAAGTAATTAACATTTAGTTTAAACTTAGCAGCCTCATTCATATTCGAACCATTTGCAATATTTCCCATTATTAGCCCAGAGGCCAGAACCATGAAAATCATATACATCCTCATTTGAAAGGACACTCTTACCAGATCCATTTGGTGTCTGTGTTTACATTTATCAAACAAAAAAGCAGACAGCAACTTCTGCTTGCCCTTGGGTTTTGACTAATCAACAATTTTTGTTTATATTTTTCTAATAAATGGTGGTATGAATGCTAAAAAATATACATCAATATCACAAATTTATATCTTACCTCAGGATAAAACCCGGCAAACATACAAATATATTTCAGTATTTGATCTATTTTTCAAATATTGAAAACAATTTGACAACATATTATACCACTTACATTTAAACATAATATCCATACAGAATTCCGTTTGTAGATGTTTTAAATACCATTTTTATAAATAATATGAATGAATACAAATGTACCACTTCTTTATTATATAAATATAAAATTGGCATCATGCTTGCATAAATGGTTCAAAAATTTGTGAAATATATCTACCTGAAATAACTTCAACAATCTCACCTATTTTCAATACAGTTTATAATAATTTCAACCAAAATTTTATATGATAGATATCCCAAGCATATAATTAGATAAAAATTTGGATCTTACATATATTCAAATATTTATATTAAAAAATTTAAGACGTAAAAATTGAATTGGGATAGTAGGTACATGGTAATTTCTATTAGAAGCTCAGTAACATTGTGCCGGCAGTAACAATTAAGAATTTATAATCAGAGCAACATATTTTATTCTCATATATATACTTCCTTGAGAATGAGGCCATTACTGCTTATGCTCATTCGCACATGGTTTTAAAAATCGTTCAATCAAATTTTACAACCAAATTCTTTACAATAACCTGCCATTTAAAGTCATCATGCTTTGCAGACAGCTCTACAAGGGCTGAAAAGAATGCTCTGCTGCAACTACAGTTCAAATAATTTAGAAGACTAACTTAGTTCACAGCTGCCCTCACAAAACAATTCTGTTTCTAAAATGATTTAAGTTTCCTGCCAGCATAAGCTCTTACAAAACTCGAGATAAACTCAATAAAAAACAATTCAACTATAGGTAAAAAAACTCAAATTTTTCTAAGTTTGCTGTCAAATGATCAAGATAGAATAAAACTGCATGAATTTCAACGACGGTAATGCGACACTTTCTAAATTTGCATAAAATTTTCACATATGTCAAAATGACATTCATGAATTTTGGATGAAAGTTTTAACGCAGAATTTTCAAACATCAAGTATTTCTCAATAATTGTTTAGCATAATTATAAAAATAGAGCTCTGATGTGCATACATAAGGTGATTTAAAATTACAATTTATAAACAATAATTCAACATAATTGCCCGTAAAATTCCCAGCTTTGCAACATGTAGGTAAGAAATTGTTGCACCCGAACGATCCATCCAAGGCCTGTTAACACATTTTTCTTGAACTCAAGGCCTTGTAACCAGGAAATCGTATGAATTTAGGTCTTAGAGCGCTCACAAAATGAGTTAACGTTGCTGAATGTCACTTTTGGTTTAACTTATTCTATAAAAAACACAAAACACCTGTATCGAAATTTGTGAGCCAAACTCTTCCGAACACTGTACATCAACGTAGCCAAACTGACACTGATCGGTGTTGCCATTTAGACTTCAAAGAACGAATAAAATATCTTGATCTTGAGGTAAAATTTCTTGAAGCTTTGTGGCACTTCTTGACATGTTTCAAAAAATTATAAATCTTAATAAAGGTATTTATCTTCATACGTAAAACACAATCAAAAAATTCTGTACTATTTTACAATATGTGTTTCTGATACTAACTAATTATAAAGCATGCGTACACTGTTAAAATTTTGATCATGAACTAAGCAACTTGCAGCGTTGAAAAGATATTTTTTTTCAACTAAAATACCCCATAACTTGATATATATAGCAAATAACTCAAGGGTACCAAGTACTTTCACGAATTTTATTGTTGATGCGTACAAAAATCTAGGTATGGTATGGTTTCAATTGACGCAACTGCGAATCACAGAATATAATGAAGGTGAACTTGAACTTGAACTTGAAATTGAGGGCCGACAGCGTCGGGGCCTTTGTAACGGCCTACAATTCCCTCCACAGTTATCACACAAAGAGTTCAGCGTCTGGTACCAGACTTGTCCACTAAACTACTCAGGATCTACCAATCCTTGTCACAAGCTGCCATTGGATGGCGTCACTGGGATAGCCAGTGTGTCAAAACACCATCCCCAGGCATATTGGGTCATTACAGCCCATTCTACCAGACTGGCTCATTCCAGTCACTGTCTCTTACTCCAGGCACGCACAAGAAACACTTTCATAGCCTCAGTGATACTCGCATTACACTCCTGATCCAATCCAGCAAGACAGCTCATACCGCAATCATCTTCAGCACATCTGGCATTCCACTCATTCTCTCCATACTGCTCAGACACCACATTCATAAAACTCTCTCTCTCTTGCTCATACTTACTACATTCCAGCACAAAATGCTCAATTGTTTCCTCTACTCCACTATTACACTGCTGACATAATCTGTTATTATTCTCATTCCATCTCCATGTACGTCTGTTCACACTCAATGACTTACATCTCACAGCAAACAAGAGTTGACTTCCAAAACTACCATCATAGAACAGCTCAAACTTAGGTGCTTTCTTTTTCATATACCAGTTAAGTGTAGGCTTCCGCATCATGCTAAGCTTCCACTTATTCAATCCATACTCTTTTGTTTGTCTCTCAATCTCTTTCTTCCACCTCTTGCAGTCCCACTCAGGCCCTACACCTCCTACATTTATTAAACTCCAGTCATCCACAGGTCTCCCAATTCTAACATGAATAATCTTTTGCATACTGAGTTTCCTTGCATGCCCCCAACATACTTTCTCCCAATTAGGTAATGTGCTCGCGGTGGAACAGCGGTTAAGGGGGTCCTCCGGAAAAAATTTTTTTTGATCCGACTGATCTGAAATTTTGTCAGTATATGTAGTTTTGCAAGACAAACATATTTAAACTCGAATTTTTTTTATTTAGGCCTTATTTTTTCCGCAAAATTTGAAATATCAGTTTTTTGGGTCATTTTTATACCTATTTCAAAAGAAT
The DNA here is from genome assembly GCA_030386875.1 of Morinoia aosen. Lineage (NCBI taxonomy): Eukaryota > Metazoa > Arthropoda > Malacostraca > Amphipoda > Talitridae > Morinoia > Morinoia aosen. The sequence continues at coordinate 67,138,633 of CM059564.1, read as the reverse complement.
AGAAGTCATTGAGTTTTTATGCTAGAACAAATTCAAAGACAGTTTTGGAATCCTTGGAACATTTCTAAAAAAGATATATTCAGGGATTTTGCATTTTATTTTTATTTTTTTTTTGTATGCGAAAATTTACCAACATATCAGAAAAAAACGAAATTTGGGGATTTGTAGCATACCGCTACATAAGCGTAAAAATTAGAAATTTGTCATTCGTACTTAAATAAATTAATTAGTAGCATTAAAAATCTTACTATAATTTATTATTAATTATTTTCTACTTCTAACTAGTAATCTTTGAAGTTTTTGTGTGAATACATGAGACGATAAAATAACAATTTCCATTTCTCGAGAGAGAAGCCCTCTGGTGGCAATACTGCGCAATGCGCGTCTCTGTTTCAAATAGAGCACTCTTACTTTGGCGGTTGACTAGCCAGCCCACAGCATTTTTCTCGTGAGTTTAAATGTGTTAGAAATTAATCGTGTTCTTTCTTCGTTCTCGTGAGTAATCAATGTTAGAAAATAATCGTGTCCTTTCCTCGTGTTCAGTGTGTATTAATAGTTGACAGTGCAGTGTTGTTAAGATACGTAGTTATGCGTAGGAACTGTGATGTAGCATGTTTTCATTCAGTGCTTTGTTTTTGTTTCTCAACGTGATTTAGCGTAAAATTTTGCGTCAGATGTGCATTGCATTTCCGTGTCATGATTTTATTATCAAAGCATAATCATGTTCGTTCCTTTTCTTTACGATAATAGTATATACCTGCAGTTCCATTCATGATTCGATACTCGGAACGAACGCGGCTGAACTTGCCGGCGTTCGTTGTCGATAGCGTCTTTGTTTAATGGCGGAATCTCACACCGTCGTCTCTTGTCACTACTCCGTGACTATAAATACTATAGGCATGTGTTATAGTAGCATTTATTCTTTTTTTTACAAAACCGACTTGCAGTAGTTTTTAAATTACGAAAAGTATTCATGTCTATGCTTGATAAGTTTTGGAATTTCATTTCTTAATTCCATACTCTTTGGAAACCTTTAAAGTAACCGCACTTATTTCAATATAAAACATTTCAATAAAATTTAATTTAACTCATCGCATTCTTGTGACAAACACCCACTACCATCTGCCTATCTTGAGTGTGTGCAAATTGCTGGCGGCTTTGGCTGAGGCTGACGCGTTAAGCCGCCCGGCTAAATCGCCACACGGAACTTTCATGCTTTCGTTTTTTCTTTCTTCGCGTATTTTCCGCCTGTGAAATCAACGCTTAGGTTTTTCCTCTTCCTTTTATCATTGGGGATATATATTATTATTTAATTCCCTTATTATTGCATATGATATCTACCAAGATTTTTCAGTAGGATTTATATCCATGAACTTTAGGATTTTTATGTTTTTTTCTTACTGTTTTCAAAAGTGCAGTCACTTGATATTTTCACGATATTCCGTGGATCTCGTGTTTACTTGCCCGTAGTCTCTGTAAGGAATCACGATCTTCATTACCGGAAGTTCTTAAACCTAGTACTCAGAATCTAAAGCCAGAGGCATTAGTGAACAGCTTTGACAGCTAAACAATTTAAACAATTTATTTATTGTTAAAATCTGTCAACCAAAAATCTGTCCTATCTCTTTGAGCTTGCCAAAGTGGGAATCCTGAAAGTAGCTGGTGTCAAACCTGTGGGAGTTTCTCGGATTTCTCCGTGTGGGAAGAGTTGTCATTATATGTTGGATTGTCAGTGGTGGAATGTCTTGATGTCTCTCCTGGAACGTTTCATCCAACGCCTCTGCCCCTTACAGGACCTCAACGGCATCACACACACACCATTTACAACATTCTCCCTGGGCCGCTTCCTGGGCCGCTTCCTGGGCCTCTTCCTGGAACGCTTTTGGGCCGCTTTTAGCTCTTCTACTTGGAACGGATTTTGCTATGCTCTGGGCCTTTAGCCTGATATATACTCTAATTACGGGCCTTAATTCTCAACTGCCTAAAAGTACGGGCACCATTGAACTAGCCTTGCATTCGATGAATTCCGCGTGCCTGGATCTTAAGTACTATTCAAACTAAGAGTCATCATCGCCATCAGGCTCGGCACCTTGATCAAACTCACCTGCTCCACGATTAAGCAGGCTTTGCCCACACAAATAGCTACGCACCTATTGTTGTGTTTTGTTTAAAAATTGCCCACCGTAAAGCGAATATTCTGAACACAACACACTTAAAAATCTCATCCACCGGCCGGAGCGACGCCAGCGCTCACCGAAGCTCACCACCGGCACTCCGGACCTCACTGGGTTTCCCAGTCAAGCATCGAAGACCTCCTGGTTTTCCTCTTCCAATAAACTCCACCTGAAAAAGCTGAGTCCAAAAACGTTTTTCATTATCCCTCTCATAATTTTCCCAGAGCACTATCGAGAAATTGTTCGAGCTTTTTGGCCGTCAAGAACTGACATTTCAGTCTTTCAGTTCAAACTACCCCAACGGTCATAAATCCCGACAGATTTGAACTATTATAAAAAAAGTTAAAATGTAAAAATGGAAAAAGTGGGAATATAACTGTTAGAAATGTTCCAAGGATTCCAAAACTGTCTTTGTTTTCTTCCTAGCATAAAAACTCAATGACTTCTATTCTTTTGAATTTTGAGAATAAGTGACTTTACAGTGTAGGCCAAAAACTAATTTTTTTGTCTTAGTGTGATATAATGGAAAATTTATGTAATTGAATGCTGTTTTCATTTTATTTCGATAATCTCCATGCATAACATCATATTCACACTGTGAATTGTAATTTCCAAAAAAGAAAAAATTTAAAAAATTATCACGTGTTTCATAAAAATTTTGAAATTTTTTGTTTTCAGTTTAATTCTTATGAAATTTGACTAATATATGTAACTTGTGAAAAGAAACACAATTTCATTCATACATTTTTTTGATTTAGGTCTTAATTTTCGAAAAAATTCGACATATTGGTTTTTAGTCCACTGGTATTGACATTTCAAAAGAATAGAACTCATTGAGTTTTTATGCTAGAACAAAAACAAAGACAGTTTTAGAATCCTTGGAACATATCTAACAAAAGTACATTCGCAAATTTTCCATTTCTTCTTTTGTTTTCTTTTTAGATGGGGTCGAAATGGGCTCGAAAATTAAAGATTTTGGTCCCCTTACCCCTCCCCTGGGGCGGATCTATTGTCCGTAGCGCCATAAAATTTTAGGACCGAATAGTCCACCACCTAAGGGTTCTTTTTCAACAATAAAAAGAAAAATGACCATCGGAGTCGCGGGTTCGTATCCCGGCGCTGGCGCTGCGATTTTCCCCGTTGGGTATAAGGGAAAGCTCAAGCACAATACCCCCACTCAACCCAGGTGTCGGAAATGGGTACCGGCTTTACGGGGGAACCGTCATGGTGTCCTATATATAGGGTAAGTTATAAGTGCTAATTCTGTGGAATTACAACGAAGATCAGTGCTGATATTGTACAATTCCTTTCACCGACTGTAACGAACCAAAAACTATAAAAGAGGAATAATGTTTAGTAAACTACCGTAAATCTGATATTGGAGAAAAAATGATGTCTCTATCAGAAACCTTATTTTGGAACAAACTTCCACTGAGTATAACAATCAATCAAACAATTTAAAGAGTTCAATACTAAATTGACATATCATTTTGCATTTTAACAGTACTTATTAAAGAAATAGTTGAGAAATACTTGAGCTCAATACTTTTCATTGCTCAATTTTCAATGTAAAATTTGGTGATGTGATCTCTTATATGCTAGTATGTATTTTGTACATACGTACAGCAGTTGGTGAAAAACCAAAGACTTTTTCTATTTCTTCTATAATTGCAGTATTTTTCTTATCAACCATCAACTTTGAATGCTATTTTAGACATCACTCAGTTATATAGTTATTTTCAAACTAAGGCGGCGTTGTCTGTAAATATTACCAAAATAAAAATGAATTATTAACTTTAACTGAAGGATTCCGTTAAATTTTAAGCTAATCAACAAAATTTCTCGATCTGGGACGCTGCGAAACTTAATCAATTTCAAGTTTCCTCTGCCACTATCAGAGTCTGTCAACAGTTAGCGATCATCGATCTATAAAGTCAATTGAAATCAACATTTGACTGCAGAATATTTCCTCCTATGCGATGGCGATTACAATCATTTGATGGCGTGCAATTAATATTTGAGTGCTAGCTCAATATTAATATAAATTAATACGTTCACCTCATATTGGTACGTATGTGTACTACTTGGTAAATTGCTCATTTATGTACCTGTAACAACGGCTCCCATTTCTCTGATTTTATTACCTTTATTCAACTTAGACGATGACGTACAAGTTGAAATGTTATTGCGCAATTATATTTTTTCCACTTGAGAGAAAGAAAGAAAAACCGTTTATTTCCAAAAAAGTTGCCACTTGAGATACATGCCAACATATTGGCTTTTAAAAATTTCTTAATATAAGACGTTCTAAGACAAACGTTCTATACGAGAAGTACTGATAGACGAACTTTCCGAGCTGTGCAAATAGATAAACCATACGAGGCGTACTAATAGACAAACTATACGAGGTGTACTAATAGACAAACTATCGGAGGTGTACAAATAGATAGACCATACGAAGCGTACTAATGGGAAAAGAATAAGAAAGGATAAGAATGTAATCAAGCGGTAAAGATGGATTTTCAATTCTGCTTCCTCAGAACCAGCTGAGTAATAAGAGTAAACAGAAGAGTAGTTTGAGGAAGTCGATTCTTAATAAAGCTAGCCCGGACGACGTCAGTGTTATTTTGACCTCTGAGGTGAATACAACATTCAAATTCTGCGTTGTTTTCTGTACCGCATTCTTGATTTTTATTAACCCTTTGCAATGATTGTTGGAGTGTTCACTGGTTCGGCACTTAGTACCGTCGACGACATCAAGTCTAGTAATGCGGTCAGGTTGGGCTTTATTTCGGGTTTCTACAGGGAAATTATCTATGAGTAAGTTACTCGTTTTGCGTTTAGGACTGCTATTTTGACTATTTTATCTTAGAGGCAAAATGAGATTATTTTATTTTTCTCTTCAATCTTGAATTTAAAAATGAACAACTTAGTGAAGTTGGTGTAGTTCACCGTCTCTCTTATTAGTGATACGGGTGTATGTATGCTTAACATTGCTTTATTTTTCCACACATAAGGTTTTACTTCGGTTTCGAATTGTGTTATGAGCTTTTGTCAAGTCCAAGATTTTTTTCGAGTGTACATTCGAGTTATGACATTCGGTCGTCAGCTGCACGAGATTCGTTTGGAACTTGGTGTCCGGCTGGTTCATTATATTTACTCGTCTCTCCGGCTGAGGGTCTATTAAGCACATCATTGACATTTTAACGTCCGGATTTTGTATTCATATTACCGTTATCACAACCACTATCATTAAACTGGCACCGGCATCACATCGAGAAAGTGATGGCCATTCGACAATGAACTGCAAAGAATACTTCAAGGCACAAATTTCACAAGGATTAAAATTTATTAGACCTCTTTATGAAAGTGGATTTTGTAATCCACTTTGACGATAAAGGGTTAAGTTCTTCTTTCAATCGGTCCAGTTTATGGTTATTGTCAAATTTTGGAGTCGTCTCGGTCATTGGGTCAAGTTTTCCATCTTTATTCTTTTCAACATTAGTGCTGCTTTTTTTTGCTTGAAGTACCTAGATAGACACCGGTTTTTTAATGTTTTGTTGAAATCATTTCGAATATTTAGCTAATTTCTTCTTTTGGTGTGCTTACTCACGGCTTCCGAGGTTTCCCCACCTCGAGGCCGGGGCTTGAAATGTTTGTTGGCTGTTGCTAGAAAAATTCGAGATTTTACCTTATGATTCAAAGTAATAAATCAATTTGAGATAACTTAGCTAAGAACATCAAGATCAATTTTCTTGAGGTAGGCCCTAGAAGGTAGGGGAAAATAATGCGAAGATAGCATAAATTGGAACCACGGTATACCGTGATTGGAACCAAAGCTCCGAGGAGCTGGGGCCGCCGAGAAGCTTAGTTCTGTTTAGTTCCAGATCTCCAATGCTAGGGATTTGAAAAAATATTCAAAATCTTATTCCCTAGAAAGTAAACTTTAAGATACGGAAAAGAACAACCGGGTATTGCCACGGAACACCAGGATACGGTACCGGGTTAGCTGGACACTTGCTCGTAAGCAGATAGTCCTGCATCCATCCTTGTCTGACGACTGCGTTCCCTTCACCAAGCCTAATAATAATTTGGTACCAGTAAAACGTGGTAAAGGAAACAGTGGAAATGCCAAACCACTGGTTTGCAAATCCAAACGGCGAGCTCTTTACGTCTGATAAAGTGGAAAAGTAATCGTTTTCAGCCGAGTTTTAAAATAGAGTCAAATGAATTCATGCTATACTCGGAATGTTTCTACTAGAACAGTGCATCCCAGTAAAAACTCGTAGTTTAGAAAACGAAACGAAAAAAATAAAATCATTAACACTACGTAGTCACTGTTTACCCGTTCACTTCCCGAACGTGTCTACAAGTCGACAGAGGGTAGCTGTAATGCTACAAAGAGGCGAATTGTGTGAAAATTTGGCTCCAAGACGAATTAACCGATAATATGCAGCACGCTGACTAAATATCCTTGCTGTAGACTTCATTTCTTCATATACATTTTTTCTAAACGTGAGAAAATAGTAAGGCGACATTTGTCGTCAGTTTGAGCGAACAATATCGTCTGAACGTCCAATTTTTTGTATTAACAATGAACACAAACTCGACGTGTGCAGTAAAAATGCTGCATGCACTAGCAACTTCGTCCTGAACACCTGATTTATGCAAAAAAAGATGCATCAGTGCTATGGAGAAATTAACAATCATGGGTCTGTGTCACGTATATCAAGTTATTATTATTATTATATAAGAAAGTTTTAGCCTCCCTTAACCACGACAAAGATGTTCCAAGAGAGGAAAGAGGAAGGCACCATTTAGTATGGAGTTGAGGGAACGCGGAATCTATGCATGAGGTGCACAGAAACAGTAAGCTGGGAAAGAAGTTCATGAAACAAGAAAAAAAGTTGAAGAAGAAAGTAGTAGGTGCTGAAAAACAGAACAGCAGTGAACCGAAAAAAGATGGTCCGTAACAAAACAAAAACCTATTTTATTACAACAAAAGGAAGCCTACCTAACCTTTAGCTCGGGCCCTCACATGGTTCCCCTGGGAGCGCCAATTCACGTATATCAAGTGTCAATAGGTTGTTTACTAGCTCAAGTAATTCCTATTCTTTCACTTTTGAGAGGACAAGAAACAGATAAGATTAGATGCAAGTTTGAGCCTCCCGAAGCGCAACAAAGGCGTTCAAAAGAGAGGAAGGAGGAAGGCACCACTTAGTTTGGACTTGAGGGAACGTAGAATCGATGCACAAGGTGCGAAAAAATCGATGCACAAGGTGCAAAAAAATATTAAGTTGAGATGAAAGTTTATGAAACAAGATAAGATAAAAGTTGAAGAAAAAAGTAGTAGGTTCTGAAAAATACGTGAGCCGTGAACCGAAAAAAGCTGGCCGGCAACAAAACAAAAATTTCTTCTTTTTCATGAGGAAGGCCCGCTCAACCTTTAGCTTGGGACCTCACATATTTCGCTTGGAAGCGCTAATTTCCCAAGATACAATAATTGTATTCCCCTGAAGAGCAGGACAAGAAACAAAGTGAACTGGAAAATACGCTCTTCGTGGTACAACTGTCAACGAAAACCATCTAGAGACAAATATATGCAGACATGCACTTTATAATCAATGAATCGTTTTCATTTTTGGTTTTCTCACTGCTACAGAAGACATAGCCTAAGAGGAAGTGATGATTCGGCCGAAAAAATCAGTCGCGACGCGTTCAACATCGCTGCTTCCGTTTTCTTAATACATTGACTGCGATACGACCCACTTTTTAAAATTAATGGTATTTAATGGACACAGTTAATCTTTGTTATTTGTAAAATTTCTAGCAACTTTTGACTTTAAATTTGAGTAGAATACTGAACTTCTGTTTAACCTATCACGACTCCCGCATCTTAAGCTGGGCAGAGCAGGAACTTTTGCAGTGCGAACGAACGTGTGAGCGAGATTTTTCGTTCGTGAGCATTGGGGCTGTTGCGATTCTGCACGAGAAATGGCATGCATACAACAGCTGATAGCGCGAAGGCAAACTTGGCGAATTAAGTAAGGGCGCTCTTCGTTTCTGCTGCCATTTTCCACGTCTAGAGCGTCTGAACTGACGTTCGGACCTGTATTGCATGCCGCGGTGTCCGCCCAGCTCTGTTCAATGAACTTTTTAGTTGTTACTTACATTCAAAGATCACCGAGTAGGACACTGCACAGGCCTAAGTGCCTTATTGGAATATTTCGTGTAAATACGGCGCATAGCACAAACTAACGTACGATACGCAGTTAGTCCATGAAAGAAGGCAAATAAATATTCATGTAGTTAAAGGTGACTATTTATAAATGTAAAAAATTTCAAAACAGTACTAACTTGATCAAGCAATTGAAAATTTCTAAGTATATAGCTTACAATGAGACTTCCTCATGTTGTTTCGAAAAAGCTTGTCTACAAAGAGTTCTCTACCAACGAGGAGCAAAATTGTACATCGCAACCTATGAAATGGCAACGAAACTTTCACAAGGAAGCCGGCGCGTAGTCAGAGCTTTGCAAAGAAATGCTACTCATTTCCACAGAAAATTTGATACAGTTTACTTCAACACAGGTCATCATTATCTTAACTTTAATGTACTATTCTTGGTCAAACATTCATATTTATAAATCAACGTAAGAAATTTGTGCATTGCGCATTATACAATGAGAAATTTATGCATTAAATTGTACTTTACTGCACACAAACCGAGAGCACATCGACTAGCAGGCGAGGGAACAAGCATCACTCGAGATGAAATGTGTTTCACTTCTTAAAATGTGGCGAGACAAATACTATACTATCACATGAATGAGCTGAAGCCCAACTTTTTTCAAGCCGTACTGATTGAGGAGTTTTTGAGCACTACAGCAATGCTAGTCGAGGTGGAAGTGCCTCTCACTTACCTACGTGCGAACATCACCGAATTCTATGAAAGGATTAGATTGAACTTCGTGAATAACAACAGACTCAACACCGAGCAACATCCCAAAAGAAATAAAACCAGAAATAAAACATTATCCCTTTAAACCTAAACCAAACGGTAAAAAAGACTCGTAGAATCATTGCAGAAATTACACGCGAGGTAATTGTACTTTACGACCTTCATGTCATGTCTTACACAGAAAATAAGCCATCGCTTAACCTCAGAGTTAGCTGAGGAAAAGAAAAAAACAGATAAGAAATTCAAAAGTCAACAGACAAGTAAAATAGGCCCAAGACAGACATGAAATTCACAAGATTAGATTATATGTTAGTTTAACCCTCCCTAACCGCCACGAAAAAAGAGCGTTTTGGAGAGAGGAAGGCATCATTTAGTATGGAGATAAGGGAATGCGAAATCTATGCAAAAGGGGCATAGAAACAAAAAGTTGAGAAAGAAGATCAAAGTTGAAAAAGGAAGAAGTAGGTGCTGAAAAACAGGACAGCAGTGAGCCGAGAAAAGGTGGTCCATTACATAAAAAAAAACATTTGATTTCAACAAATAGGCCTATTTAACTCTCAGCGCGGGCCCTCACACATTTTCCCCTGGGAGTGCAAATTCCATAGAGACAATAGTTGCAAGCCCCTGAGGGAATCATGAAATTCACAAGCAAGACTTGATTTACTTTGATATTGCTCAAAAATTGAATAAGTAATAAGTAAACCATAACATTCGTTGACAGATACGTTCACAGAACGCGGATCTAATGCACGCAGATAAAATTGAACTGCTAAAAATGATAGAAGCTCATGAGGCCTTATTTATCAGGGCACAAGGGGCTCCACTCGACGCAGGGTCCTAGGCGGCGTGAGGGTGCTGCAGACGCGTGTTCAGATCTCAGCCAGACGTAGGTGCTGAAGCCCAGATAATTGAGGCATTTATTTTATTTGAATCTAGATATAAAAAATACAATATATGAATTGATGCTTCAATTTAATGGCTGTAAAGGAATCTAAAAAAAGTGTTAAACAGTACAAGTTAAATGAAGTCCAATCCTGGTCATTAAATTTACCTAATGAAGAAATAAAATCTACTTTATTCACTGAAGACACCCCAACCCACATTATACAACTGTCAGACTCTTACTGAGTATGGCGGTTAGTATATGAATGAATCTCAATGTACTTTCGTTGCAGAACATCACCTGCTGTCCCTGCTCTGATGTTCAATTCTTATACATCCTGTAAAAACAAAGCAGTTTTATTAACTCGTTAGACGGCTTCTTGGGGCCACATTTAAGCGATACTTTATAATCTTTCTAAGGCAAATGTAAGACCATTTTCAGAGAGATGTTTACAAGCATCAACATCTCGAACAGAAAGTTGCTTGGTAGCTCCAGTGCTTGGCTTCTTTGTGTTACGGTGTGAGCGTAAAAGCAGTGGCTGTTTTTTTTATGTTCTAAACGGCCACTCTATAATAATAATTTTACGGAAACGTTTCTACCGGGGTCGCCAGCGTAACGCCAATGTGGACCCCCCCCAGCACTGGCCGGGAAACACTCAGAGATTGTTACTAAGGCAGATTACAGCAAGAGAAAAGACGCTCACGCATTATGACACGTCGCACTGAACATACAAGAGGGGCAATTAGCGGGTAAATTTTGATGGCGCATGGCTCAGGCTTGAAGAATCATAATTTTAGGAGTTTGAACAGTTTCCCGTATCAGATCACGTCGTAAGCATTAATTTTTTTAAGAAAGGTAATCAGCTGAACTACGGGCGCATTGTGGCCAAGTATATTGCTTACTGAAGGTGGCCGGCTACTGTCAGAGAACCACTCTAGCCACATCCATTCTTAACACGTAGGTCTGCAACTGCACGTATCTAACTTTCTTAGCTGGAACAGGGTGAGGGTCAGGGTCTTTTTTGGTTGATAGTTCGGTACAGCATATACTGATCAACAAATGAAGAGTTTTAAAGCTTGCAGTGGCAAGAGAGAACAAAACGAGACTTTTCGTGACCGAGTTTAGGACGCTCATTGAAGCGCAAAGTTGAGAAGCCGCAGAACGCAGCGAGCTCCAGTGCAATACGTCATTAGCTCCCCAAACCTACATGGCGAGAACGTACGTGAAATTTATGAATAAAATCATATCAGTGGATTTTTTTTTATTGGAGAAGAATAGATTTTCATGCGGCCAACGCACATCCAATTCCAGCAACCATACACACTAAAACGACATTTAAAGAAACTAAAGCAGCACGTCACAAGAATTCTCAATAGAAATCGCAAGTTTTAATAAAATGTTAGCTTTGGAAAGCTTCTAGGGTATAGAAGTAACTGAGCACAATAGATAACGTCAACTTACTTCACTGACTATTGCTGCGTCAACAGAAACATGGCGTTTTTTAATACTTTAATGAAACAAATTATTCAGTCAACAATGCTTAGTCTCCAAAAAATCAAACAGAAGAATCACTGTCTTTTCCAATACTCCAATATTCCGCTCTTGCAATGCTGTACTGCAATTGCCAAACCTAAAAAAATGGCTGGAGACAGAGGAACAGAGAGATTCGAACACATGGATGATTTCCTATAGATTAGATTGAAGATTAGTATAAGCCTCCCTAGTCACAACAAAGATGGTACCAAAAGAAAAGAAGAGACCATTTAGCATGGAATTAGGAGAATGAAGAACCAATGCACAAGATGTGTCCCTGCACTCTACGCATAGTCATGCTGACTGAAAGAAATGTATGAAGTAAAATAAAAACTGATCACGAAAGTACTAGGTGCTGAAAAAACGACCGCCGTGACCAAAAAAAAAAAAAATTGCCCCCACCGTCACAAAAAAAATATTCTACTTCAAGAAATGAAAGGCCAACCCAATATTCAGCTCGGGGCCTCTCATCTTCCTCTGGGAGCGCTAATTTCCACACACACATAAGATGTACTGCATCCCTACCGAGGGAATAAAGAGAAGTGCTCAAAATTTAAAGCACACAAATAAATTCTGAATATGTCCAGTGAACGCCACACTGAACTGCACGACTCTATATTGAGGTGCGTAAGCTATAATATTGTTGAGGAAATAAAAAGAGCCAAATCTCTCAAACGCTTGAGAGCGGGGGTACCTATATGCATCACATCTAAATCAATGTACAATCACTGTTAATAAAATTGCACAAATCACAACATTTATGATGAAACGAGTTCATATAATTTCAGTGTTTGACACTACAGTCAAACGAAGAACCTGAAGGACATCGAGCCACTACCCACAGCCAATATTGGAAGGCACAAATTTACAGTTAAGGAAGGTCTTAAAATTACGTACAAAGCTGGGACAGTCAGCCCAAGATCTCCAAGAGTGCTTAAAACAAAAATAAATAGGAAAGTCATAAGTTAAATGAGTAAATATCATGTTAAAGACGTTAAACACACAAGCGCTGAGTTATATTAAATAAATAACTTCAAGTAAATAAATAATCATTAGGCATACCAAAAAGCACCAAAAAGCAGTTTCTTACAAATTAAAATTACGCACAGTGGGAATATCAATTCAAATCGAAGGCAGTCTCACATCCGCTGAGTTTCCTCAAAAAATGCTACGCAAGAGCTGCGGGCAAGCTACCATAGAGCACTCTTCATTGCAACATAAGGGAGCGCTTGTTCACGCCAGGAGATATATTTGTATCTGCATGCAGCGTGCAACAAAGATCGACCTAAGAAGCAAAGGATCTCGATATGACCGACTGCCTTATATCCCTCTCCGCAACTAACGTAAGAACCAAGAGCATGTAAATATCACAATTCAATGGAAAAATTGATTCAGGGAACAGGACTAACACGCAAACTAGCTGTCTTATAAGAGATGATAAATAACCAGGTAACCAAACCAGATGAGAGCACCATACCAGTAACTGGACCAGGTAGGGCACCACGCCACCAACTGGACCAGGTAGGGCACCACGCCACCAACTGGACCAGGTAGGGCACCACGCCACCAACTGGACCAGGTAGGGCACCACGCCACCAACTGGACCAGGTAGGGCACCACGCCACCAACTGGACCAGGTAGGGCACCACGCCACCAACTGGACCAGGTAGGGCACCACGCCACCAACTGGACCAGGTAGGGCACCACGCCACCAACTGGACCAGGTAGGGCACCACGCCACCAACTGAACCAGGTAGGGCACCACGCCACCAACTGAACCAGGTAGGGCACCACGCCACCAACTGAACCAGGTAGGGCACCACGCCACCAACTGAACCAGGCAGGGCACCACGCCACCAACTGGACCAGGTAGGGCACCACGCCACCAACTGGACCAGGTAGGGCACCACGCCACCAACTGGACCAGGCAGGGCACCACGCCACCAACTGGACCAGGCAGGGCACCACGCCACCAACTGGACCAGGCAGGGCACCACGCCACTAACTGGACCAGGTAGGACACCACGCCACCAACTGGACCAGGTAGGACACCACGCCACCAACTGGACCAGGTAGGACACCACGCCACCAACTGGACCAGGCAGGGCACCACGCCACCAACTGGACCAGGTAGGACACCACGCCACCAACTGAACCAGGCAGGGCACCACGCCACCAACTGGACCAGGTAGGACACCACGCCACCAACTGAACCAGGCAGGGCACCACGCCACCAACTGGACCAGGCAGGGCACCACGCCACCAACTGGACCAGGCAGGGCATCACGCCACCAACTGGACCAGGCAGGGCACCACGCCACCAACTGGACCAGGTAGGACACCACGCCACCAACTGGACCAGGCAGGGCACCACGCCACTAACTGGACCAGCTGCGCAGGTCCGACACCCCCGGCTTCTGGTACACGCAGCGCCCGGCGATGTAGGTGCGCAAGACATCAATGGAGCCCAGCGACGCGCCCTCGTCCGCCAACATGACGAAGTCCGCGTCGGCTCCGGCCGCCAGGCTGCCTTTTGTGTTTGCCAGGCCCAGCAGCGCAGCTGGGTGCGCCGTCGCTGCCGTGATGGCTTCCTCCAAACTCGCACCCGCGGCCTGACGAGTGAAAGTTTAGCAGTCAGTTTAAGGGTTCAATTCCATGCGAAAGCGGTTCCCCAACACCGAGCAAATAAAAGAGATCATTTAGTACAAACAAAATGAATGCCTATCTGTAACCATAAGCTCGGAACCTCACACCTTCTGCTAACTGCGCCAATTTACTCATACAATAATTGTATTCTTCTGCTGATATCAAATTTTTGAACGCATAATTTAGTCAAACGGAAACCGTCCCTAAGCAGCAATAAAGAGTACAGGCCCCTCAACGAAATGTAAATATAAAATTTTTTAGATCACTTCTTTCGTCATGTACCATACACGGTTTCACATTACATGGATCTGGACACATGAAATATTTATCGTTTTGTTTTGTATCTTTTGTTTCCTCATTGCAGAATTAAGTCTGTCAAAGTTTCGAGTTGGTCCAGCAACAGTTAAATAAACGTAGAATCTCAGGTATGAAAATTAATTATGTTGAACTTCTTCCGCTTATTTACAAAATTCTTTACGGAAGTACGGATGTATTCTGTATATGGCTTTATTCTGGGAATTTTTCTGTTAAATAAATATATCAACGTCTTGCATTTCTAAACTAAAAATTCCCCCCCTGCAAGAGTTTTCAAACGTATTTGTGCCCGTCTCTTGTATTTAACGTTCATTCTTCTTGTGATAGCAATAGACGTCGCGAAAGACGGACACTGGAGCTCAAGATGAAACAACCAGTAGAGACTATAGGAGCCTGGCGCCAGCCCCACACCTTGATGAAGCGCCGGATGCACTCGTCCATGGTGGCGATGCTGCCAGCGAGCGTGGAGGTGCCAGGCAGGAAGGCCCGCCGCCCCCGCACCTCGACAGCGAGCTGTCCGATGTTGTGCTGGCCCTCGCCCAGCCCCAGCGCCGCCATCGCGTCAGTGATCAGCACCAGACCTGCCATCACATCAGTTACTGCACACTTATTTCACTCTCATATGATAGTATTGCTCTATCAACACCATTCTTCAGGCGTGTTAGATGCGAAAGCGCCCTTTCGTAGCTCTAGAAGACAGCCATAAAATAAGCCTCAGCAATGTAAAATAACACTTTTCGGCAAAAGAGTTCATTGCCCCCTGGAGAAATATGAATGTATTTGAAAAAATTAAGCTTCAAAATTTATTGGCCAACCTTTCTCATTGATCCTTCTGATCAGGCATCGATTCTACAAAATTTTGTGAACTATCTAATGTAACGATGAGAAAATTCTTTCAACAAAGAAGGTAGAGGTGTTGAGGCTCGAAGCTCCCTCTCTGGTTGGTTTTATAAATTTTTGAAGGGATGTATATCAAGAGATTGTGGAGGCCGTTCCAGACGAGAGAATTATTTCTGGGGATCCATAAACCAATCCTGCAATACACGAGACCGGTGGATGCAAGCGTTTCTTCTTAGAAATACCATAGAACAATCACGAAAATAAAGATTTATAGAGTTTACTTATTCACATAGATGTTCACTAATTCCGAGATTTCATTTTGTTGCTGCGCAAGATTGCCAAACCTAATCTAGACCATTTGAAACGCCACCAGATCATTATACTGCCTCCTGTAACGTCGGAGCGATGCATGAAGGATCTCAAGTTTCATGGGCTTCCCGTCTCACTCCATCTCTTTCATTTTCTGGACCAAGATGAACCTCTATTTATCTGACTCTGTGGTCTAAAAAATAAAATAATACCGTGCGCGAACGTAGCCCGGCTACACGCGCACTGGCTTACCTCAAAAACAGCCTCGTGCAGCCCAACTGCACCGCAGTCCCGCTGCTTCGTGGTCTCCTCGACCCCCTATAAACCACTGCTGCCTCGCCTCAAGCCCAACCCACGGACCACTCTCCGCACAAGGCTCCGACTGATCTACATACAGTCACACAGGCTAACACTGCCGCAGTCCAACTGCCAAGTAAATCACTGAGGATAATGCACGTAACACACACTGCGATCATCTCTCTCACGAGCACAGCAACTCGTCACCTGCCACTCAGCCAGGCTACAACCGGCGCCAAGCCTCCGCAGCACCATCTCTTGAGAGTATACACCACACCATAGACCCTAATAGGGCCCATACACGCTCAAAAAAACGTCAAAATTTTACATCCAAATTCTGATGCAAAATTTTGAACGTGTATTGGCCCCTTTTGACGAGTTTCTATTCCTCTGAAGTCCATTCTATGTGGACTTTTACAAATTGATGTTAATTCATTCAGTCAGCTTTACTGACTACTGGTTTGTTTCCTGATGGCAGCGCGACTCCTGTAACTCATTTCTACCAATTCTCGGCACATGGAGAGCAGAAATTTTCTTAAGACCAACCACGTTGAACACGTTAGTCAATTGCTGAATTCTTTCAGTTGTTTTGCTTTCACAAGTCACCACTGTTACAACTGAACGATTGCACTTTACTACACAGTTTTAAGTACTTTGGTCATCATTTGAGACACTTCTCAGGCCTGTGCAAATCAAAAATGTTCAAAGTTCATTTACATTTTATCAGAGTTCAACAAACTTTCTGCCCGGGCAGTAAAGCTTAATGTAACTAAAGTTCATCTCATTTTCTGAATAAGAAGATTCACCACCAAAAGTGATTCAGATTTCCAGCGCATTCAAGCCTTACTTTTAGTGCTGGCAGCATTATTTAAACGCAGTTATACACACCAATTTAAACAATATAGATTTTCATCACAGTAAAAATTAAGTCAACTTATTACTATACCTCTTATTCGAAAATATATTTTTAAATTAATGCATATATATAAAATTAGTATAGCTTGGCATTTTGCTCATATCAGATCGCTTTTTTCAGAAAATTTCCTCCAGAGATAGTGGCTCTGAGGTCACCCACCTCCACGTTTTAACACAAAAACATCACAGGTACGTTTTGCCTCGAGCTTCACAAGATTGCCTAGGAGTTGCAGAGGAAACTAGCACGAGCGGCTGGCCCACAGCAGTCACTCACCGTGAGGGTGCGTGCGGTGCGCTATCCTGAGAGCAGCGGGATGAGTGTGGATGCCGTCGGAGATGATGCCGTAATACACGGGCCGGGGCACCACCTTGCTGGTCAGCAGACCCACCAGACCAGGGTCTCGGTGATGGAACTGCACGCAACAAGCCGCTCACACCACTACTCAATATGTTCAGGCTGCATTTCGTTTGTACAAGCGTTTTTTCCTATAATGTGACCTTTTCATTTATAAAAAAATGACAGTACAGTATATGTGATAAAAATTCAATGCATGGATTATTTCATATATTGCAGAACAGTAGATGTTGTAGCTAAATTCAGCATTCCAGAGCATCACTAGCTGATAAACGCAGTATTTAGCATAAAGACTGCCTAATTACCCCACATGATTGAAAATTCAGAGAAGTAGCTCACATATCCGAGTAGGGTATGCAACTGACCTATTACCAAGCTCCTTCGGTTCAGTAAAAAGGCTGCTAAATAAAAAAATAAGTCGGTCAACCAGCAACTCGATCTGTAACTCCCTCTCATTTAATGCGCCCATTGATGGGTAGACAGTTTAAGAATGCTTCCGAGTCACAAATGAAATTATGAGTTAGTTCAAGCCTCCCTAATCACAAGAAAGGTGTTCCAAAAAAAAAGGAAGGAGGAATGCACCATTTAGTATGTCAGTGAGGTTAAGAGGAATCTGTCCCCACACCAGTGAAGAGAAACAGCAAGATCAAAAGAAGTTTAAAACACAAAATAAAAGTTGAATATGAAAGTAATAGGGGCAGAAAAAGGACACCCGTGAACCGAAAAGATGGTCGATAACAAAAAGGAAACAAAAAAAAAACTATTCTATCAAAATAAAATTGAACTAACCAGGACTTCACATCTTCTGAGGAGTGCTAATTCGTTAAGAAACACTGGTTGTCTCTCCTGAGGGGAGCTCCCGAGCCTCAACACTAGCTCTCTTTCATAAAGCAGCAAGAACAACCGCCACACGTTACCAGCTCCTAAATTTCCAAGTTTAGTTTGCGCAATTTGCAAGGCTCGCAACGTAACTGGACAATACCCTCGCAACATCTCCAAGATTCTTTGATGTCTTGAATGTCAAATCTAGCGCAAGGGCAACCGAGAGGTAGAAACAAAAGATTATCTCAGACGTCTAAAACAAGGGCAAATAAATAGTAAAATCGTCCTTTACTACAAAAAAATTACTTGACTAGGGAAAACTTGTGCATGGCACATACACTGCATCAGTTCGAAAATAAAAATTGCAAATTGTTCAAATTTTACAACAGTTTCCCCATCCTATTCTATAATTTAATAACAAGAGCACTCAAGAAAAATTTTTTGCCCACAAGGGAAATTAACCGCTTAACCCTCTGAGTAGGAATATTCTAACGGTTTAGGGAAAAATTCCCAGGGGAAAAGTTGCCAGTACTCTGAGAAATCAATGAAATTGCCCTAGTGTGGGTGTTTTTCTCTTAAGCAAGCGCTTACTCGTTTATTCTAATGAAAAAATTAAAAATCTTTAAAGCTCTATGCTTGGCAAAAGAAAATTTCCAGATTGGAAATAAAGCTCTTTGATTATCAAAGAAATCATTGATAAGTTTTTGCCCAAGCCAATTGGAAAATAAACGAAGGTCAAAAAAAAGTTTGCTCAAGTTGAATAGAAAGGTTATTGAATATATTTCACGGACCTTGTGGCATAAACTTATGTAGAGGTAAACAATGGTAATTTACACGAGCAGACTTCTCGAATGTTTGAAAAATAGTTTCATGAATACTATTAATTTTCTTCATTTTGTTATTCATTTTTAAATATTCCCTCACTAGTTAAATTACTCTAAAATTATGTTAGCTGCCCTAAACTGGAAGCACTAGCCATCTTGGCACTAGAGTAACCGTCAGTACCCAAAGGGTTAAAACATACCATCTTCCCCCAAATGTTGGTCGACACACTTGCTCTAAAGTTGTTCATTTGGATGACAAATTTAATATCCAACAGGCTCAAGGTGAGCCAAGGTGAGCGAAATAGTTTTCTTGAACGCCTAAGCAAATCGTCCCTGTGCACACACGACCTACACAGTGATGGAGTCTGTTTACAACTACAATAGTCATGGGCCAGCGCAGCCCAGCTGAACAAATGGCTCACAGGCAACATCGCGTTGAACAGGTGAGTGATGAACGACGCCCCCGCCACCACCGCAGCCTCTCCCTCCTCCAGACTGGCGCTCGAGTGTCCTGCATAGACAGGGTTGCAGCCACTGTGATAAACAGCACATTGAAAACTTCTCTACGTAATTTAGTAGTAGGTTGTCGTATACCTATTTATTTCTTTTTTCAACTAGTAAAAGTTGCAGGTCAGCCCAGAACTACATTGAAGGTATAAACATAGTTTCATTCTTCAGTTTGCTTTAACTGCAAGCAGCACAACCGATACGAGGGAATTTAAGTCACTCTTCAAAAGTTTTCCTTACCAAACAGTTTGAGCTCAACCAAAAGGTCCCCTCACGCTACATTCTGCAATCATTCACGTGGAGATGCTACACTGAGTGAAGAAGTCCCAATAACCAACCGTGCAACGTGGCCATTTATTTTTTTGGATCAAGCAGAGAAGTATGAACATTGATTAGATCCAATGGATTGATAAGAGATTCATGGTGCATAAATTCTTCATCCATTCTACAAGATTATATTAGATTATATGTTAGTTCAAGCCTCTCTAACCGCTAAAAAAAGGCGTTTTAAAGAGAGGAAGGCCCCATTTAGCAAGTAGATATGGGAACGCAGAATCTATGCAGAAGAGGCATACAAACAGTTAGTTAAGAAGAAAGTTCATGAAACAATATAAAATGGGAATGAGAATGTAGCAGGTGCTGAAAAACAGAACAGTGAACGGTAAAAGGTAGTTCTTAACATAACGAAAAACATTTGACATTAACAAAAAGCAGGCCTACCTGACTCTCAGCTCAGGACCTCGCATTTTCTTCCTGGGAGCGCTAATTCCCATAGATACACAAGTTGTATCCTCCTGAGAGATAGAACAGCATATTTTAGAAATGACTCAAGAACCCTTTCATTGAACGTAATGAATTACCTTATCAAGATGAATAATATAGTAGAAAATATTTGACTTGAATACCTCCAGTCATTAATACATAGATAAAAATAAAGATTCAAGATTCTTTTCTGAGAGCTTTGTATGATCAATTCTATTTATGCAAGGATCGAATTCCAATTCTTGGTTCCAAAAACAGTGCTTATTAGACAATGCTTTTGAATAATAAAGAAATATAAATTTACTTTTATTTTGGGTTATATAGCCATTATGGCTTGTATGTAGCAATAAGTGTTTAAAATCTTCTCATTGGTCAACATATTTTACTTAAAATTACATGTTGAGTGCTACAGAGATCCAAAAGCTGAAGTATTTTCAAACTTTGGAATAAATCATTCGTGTGAGCACTGTATTCTAATTTTCTCACCACTCTAATGGCTCTTTTTAGCCACTTCAGTGAGACAAATCCACATGATAATCCACTACATGGTGTATTTGAGACAAAAGGAAAATGATAATGAGAGAAACCCACGGCCACCTACAAACCTACACCACAATGCCTCTCTGAGCGAAAGAGAGAAGAGCTTTCGAGACAAAAGGAAAATGAAAACAATAATTGAAAGAAGCCTAAGGCCACTTACCAACAGACACCACGATGCCTCTCTGAGCGAGAGAGGAGACCGCGTCCACCATACCAGGCAGCTCCGGCGCCAGGGTGATCATGGCAATGTTGTCCAGAGCTCCATACACCTCCTCCAGCACAGACGGGCCCTGACACACGAACAACAATTTTAAGTGCTCATACACTAATACTTTATTTCCATAATAAAAAAGACTAGAGTACATGACACACAGGAGGTACTCCACAGTGCTCTTGCTCTCGATAGATCGCCTAAGCAAGGAGTGCCAACTTGCGCACCATCAAGAGAGTACGTAATGATATTTATAATTAGAAAATGGCACTGGGTATTTACAAAGTCCTCATTCATCTAATCACTCCTTATTCCATGACCGAGGTAAAGAATAAGTGAAACGGAATACTTAACAAATTGCTATGCAATAAGAGCATTTCAATCACTTGCGCAACTCCTTTACACTTCATCTCTTTGCAGCAAGAAAACAAACCAGTAAAACTGTCAACATAAAACTCTCGCCCACCTTGGGTACAGCAGCAGTTAAAACTTCCCACTTCACTGTATGCACAACTGCAATAAAACTAGCTGTGATGTGGGAGACACTGTCGGCAATACATACTTCGCTTTTCAACGTACTGATGTCGCGATGCTAAGACACTTTAGGATGAATATTCACACCCGTACCTACACTGTTAGTCAGTTTCTAAGTATACATTTACAGAAATGAGGAAGATTAGATTAGTCGTTAGTTTTAGCCTCCCAACCCGCAGCAACAAATGCGATCCAAAGAGAGGAAGGAAGAAGGCACCATTTAGTTTGGAGTAAAGGGATCGCAGAATCTATGCAGAAAGGGCATAGAAACAGTAAGATGAGAAAGAGGTTCATGAAACAAGATCAAAGTTGAAGAAGAAAGTAGTAGGTGCTGAAAAAACAGGACAGCAGTGAACCGAAAAAGATGGTCCGTAACAAAACAAAAACCTATTCTATTTTAACGAAAAAGAAAGCCTACCTAATCTTTAGCTCGGGCCCTCACATTGACCCCCTGGGAGCGCTAATTCCCATAGAGACAATAGCTGTATCCCCAAAAATGAGGAAACTCAGTTGAGGCAATATTTTAATACCTTTATTTTAATTTTTTTCTTCCTTTGTATTTAAGTACTAATGAAGGACTATAAAGATACGGGAATGTCATATTTATCGAGGTACCTTATTGTTATATCCATCAATGCTATGGAATAAGAAAATGCAATGACAGGCCTGCATAACTACTCTATGCCTGAAAAAACACAGTTGTCTTCAAATACAGAAATTACATTGGCAAGCATTTTGACAGCAAGATATACATTTATGCTGTGAATATTATAGAAATTCTATATCAGAGAACAAAACAGTTCAGAGGAATAGTTATAAGATCATTTCATTTTAATCCAGGTTGTACACACCATCTCTGCCCTTTGACCTCTAGCAAATACCTTCTCCTCACTACTCTATGAATGTCAAAACAATTTCTAATTTGACTCTCATCTATCACTAATAATGAAAATTAGCATAATTAGGGAAAAATTTTCACTCATTTTGTAAGTTGATGATTTTTTTCACCATAGAACGATTTGTCTCAAACAATGAACAAACGACAAAGCACTTGTTTTGTATGGCTTGCTGGCATTGCCGTTGATTGTAAAAGTTAACACAGAGAGGACTATAACGGAAGGTCTGTACTATTGTGAGCCTCTACTCGTGAGGGTAGAAAATGGACCTGATTCATTCATCTACTTATGCAACTCAATAAGCTTCAAGCTTTTCATTTCATTGTTACAGTTTACGGTGCCTGTAAAATGAAGTCCCACCAAGTGTGACCTTCTTAGTACTTAATTATTTATACCATCTAACAGTAATGGAACCTTGAATCCAGAGTCAAACATACATACATATACCGGGCTTATCCTCCCTATGGGAGGGTAGCCGACAGCAGGCCACAATCACCACACTTAGTCACTAGGAGGCGAGAGAGGCAGCACTGGCCGCACCTGAACTGCCAGGATAAGCAGCAGCAGCCCAGCACAACCACCTTCCACAGTCAGGCCCGACAGCCACAGCTGGTTTACCCCGACCGCTTCATTGAGTGCAGCCCCTCCCCCCGCACAGGACAGGTTATTTGATAACACCCGTCTGCCCCCTAACTAACTCATTCCTGATCCTATCTCTTCTAGTTACTCCATCCATGCTCCTCAAACACTTCATCTCAAACACATCCAACTTCCTCCTCTCAGCTGCTCTCAACCCCCAGGACTCTGCTCCATACAACAAAACTGGCACAATCAAACTTTCATACAGTCCCCTCTTCACATTCATACTCAAACTCCTGCATTCAAAAACTTTCCTCATTGCACCCAATGTCTTACAACCTTCACTCACTCGATGCTTCACTTCTACTTCCATACTATCCTTAACAGTCACATCCGACCCGAGGTACCTAAAATGCTCTACCTCCTCTAAAACTTCCCCATTCAACCCCACATCCAAAGTTCCAAACACTCCACCTCTTGAACATCTCATCACCTTACTTTTATTCACATTTACCCTCAATTTCCGCCTTTCGCACACTCTACCAAACTCTGTAACCAGTCTCCTCAGTTTTTCCTCTAATCAGCCACAAACGCTGTATCATCTGCAAACAACAGCTGACACACTTCCCAATACATACCATTTCGTCCCACCAACTGCGCACCTTTTCCCAACACTCTGGCATTCACTTCTCTCACCACACCATCCATAAACAAATTAAATAACCACGGCGACATCACACATCCCTGTCTCACACCTGTCACAACTGGGAACCATTCACTCACCTCATTCCCTACTCTCACACATGCTCTGCTATCAATGTAGAAACTCTTGATCGCATTCAACAGTCTCCCACCCACTCCATACAAACTTATCACTTGCCATAGAGCCTCGCGATCCACTCTGTCATACGCCTTCTCTAGATCCATAAATGCCCAATATACATCCTTTCCCTTTAATAAGTATTTTTCATTCACCTGCCTCACAGCAAACATTTGATCCACACAACCTCTACCACACCTAAAACCACACTGTTCTTCAGCAAGCACACGATCCGTCAACACTCTCACTCTTCCAATTAACACTCTTCCATACAGCTTCCCAACGACACTCAGTAGACTTATACCCCTAGAATTACTGCACTCATACCTGTCACCTTTCCCCTTGTACAACGGAACTACGCACGCGCTACTTCAATCAACCGGCACTTTACTAGCCTCGAAACACACATTTAATAAACGCACCAACCATTCTATAACCACATTTCCTCCTTTCTTTAGACATTCAACCGTGCAGCCATCCAAACCTGGAGCTTTCCCATTTTCCATTTCATCCAACGCACATCTCACCTCTGCACTTCTTATTCGACTTCTATTCACTTCACCAAACACAGGCATTCTAACATCACTTCCAACAGCTACTTATCTCGCAATCCTATCATCCCTCACGTTCAGCAGTTCCTCAAAATATTCCGCCCATCTCTTTCTCACATCACAACTCTCCACTAGCAGCCAACCATTTGTATCCTTCACTCTTGTCTCATTCTCCACCTGACCCTTCCTAATTCTCTTCACTTCCTTCCAGAAAACCTTCCTTCTCTCCATGAAATCCCCTCCCAACTTCCTCCCCATTCCTCATCCGCCGCCCTCTTCGCTCTCCTTACCATTCTTTGTACCTCTTTGTTCCTCTCCTTATACTCTTCAAAATTTTGCTGGTTGCCTCGTTGCAACCACCTTTCGAACGCCCCCCGCTTTCTTTTCACAGCCGCTCCTACTTCTCCGTTCCACCATTCACTCCCCGTTCTAATCCCCCCTCCAACCTTCCTTACCCCACACACTTCCCTTGCACATTTTTCCACCGCATCTTTAAACAACTTCCATTCCCCTTCCACTCCACCCACCTCACTTTCCTTCACCCTCCCATACTTGTCAGGGCATGGCCACCGTGACAGACCTGCCTCCTGGACGGACGACGTTGTAGAAGAAGCGCATCTGCCGATCGGACGGACCTATTGTCGAGGCCGCTAGATCTAGTTGCGTTTTCGTTAACAGGTCATGCCCTCGTGTGTGACAGGTATGTAAGAGCTGGATTAGGATTATTATAGTGTCTAGGACCATCCTCCTAATTGTCCATATTGATTTTGTATATATCTTTGTTTGAACGTATCCGCTATTCCATGTAGTAGTCGTATGTATTGTTTGTGCCCTTCAGGCTATGGTGGAGAAGGACGTATCCTATGGGAATTCTCTCGCCTCTCTAAACCATTCTAAACCTATGGAAAGGAGCTACGTTGGGAGAGGTCTTCGCTTGTGACCTGGCCTCCCGACCTCTTGTTGGCTCTTCCCAGCCCTCCGGCTTCCCGCCTGGAGTTGGGCTTCGCCATAGTCTAGAGCCTAGTACGACCAGCGCCTGCCTCATCTCGAGCTGCGCCGAGATCGCGGAGGTGGCTTTGGGGCCCCGACGAGTACGGGGAACCTAAACCTCCAGGGCCTGGACTCTGTGCCCTGTTGTAGCGTTACCGTGTCTGTTGTAGCGTTACCGTGTCTGTTGTAGCGTTACCGTGTCTGTTGTAGCGTTACCGTGTCTGTTGGAGCGTTACCGTGTCAGCTGTGTAACCTAGGGTTAAGGATTACTTTAGGATCTAAGGATAGGATAGGTTAGGTGTTCGGCTACCTCGGCCACTTGTTCGCTCCCGAGTATCCGTTTTAGTGTACTAATATACTTTAAGTCTCGTGTTCAACCAACCTTTCCTTTTCCATCCGGGTATCCTTTCCTTGTGTTTCGGTGGTACTCGAGCCAATCTGTACCCTTCCGGGGTCTCGCTACCCGTGTCGCCGGGTGAGTGCAGGTCCCGAATTCTTACGTGGGGGGTGGGTGCCTTTGCAAGGCTAGGAGGCTGGACATCAGCCCCTTGGTACCTTCCGAACCCCTCACACTGGCGACCTTGCCAGTCTTTAAAAAGACAGTGGTGACTTTGCCAGTCTTCAAAAGACACGAGCAATCTTGCCTTCCTATATCTTTCCGTATATCTCTCTAATAACTTTTATAGTCCTGTCAATTCCAGCATAGTCATAACCCTGGTAACCTAACCAGCAGTGCCACGGCATTGACAAACTTGCTGGTTGACAATCTTGCTGGACAGTTATTTCTCGTCATGTTTTTTCTCGGGTCCTACTGAAAATATTTTGTCATCTATTTTTGTTAATGCAAGTTTTAGGATTAGAATTTAGATTTAAGGATAATAACTGGTAACTACAGTCCCAGGTACAACGTGACCTGGGACTAATCTCGCGAAAGCTGGCGGGCCCTCCATTTGTTACTTTCAACATTCCATGTCTTATAATTTGAGGCCCCGCCAGGTAATAGGCCTCGCAAGCCAAAATTTTTCCCAGGAAACATTAAATCTCACATGAGAATACTTTGAGTGATAATAAGTGACATCTCGTCTTATAAATATGTCCGTCGCGGAATTAAAACAGGAAGCTATTAGCATAGGCTTGGAGGGAGCTGATGTAGCCAAATACGTTCAAGAGCAACAAGCATTAGCTAGGGAAGAGAGGGCGAAAATTAGAGAGCTTGAACGTGAAAAAGACAGAATCAACAGTGAGAAGGAAAAACGGGAACATGAAGTTAATAGGGAAAGAGAAAAACGGGAACACGAAATCAAATTGATAGAACTCGGAGCTCAAAATCCTACTTTGCATACTTCAAGCGTAATCGATTGTCCAATAAAACCTAAGCTGCCTATGTTTAGAGATGGGGACGATATTTCAGCCTTCTTGGTTCACTTTGAACGAATAGCTGAGCTATTAAACATCGACGAAAGCCTTTGGCCTGTACATTTGGGAACTACCTTGAGCGGGAAAGCTGTAAAAGTATACGCTGCTTTGGATCATGACGTAACTTCTAACTATGCATTGCTTAAAAAAGCATTATTACTTGGCTTTAACAAAACTCCTGATACCTACAGATACGAATTCCGTTCAGCCAGAATAAGGGACGACGAGACGTACGAGCAATTTTCAACTCAACTGGGTCGGTCTCTAGATCTGTTCCTCGAATCTTGGTCAGTACCTAAAACGTATGAGGGGCTAAGGGAATTTGTTCTGCTAGACCAATTCATAGCATCTGTACCAATGGATCTGAGGGTCTTTCTAAAGGAAAAGGGTATCATGTCATTTCGGGAAACTGTTAGAGTAGCAAATAACTGGGCGATGGCAAGACAGTCTCACAAAAGATTCAATAGACCAGAACCGGAGACTCGATATCAGACGCCTAATGTTGAATTGCAAAAGTCTGATGGGGCAAAATCCCCAAAAGTAAAGCTAAGTACAATTGTACCCATGAGTAAACCTAGTAACTTTGGGAATAGCAAATGCTTCTCGTGCGGAGCATTAGGTCACCAAAGAAATCAATGCCCTAAGCATCAACCATACCGTCCCAAAACTAATAATATGCATAATGCCACCGTAGGATACGCTAGGGCACTAAACGAGATTTCAAATATTAAGAAATATTCGAATAATCTTACATGTTCAGGAAAAGTCAATGGACAGTCCGTGCAAACAATCTGGCGCGATACGGGATGTTCAACTATTATAGTGAAAGATTCCTTGCTACCCAATATAGACTCTGCCAAATGTAGGAAAATTATTGTGTGCGACTATCTGGGAAGACGTAACGAATGGCCGGTTGTCAGATGTCACATCGACTGCGACTTTTACCAGGGATGGACGGACGTAATTAGAGCACCCATGGAATCATGTTGTGCCTTGATAGGAAATGTTCCGGGCGCTAGTTTGATGACTGACGAAATTAACATACCGAAGTTAAATTCACAGGAGCGGGTCATGACTGTAAAAACCAGAACTACTGCGTCGGGAGACGAAATCAATCATATACACCCGTTAATTGTCCCTAAATTACATGCACTGAACTTAAACCCAAAAGATTTTCAAAATCTTCAACGGACATGCCCGTCCTTAGCAGATATTCGCAATAAAGCAGCGCTTGGCGAGACTATCGAAACAAGAAGTGGTAATATTGTTAAATATCGCACCACCAAAGGCTTGCTCTATAGAGAGATTGTTCAATCTAAGAATATACAGTCAATAGGAAAATCCTCGTTGATTGTCCCAGCCGAATGTAGGAAAACCGTACTTTCATATGCGCATGAATCGTTAGTTGCTGGTCATTTTTCCCACAGGAAAACTGAACAGAGAATTCGAGAACTGTTTTTCTGGCCTAGCATGTCCACAGATATTAGACATTATTGCAGATCGTGATAAATGCCAACGGATGTGTTCAAAAGGTAGAGTTAAGAAAGTACCGCTAATGCAAATGCCTATCATTACTGAACCATTTTCACGTGTTGCTATCGATATCGTAGGCCCACTTTGCCCAAAATCCTCAGAAGGCCATAAGTATATCTTGACATTAATTGATTATTCAACAGGATTTCCTGAGGCAGTACCGCTGCGTCGGACTGACTCCATTTCCGTTGCTGAGGCTCTCCTCCCAATTTTTGCGAGAGTAGGTGTCCCTAAAGAGATTTTGTCAGATTTGGGAACAAACTTCACTAGTGGCCTTATGCACGAATTTCAGAGGCTACTGGGAATAAAACCAATTTTCACAACGCCTTATCATGCCATGAGTAATGGGCGCATCGAGAGATTGCATAGTACCCTTAAGTCATGCCTTAAAAAACTTTGTTCAGATAAACCGAAACAGTGGCACCGATATTTGATCCCAACTCTATTTGCGCTTCGCGAAATGCCGAGCGATAGAACAGGATTTTCCGCTTTTGAATTGTTGTACGGCAGACAAATGCGAGGACCAATGTCCATTTTACGAGAATTATGGGAAAATGAGAAACTTTCATGTAATGAACGCCCTAAATTTGAATACGTGTTTGAGCTTAGGGATAAGTTGCAATTGTGTACGGAAATCGCTGCAAATAACGCAAACGAGAGTGCTATAGCATACAAAACCCATTTCGATCTTAAATCGCAGAAGCGAGAGTTCCAGCCGGGCGACGAAGTGTTAATATTACTGCCCGACAGTAACCATAAACTTCTTATGTCCTGGTCAGGTCCTTTCAAAGTATTAGAACGGAGAAATAGGGTAAATTATCTAGTTCAACAGAACCGGACACCGAAGCTATTTCATGCAAACTTGTTGAAACTCTACATTTCCAGGAACATCGAGAAAAAAGTCGAAACGTGTGCTGTCGCAGTTATCGATGATTCCGCTATACCTTTAACTCCAACTGTTATTGATATTGGGGAGGGAAGTGAGTTTTTGAATATTCCTGTTCCTGGGGAAACGACTAGCACTGGTGTCGTAATTTCAGAATGTCTGTCAAATACTCAGCGGGAAATAATTAAACAAACGGTTTCACATTTTAATAACGTATTTTCAACTGTACCGGGGCCAACAAATGTAATAACCCATGATATAGAACTTGTCACGTCAGAGCCGTGCCGTGCAAAAGTTTACCCTGTACCAATTCACTTACAACCTCATTTCGATCGCGAAGTTGATAATTTGCTGAAGCAAGGGATAATTAGACCTTCAAAATCCGATTTTTCATCACCGGTTTGTATGGTGAAAAAGCCGGATGACTCATATCGCCTAACCATTGATTATAGAGGGGTCAATGCAATTACAAAATTTAGTGCCGAACCTCCAGTAAACATCGAACAAGAATGGCATAAGTTTGCACGAGCTAAATATTTCTCGGAAATCGACCTCACTAAAGCGTATTATCAAATACCATTGAGTGAGCAAGCGATCCCGATTACGGCATTCCCAACGAGCAGGGGTCTTATGGAATTCGTGCGACTACCTTTTGGTCTTGTTACGGCATGTGCCACATTTGCAAAATTAATGAGAATTGTTCTTGCCGATTTGCCAAATGTATCTTTTTATTTCGACAATGTGTTTATCTATACGGAGACATTTAATGACCATGTTGCCGCGGTGAAATCCGTATTGGAGAGGTTAGCCCATTACAATTTAACTGCTAATCCATCCAAATGTAAACTAGCTTCCAGAACTATGCGATTTCTGGGTTTCGACATCAAGGTTTGTGGGTAGCACCAGTCGTCGAGAAAATCAATTCGATTACGTCTACCGCACTACCGGACAGACGAAAAACCCTGCAATCCTTCATCGGCATGATCTCGTTTTACCGACGATTCATCCCGAACGCTGCCGAACTTCTTGCACCATTGACGGACATGCTGAAGAAGGGCAAGCCAGACAAATTGAAATGGCAAAAGACGGCGTCTGAAAACTTTAATAGACTCAAACAAGCATTAGAACACCGGCCAATTCTCAAGATACCGGACGTTCGCAAAACATTTGTCCTACGGACGGACGCATCCCAGCACTCAGTTGGAGCTGTGCTGCTGCAATACCACGAAAGCATCCCACACCCGGTCGCCTACGCCAGCAGGAAGATGTCGCAGACAGAAAAAAACTACTCGACCATAGAAAGGGAATGTTTGGCCATTGTATTTGGTATGGAAAAATATAGACATTTTTTGTTGGGTCGCGAATTTTTGTTAGAAACAGATCACAAACCCCTTGTATCATTAAATGTAATGAAGAATAAAAATAGCCGACTAATGCGCTGGGCACTAATATTGCAACAATTTCGTTTCACGACAGTGTACATCCCAGGCAAAGTGAATATAGGCCCAGATTTCTTGAGTAGGTATTGACACGATCGCAGTTCGTCACGTAGCCACTGCCGAGGCGTGCGCTCTTTGACTGTGTCTGTATAGCGTACGATCTGGGGGGGGGGCCGTGTCAGGGCATGGCCACCGTGACAGACCTGCCTCCTGGACGGACGACGTTGTAGAAGAAGCGCATCTGCCGATCGGACGGACCTATTGTCGAGGCCGCTAGATCTAGTTGCGTTTTCGTTAACAGGTCATGCCCTCGTGTGTGACAGGTATGTAAGAGCTGGATTAGGATTATTATAGCGTCTAGGACCATCCTCCTAATTGTCCATATTGATTTTGTATATATCTTTGTTTGAACGTTTCCGCTATTCCATGTAGTAGTCGTATGTATTGTTTGTGCCCTTCAGGCTATGGTGGAGAAGGACGTATCCTATGGGAATTCTCTCGCCTCTCTAAACCATTCTAAACCTATGGAAAGGAGCTACGTTGGGAGAGGTCTTCGCTTGTGACCTGGCCTCCCGACCTCTTGTTGGCTCTTCCCAGCCCTCCGGCTTCCCGCCTGGAGTTGGGCTTCGCCATAGTCTAGAGCCTAGTACGACCAGCGCCTGCCTCATCTCGAGCTGCGCCGAGATCGCGGAGGTGGCTTTGGGGCCCCGACGAGTACGGGGAACCTAAACCTCCAGGGCCTGGACTCTGTGCCCTGTTGTAGCGTTACCGTGTCTGTTGTAGCGTTACCGTGTCTGTTGTAGCGTTACCGTGTCTGTTGTAGCGTTACCGTGTCTGTTGGAGCGTTACCGTGTCAGCTGTGTAACCTAGGGTTAAGGATTACTTTAGGATCTAAGGATAGGATAGGTTAGGTGTTCGGCTACCTCGGCCACTTGTTCGCTCCCGAGTATCCGTTTTAGTGTACTAATATACTTTAAGTCTCGTGTTCAACCAACCTTTCCTTTTCCATCCGGGTATCCTTTCCTTGTGTTTCGGTGGTACTCGAGCCAATCTGTACCCTTCCGGGGTCTCGCTACCCGTGTCGCCGGGTGAGTGCAGGTCCCGAATTCTTACGTGGGGGGTGGGTGCCTTTGCAAGGCTAGGAGGCTGGACATCAGCCCCTTGGTACCTTCCGAACCCCTCACAATACTCCACTTTCATCTTCTCCTGATACTCACACTCACGCTCAGAATCATGTAACTTGCTTACATTTAACACCTCCCTTACACTCCTTTTTACACCTCCCCACATTCCACTTGCTCTCAACTTTCCTTCCACCAAGCAATGATCCGAAATCCCATTCATCTCACCACGGAACACATCCACATTGAGCAAACGACCCATCACTCCCCTGCTAACCAAAATATAATCCATCAATGCTCTCTCCTCTATCACACCTCCATTCGTCCTCACATATGTATACTTGTTTATACTTTTTTTCTGAAACAAACTATTCCCAACCACTAACTCACTCTCAACACATAACCCCACCAAGTATTCACCACTCTCATTCACCCCAGCTACTCCGTACTTACCAACAACACCATCCACCACCTCATCACCCACTCTTGCATTCAGGTCCCCCATCACCACAACTCTACAACCACTCCCTACTCTAGCCACACACTCGGACAATTTCTCCCAAAACTCCTCTCTCTCTTCCCCACTCCTCTCCGATCCCGGTCCGTACGCGCTCACAAACACCCATGACTCTTCCCCCCATTTCACTCGCACCCACATTATTCTTGATCACACCTCACCCCATTCAACTACTTTCTCTCTGATTCTTACACTCAATAATATAGCCACACCCTCTCTTGCATGTCCCCCACGTACTCCAGACACTCTCCCTCCCACACTCCCAAACATCAACTCACCACTACCCTTCAATTTCGTCTCACTCAAGGCCAATACATCCATCTTCCGGTTTAACATCATTCTTCCCATCTCCTCCTTCTTACTCTCAGTTGCTCTACTTCCACACCCCCTTACATTCAAAGATCCTAGTACTAGGGTTTGAGTGGTCTTTCGACCTCTCTCACCCCCTTCATTGTCAAACTTGCTTACCAATATCTTTAAATTAATCATCTACAGTTTCTTCAATCTAAAGTTGAGTTATCTTACTTACACTCCATTTCACCAACTTGCCTTTAGTTGCACGTTTTTTTGTCATAGTAAGAACCTTAACTAGTAGTGAAATGTTCAGTGAAGTTAGTGCCTGCAACCAGTTACTTTCTGGTGTGAAAGTCACTTAACACTTTGACTGCGGCGCCAGCCACCGGTGGTGCACGGAGGGAATTTTAATAATGCTGCTGATTGACCAGAAGTCACAAACTCAATTTTCATAAATATTTAAATGAAAAGTTAGTTTAAGCCTCCTTATTTGCTACAAAGGCAATCCAAAGAGAGGAAGGCACCATTTAGTATGGGGTAAAAGAACGCAGAATTTATACTGAAGGGGCATACTTAACACTAGGTTGAGAAGAAAGTTTATGAAACAGTTTATTAGTTTATTAATTAGTTTAAGCCTCCCTATCCTCAACAATGAGATGTAAAGAGAGGAAGGAAGAAGGCACCATTTAGTATGGAGTTAAGGGAACGTGGAATCTATGCAGAAAGGGCACAGAAACAGAAAGCTAAGAAAGAAGTTCATGAAACAAGAAAAATTTGAAGAAGAAAGTAGTAGGCGGTGAAAAACAGGACAGCAGTGAACCGAAAAAAAGATGGTCCGTAACACAACAAAACCTATTCTATTTCAACAAAAGAAAGCCTACCTAACCTTTAGCTCGGGCCCTCACATTGTCCCCCTGGGAGCGCTAGTTCCCATAGATACAATAATTGTATCCCCCTGAGGGGAGTTTATGAAACAAGATTAAATTTCTTAACATAAAAAAACATTTTACTTCAACAAAAAAAAAGCCCTACTTAACTCAGCTCAAGCCTTCACATTTTCCCCTGGGAGTGCTAATTTCGATAGATACAATAGTTGTATCCCCTTGAGGGGGTTACTTGAATATTAAAGTTGTGCTTGCCACAGTCAAAGTGTTAATCGACTTGACTGCATCATTACGGAATTGTTGCTAGAAAGGAGACATTTAGATGATAATATTCAAAGCTACCAACAAGCACAATGTAGTTTGAACAGGTTACCAGAAACTATTCTTGCATTACACATTATATGCTATTAGAATGAAATGTTATTTTTGTATACAAACGTGTCTACATATGCAATTGTAGCAAAACGTTGGTTGGATTGTGACAATAAAGTTGTAAAATTTATGAAAAAAATAACTTATTTAATCAATAATAAATTAAAGAATGGAAATGAATACAACAATTTAGAAAACTAAAAATCAAATAGATTGATCCCATGGCTGTGATCTGAATAATATAAAAATAATAGGTTCACAGCAAGAATGTTTACAAGCGAAATGGGTTATCTTCTTTCTTGAATCTCCGTTTCATCCAAACTCAACACACCTGAACTTTCAGGCTTAATATGAAACCAAAATGTAAAATAAAAATTTCCATTTACTGTTGAATCATTAAAAGTTAAAGGTGCAGTTCCCTTGTCAAATCTAAGCATGCACTTTTCCTAGCCATTCAGATCGACACGCCTGCAAAATGCATGAAAAAGATGAAAAGAATAAGGAACCCCAACTACAGTACTACATTTCCAGTACACTTAGTTGAGCTTGGCTGTACCCACTTGAGCAAACGTGAGCATGTGCTCAGGAGGATGAGCTCCTTTCTTCTCAGGGTTGATGAATGGACCCTCGACATGCGCGCCCAGCACAGCAGCGCCCGCAGCGCTGCCAGGCCTCCTCTGCAGCTCAGGCAACACCTAAAACGGAGACCACTTAGCTTCATGCAATGTCCATCACTAAGTTGTTTGCTGAAAAAACGTAATACACACTCTCAACTTATGGAATGCATAATTTGATTGCAGGATTTGACAAATCTACAAAAAATAAGAAGAACGTTGCACATTACTATAAGTTACTAACTAATGGAAATAAGCATGTAAGCACAAAGTTTCCAGAATTTCTTAGGCAAGTTTGGATGAAGAAGCATGCAGCAGTTTAAGTTGGGTCCACTGCATGCTCAGGTATAATTATGTGTGTACCTTGCAGTCCAATTTTATACAGTATTTAAACCATTTCACACTTGCCACACAAGAAATAAAGTAAATGATTCTCAAGAGAGTTTAACATAACTAACTGCATAACTGCAGCTTGCACTCAGCTTCAAGAAGTGATAACTTTATACAACTTCATGTCAAGAGGTTGTGGGCTTTGCTGAGCCCATTTTATTTACTTGAACTATCAATGAACTTATTTTCCCATTGGAATTTCAAGTACCCAATATTCTTTGATTTACTTTTGAGTAAATTACCTTACCCACCCCTATCAAAGAGATAGACATGATAGAGCTACAACATCTAGTTAAAAGGATAGAGCTATAGTCTACTTTAACGGTCTTTTCAATCACAAGGAAAACATCAAATACTATTCATCCTAAAATACAAGGTGTAAAAATTGCACTCTCTGCAGTTGTTAACTACACATTATTTGTTGTCTGATATACAAAGACTAGCACACTAGCAAAACAACAAAATTATTTAATAATTGTCCTCACAAAACCTTATAAAATAGACTAGCGTTTTGTGTACGTACTGGTTAACAGGGTACTCAAAATTCTTGACTAAATATAACATTTCAGTATGACTGAAAAGTTGTGGGTTTTTTTTGGTAGGTGGGTGCATTACTCAGGGTCATTATTTGTAGTTACTATATTTCATCCATCACTTAGTTATGAAGCTCATTGCAGGTCTTTTCCATGTAGATATGTGAGACGCTGGAAAGTCTTGCTTGAGGATATTGTGCTGTCTGATTCCTTGAGAGCCTTTAAGAGGAACTTTGTACATCATCTGAGGGGAGATGTTCAAATATGTCTAGGGTAAGGGTTTTGTGGGTGTTAAGTTGATATTTTCATGGTGTTCCAATGGCTTACTGAGCACCTATCCAACTCATTGGAAGTGGATGTCTGTGTGTATTTGTTTTGCTGCAGCTGGCATTTGTGGCCACGCTTCCTTCTTGGTCTGTTTAGCTTTGGAAGCTGTAAAGGTAATTCAGAAGTTATATTACATACGAATAAAAAATAAAGATATTTTGAAAATACATCAGCAAAATTAGGGTACTACCTGTTTATAAATTTCCGGAGGAGATGTGACCAGCGTAGGACAGAAGGAAGTGACCCCAGTGGCCAAGAGGCCTTTTGAGACGACACTCACAGCTTCCGAAACTTTGGAGGGGTCGGATGAAAAGTCATAGCCATAACCACCTGAAGAAAAATTTTGAATTTAAATTTTGAACACAGTATTACATCAATTGATTTAAATTTATATATGAAAAGTTTTATTTCATCAAATTTAGAACATATACTGTATGTTTTGCATCAGGAAGATGCTATTTCAAATAATTCTTTTACCACACTATAATGTGGCACCATGACTTAAAATTCATTTTTTATCCAATTTAGTTATCACATGTAAAAGAGAACTAAGCGTCTAAAGTTTGTACTATTGTGCATTGACTAGACTATCAAAACTGACCTGGTGATCTCTAAATTTTGAGTGAAATTCCTCAAGATATAGCCCTAGTAGCTACTGATGTTGTAGTAAAACTAGTAAAAGTTTTACTGATGATTAATGGTTACATGCTCACTGGGTGCCACTCAGAAGCAAATACAAAAAGTGACAATAAAAGCACTGGTATTGTGGTTACCCTATGGATAAGATAAGTTATTTTAGGCCTCCTTAAGTGCAACAAAAGCATTCCAAAGGGAGGAAGCATACATCATTTGGCATGCAGTTAGGAAACAAAAGAACATACATATGTAGTCTATGCACAAGGTGTGATCCCATATAAGGTTTTCTATACATGATACAGTTATTAAAAGAGCCCCAATCTCATAGAAGAAGTGCATCTCTACAAGATGAAATTAAAAGCAATGATAATTGTATCCTTAATTACTTAATTTGAAGTATACTGCTACAATATCTACAGGTCAAACTGCCAACCAGGTTATTCTATAATTTTTTAACCTTATAAATATAGTCAATCATTTCTAAATTGAATTTAAAAAAATTATGTAGTTAAAATATTACAAATGTTTTTTAAAAATTTTATTCCTTATAACATTTTATGAACGAGTTTCATGTTATATCAAAAAACATGACAAAAATAAAATAAGTTGGGCTTTATAAGGTTAAAATGCTTCACAAATTTGTTAGATTATCTCCAACTTCCATCAAAATGTGGATTGTATACCAGTAGAATATACCCAAGTGGAAGAAACATATGAAAATTAAGGAACAAATCTGAGATGGAATGCTCATTTTACTTGCCAGACTTGCATAAAGCATTCTTATTCTCCCACTGAAAGTTTAATTTGCACTTAAAAGAACCAGGTGCAAGTACATGGATGCAGTGAAGGTACAAGCAACACAACTCTACCACAACACTGGATGACCTGTAGAGCAACTTTCAGCAATAATAAGTATACATGAAGGCATAAAAATTGAGGAGGGGACTACAATGATAACATTTTGATTGTGTCATTTTTTGACAAATAACTTTTCCATTGAAAGAAAAAGATGTTCATTTTTTACTAATGAAGTCATTATAAGTATGATCTAAGTACAAGTAAAAAAAACAGTAACATAATGATGAAAAATGCTTTGGATGGCTTCTACCTAAATTGACATATAAACATAGGTTTCTGCAATATAAAGAAATTAGGTCAAAAGTAAATAGATTGGAATAAATAATTCTGTATCTAATACTAAAAAGTTGACATAGTAGAAATTTATTACTAATTATAATGCATACACATCAATTAATGCCTAGTAACTAGTTTGAAGCACATATATCATATTACAAGTTTATATTTCCTGAATAAATGATGCTGGCTCACCAATTCTTGGGGATCAAAACCAAAAAAATTGTAGCAAAAGCCCAATCCATATAGCTAGGTGGTTAGGAATGAATACGATAGATAGGATAAGAATAAGTCAGATTAAGGCATATCAATTTTTGATTTGCATAGTTTAGTTAAGATGGGTCATAAAGGGTTAGATTAGAACAGATAGGATATTGGGTTAGATTTGAAAATATGGTAAATGTGTAGCGTTAGTCAGTAATCGATTTTCCACTTTTCGGTGCCTAGATATAGGTAATTAGATCTAAATAAACAATTTTTTCTATGCACTTTCCGTCAGAAATGAGTATTTAACGAGTAATGGCGCTAGGTTTAGTTTCGTCTTTGATGACGAATGCACTCGAATAAACAGCTACTCATCGATTTTTTAATTTTTGTTGCTTAAATCATGGTAATAACATCAAAATAAACAACTTTTCTTTCAAACACTTTTTTCGTCAAATGAGATATAGCTTAATTAACAAGGTATAGCGGTAGGTTTGGTTTCATCTTTGATGACGATCGCGCTGGAAGCAAGACTTCATTGCAGTGATGCCCTACCACGAGATCGATAAATTTCTTTCCACTTCAAACACTGGAATTGCAGTAACTTATTTACCGCTATAGCTAGTGAAGTATTCATTTCCGACGAAAAGTGCATAGAAGAAAACTTGGTCAATGTGAAGTTTCATGCAATCACGGAAAATAATAATGCCGATCCCAGGAATCACTAAAGGAACACATTTCAGAACGTTTTACAAGAATGACATTCTGCTCGCTGATGCGTTATTTTCGAATAATTGAACTTTGAAGTTGGCCTTGGCGCCAAAGGAAGCGAGCGCGTGA
Organism: Morinoia aosen; assembly: GCA_030386875.1. Classification (NCBI taxonomy): domain Eukaryota; kingdom Metazoa; phylum Arthropoda; class Malacostraca; order Amphipoda; family Talitridae; genus Morinoia; species Morinoia aosen. The sequence continues at coordinate 67,100,231 of CM059564.1, read as the reverse complement.
AACGGAATTTAATTAATAACGGAAGCAATTACAAACGTAAAGAGGTTGGGTCGTGAGGGGGAGGCACAGTTCTTCTAGTGAAAATTATAAATAAAGCTTCTAACCCACCCATTAGGGTGACGACCGCAATCTTGTTGACATCAGGTCCAAAATGGCGGCGCCCATGGTGGTCGCCATGTTAGACCCGATGTAAACAAGATTGCGGTCGTCACCCTAATGGGTGGTTTAGAAGCTTTATTTATACTTTTCACTAAAAGAACTGTGGCTACCCCTCACGACCCAACCTCTTTACGTTTGTAATAGGGGGTTAGCTTCCGTTTTTAATTAAATTACGCTCGCTTCCTTGAGCGCGCAACGGCCAACTTCAAAGTTCAATAATTCAAAAATAATGCATCAGCGAGCAGAATGTCGTTCATGAAAAACGTTCTTAAATGGGTTCCTTTAGTGATTGCTTGGAATATAATTATCAATTTCCGTGATTGCATGAAACTTCACATTGACCAAAAACTTGTTTATTTTGATCTAATTAACTATGATTAGATACCAAAAACTGGAAAATCGATTACTGACCAACGGTACACATTTACCAAAAATATTAGCATCCTAGATTACGTAAAGTAGGATTTAGAAAGGCTAATCCATATTAGGCTAGAGTAGGTTATATCAGAATATATCAGATTAAGGCATAAACAAATAGTTAAGAATATGATTTGGATTAGGTTTATTTGGGTCAAGGCATTTAGGCCTAAGTTAGAATGGTAACTGCTAAAACCTTAAGAGGGGTAGCTACCTTTACAATACAGTCAATTATAGTATTCCTGATGGTACTGCTAGATGAATAGTATTAGAACAAAATTCATGTTGTAGCATAATTTGGCATCATACAGCACCCTAAAATAATTTTCTAAATTAACAGGACTCGTACAGTTTATGATCATCATTATGTCCAAATATAAATCAGTGAAGAATCCCACAAAAATGATTATATTTCTAACATACGCTGGTGAACATGTCAAAAAAAAAGGAGAATTAGGCCTACACAATATCTGAAATTTAGAGTTCAATAAGCTGCGCCTGAAAACTCAACCATGAAAACCGACTCATGTCAAAATAATGATAACCATAAACATAAAATTGATAGTACAAAATATATTATCTCTCGCTCACCATTAATTTGAACATCAATAAAACCAGGGACAACAAGAGCATTATCGCAGTCTACGACGGTGGTAGGCATTCTTTTTTCACAGTAAAATACCGGCTCAGGATCCAGTATTTTCCCATCTCGTACCAAAATTTGTTGCTGTGAAAGTACTTTTCCATTTTGTAATTTTCTACAATTACGAAATTGAATAGTTACTCCATTTTCTTCGTCATGAATACCCATTGCACTTGGATTGCACTGCTTATAACAGCTGATCGGTTAAAGTGCCACAAAGGTCAAGGATGCCACCAAGAAATTTTCGAACACCAAGATCGTAGTTTAAAAAGCCCAGAAGCTGCTTAAAATACCTAGAACGCATTTCAGATTACAATAATATTTTGCTGCCATTCACATTTAAAGTATAAAGTATCAACAAATAAGAAGTGCTGGAAGAAAGTTGCAGAAATGAATCCACACTTTATGGTTGATATTAGGCACGTGATATTAAATTTATGAGAATCTAGAAAAGAAGTAGAACGTCGTGTTTGTACCATCCGATCAATCTACAGACTCAAAGACCATTTTACCACGGGATTACCAATTTTTAATTGCACGTATCCTTTTGAAATATTTTTTTCATTAGACACAAAAAATCTTCCTCTATCCTTTAGATCAGAAAAATACTTTCTATGGAACCAGGTTTTTTGCAACTAATAATTCACAAATCTATCGTTTTCACCACGGGATAATTTTTGACTATTAGCAATACCCTCTATGATTGCAATTACATATAAACACTTCATGCTATCTAAGGGGAAAACAAATTTAGAGAGCATCACTTTGAGAAATTTGAGGTGTTTAAATGCAGTAGTTGAAGAATGAAACCTAGATAAATTTAATCGTTTCCCCCAAAATTTTACGCAATAAAAACTTGTAAAGTCTCATTCATTCCCATCCCTGTATACACAATATTTCTTTGCATTTCTCCTAATGAAGAATATTTTTTGTTCAAGCTTGAGAAAAATTGACCCATTACAGCTGACAGATGAGAAATGTTAATCTGATAAAAAACTAACAGTCCTAGAAAGTCGCATAAACTTAGAAAAAAGGGTAGAAATTTTTTAAAAATAAATTTTAAATCTCTTATGACAATATGTTATCTAGTCTAATCTTCTCTGCTACGTGATTCATTTTGGCATGGCAATTTACCATTTTTTTATTGAAATGATGTCTTTCCTGGACGAAGCCATTATCTTATCAGCTTGGAGCACAACTAGATCAAGCGTGCAAGGTCGAGCGTGCAAGGTCAAGCGTGCAAGGCCAAGCGAGCAAGGTCTAGTGTAAGAGGTCAAGTGTTATTGGGTTAAACATAATTGTACATCTTTTAATACGGCCGATGACGGTATGCTCAAGGCGCACGACTTATTCGGGCTTACAAAAACCGGAGTGCGAATTTTCGACCGATCATGGAAACGCTCATTTGAACGGTTCTTTTTCTCTAGAAATTAGGTAATTTATAAACTACGGCGTTTTAGATTTTCATCTTAGTTGCAAAATAAAGCCCATAGAATTCTTTGTTCGCTCAAGTGTTACCCAATTTTTTTCCTTGCCTAGGAAGGGGGAAGCAAAGCTCCCTCTACCTCCCACCCGATTCAGCCCTTTCTTTTGGAAACACTCATTTTGAACCAACTTTAAATTCTACCTATTGCTCAAAAAATTGATTTAGCCTTAATTCAAATTTCAAACCTTTTGTGATTAGAAAAATTCTTCACAATTTTATTTCTTATAAAAAAGTGGTAGGAGGGTAGCGTCCTTTACCCCACCATGTGGTCCCTTCTTCTGACACAACCCATTTTGAACCAGTTGTAATTTCTAACTCATTGCATCTAAAATTGTCAATTTATTCTCAATTTAAATATCAATTTATTACTAACTGGACAAAGACAAATAGCTTACAAATTTTTTCTTTATCAATTTATTGCTCCCTCGGGCTCCCTCGGGATAGCATATAGCGGCGGCGGCGACGAAACCAATCCATTTCTTCATCTATAGGTATGTCATAAACGCTAGCCAAATTCGAGTGGCTTGTGTGATCTTATTCTCTTCACCACGTCTTCGTGACTTTGTGGTACTGATGCCTTTCATTTCAGTCCCATTCTTATTGAAAACTAACAAATCAGTCTTCCGTAATAGTGAGACTAAAATTTGGACTATAAAAAGCCTTTAACACGTTTACTGCGTATTGGGCCATATGTGTACCAGTTGGTATATTGCGCATTCACGTTCCAGTATAAATGAATGACATTTCGTCTGTTTTATGACCTCTTTAAGAAATAGCTGCTGTTACCATACCAGGTGAAATGTATCGTGTAATTGTATTTTTCATACTTCTTAGGTAGGATGAAAATATTTTCAAATGTTAAACCTATTTTCCTATTCTGCTACTTACAACCAAACCAAACCAAAGGTTTGCAACCGAAGAAACGCAGTGGACGTGTTAAATGAGTTTTTTAATTGACTCCATTGCTGTAGAAGATCTCACTTTTCTACTTGCAAATATTTGCTACGCTTGAAGCTAGACATTTGATTGGATTGAAATTTTACCGGCCCCTGTAACGCGAGGAAGAGCAGGGGCGCGCGTGGTCGCCTTACAGCTGACTCTATTGGAAACAACGTGCGAGAAATTTCAGTAAACTTGAATTTTTTCACGCGATATTTATTTATCTAGATAGTTGTTAAGGCTCAATTTGCTCCCAATGTAGAAAAAGATTTAGACAATTTCACGGACACGGGGAAGTTGGCACGCTCAAAGCCCAGATTTTATTCGCGTTATTAGATACCCAAGTTTTGATTCTTTACAACTGATTATTGAGCAAAAATCATGTTCGAATTCCGAAAATTCTGATAATAGCCAGACCATATACATTATTGTTAAGATTTTACCGAACATTTAGCATGTTTTTGAACCCACAGGTTACTTTTTTTCCTACACAGACACTGAAACATTCAATCAAATGATGTTCTGCTGGCGTGGGTTCTGTTGTTCATAGTTGACTTGCTGCCTATCATATTCTTAACTATTTGTTTATGCCTTAACCTGATATATTCTGATATAACCTATTCTAGCCTAATATGAATTAGCCTTTCCAAATCCTACTTTACGTAATCTATGCTAATATTTTCAAATCTTACCCAATATCCTAAAAGTCTAATGACTTTTCATGACGCCATTTGGTGAAGTTCAACACATACGGTCCCACGCAGTTTCAAGTTTTTATTTTCCCATCCGACAGATGTTAAACCTAAATGAAACATTAGTGGCAGTTTACAAGTTCGTGACTCAAAATACTTTGTTTTTGACGGAAGATTTTTCTATTTCTCTTCGAAGCCACAAGCTTAAAGGGAATCCAAAGACGCTGAAAGTGTGGATCGATACACGGCTGAAGTGGAAATGAGCTATGATCTTTCCTTTCGTTTCATGACGAAAGGTTTCAAGCTTTAACGCTCTTGCAGTTAATTTTTCGTGAGACATCCACTCTGCACGATTTTAATTTTAGGTGATTGATGAATCTAATAAGAGAGTAGCTTAATAAGATTGCACGTGTCGCCTCCCAGAATATAGGCTATTTTGTACGTAAGGATAGATGTAGGTGTGTATAGTGCACTACAGATTTATCAGTAACAGACACTTGATGAATAGTGTATTTATTTGGGGCATAATATTTAGATTATATTGATGTTGAACTGCTGATTTAAAAATCTGCCAAATTTACCAAGTCGAGATGATAAAATTACCTCATAATGAATTCTGTAAAATTTTCAATTACTAATTTCCTGGCATCACGTTCTGTGATCTGATGTAAAATAAGCCCGCATTGGAATTGGAAGAAGGCCCGCATTACCTCGTTGAATTAGCCATTTTATACACCCATCAAAAATATGACTGCACGTCGTATACTACGACCATATCAATTTTAGATTTGATGTAAAATTACGAAGGGTTTAAATGAGAACTCGGTTATTCAAATTATATTTTCTGAAGCGTCATGGCTTGAAGTGATACCAATTCAACACACTAATAACAGAACAAAAAAATAAAAATAACAGAACATCAAATGTACACACATTTATAAACAATTAAAAAACAACACACTAATGTACACACAGTAAATCTATAACCAGATGAAAACGCTGAGCGTCATTTTCTCCTCATGAGTATTATTAAGTCCTTGAGGCACCTACTAATACTCGAATTAGCTCGAATAACACCCTAATGGCATCATAGCTGGGAAAAATTCACAGTCTGATAACTGAACATCTCCTGTTATCGACCGTGATAGTTTGGAAGTGAAACCGCGACATAGCAATTCGTAAATATGTAACACAGCAAACAATGCAAGAATATAGTGGGTTTGTAAAAAATGCACACATAACATAATCAGAACTAATTATTTTTTATTTTTATATAATATCTGGTTGAAGTGAACAACGTTGAAGAATTGATGGATAGCTGCTAAAAAATGTAGTCATATTTCTAATATTTGGGTAAAAGTTATCATAGCGGTAGATAGAGTTCAATAACTAAATTGCACATGCCTGCTATGTTAGTTCCATGCACACGTCGGATGCAGTCGTAACGAGTCCTGCTCCAGAGAAGCTCACTAACTCTTAATAAAGTTCACATCATGCACATCACAAAGACATCGGCAATAAATTAAAATTTAATAACAACAAAATGCACGAGACGTGCTCTTCTTTAGGAACTCTAAGAATAACTTTGAACGTTCATAATAACTATATAACAAAATGATATATCAAAAACCCTCGAAATACCTGGCACTCAAATTCTATCCACCAAATCTCCACCAAATTTGTGACAAAAACAAAAAGTTTATTCCTTTTCCAAGAAACGCTTGCGCGCTCTGTAACTTATCTGCAGAATGTGTATCCGAACTTCACAACTCCATTATCTTCAGATTGTCTCACGCCTTTACAAGATCTGGATTAAAATTTTCAAATGAGCAATGAGGGTAAATGATATTATCATCTGACTCTGAATCTCTTCTCTCAACTCTGATTCGATAAATTATGTAGAAAATTACGGGCTTACTAACTCCAGCGCAAGGAACAGCCTGCCACTTCAATCGCAGTATAGTTTATTCTCTATTAGTCCGACCGACTTTATATTAGCTGCGCTTACCATCTCATGCAGGACCATAAGATCACACATTAATTAAATATGAAGACATGAAAACTTCTCTTGCGATGGTCTCTTTATTGACACATAATCTTTATAATCGCCACACAAATAAGGAAACTTGTAAGGCTTAATGCTATGAAAACTGTAAGTAGCGTTTATGCAAACCCTTAATTTCTACCAGATGTGCAACAAACTGCGAACCTTACTTCACACTCATAGAAAAAATCGTCGAGGTAAAAAATAAAAGATGCAACGAGTCCTAGTTGGAAGACAAGATCAAGTGTCCATCGAGTCCATTTCATTCGGAGGCAGCTTCAGGGCTGCGTATTGGCGATGGAGTCGCTGTCTGCAGAACTCGTAGAACTCCATCTCTCTTGTGAAGTTCTTCCGCACAAAATCCTTCACTGTCTTTTCAACTTTGGGCTTATAAATGTTCTTATTTACTTTGGAAAACCGCTGTACTTCATCTGAAACACAGGAGAGATAGAGTTACGGTTTTAAAGTAAAAATGTCCCACATATTCATTGAAACAGACACTAGTTACAATTTAATAGCCATCAATTCATTGCTCTGGTGCTGCTCTAGCCCTAACTTCGCCCATCATAATTTAAATTGCCGCTTTTGATTTGTTCACTTTCGTCGCGAGTAGGTAGTAGGTGAACTGCTTCCTTCATTCGAACAACACCTAGTTACGAATTATTGATGCTAGAATATAACTAGAACCCACTGAAGTATGATACAATGTTCCTAAATATCATGGGTCTATCACAAATAGTATACTTAGTTTCGAAATAATTGTCCTTTTCGTAAAAACACCAAAATGAATAGAAAATAAAATTTGTACACATACTCTACAGTGAATGAACAATTCCAGTAAATTTTCATGAGACAGAGTATAAAACCAATTGAATATAAGGAACGTATCGGAATTTCCTGAAAATTGTTGAGCTACAGCTATTTCAGAAAAGAGAAAGTATTAATTAACGTACCTCGACCAGAGTATTTGAATGAGCTCTCATAGTTAGTACCGATATAAAAATACAAAACTAGGAGCTTCATTAGTCAACTTTGACTACAAAAGACGTAGATGCGATATAGAAACACACATTTCTGCTCCAAGTGTGAATCATAGGAACAGACTTCTACCGTATGATCAAATGTGCTTATATAGTACTCCTGAATTCGTTACAGCACAAAAGAAATAAGAAAGCCTAAAATAAATGCGATTTAATATTTCTTAAAAATAGATTTGATAAACAGCTATCACGACCAACTATTGAGGGTGAGTGTGTGGCTTGAGTTGTTGCTGAGGTATGGCTTACCTTGAAAACAAAAATATTCTTAGCTATAACTATTCAATCCTCAAGTTAGATTTAATACCAATAAGTGAACCATAAGTTGGCTATAAATCCGAAAAGGAAAGATTCCCTCTCAGCTAAGGGAATCGGGCAGGATAAATGTACTCATGTTTAAACACAGAGTTTTAAGTTCCTCGACCCTAGCTTCAGGCTGCTCGTGGCACTAACAATATCAGATCCAATAACGATATTTACAAACTAGAAGGCAGTTCATAAGCCCAACCCATCGTACCAGCTGCTCGACTGCCCACAACTCACTCCAGTACAAGCTCTTGGCTCCGCTGAAGAACCTCGGCACGTAATGCTCGAGCACGGTGAGCGTCATGTTCATCTCCTCAAGGATGCCGACCACGGCGTAGTGCTTCTCCACGTTCTCCTTGGCCTTCTGCATCGCGTACTCTGTATTGAACCCCCTGCACATCAAATGTCCACTGTAAGCATCTATTATTTCTATATTTACGGTACATATTGACAGGAGACAAGGCCACCTTTTGAAAAGATGACGATCGTACTCGCTTAGTTTATTAGTTAGTTTAAGCCTCCCTATCCTCAACAATGAGATGTAAAGAGAGGAAGGAAGAAGGCACCATTTAGTATGGAGTTAAGGGAACGTGGAATCTATGCAGAAAGGGCACAGAAACAGAAAGCTAAGAAAGAAGTTCATGAAACAAGAAAAAGTTGAAGAAGAAAGTGGTAGGCGGTGAAAAACAGGATAGCAGTGAACCGAAAAAAAGATGGTCCGTAACACAACAAAACCTATTCTATTTTAACAAAAGAAAGCCTACCTAACCTTTAGCTCGGGCCCTCACATTGTCCCGATCGTACTCGCTGCTAAGACATTTTCCCCGAGGACGATTTCAATTTCTCAGTCTGTGGTAAAAATTAAACCGAATTAATATTGCATGTGGTGCACGTAATAATTTAACTGACAACTGCCACCTGAATGAAAATATTGATAAATATGCAACTTATATTATAACGATCATCTTATAATAAAACAATGTCAGCAAACGAAATTATCAGAAAAGTGTCCAATCAATTTCGAAGGTAATGAAATATTTTTTCCGCCAAACATTGGAAATGAACGCCTGAACAAAATGACCGTGCCAGAAAGGAGTGTGGTGAGAACTGGAACACCTGTCACGGACTCTGGTCCATCACTTACAAGTCAAATTGTTTGGGAGATTTACAGGGAGAATTTATAGTTCCTTTTGAATTTGGGATGCGTTTAAAACAACCTAGTCATTTTTTAAATAGTTTCTGATTTTTGAATAACTCTGAGCGCTTCAGAAGCACTCGAATCTCCCAGAGAATGCAAGTCTTGAAAATTATCAGTCTTGGAGCTGACGAAAGAAAAGTTTCTATAATAAGTATTCCAGTTCTGACGACAATCTCATGCAGTGTACTGAGCTCAAACCAGCAAAAATTGTTCGATAAACTAGCACAAATAACGCGTAGAATTAGGACTTTAGTCTAAGCAATTATATCATTCATGAGGAAAATATGGGAAATAGTAATTTAAGCAATTTTTCAAGAATGAAATTAAGATAATGATTATTTTCAAGCTTATTGACGATATCATTAGAAAGTAAGTCCTATTTTCGTTACGGGAAATTTTGTGATTTAATAAAAAAAATTTTAAGCGATCAAATTAAGTTTTGTGCCTCCCAAAATTCATTTGTTCTTACATAGGTAAGTATTCATTAACTTTATTGCTAAGTAACGCACCAGTTTCGACCTTCACCAGGAAGCTTAACAGTGCCAGAGTTCTCTATTTTGAAGGACATGAGCTAAATCAATAACCAGATACTTGATTTAAATACATAAATGATAGATTTCTAGCCGTTTACAATTTTATTTTTACAATGGATGGTAAAGACATTTGCTATTTGAAAAAATCCCTACTGAAAATTATTTTTCGTTCACATTTCGATATGGGTGTTTTGGCTTTTTGTATTTCATTGTTGGGTCTCCATACTTGTATTGTTTTTTGTCACACTCAGGAATATTAGAACCACCTTAATGGCTTTACCCGAGAATAGGCCACTTACTTCATTTCGGTGGCCCTATTCTATTCTTTATGGTCACCAAGTCTTGAAGAGGCCTCGCAGAGCTGGTATTGTTCGTTGAATCTTGCATTAATACAAAATTACATCGAATACCGCTGATCAAAAACAAAAAGCATCATACGCAAGAAAGATTGAGATTTTCAATCCCTGCCTCGTTAATTACCACTTTACGAATCCATCCAATGCAAGAGTGACGACGCTGTTACGCCATCTTATTGAAGCGAAACAAACGTGATATAAGGTACAAAATATTCAGCACGTCAAAAGAAAAAAGTTGTCTTCCGTAAGTTGTTAGCATTTTTTAGCAATTTTCTGTACCCTTAAAAACCAGGTAAAAACCCAAAATTTCATTGAGAAGACAAATGAGGAGTGCTCGGGAGGGTAAACCAAGAATCAGCATTTGAAACGTTGTCATCAGTTGCTCAGCCTCAGTATTAGAATCCCTTGACCCAGGTCTACTGACGTGCATTCGGTGTCCTGTCCGCAGAAAAATTCCGTGAGCTGCGCAAAGTCAGGACGCTCATCGCCCTCCATGTACTGGCACTCTCTGTCTCCGCTCATCACGCAGGTCTCGTAGTCCTGAAAACCATACAATTTTTACTCAAGTTGAAAGAAAAAGCTGCGAAAGGTTTACTTTTGAAGTCAAATAATATTTATCAATAAAGAGACTACTTCGTTCAACGTAAATAAAATACAGGCAATACCAGAAAGGCAAAGAAGTTAACGCGAAACTCCTCACTCGTCACAGATGTCTAGACAACAGAATAGATAGAGATATCGGTCATTGTATTTTTTAACTAATTAAGAGAAGGCATTTGAAATCCAATGTTAAGAGTATCATTTAAAAACTTGGTTAAAATACAGAATCTTTTCGATAAGCGTTTTTTGTACTAACCTTTCTGAGCCACTGCGAAGAAGGCAAAGGCAGCTCAGGGAAGGCTTGCTTCCTCTCGACGAAGTACCACGGCGCTCTCACGTAGTAATACCAGGAAATGACACGCTCCACGGGGTCACGTACCATGTTCACGTATATAGGCTGCGTGTAGTTGTACCTGGAACACAAGTCAAGGGTATGGTCAATGTGGTCATCTATTTTTGACGGTTTTAAAAGGAGGTAGATAACTTGTATTCAATAACTTGATGCTCCTGTTCTCCTGAATTCTTCCTTACGCTTTCACTTGTGTACCAATAACAATCAGCAAAATGGAAGGAAGTAATGTAGCACATAACTTACTCGGTGAAATTAACGGAACAGACAACTCACTTGGTGAAGTTGACGTAGCAAACGTGCTTTACGTAGACCGACGGCGGTCTGAACACGTCCACGAGCTGAACCAAACGTTTCTGCAACGAGAAGTCACAATTGGTAATAACTAGCAGAAATAAGTGCTGCAATTGTTTCTAGAAGTGAAACAAGATGATGAAATGGTTTTTACATGAGAAACATGGAGACCAAATGTTTTCTGGTTGTATCTCTATACACTGAAGCTTTCTTGAAAAAACTGAGATAATGAAACATTTTCTGCTTCAAAGATAAGGAAATACAAAGATAAGTACTGACAAAGGAATCATTGAAACGGTTTCAACAAATGAAGAGTAGATTGAAGAACCATTGGTCGAGAAAAAGGCAATAAAAGTTCCTCGTAAGCTGAAAAAATAGTAAAACTGTTCTCAAAGTGAGAATAAAAGACGCTCTCGGCTATTGAGAAGAATGAGGTCACAGAAACAGCACTGTTTCTCTCATGAGAACTAAGTAATGGCACGGTTACGGCAAGAGAACGGGGCAATCACACACTTTCGAAAATCGAAACGATTATGCGAGCAAACGAAAAAATAAAGAAAAAACTGAGGTGGAAGTGAAACGTTACAATAAAATAATTTATAGAAATGAAATAATTTGATTTTTTAAGGCTAGCGACAGAACGAAATGAAGAATACGAGTCCGTGTAACGTCCATTCATAACAATAGAAACGTTTTGCTTAGTCGTTACGGATAGTTCAATTGCATCAACAGTTGTTACGAGCCCATTAATTATACATACATTCAGTCACTCCAGTACATCAGAATTGCAGTACTTAAAACGTAATTTATGCTAGACTAGCTTAGCTACTGGCAATTAGGTGATTTGCTTTTCATTTTCGAGCAAATCTCTCTCAGTTGCGCTGCAGGATAACCTGAGTTACACGACTCGCGACGCACAGCTGCTCTCACGAGGAACACATAAACTTCATCGCAAAAATCAATAGCAATCAAGTACCACCAGCGTCAGACGAAAGTCCTACGCTGATAACATCGAAAATTGAAACCTGAACGATATTTTCGCCGGCACAATTATGATTTCAACAGACATGGACTAACAAAAATTTGAATTTACACAACTACGAAAAGCGTGTGTAAAAGGCAAGTATTGGAATACGAATTAAAGATATAAAAAGGAACAAGAACATTTAGGAAGCCGTATGTACGGTAAGACTGCTTCTTTACTATATGCGGGAAGTACGCTAGAGAAAGATGAAAAAGAAAACATCTTTATTGATCAGCATTATTACGATTGGGTTGTACCTATGTTTTATAAGCTACTTAACCTAAAGAGAAGGAGTGGGTGAGTGGTAAGCAAGACAGTCTAACTACGAATAAAACCAGCATTTTGAGTTTTCGGTAGCGAGCTCTGTTGTAGAAAAAGAAAAAATAACTATTTTCTCTTTCTTTTGTCTGAGCGACGGGTAGACAGGAGAACCTGAGTATGGCGCGCGCCTCAACACTTCCAGTCCCTATTGAAAATCGAGGACGGTGCACCGGTGGAATATAAGTGGAAACATGGACGATTTGAGGTTGGTTTATCGTCTATTTAAGGGTCAAATGTCCAGTCTCCGCGACCATACTGCACCCTTAATACGTCCATACTGCGACCAACTTTGGTCGGTGAACAGCTTCAAATCAACCTCAAATCACCTCTAAAACCAACTCAGGCCGATGAATGGTTTCAAATCAACCTCAACCCAACTCTACATCCAATGAATCGCTCGCTTCGCAACCTTAATCAACTCCAAATCACGGGTGGCCACCTCTACGCAATCGCTTAAAAAACGCTCCCAGCTGCCAGTGTATGACGTCACGAGCATACATACATATGGTTGTGACGTCATACACTGGCAGCTGGGAGCGTTTCTTATCCATCGTACAGAGATCACCTGTGATTCTGATTTTGCTAGGGTGAAGAAGCAACAATATTAACATACCATGCTAACCGCACACCAATATTAAATATCATCTACCCTTATTTAGGATATATGAATCAATTGCGCAACCTTAACCAACACATTTACGTAGATATTTGGTAGCAACGATCAGATATTTGGTATAACCACCCCCCACCCACCCACACACACACAAATATTTACCTGAACACATTGTTGATCACCTTCGAGAACGTCCTTCAATTCAGAGGTTGCTGAAGACGGACGAGGGGCATTCAGGTTTGGTTTCCACATTTTGTTGCTTTTACATTGCCTTCACTACCAGCCCCACCACAACGATGAATCGTCATAAATATCAATTGACCGAGGTGGTGAAGCTAATAGTTGAGCCATCTCTCGTTCCTCGTCAACAAGAAGAATCGCCATTTTCCCCAGAAGTCACGGGTCCGAACTCAAATACAAGCGAAATTTTAGAAGAAAACGACTCTGTGCGTTCCAGCGTCATTTTCTTATGAAGCTTCCGTTAGAGTAGCCAATGCAGCATACAACCGTCTTTCTTTTAACCCGTTGCACATAAATGTAAATTGCTGTCTTTTTATTTGAAATTCGGGTCGAAACGTTAAAAATTTTTTATAAAATCCTGTCATAAAATTATTGAAGAGGCGATGTATTGGTATCGGTCATTTTTACTGGTGTTGGTAAAATTCGGCCGATATTTTCCAATAACGCGTATTTTATCATAAAAATGAAGGTCATAAATCACGAAAGTAAAAGTATGATCAAATAAAGAGCCTATTCATACCTAGTAAATTAGATAGCTAACTGTTGAATTACAGTGTTTAATAAGGCCCGCTAACTGAATTTACTTCTTCGACTTCCCGATGAGGCACGTACGGTCAGTAAGTGAAAGCTATGTAACATGAATAGTGGAAAACAGAAGCGACATATAATTATTATACTTAAACAACAAAACAGGCGAACCAAAATCAAACCAATTATGTAAATAAAGTTGAAGGTGTATTTCAAAGTTTTTGAAATTTAATGCAGAAAAAGCTGAAAATTCGATTTTTATTTATCTTGTAAACCGTCAAATACTACAAAGCGAATAATTTTATTTTAATTTTAGCATATGAATCCCCGTACAGTAGGAATATAGCATTTTTCTTTAATTTACGATGTTTTAAAAATTCACGAAGAATCTTATAGTTAGTTGTGCGTGTTTGGATCTTTTTGGTTTCGGGGCCTATCGAATATTAATGTTTTTTTTCGCCGAAGTATGTATTTTGGTGGGGAAAACACAAACATGCTAACTATTTTGTGGATAAATTATTGTTTTGGTCCACTTTTGGAACTACACCTTTTTCACTTCAAATTAATCTAAGTCATGTTCAAATTAATCCGAGTAAAGTTCAAATTAATCCGAGTCAAGTTCAAATTAATCCAAGTCAAGTTCAAATTGATCCAAGTCTAGTTCAATTTAATCCAAGTCAAGTTCAATTGAATCCAAGTCAAGTTCAATTTAATCCAAGTCAAGTTCAAATTAATCCATGTCAAGTTCAAATTAATCCAAGTCAAGTCACCGATACTTTAACAATTTTATTAAAATAAAATCATTATAAGCCCAATATGAGTAATGCAATAAAATTATTAACTAATGTATCTAATAATATAACAATATTAACAATAAAGTTTTCGATTAGGAATAATAGAACTGCTCTAGCTTTGTTAACTATATTGTTGCAATAAAACAACAAAACAAAATCCTTGCAATAGATGTTTCAAACCGTATTGCAAAGTAATGTAGACTAGTTGTAATAGCAAATGTTTTCAAAAGTAGACCGAAAAAATAATTTCTCCGCAATATGGTTATCATTTTCATGTTTTTCACACCAAAATTCATACTTTGACGAAAAGAAAACATTAAAATTCGATAGGATCCGAAACCGGAGAGATGCGCTAACACGCAACCAACTATAAGTTTGTTCCTGATTTTTTTCAAACATCTTAAAATAGAAGAAAAATGCAAGATTTGTGATGAACGGCGATTTGCATGCTAAATTGAAATAAAATAATTAGCTTTGTAATATTTTACGACCTACAAGCTCAATTAAAATAGAATTTTCAGTTATTTTTATGATTGATTTATAAAAACTTTAAAATGCGCTTTCAACTATATATGATAGGTTTAATTTTTGGTTAGCTAAAAATGTTTTAGTTGTAAAAGTATAATAATTTTATGTCCCCACTGTGTATAACTGTTTATGCCACAAAGTTTTGACACAGACCGTCCGTGACATCGGGAATTCAACGTAGTAAATTCACTTAGCGGGCCTGATTAAACGATGTAATTCAACATTTAGCTAATTTACTTGGTATGAATAGGCTCTTTAGTTGATTATACTTTTCTTCAAACGAATTATGACCTTATTTTCACGATAAAGTACGTATTGTTGGAAAGTATCGATGAAATATCGGCCAGATTTTGCCGCTACCGATATATCTGTACATCACTAGCCTACGATCACGCAACGTTTGCTAGTAGGAAGCTCCTCAATTCAAAATATAATTCAACTCTAACTCATCAATAATGCTAATGTTCATCAGGTGATTAAGGAATTTTATTCGGTTAGTATTTACTGTAATGCGTTCACGGAAATCACGACCTCTGTTTTAAAGAATCACTAAAAGAGCTCATATACGAACGCTTTACACGAATGACATTTTGCTCGCTGATATGTAATTTTCAAGCTATAACATGAATTACGTTCAGGTTAAATTAGCATTATATATTCGGCTGCATCGTACCTGCATTCCTGAAATACGCCCGGTATTTTAGCGGTAACCATCAGTGTCAGTATGGCTAAGTTAAGTTATTTTAGGTTAGTTTATTCAGCTAATCTAACGTTACCTAATCTAATTTAACCTAGCATCACGTCATGCTGTATTACATCATATTTACGTGTTCGTTTCTCCGCTTTTATATACAAAGTTCCTATAACTTCACAGGTTAATAACTTAAACATTATGCATCAGTGAGCAAAATATCATTCATTTAAAACGTTCTTAAATGTGTTCCTTTGGAGATTCTTTGAAAGAGAATTCTTAATTTCCGCGAACGAATTTAAGTAAATATTGATGTTTTTTCTTTAAACATCGTTATTCCGTAATTTTATAACGCAGCTCGTCAGATATTTATTGAAGTTTAATTTTCTTACTAATAAATTGAAAACTAGTGATGTACAGATAATAGAAAAAGGCCGATACCGAAACTATCGATACATCTAAATTGAAAATATTGCATATTGTTTCTTTTCAAAGGTTTCTCAAGTGGAATTATACTGCAACTTAGAAGTTTGAAGCTAAATTGTGTTAACACTTACTGTAAAATAAGAAAGGAATTTATAGTGAATAAACACATCATTACTATTCATTACAATTCATTCACACTAAAAAAATTATTCAGACGACAAGGTTGAAGGCACTTGTTGTCTCAATCGTCACCTTCATCGGCGCTTGACAACATGCCATACCGGCATAACGTCTTCAATGGAATAAGAAACTCACTTGAGAGCGAACACCTTATACCTTTTCAGAACAAAAATTGTTTCAAAAATAAGATACACTCTAACGTACTACACACTTGTACTGAAATACATTCTGACATTGCTTGAAACTTATTAAATGAGTCAGAAACCAGCACCACATCTGAGACGCACAACTGCCATAACACAATTCAAATAACTGCCGCCGCTCGGCCGCCGTGAAACTTCGCAAGAGCTTGACGTCTTGCCAACGCGCGAGCAGTGTTGCCATCTCTAACTCGAGTGCAGATAAAATTTTTGGCTAAGATGAATAACAGGATAGTATTATTTAATGAAAACTGTAATAAATGATTAAATGGCATTTAAATGCCTTATTACATTATAAATATCCGCAAGTTAAAGTTTTAGGTAAATTTACCAATTTTTTAGCTGACAGCTTTGACTAGCAAGAATTCCTCGTCAGCTACCAACTGTAATTTTCATGGCAAATGAATTTTGCTGTCTGAGAGTGCTCAAGAATGTTGGCATGTACGATTTTCCATAAGAATGTTTTTTATCTTTCATTTGAGAGTAATTTGAACTCAATAGGTGAATCATTTCAAAAGTTACGAGTGGTAGACTGAAATCTAAAGTTGCACTCAAGAAATTCTAAAGTAATTTCTGTAGTTTTCAGATGACCGTTTCCATGCCGTCTCCGCTGCAGCCTGACAGTATTATGTCCAATGAAAAGTTTAACTTTTTAAGATATTAGTGTCTTAAAAATTTATAATTATCGGCTTATTCAATGTATTCATCGTATTTTGATTTTTATCGTAGGTATCTCTCACTATTTCGAGACGGTATCTAAATAATAAACCGATGAACAGTTATTCTCTTATTAAACTATTGCATTTCTTTTAATATTGTTATCATTGTCACAATTTACTTCTGTTTGTAGGCTATTACGTGTAGTTTTTCATCCACGTATTCTTTAAGATTTTTGTCTATAATAGATCTGTCCAAATTGTGCGAGCATTGAATTAATTTTCGATTTATCTGCAAGCCTTTTTTAAAATGAGCCAAGAGCTTGAAACGTTCATATGAATTCGTTTTTAAAATGGATCTTCTCTATCGCCTGCTTTACGGACTGTTTTTTCTTGTATGAGATTTGCTCATATAATTGTTATGCCAATTATACATATTTTATTAGGCTTGATTGGAATAAAACATCCCCTCAGGGGGATACAACTATTGTATATGTGGGAATTAGCGCTCCCAGGGGAAAAATGTGAGGGCCCGAGCTGAGAGTTAGGTAGGGCTTCTTTTTGTTGAAATAAAATGATTTTGTTGGGTTAAGGACCACCTTTATTCGACTCACTACTGCACGGTTTTTCAGCACCTCGGACTTTTTTCTCAACTTTTATCTTATTTCATGAACTTCTTTCTCATCTTACTCTCATATTCTGCTTAGATTCCTCATTCTCTTATCTCCATACTGAATGGTGCCTTCCTCCTTCCTCTCCGATACGCTCTATTTGTTTGGCGGTTAGGGAGGCTTTAACAAACTTATAATCTAATCTGGAATAAAACATCCTATTCATAGAGGCCTGAATATTTTAATTTTTATCTCAGTGTGAAAGGCTTTATAATAAGTAAAGCAAAAATGTAAAATTTCAGAATAGCTTTTTATATTTATTTCATTATTATTTTGTTCATTTCATTTCAAAATTAAGAGGTTATTTAACATAGATTAATTTTAGTTGCTTGAGGGCATGAGAAACAAGTGCCAGAAAAACACGGTATCAGCGATTCTGAGCCAGATGGCCGTCCTTGGCCAAGTCAACCTCGAATCGCTACTAGATACCGCGAGTTATAGACGGTGTATGGACGGGAGGCCGCGGATGGCAGTGCCGATCATACCATGCTCGTAAATTGGGCGGTGTACCGTTGTTTTATCGGTCGGATGGCCGAATGACCAATAAATCGCGGATAATAAGCCCTGTCAACCATATTCCACCGGTGCACCGTCCTCGATTTTCAATAGGGGTGCACCCACCAGAAGGAACAGCTTAGGAATTCTACCTACCTACCTTTGAGGAACACAAAGCGTTCTATATTTTTATATACGAGAACAGAAAGTTTCAGAGCATCCCCTTGAAATTCATCTCCTCTAACACGGTAGCCTAAGCTATTTAGTTCTCATATATATTGAATGCTTGAGTATTGTTCTCATTTAATGAATCAAATGCTTGGTTTAAAAGATATAAAAATGCACGCATATCATTTTATTCTTGTATTGTCTACAAATGTAGGCTAGAAAAAAGCACGATGATAAAAGTTGTAAGATGCGTGAAGTCTGCTAGCTAAAATGAATTCTTACACGCGTGTGTAAGAAAGAATTACTCTTACGTCGTACATCGTTAAGGTATAAATAATTCTATACACTGTGCCGAGTTTGTGTTTACCTGCAGCGTAGGAGTGAATTAATATTCATATTGTGAAACCTGAATTATTTCACATCTAGTACAGGGATGAATTAGCTTGTAAGCTGCGTAAACTATATTTTTCATATACACTATTTATAGCTCAAAGTACTTTTTATAATGCAATTATTGTGCGCTGATATCTTACAAGGGAGTCTCAAGCATTTATAAATAGATATTCCATTATTCACCATATATATACAACACCAGCCAACACACATTAATTTACAGAAAGTATTCAGCCCTGAAATTCTCTGCTGTAGGTGAGGTCAAAGACCGCGGATGCGCGTGAAGTCATGGCGCCACCCAGCGGTCATAATTTCAGTAATGGAGGATATTATAAAGGAGTGCACGCATTAACTGCTCTAACTGCTCACTTTTACGTATTATTTAACAGCGGTAAAAAATCAATAGCAACTGGAACATATCACATTAATTATCGTAGGTACATATACAGCGTGACAATAGCGTAATGAAGTCGAATGTGAAGTTATGGCTCGGATCTGTCTCTCAACAACGCCTGTCACGATGAGCAGGTGCCACAAAACGACGACAAAGACAAATACATCACAGAACTGGACACACGCGTCACGCGTGACCGCTGCGAGCGGCTTACTCTATTGTGTGTGAGGTGTGCACAACACAGCGGAGCCTCTTTTTGTACGGGCAATGATCTGACTAAGCCATCCAACTCGTCTATAAGAGAACATTATATGAATAATGCCCATTTCTTTAAAAACACGAATTTGAAAATTTTGAATTCAGCCCCAAGTTCGTGTGACCGCATATCGATGTACATTTTAGTAAACCGTCCGTCGATAAATGAATGTGACACGGCGGTCAAACTTTCCAATGTTTGTTGACATTTTATATACTTTTTGTTTTACTATTTTTTTTAACGTCAATATTTAATTTTCGGGATATTGATAAAAACTAGATTTTAGAAAATAATTTTTTTCGCACTTTAATTTATTGTTTTTCAGAGCACAGAAAATGGATTTTTCATATTCCGAAACGTTCGTTTTTATCATAATATTCTTAACTACGTTGGTTTTCCCTTTTATCCTAAAAGGGAGATTTCATAGAAATTATCCTATTTTATCTATTACTGGACTAGTGTGGGCGCCGTAGTTAACTAAAGTTCCTGATGAGGACAGACAACATCAGCGTAGATGCTTTGGGGACATAGAATTGCCTCAGACCAGTTATTTATCAGTGAAGAGAACTGAGATTTACGCCAAAGTCGAAACTTATGCACCGCTTGAAGAAAAAAATAAGGTAACTTTTGCCAGTCCTATTTATCTTTAGCAGGTTGAACCCATTATTTCAATTATTTGAATTAAATCTGAGAACCTTGTCTATCTCAGCGAAAGCTTTACGGACTTTGTAAATCGATACACTTTTTTCAGCATAACTAAAATTTATAACGGTAATTGAAGGACCGCACAACAAAAAAATGAAAAGAAATAAATTTAAAGATCATCTACAGAAGACTTGACTACGCACAGCCATAATACAGCTCACAAAGTCCAAATTAAAAGCTAGAAAACTTTGATACGACTTAATAAGCTTTGTTGGAGGGGTTTCCTAGAACGCTTACTAAGCAAGTTCCAGATTCCCATATCATCAAGCGCATGAGCACTCACTCGGTAGAGCTTGGAAAAAAACCTGAGTGACTGTAAAATACTGGCGTCCATTGACAATATCACTTCCTGCCGGTCTGCCTGTCTATCTCATCAGTCAAGTAAGCTCTTACCGAACCTTTGAACCTAATAATAACAAAGCGAATGCTATCGTTCTCAAGTCTGCAAAAAACGCAACTGGAAATTGAACTCTTCCAGTTGCGGGAAGTTCACCATCGCTCACCTTTAGAGCGACCATTCAGACAGAGGAAACTGGAGAAGAAAAGGCGGAAATTGCGTTGCAATAATGCAAGTCAGCGCCTCATCACCTGGTGTTAGGCATAACATAATTAGGCGAGTCAGATTTCTCTTCCTCCGCCATAAAAGTTTTGAATGTGACCCACATTGCAGTATAATTGGAGGTGACCTGCTATTCTTTAACCAGGATGCATTCGATTTTTTGCTCATTTCACCAACACGTATATCGAATGACGTGCATTTCAGTATTCATGCGACAGAATCAGAGTTTAATGGAGGAACATAACTTTTAGAACTTATTTTCATCAATACTTATATCCGTGATTTGCAATTCACTTGGAGAATAGTGAGAATATTCACGGGACTCAATCTACCTTTAAAGATTAAGAAGCTATTGAAGAGCGGCAACTGGAGCAGCTGTTCATGCAGTAGCTCCGCTAACCTACTTAATTTGGGCCGAAAACTGAAAACTGCGGCGGCGCTTTCTATAGCGCGTGTCCAGACGGTCAGATGCTCTATTGAAACTCCCACGCCTCACGGTGCGAGTACGGGAGGCTTCCAAGTCACGGTGACCACAAAACACATTAGCAGTCGCAGAACGGTCGCTAAATTTAAACCAGTCACTCATTCGCAAATCATCTGTTTCACTGAGAGTAATCAAAATTTAATGTTTGCATTAAGTTATACCGTGTTTCATTGGAAAAATAAAGAATGGGAATATGATTGAAATGTCTATTTTTTTTCAATCAAATTCGAATCAACAGCGGACGTGTAAACTCATTGGACAAAAATGGGATCAAAATGAGACAACATGTCCCGTCCCATCAGCAAACAAAAATTGCCATTACCCTGCCAGTACCCGCAAGCACACTGATATTGACGAGTTTGTCAGAGTCTACACTTCTTCCTCTTTGATACACGTTCAACATTTCAGTATACAGCCGTCATGGTTGTTCAGTATACAAACGTCAACTTAAGAGACTCATATTTTCGTCAAAAATTGAAGATCGTTAATGCGACATCAATTTTGACACAACCGAATCTTGTTCATAAATAAGATGTGACAAGAGTGCATGCAGAGCACTTAACATCTCAAAACCTTGCATGGTTACCAGATGTGGAGTGCTCTTCATGAGTCAATTTTGATTAAAAGAAGCTTATACTTGAAACGAAACGAAGTGTTATAATGAGATAGAATAACGTACGCTGCCGGTAGTATCACGACGAACAGCGAATATTGTTCGAAAATTTGACTTATGGCTTGTAAGCTTATAAGTCAGGGCTGAAGTTCGTCAACTAAGTTCATATAATTAGTTATTTAGGGCGTAAACTAGTATAAAGAGTATTTCAGCTTGTGAGCGTAGCACAGGAAGAGCACAACTATACTGCGTCAGGCTAGAAGAAATAAATCTAAGAAAAGGAATTCGTGTGTGATGGATATTTTAGCAGCGTGGATCGACGGAGTGGAAAAAACACATGTGCTCAACAGCTTCACAAAGATTATGCGGATGTTGACTACGACACCGGAATAAATGAGAAAAATGCTACTGGGTTTGTAAGTTTTTAATTCTACCTGAATACTGTACATTTGAACACACGCCCTCATGCACCGCGGAAAACACATAAGAGCTGCCAGGACCTGACACAAACTCAGCTGCTGTATATCTTTCGTTTTCTCTCGCCTACAGAAAGGCTCAATTCCCTGTCAGACGCCGGAGCTCTAGTAAATTATTCTCATAAATGAGTTCGGCTCGAATGTTCATTCGCAACGAAAAACTAGGCCGAGCTAAACCTCAAGTACGTTATTTACAATCTTACGTCTTTAACATCAGGGAGAAGTGTTGAATCAGTGTACATGTATTTGAATGTAAGAATTTTTCTCGTTTATATCTATTCAAAAACTAATAAGCACCCGTACATGCAGCTTCAACTGATCGCATGCTGCCACTAATACGAAATAATTACCATGAAACGATCGAAAATCTCTTAGACGTAAATGTATAGCCGATGAAGTGCAAATGCTTGTAAAAGCGATAGGAGATCATTCCTCTTATTAAACATATCAACTCTCATACTATCGACATGTTTTTTCAAGTAAACTTCAATTTAGCAAACAATTGTTTTATTTCACCACTCTCCGAACTAATTTGCACAGCTCTGTATATTGAAATCTCACCTTGTGCATGCACCTTGGGACATCCTCACTGCTATTAAAAGCTAAAATTGTCGTCATTTGTAAAATGGAAGGTAGAGTTCTATCTAATGATTGAATATTTTTTTAGAAAAATGGAGTGTAAAAAAGCGGAACTTTCTCCAGATTTTTCAACAAAACTCGTATGCTTAGAATCAAACATAGATTTTATATCTTTATTTTTTTTATCTATAAGCCGTTTCTTATGAAGTTTCAAATTAGAAAATTCCATCCTAATTTCTATACGTTTGTTCCGCTGAAAGATCCACTTCGTAAGTCACTTAAAGTGGGATTAGAAACCGTACTTTCGATAAGTAATCCAATGATCAACGTAAAGCGGGCCAAATTGTCAGGTATCGGTACATATATGCCACAAGAAGTTCATACAACAGAGACGGACAAACACTAACACCACGGCCACTGATAAACACGAGCAGATGCTAACACAACAAAGATGGTTCTGTTGAATCTCACTATTCTCCAAGCACGTAGTAAGTGCTGGAGTGGTCGGAAAAAATTCTGGCAGAAGACGGGCAGAACATAAACTAAAATGAAACCATGAAACAAGATGAAAAAAAACTTCACTGTTAATGAAAATGGCTAAGAAATATCGAGTTTTATTGAGTAAAACTTGACCAAAACTTCCTCTGCAGCCAATGACAAAAACTTTATCAACAGCTACACAACTTGGCAAAGTTCTGTTATTTTCAATGATTGAACAAGACAGGTTCTGAACAGGCGAGTGCAGCGGTACTCACTTCTTCCCTCATGGTGAGTTTGATGTTTTCGACCTTCTGGGGCCGATCCCTGTGGAAGGTGAAGCCATTCTTGTAGCTGAGAGCCCTGAGCAGCTCCATGGTGCTCTGGCTGCCCACCTTCGGGACGCGGTTGAACATCAGCGTCAACTTCGCGTGGTGTCGGGTGTTGTTCAGGCTCATCGGGTCCTCCTGGGCAAACGAGAATTGCGGATTATCAAATTATTCATTTAGCAGTGACCGATATGCAGAAATAGTTTGCACAAGGGAGAGTAAAAAGAAGTTAAATGACTGGCATGAACTGACACCACCAATTCAACCAAAAAGAAATTCTAATCCAATGGCCAACAACTCCACGTTTCTTAGTTTAGGGTTCAGTTTTACCGTAAATGTTATAATCAATAATAATGGTTACTTAGTTGTTAAACCGAAGAAGAATCATACGATACGCAGCGGACTACTTGAGAAAAACATTAATTTTTCGGAATCTGAAAAACAAGTTATGAAGTGGAAGATACATTTCATAATAAAAGTAGTTGGCAAGATCTTGTCGTATGAAAATAAAATTTAAAAGTAATACTTTAATAAATGCGTCTGTCGGGAGAAAAAAGGACTCAAAATGACAAGCGTTGCAAACTCCGCACCCCTTATTCTCGTAGACAGTCTACATAAACGAAAAGTAAAAGCTCGTGAGGGATTTTAAACAGTGCTAAAGTGTAAGGTCTACGCAAATAAACAGGCGGGTATGTTATATGTGCTAGACCTAAAAATGCATTTGTGTTGGGTAAATTTTACTAAAATTGGACACGAAGTAAAATCATGTTTATAGAAGAATGGAAAGAGTAAGAAGCTGGTTAATAGCCAACATTCCTGTAGAGTTGTCTAATATAGTGAGTAATAAGAACCGAGTGTTAGCAAAATTGTGAATAATTAGGCGAAATTAATTGTCAAAATGGAACTATCGGGAGAGATATAATGGCGTGATACCTTTAGCAGTGTTTCACGGGTGAATTTTTCATTAATGGCTCGCTGAATTGTATTTTATTATGGAATATTATTGCAGTCCGCTGTGATTTGTCATCATCTCGTCATCATCTTGGCGTGTCTGCAGACAAATTAATGATTGTATTATTTCATTCAAGTTGATACACATCATCTTGTACAACGGCGGCTTCCCAAAGTTCCTAGTAACTATAATGCCAGGTCCCAAGGATGGTCACCCACAGAAGGGTCACGCAGGAAAGCGCTAAAGAAATGTATTTTACTTCAATTTTTTGTCAGTGTGGAAGATTTGGATCCCTCCCTTTTGGCGAGTATAATGAGTACTGTAGTCGCATATTTCAGTACACTAAATAATCTCAATCAAAGTCACATATTTCTTTTTTAGAAGCACTTGGACTCGCACAAATTATGTCAGAATAAGCTAACCTCTCACAAGCACAACACAGGCAACGTTGTTTCCAAGGCAATCCTCAAAAGACAAAACATCGTTGATCTTTCACTGGGCGTTACCAGTACCTCAAATTATCCGATGAAATAGGTCTTTTCAATCGTAGTTGAAATACGTTATGAAACATAAAACTTTACCTGTAAACTGACCCACAACCAAGTGCTGCACGAAAAGACCTAAGGAAGACAAAAGTATAATAAATAGCGACTTTTCATGCACAAAAATGCACTATTTCAATACGAAAAGCTGTGAAAAAGTAAATGAGATCAATGACTGTATTCCATCAATGATGTGACACTAAGAAACCTTAATTTCTCAAGCGCAGCTACACTGCTTGATTTACATACGCGATCTTAAAATATGTGTAATTGAAGTTTCACATTTTCACGGAGGCACAAAGAAAAATACAAATGTCAAAGTAGACCCTTGTTCTATTGCTTTCATATTATTGATCAAGAGATATGGTAGAATCTCATTTTGTTTTCAATGGTTATTTCTGTACTAGTGCACAAAGCCCGTAATAAAAAATGAGCATTTGATGATGTTTGATAGCACACGCAAACCATATACTGTTTTCACCACACACAAGTCTTCTCTAAAAGAGAACAACTAAATTTTAATGCGAAAAATTGTAATTCAAAACAAATATTTACAGTTTATAAGTTGCATCCAGATATCCAAGTAATAATGTCTAACTTTATTAACACTATTTTCGTTTTATGTTCGCATTAATACAGGGACAGGAAATATACACAAGTGAATAGCTAAGGCAACATACAAATGTACCAATGAATGAATGAATGAATTACACGACGGGATTCATGCATGCAAAAGATAATATTCAGAAGATAATTATCAATTATCTTTAAATCATAAGAGTTATAACGAGAGGTAATTTGCGTCTTGAGGATAATATTCAGGAGTTAATTTGCGTCCTGAGGATAATATTCAGGAGTTAATTTGCGTCCTGAGGATAATATTCAGGGGTTAATTTGTGACCTGAGGATAATATTCAGGGGCTAATTTGTGACCTGAGGATAATATTCAGGGGTTAATTTGTGACCTGAGGATAATATTAAGGTGTTAATTTGTGTCCTGAGGATAATATTAAGGTGTTAATTTGTGTCCTGAGGATAATATTCAGAAGACAATGATCATTAACCCCGTAAATTAGAGTTATAACGAGAGGGAATTTGTACCCCGAGAGTCTCACATCAGCGAACTGCAGCACGTCGGGCGGAGCGGGACGCCCGCTGGACGCGGCCACCAGGTGCTCCGCTGACATCCGCTGCCCCGAGTACGGCCCTGCAACACGGGCTTGTGCTGGCGTCACTTGCAATAAAGATCACATCACTCATGCAGTGCACGCAGCACGAAGGTGAGTGGAACAAATATAGAACACACTTAATCATGAAGCTTTCTGCGAGAACTGAACGTATAAAGGGAGATATTCTATATTGATTTAATTGAAGAATTACAAGATGGGATTCAAGAAGATTTTCTTAGATTACAATATGAGGATTTAATTTGAGCTTTCTTGCTCAGGAGATTCATCGAACTGACGAGGCGCAAGCTTTGTGCCTGTTTTGGGTTATGTCAAAATTGTCCATTTCCAATAAGCTATTCTCTCACGTGCAGCAAACATCACATGAAGAATAGAACAAGTTTACTAAGAAACTTTCCACAAATTAGCTGGAAACAACAAAGTTTACGGAGGATGAAAAGAAAGCAGTAAGTGGGTGCATAAAGCACGATGTAGCCAGTCATTTCATCTTACATCATCATGGTAGCCTGCTGTTGTAACCCAAATTATGCCCAAATATTTAAATTTTACTTTTAGGCACGATACGAATATCGCATCTTGCTAACCAGCAATACACGCTCACCAAGGAAAAATATCATGCTGCTCGACTCGCTACTCGCGAACACCTCACGCTGAGCAATCAAACTGTTTGCACTTTCAGGTGCTGAAATATGGCACACAAATATATCCTGATTTAATGCGGGCCCGAACTACGCTTTAAGCTACATTCGTCTCGTGTCTAACTTGACAGCCACTACTGGCGCCCATTTTCTATTTTCACAAACGATAAGCATCGCGCTCATATCATTTATCATGTAATTCCAATATCGTATGATCCGTCTAAGCCCCCACTGCTGCTTATTTTCTGTTTTCACAATACGATATGCATCGCATGCATATTATCTATCATGTAAACCTAATATCATATAACGTCGAGAATGTTCGCTGATCGATAATTTGTGATCAATACGAATCTCCTTCAACTTATTTCTTCTTTTACGAAAAACAAACATGAAACACTGTTCGTGCCAATGCGTTAGCCAGAGCCAGAATTTACCGTTCAGGTAGAAAAACACACTACAGACCAAACCTGAGCACAACAGGAGGTCACCACACAGGAAGCGCCCACCACGCAGGGCGCGGCTCTGACGCAAGAACAGGCTTGCACTTCAGTGCGACTTGTACCGTTTGTGAGCTGTTGCAATACGTTTACACCACGTCATCCATGCAGGCTTTGTTGTTGGAAGTGACTTCAGAATGCACTCTCATATATCACATATGATAAATGAACTTTTTAAATTCGCCGTTAATTTGAATCAATATCATCTTTCATTGGAAAATGCTGGGTATCAGCGGTACTGATCGATAACAATGCAACTTCGCAGCTGGAAACGGCTTCAAACTGAACTTTACCATGCCTAGCTATAGTGGTGCACTGATCGTTTATTGACTGTTTTTACGAAACACACAAATGTGAATGAGATCCGATAAAAATGTATTCTTCTATTGCAAATCACTGCCAATTTTAACGAATTTTGTTCAACTAGAAAAGGAAAATCAATTTCATTAATTCTCACGCATATTAGCCTTCCCAAGGATTTTCTGACTTTAGGTAGAGCGAGAATGTCAAACCAATTCAATTCAAATGTAAAATTTTCTTCCTTAAACTTCAGGGTTTCTCGCAGTTGAAATAAGATTTAACTAGATTGCGAGGTAATTAAAGCATTCCTTCCCACATTAGATGTGTTCTCAAGAGAGCAAAGAGAAAGGCACCATTTCGTATAATATGATATTAATGGAGCGGAGAATCTACAATAAACACAAGTGTGTTCACACGTAGAATTCCCTGTGTACAGAAATAACAAAATGGAAAGAAATTTGTGAAACAAGATACAAGTTGAAGAAGGAAGTAATAGGTACTGAGATAGAGGATCGGAAAGGTCAGTAAAGAAACAAAAACTATTCCAGTTCAACAAAAAAAGGTCTACCTAACCTTCGGCTCGATATCTCACATCTTCCCCATGCGAACGCTAATTCTCATACACGCAACAGTTGTATTCTCATGAGAGAAAAGAGTTGTTGGAGATAATTTTCAGTCAATTTTTAGTTTTGAAAGTCAGTAGATGCGCATGCAAAAAATGCCTTAAACTCTGCATGGTATTATGTATACTTTTGAACAATTTGCGCGTATTTAAACATTGGTTTACCTTCATTTTAGGTGAACATAAACCGTAAGAAGTTCATACAACAGAGACGGACAGACACTAGCACCGCGTCCACTGATGAACACGAGCAGATGCTAATACAACACAGAGGGAATAAATGAAATAGATTGATTTCTGGGAAATCTCACTTTAAGGATACAAAGGAAAACCAACGGGGCTAAGAATATCATGATAAAAAACAAACGTTTCGGATTATAAAAAATCCATCTTCAGTGTTCTGAAATACAATAAATCGTGGTATTAAAACATTGTAACAATAAATCTTCTGAATAAACCGGATGTAAGACAAGAGAGGGATAACACAGAGGGATAGATGTCGTAAATTTGAGAAGAAATAATAGAAAGGGAGTTGGGAGAACAGTATAAATGTTTTATTTTGTTAAAACCCCACAAAGAATATAGATTTAAAACCGGATGTTTTGAGCATTCATTCGTCATCTGCAATGAAAATAAAGAAATCTGTATGAAAGAAAAAAAATGGGAACAATTAAATCACAGCTGAAATCGTAAAATTAACATTGAGAAAAGACTCACACGTCTGAGAAAGACAGCAATGCTCGTAAGCTAGCATCATCAATCGTCAACGAGTATGAAGCAAAATAATCATTGGTAATAGGCCTTCACAAAAGATAAATAACGATGGTGAAACTCATAGATCTAAACTAATCTTAATTTGACCAAAAAAATTAAACCTTTTCATTTAAAAAGAGCTTTCGTATAGTACGGGTTACCTCTAATTCTTGAAAGAAGAGGACTGGTTGACAACTTTGCTCTTAGTACCACTCCTAAACGGGATATTATTATGGTATCTGCGGGAATTAGCGCTCCCGGGGAGAAACTATGAGTTCCCGAGCTCTAGGTTAGATAAACTTTCCAAATGTCATAAATAGTAGTTTTTTGCGATAGACCTTTTTTGAGTCACTATTGTTCCTTTTTTCAACTCTTCTTAATTTTTCATTAAATTTTTATTTTGTATGACAAACTTTTCTCAATCTTGCTGTTTCTGTGCAGGGATCCTGTGTGGGAGCACCTGCATAAATTCCTCTTTCCCTCAGCTTCATACTAAATGGTGCTTTCCTTATTCCTCTCTTAGAACATATTTCATGTGATTAGGAAGGCTTAAACTATCCTATAACCTAATCTAACATATACTAAAATTCTCAGGTACCCTTGAGCTTAAAGTACGAGACGTCATTCCTACGAGTTCTGCATTACGAGTTATGTCCCTCTCATGTTAAAAGCACAATACCTTTACTGATGCCCAAACACGAAACCATCGACATTCGCTTACGCAAACTTTCTAAGGATCTAGAACTAACTGCCCTTGAGCTTACTTATATCCTGTTTTGTAAATTACTAAACCGATTTATTTAATTTTTTTCTTTAAATAACAATTTCTAGACAGGTTGAGGGCTTAGCAATGTGATTGTTTCTTTCTCCAACGTTTGCAAAGATTTGACAGCGTTCCAACGAGAAGAAATGGTTGAGAGTCCAGAAAGTTTTCAGCCAATATTTTAGAGGCGTTAAGGAGAGAATTTTTAGCGATGTCTCCTGCTCTACTGTTTGCAAAATATTAAAAAAAAAACTTGAGAGAACCAAATTAATAATTAAAAGCCAAGAGTGGAGTCTGATGCCATTTTTTGATTGGTTGGTTCAGAGATGAATACGACTGATTTGAATGTTCAGTATTTCCTTTAGGTATATCTTCACTGGTGTGGGTAGTGTCACAATAGTGACACTACACTACACTACACTAAAATGACACAATAGTGGCATTTTTATTGTGTCACAAACCAGGTTTATAAAAAAAAATTTTCAACTCAAGTTAATGGGAAATTTATTGTAGGTACGAGTAGTTTATATAAATTTTTGTATGAATTTATTTTGCTAAAGTAATTCCTTTTGTAGCAAGTGGACTTTTCGCTGTTTATATCGCATCATATGTTCGGAAGTCTTACATCAAAAAACAAGACTTTCATTCTATTTTAAATATAACTCCTGTTGAGGCGTCATGCACGCCATTACCAACTGCAAATCGGCGTAGTGTCTCCAATACTTTTCTGCAGTACGGCGTAGTGAGTCACTTGAAAGTCGATTTAGCGCACTGCATTGCGCCAATAGTTATGTATGGTTGCAGCGAAGATCGATTGCAGCTGCTAGAAATTTGGAGACGTAGAAACTATAGGAGCGCTACATGTAGCAGTGCATACTGCCATACAACAAAATAAGTCATTAGTGGGAACTGCTGTATAGCCAGCCACCGCAGTTCTATCCGACCGCCCTATGGAGTTAATTGACTGAATTAGTGCACGGACACGCGCAGCCACGTTGCAAGAAAACTGCTGTAAAAACGCCCATGACATCTTTATTGCTGAGTTGTTGTTACCGCACCAAACTGCTGTAGTTCTGCGCTGATTGAGTTGTTCGTACGGGTTGGCCCAATAACGGAGGATGCGGGAAAAGATTAACAACATTGCTCACAAAATGTGCTTCAGAATTATGCCAGCTAGGAGTAATAGTGGTCAAACAGCGCAGTGTCCTTTTTTGTTTCAGTTCGAGGATAAACTTCCGGTTGCGTTGCAGGCCTCACTGATTTAAAAGTGAATTGTATGTATGTGCATCTCAGTACCTATAACTGTATCCATTTGAGCATCTAAGTATATAAGTGAGAATGATATCCCCTACTTTCGACTTTGACGGAACTGAGCGTCATGGTAGAAGTTACCATACAGATAATTCGTACACCAGTCTTCCACATTCAGAAATTATAGTACACGCTAAGAAATGCAATATCCCCGTTAACATACTGTACCACTGTACAACAAACACTGCCTGTATTTGATAGAACAAAACACAAATTTTGGAATCGTCCTTTGCCTTAAAGATAATTTTTTGAATCATCGCCTAAGTTTACGCCTGTTGGCTATTGGTAGCCCATTAACTGTTTTTTTTTCGGATCTGCGTGTTTCTTTCTTCAAGTTTACTTTGCGTTAACCTGTGTTTTAGTGTTTTCATATGCACTTACACGTAACAACTTCGCTTCATGTTCTTCTTAGATAACATAATTTCGTTGGTGATGATGTTCGAATGCTCGAAATATGTTTTAAATGTAGATCCTCAGCTTTTTTAAGAAGGAATAAGATGTTTTGAACGATTTCTTTAATTCTCTCCTTTCTATTAGAGGTAGGCGGGTTTTAACATATATGGCCACTGAAAAACGCACAAACAAAACAGAACGCACTAAAACAAAACTGACTGTTGTTTCAGTCAGAACAATCTGTATGTCTATTATAAAGTGCTCTAAGGTTTAAAAGCGGGCTACGACTGAACTGAGCAGAAATCAGATAGCTCACCTGAACTGACAAGAAACGAGGAGTCTCAACCGCATTAATATACAAGGCTCGAATTAACCTAAACTGAACTGACTAGTAGCGCACTTGTGGCAACAGATGCAAAGTCCAGACCGAGGTTGGTCCTTTCATGCAAGTACCTGCAGAGAGCACCCATTCGAGACCCCTTGTAATCCATAAAGGCAAAACAACTGGTAGATAATTACACTCAAGTCTTCCTTGTAGCTCACCGTGATCCCTGCATTAGTCCAAAAGTATCGAAGATCAATTCCACTCTCACTCACCTCTCTCAGCCGCAGTGAGCTGCTCCACCTGCTGCGAGTAGACCTGCAGCTGGTTCTGCAGGTGGTTCGTGTGCAGGAAGAGCAGGCCGCAGGTGGTGAGGCTCACCACGGCCAGCACTTGGCTCAGCCTAAAAATTGAAACACTCATTAATTAAAAAACATCATAACATCATATTTGTTGCTATTACTATTTTTGAATAGAATACGCTCTTTTACTATTATTCAACTAGGGGCGCAATGTATTACTATTATTAATTTTTTAAATATTAACTTTGTTCAATGAGAAAAGATATATTAACGTTAATATGCACACTGATATGGTAACATTAGAGAAAGCTCTACAAACTATGACACGTTTTGCTCTGAAAATATTAATTTGCATGATCTGATGAATATTCCAATTAAGATTCCTACTTTGAGTATCGTTCGAGATGTCCTGCGCACGAGAATAAACAACAGAAAAAATTTCCAGTGCTCGCGTCCAGCACAAGCGTGGCGCCATCAGCAAAATCCGCAATGTAACGTAAATTATAGTTGTGAATTACCACGAAGAGAAGAACCACGTTTCAAAACATTTCTTTATGACTACACATTCAGATAATTTGTTGAAGTGCTGGTAAATACAAATGCTGCCCTGAAAACAAATTGAAACACAATTTTAACTGTGCTGAACTTTAACCAAATACAAATGCTGCCCTGAAAACAAATAGGAACACGATTTTACACATGTTGCAGGGATTAAGACGAGTAATTTTCAATTCACCATCAAAATCGAGTATACGAGCAGGTTTCATAGGGACACAATACTTGACTGTTGTGATGTGTAAGCCTTTTAGATCTTGATACTTTGATTCATGAAAGATCAATTCAGAAACATCTCAATTTGTGTGATGCGGCGATACCTCATAAAATTGAGCAGAAGAGAAGTTTTTGGGGAATTTTTTTGTCTCTTTTCTGGTGGTGACCAATCATGCCACAGCAACTCGAATCCCTACGA
Source organism: Morinoia aosen (assembly GCA_030386875.1). NCBI lineage: Eukaryota > Metazoa > Arthropoda > Malacostraca > Amphipoda > Talitridae > Morinoia > Morinoia aosen. The sequence continues at coordinate 67,066,823 of CM059564.1, read as the reverse complement.
AGTGTCAAACCATACTTCGTTTTCAAGTGAATACCCAGCGGGTGTCACGAAGCGTGAATCTCAGATGAAAAATAATGGTCCCTTAGTACTCGGTGGATTTCATTAATTGAATATTATATTTCACAGCAGAAATCAATTTCAAGTCATTTCGGCTTTAAGTTCACCATCAACAGCCTGGAGTTGCCCTACACACATCAACTGCGATATCTTCAAACGTCAACCTTTCACAATCCACAAATTACAAGTGTGTTTCACCTTCAAAGACCAGCTATCAAATGTTATAAAATTTGATTTGACAATTTTTACAGATAGAAGTTCACCAGCGAGGTCTGGCCAGTGTACCTGAGATCTAGGGATAGATAGGTAGTGCTCCCACCGAACAAAGCTGCTTGAAGCTGCAGAATGAAAGGAAAAAGCTCCTCGATCACGATGCATGTTTTTCAAGTAAATAATAGATACAACGGCACAGGCTGCTGAATGCGAACTGCCTACATCACGGAGAAAATTTTTTCCTAGAAAAAACAAACTAAAGGGCAACAGAAAACAAACCAACAACATTATGCACGTGACGAAAAATTATGCGGAGTGAAGCAATGAGTGGATCTGCCTGCATATTGAAGGACAAGAAAGTCTGGAGACAATCTATTACTCAGTAAAACAATTGGTGTCCCAGTGTTAAGCCCCTTGACGGTTCTGGAGTATATTATGAAGGTCAGAGGTGCGAGTCTCCTTTCACCGATGAAGCGAAAACGAAGCGGTCTCGTGTACGACTACAAAGAATGGAATTAATTAAGGAAGCGTATATAGAAGCGGCAGAAACACTCGCATGAATAGCATTGGCAAACGAGGGAGTGAAACGAGAAGATAGAGGGCGCTGCAGAAAACTAGTATTAAAGATACGAATGGCTAAAGAGAGAGTGAAACGAGCACTTAGTAGATGTACTCGGAAAGATACGAGTCGATTCTTTCTGTGTGCAACTATTTCGCTTATGACTCGACACCACTTTTCTGCACATGAAACCGACAATTTCCTTATACTTACAGTGCAAAACATACGATTTTCAAACCGATTTTCTAACGCACCTCACATGATGTCACGCCAAATTTAGTTGTTTTATTTTGAGCCTGATCCTAGCTTATCCAATTCAGTGTGAGTTAACTATTCGGATGATGGGGTGGACCAAGAGGTGGAAAACTCTCACCTTCCTCTCTCTTCCTTTTATGAATAGACGCGTCAATATGTTGGAAAGTTGCGCCCACGGCTCGCAAACCAAGATTGGAGAACTCATTTTAGAAGATGGAACACGTCACGCTGCGATCGAGCATTGCTGTCTTATAATGACATATTGCGCAGCACGACGAGAAGCGTCAGCCTAATGATACTTGGGCTCATCCACTTCGGAGAAATTCTTTTCTCTTAGAAGTACTTCCCAAATCGATTTTTCAAAGGGCTGATGTGATTCAGCACGGCACGATTACTGCGTGCAATCCACATTAAAATTGATTATCAAAATGAAATCAGAGACAAAAAGCGGGACTTGATCTGGCATCCCCCCAATTGTCCGTTATGAAGATGGATGGACTCGTAAAATGTTGTTGAGTAATGTGTATGTTACACGGGGAGTCGAATGCTGCTGAAGAGACAGTTAGCGTGTTCATATGGACGCTGGCGTCAATGCTGAGCATCTTTACGTTGTGTAAAAGCGTCTGGTATGAAATAAGCTACTTCGCCACGGTATACTGACAAGGACAAAAACAATAATTTTATGCTGAAAGTTCTGTTTTTTGAAAATAGCAGAAGAATCTTATTTAATAAAGAAGTGAATTAAATTTCCTGAAGGGACATCCTCATAAGTATATCTCCTTTGAGGGAAATTTAATGGAAAATAATTCGCAACAAATATAAATCGATTCACAAATACCACCCCAGACACCGAGCAGTTATCTGTGCCGTGGCCGCACTCAGGTCTGAGGAACGCTTCCCGTTTCAGGCAAAAATTACAAATTATTGAATTCATGGGCACGGCATTTGTCAAACATGAAACGAGAACGAAAAATATCCACGTAAATCTCCTGACAAATATACAACAGTAAGCCAGATAAAATAAGCTCAAGTTACACGACAAATTATATTATTTTTCAAGTACAGATTAAAATATTGCAAATTAAAGCCAAATAGTTCAAATGTGATTTTAAAGATGTATTTAGTTATCTAGAAGGACCCGTGAGAAAATTTTCAGGTTTTAAAATTTTAATAAATTTTTTAAACTAATGCATCTCAACGTAATTTATTCCTTAACTTATACAACATAACCTAACGTACGAAGGAGTTTTTAGGCATCTAATTCGAATTACATATTCAATTAAAATACCGACATAAGTCCAATGAAAAATCTATTACACTTGCTCGAGTTCAAAATTATATAAGAAATAATCCTTATTAAAGTTGTGATATTAATATGGTATCGTAACGATATTGTTAAGCAGCTGAGGAACAAGCGGAATTATATTATAATTTGCTGAACTTTACTTAAAATTTAACCTAACCTAAATTTAACCTACACATTATGAGGAACAAGGGGAATTATATTATAATTTGCTGAACTTTACTTAAAATTTAACCTAACCTAAATTTAACCTACACATTATGAGGAACAAGCGGAATTATATTATAATTTGCTGAACTTTACTTAAAATTTAACCTAACCTAAATTTAACCTACACATTATGAGGAACAAAAGGAATTATATTATAATTTGCTGAACTTTACTTAAAATTTAACCTAACCTAAATTTAACCTACACATTATGAGGAACAAGCGGAATAATATTATAATTTGCTGAACTTTACTTAAAATTTAACCTAACCTAAATTTAACCTACACATTATGAGGAACAAGCGGAATTATATTATAATTTGCTGAACTTTACTTAAAATTTAACCTAACCTAAATTTAACCTACACATTACCTTTCTAACCTATTCTATCCAAACTCACGGTAACCTATTTTAACTGATCCTGCTCTAAATTATCCTAGCCTAACCCATTCAACCTAATACATACTTACCTAACCTCATACTTGACTAACCCTTGCAAACTTCATCTATCGTACTTCGACTCATCCTAATCTTATCCAACAAAATGAGAACTTTTTACTCATTTAACCAGAACTGCATCTCCAGTATGAAGTTATTTTGGCTTTTCAAATATCTGGCGACAAATAAGTTCAATTCCAAAACAGACTAAAAACTAACAGACAGTTATAATCAGGATCTTATAGAGATTTTCTCAGACCTTTACGTCATAAAACATGCAGGTTTGCCCATTTTATTAATTTTCTCCGGAGAGCCAAAGCAGCTGACCGCGCGAGCAGCTTAAAAGAATTTTCATTGTTGAAAAAATAACTAGAGTCACTAGGGTTGAATCGCTCTGCAAGGAAAGTTTGTCGATAGTGGCAAAACTCAGAGAATTTTGTTAAATAGAACAAGAAATTAACCCTAAGCTAAATAAAAACAAGGCATTCAAAGAAAATTGCGGCGAAGGAAAATCAAAAATGATGAGCACTCACAAAAAATGAGTAACTGTGGAGAACTTTGTGAAAAAGTTCAATTTGGAAGATTCTCAGTATCCAGATCATGATAAATTTCTTCAGGATAACATGGGGAAGACCAAATAGTTTCCAGCATCCATTTGTAATAAGACCCCTAACGACGCGGGAAACATTTTCACGAAAAGATCGGTCAGCATCGGATGGGGTAAGCAAAGTGCTTTACAATGTAAGAAAGTGTATAAAACTTTTTCCCGATATTTTTCAAATTCTTCATTGCACATGTTTTTTATTTAGAAAATGCTTCACTGAACACTGCTTAAATAACAAAACTTCAGTTTGCAGCTCAAATTTCAAGTATTCAGATTGAATTTAAAAATTACCATAACTCAATTTAATAAAAAATAGCTGCTAGCATTAATATGCATGACAATATTAACAAGTCACGGAAATGAAATACAAGTTTGGTCGTGAGAAAACACTGCTGGAATGCATATCAAAATATTGGGATAGCTTCGAAATGTTATGAGGAAACTTCTGAAGCATTACGGTATCACTGAAACTCCCCAGGTGTAGGTGTAAAAAAAAATAGAATCTGAAATGTCCTGCTCAAATTTATGCGCCCAACTCTTACTTCGAAATTCGACGCTTAAACTAGCTCAGTTTCGCTGAGTAGGATTTCAATAAGACCACAGCAAATTTGGTGGACATTTACGATGCACTTTTCACGCCATCATATTCAATAGAGCCAACACGGTTCTCACGCCGGCGTATGCGTCCCGAATAGGAACACTGACTACGTTCTAGCGTCAGGACCAATGTTCGCAAACTGAAGAGTAATACTATCGTGACAGGTAATGCTGTTGTAATTTAGTACACGCAGAAGCGTGACGAGGCGCACTGTCGTTCGTATCAAATTGTCTCAGTCACCGCAATCGTTGTACGAGTATAACAACTGCATCATACTTCACTTCACGTTCACAACCCCACGTGAGAATGATGGCAACCACTCTGCACTACTGCTGCACTTCACGTTCACAGTCAGGCGTAAAGACTTGGAACGGTGCTCGTACAAATCAGAGGATCCACAAACGGGCTTTATTTAAACTTTTATTGCTCATTGCTATGTTACATACCCATGTTCAAACGCGCGCAATGCTACTGAAATACTTGATCATGATGACAACATTCTTCCACATTACGCATTTCGGTGGTACAAATGATACATGACTGATACATGAATATTTGTACTCATATTTTATGATTATTTATTTAAAAAAACACAAGATGGAGACATGAATAGACGCGCTCTCTGTGCAACAAGGCCGCAATTAAGGGATCCAGGTGAGACGATGGGAAAGTCTGAGCGTTGACTCATAAGGGATGGTAGAGATCGTTCCCCAGCGGATTCTGTTATACTCGGACTGAGCACGATTTGCTCCACCACACAGCTGACGCTTAAAATGAAAGCGAGAAGCACAAGAGTTATTATCTACGTCAACTTTCCCTTCGGTCGTAAATCGTGGTGCGAGTAAAAATTAAAATTAATCTCTGCGCAAGATTGATTCAAACAAAGGTGGTCGATACTCATAAAATTGCATACTGTACATCAGAATTCTTTATCGAGGAGCTTCTGTGTATTCTTTGGAATCAAATACTCTTCATTGCGTTCATCAGTATTTTTTTAAGAATATGGTCGAGGATTCTGTCAAATTCGAAATTTACTTCGTTCTACTCTTGGTGCAGAAGTTTGGCTCTCCACAGATCTGGTATATACCAAGACTCTGACTCTGACGGAATCGAATGGACTGAACAGATGTTTTGTGTACAATATGTTTATGACACTCTTCATTAACCTCATTATTTGAGGATCGACTATTTCTATTCCTACTACAAACTTCTAGAACTGACAGGACACATCTTCCATTTTACGTCTTACATTTATTCACGAAGACTTGATTTCTTGAAAATATGATACTATTACGTTGCGTTTTCACTTAGTCCACCAGATTCGTTTTGACTGCAATCACAATGTTACAACGAAGACACAATTGGTTCTAGGCTATCAATTTTGATATCCTAAGTAACGAACAGAAACATTTGTTTAAGGCCAATACAATAGCTAATTTCACATACTGCACCAATCATTAAACAATTATTACTCAGCAACATGAGTGGTATAACTATTAAGGTAGCTATATCTTTAGTTTTCTAATTATGTATCTCATATTTTCCTGAAACTAGGGAGCCCAATCAGTCTCTGATACTAAAGCAAGTCATAACTGAAGTCCTCTCAGTTTGTAAATTCGTTGCTCGAGATAAATTGAACCGAGAATGTTCGAACGAGCTAAGAATGTCCCAGTGACTTCAGAATGATGGAAGGAACTAAAATGTCCGAGGTCAGTACGACCAAATGAGGTCAGCACTGGTTTAGATGCAGGGTCTAGTGGTGTTTAATGTTTTCAGATACCAAGACTGAGATTAATGAATTTTACCACTTGATAAATATCATGTAGGTCCATTGCAATGTATTGTAGTTGACAAACAGCAGTAGTTGAAAAAAAAGTGAAAGAGTTTTTATGCGATTTTTTTCTGATTCCATGACTCTGATGCAGCAAGACTCTTAACAAAGATTTCTGAACCATTCTACAAGCACATGCAAACGTGATCACAGAAATTGAAATACTTAGAGTTTCTTTTGAAGTATAACCCGTGAATAAAGATTTACTTAATAGTAACATTTCAGTTGAATCTCCAACACTCAAGATGAAAAGTCCCATGATGGTTTCCAACTTAACTGCAGTAATTCTGTGACAGCGCGTGCACATGCGAGCCAAAACAACTTCAGAAAGCACGCGCAATAGCGAAATAATCTCATACGTATTTGATGGGTATGCAATGACATGCTGTACAGTGCGATATTAAGTTCTTAGCCAGCGACTCAACCTCACGTACAGAGTCAAAGCAAATACTAATCGGCGAGACGCGCTCTTACGTCTGCTAATAATGCAGGTGCTGCATAAAATAATCTATACAAACCATTCAATGGTCCTGTTAAACAGAGATCTTGACGCGACAGCCTTAAAAGGAGAGCCCTTGTCTGACACGTGGAATGAAACATGACTTTGTCCATCACAACCCGTAAACAGTTAATGTATTCTATGCGAAGTTAGAAATATCATGATAAAAACAAACGAAACATTAAAATCCCCCTTCAGTGCTCTGAAAAACAATACATCAAAGAGCAAAAAATTGTTTAAATTTAAATTTTTCTGATTAAACATTTAAAAAAACATTAAAAAAATATTAACCGCTGTGAGCGATATTCCATTGCACTGGGCTCCAATTATTTGTGAGGTGTGCACAACACAGGGCGCTGGCCACAACCTCACCAAGTCTTCTAACTCGTCTGTAAGAGAACATTGTTTCAATACAGACCATATTTTTGAAAGCGTAAATTTCAAAATTTTGGATTCCGCTTTAAATTCGTCTGATTTCTACATTTTAGAGTCAATGCACATTTTAAAAAACAGTCCGTCAATAAATGGATGTGACTCGGTGAAACTTATTATTGTTTGTTGTAATTCTCTACGTGTTTTGTTATTGGCTTTTTAGTATCAATGTGTTATTTTCAGTTTATTAGAAAGAATTATAATTTAAATAATAGAAATAAATTTTTAACACTTTGAAGTATTTTTTTTAGAGTACTGACGTTAGACTTTTTATAATACGAAACGCTTGCTTTTATCAGGATGTTTTAAGCTCCGTTGGGTTTCCTTTTTTATCCTTTGCCAATCAATACCGCACGTCTCATTCCCAAGCAGCCCTAAATAAAGCCATAGACGACATGGTCCAGCACAGTGTCGTAACGCGTTCGCGCTCTATATGCTGAATGAAGAAGCCGATGCAGTGTCACGGGAATCTGGAGATTTCAACTCCATAACGGAGCAAGAAAATTTGAACGACCTTTTTTCTGCACGATCCCGAATCTAGGCGCATCGCAATTTGCAAAGAATGAATGATGGGGAAATCTCACATGTGCTCACGACAGTCTTCCGACAGCACAATGTCGGTTGGATTAAAAGATTTCTCTGTGATTCCGAGCCCGGAGAATGTAGGCCGGTAAGCAGAACGGCGCACAAAAGTAAACAAAGAAAGCGCAGAAAGCTCCTAATATTTCGTTGGGGACGTTACTATCTACTTCAGCACCATACTGAGCTATTAAAATTTGTTTCATCAAGGTTAAAGAAAGATTTTTGATTAAATATTCAATTTGCCACGACCCAGAGAATGTTCCACACTGCGAATTTCAACGCATGCCTTTAGAGTGCAGCGACGCTACCTTTTTCCCGCGACATGGTGCTCGAAAAATAAAGCAATTAAAGAATGCGAAATGTGTTGACGCTGAAGCGGTAAGCTCTCAAAACAAAGCGAGATCAGAAAATATCCACTACCAAATATCGCAAGGAATGTGGCGGCATGAATCTATCAGGCTTTTTTTCAGAACTTTTTGCAGCATTGTATACCCGTACGTACGTCACGGATTATCTATCACGTTTCACAGTAATAGTGCTCACATGCACGCGATCGCAGAGCATACACACAACCGCCGAAGCATTGCGCGTTCACCTATTAGATGCCTCATAGTTTTAATTTATGATAACTAAGTTGAACTCACTGGAAAAATACCGAGAGAACTATGTGAACAATGTATATTATTCGAAAGCGTGAAGGCGACTTAGCACCCACAGTCGAGCAGGCTAGAGAAACGCGTTAGTAGAAAGTTAATAGACGAGTTAAGAAATTGCTGTTCGGACAATACACCGAATGGGACATGTGGGTGCCATAAATTACCGCATCAATTAATACGTGTTTCTATGAGTTAACTGGAGACAATGAAGCTATGCTTTTTTAGTGTGTGACAAAGAAGAAACTAATGTTTACGTGCTTAATAATCGCAAAAGGATCTAAAGCTTTGGCTTGCACATCCGATCAGTGCGTAAATGTCCATGACTGACATGCGTGGAGAATTGAAATTTAATTTAATTTTTAATTTAATTTACTGCCTTTGTTTAACTATTTACTGCCACGCAACAAAGTGCGAGGCGTCCTCTACCACAGCAAGGAGAATACAAAGAATTGGAAATTACGATATTATGAATCACAAATTATTATTCCATGCTTCAACTAATCATGTAAAGGTATTTAATAGAAGCAGGTAGAAGGAGACCTAAGCGGAACATGAAACTCCTTTCAGTCTCAAAAAAAAAACTTAAATTTTAATTTAACTTTGCGTAAGAACTTTACTGAGTACACAAGTAAATTCTCAAAGATTTTTGGTCAATCAAACTGGTTTCTACCTAAGTTAGATACATATATTACATATATGTACGTGTGTGCCCTCTTCTGGAACTAAAAGAGTGAACAGAATTTTTACCTTCATATGAAAGCGCCTTGACCATAACAGAAAAACTGAGGTGTATTTTAGGTGTTCTATATATTTAGCTATAGGATTATCACTGAGGAGCGCTAGTGTCCTAAAATACACTGAAAAGGACTGAAAATATACGCATACTCCACGAGTACAGCTCAAGAATTTGTTAAAGAGTCACTGATGTGCTCTTAAAAGCTATCACTCTCAGCACATCCCTCTGAGCGTTGATGTCAAAAACACCAAACAAGATTAGAATGTCTAATTGAGGTCTTACCCGAAAGTGATGAAAAAGCTAAGGCTTCCTGAGGCATCGCACAGGCACCAAAATATACATCCATTAACCCTAGTGTTGTAATTATTCAATATCAGCTATTGAGTCTAGTTAAGGTTCATTAGAACAAGGTCAAAGTAACGCCTAATTTCATGAAGTTCATAGCTATGAATTTCGTTTTCTCATCATGCGTCCCATATTTTCCTCGAACTAGGGCACCCACTCAGTCCCGATACTAAAGCAAGCTATAAAAACGAGCAACGAAGTCCTCTCAGGTGGTAAATGCATCCTTTGAGATCAGTTGATCTCGGAGGTGTGCCGTGACTCCGAATGCCACGTGCTCGCATCGAAAATCGGATTGTTGAACTTCTTCATATGCAGTTGATGAGAAGCCGTCACTCCTCCTGCGTTTCAGTCTCGCTTCGCCCTCTATCTAAAATTAGTCTTGGTAACTCTAACAACTTATATTTATCAAATATGCCTTTGTTCTTCGTAGCGTTGTGAAGTAAAGATTTTATCCATTACGGCTTTAAGGTGAGCGACAGGGAGTCGAGTGCGTAGCTTTTACAGCCTAAAGAGTGTCAACGCACGTAATGGCATTAGATAGAATATCGTAAACTTATTTTTGCGACACAGGAAGGAACAAAGGAACAAAGCTAGTTCCAGATCTATCCACCATTGCAGCTGATAATATTGCTATTGATTCGAAACGTAGACTTTTTTACTCCTGAAGAGAAAGTATTATTTGGTCAAAACAGCCTGCCTCTTTAGTGAACTGAAGAAGCAACCGGTGTAAGCAAAAGTTCATTGGTCGGACAGCATCGGACAACACCAGCCAGTGAAGGCAAATACACAATAGGTTATTACGGTAAAAACACTGGCATCTACATCACAAAGAAAATAACAGGGAAAAACAATTCATCGAAATAGGAAAACACAATCAGCATTATGGCCATAACTGAACGACCCGTTCCTTTGGAACTACACGACAGTTGAATTCAAAGAGAGGTGCGACAAAAGAACAGGAGTGTAAGATTATTCACTTTGACTGATTAGGCTGAGATTCTGAAATAATAAATATAAATATCAATCCAAGGAAGCGCAAGAGGGTGCCGGAAATGAGGAAGTGTTACGTGAGAAAACGACAATGATGATAACCTACGCGCGCTGGAACCACACGCAACACGGTGTGATTAGAGGGAGTTTCTTCTCAAGAGGCGCAAGGACGTAATGCCTACTGGCCTCCAGCAAGCATTATCAGTTTGGTCTTCAATCAAATTGTGCATAAAACAAAAATTGAGAGTAAAAAATGTAAGAACTTACATAAAGGTCGTTTGCACGACAGCCTTAAATTTAATACAATCAACTCTATTACCAAATGGCGATAAGATTGGTCAGAAAGTCTATCGATACAAGCACCTCGCATCTTGAGGTTCTCGGCAGAGAGTACTCGTGAGAAGAGAATATCATTCATCAATATTCATTAAGAATGAGAGAGCCACATCGTGGTAAAGCACCCACCCTTCACGTCAGCTACACGACAAGAAAGGCGATGTTTGTGTGGAGCGTTCCCTGCAGATTGTCGTACACAGTAATTACATGCGCCAGCGCGCTATAATGACAACAACTTTTACTTCTAAGCAGGAAACTTCGCGCCACCAAAAGTCGATATAACCGCATTACTTGCATGCGACCGCACGGAAAGCGTGCGGAGGACGCGTCAGTGAAAGATTCAAGTAGTTGAAAAGCTGCTTTGCTGGACATCAGCGCTCGAGAAGAGAGTGACCGCAAGGAGAAAGACTGAACAAACGAACGATAGATAGAATGCACTCAGACAAAATACAAGGAATTTTTTGACTTTTCACAATGCGAGAGGGCGGAAATACATCGAGGAGGCAGCACTTAGAAAAATTATATCTAAGCTTAATTTCCTTGAAAAAGAATGTAATAGTCGAATGAGTGTCATTATGAATCACAAAATTGTATTCTAGGCTTCAACTAATCATGTAAAACTATTTCATAGAAGCAGGCAGAAGGAGACATGAGCGGAACATAAAACTTCTTTCAGTCTCAAAAACATATGAATTTGGATTTAACTATTGCGTAAGAACTTTACTGAGTATTTGTGTAAAACAATGTTATTGGTACTGAAGGGGTAAAATGATTAAAAAAATAAGCCACGTGATCATCCGCAAGAAATGAAGAATTGAAATATACTAAAAGTTTTTACCGAGTATTAGAGTTGAAATATAAGTTTCAACTTAATTACTGAACGCACAAAAGTTTTAGGCAGGAGCCACCAAGACTGAACTTCGGTTTACTGAATCCTCACGACACAATTTCCATAAGTTAGCAAGAAGGTGTCCTATACGAAAATGCGACCGCAGATTACAATTGTAGAGTTGGTTTCAGCACAAAAACCACAACAAAGATGCTCAAAGAAAGGAAGGATGAAGGCACTAAATAATATTTAAGGGAACGCGGAGTCTATGCACAAAGTGTGTTCCCACACAAGATCCCCTGCGCAAAGAATCAGTAATTCAAGAAGGAAGGACATGAAACAAGATGAAAAGTCTATGAAGAAACTCAGATGGGTTTCTTCAGTGAATCGAAAAAAGATGGTCCTTTAAAAAGCAAAAAATCTAAATAACCCTAGTTAGGATAAAAATAACCCAATAGAGTGCATAATTTCATTCTTAAACTACTTTTCCGTCCCGTATCAGAACTCAATGTATAAATTCATATTCTCGCGAGAGAACCGCAGCGCTGATAAGACCTTCGCTTGGGTCTGTGAGGGCCGTCGAAATGATGCTTAACTATCCTGCACCGCGTGCTCATTTCAGCCCGCTGCAGCTAGCAACAAAAGGCTGACAGCACTGGAGCATACTATAGTAATTCTTGATGAAAATGAGCGTGTGGCGTAAAAAAGTGTGTATTTTACATACGCATATCAATGGACCGCACTCGGAGATAGACCACGGTTCCATTGTTGGCATTAATTTTTCTCTCTATATCGACGTAAAGACAAAGTCTGAACACGGAATTTAATCCAGCAGAACGAAGAAGCGCTTCAGATACGAAAGGTTTATACCCTTTCACTTAGAGAGGAGCATGTTGAAGTGGAGCCTAGGCGGCCTGGATGACGGTGCAAGGACTGTACAAAAGGGGTAGTCGCGGACGAACTCTGAGGCGCACTACAAAAGAACAAACACGCACGCTTGTCTGCGGCGTCGGAAGTCCAACTTCCACCACCTCATCGTAAATTTGCTTCCAACGCTTGCGGAACTCTTTTAGATGTACTTAAGTGTTGAATCCGACCTTGAGTGTTAGGTGGTAACAATTGAGAAAATGCGTTTAATTTAGAGGACAAGCTTTAGGTTTTACTATGATAAGCTCAGTTTATTTTTGCATATATTATACGTGATTACATACCGATCATTCACCGTGAATTATTCCGTTATGTGCTCTTAATTCGGAAGTCAGAGGGCAAGTCATATGGTTATAACCCATAAACGACTTCAGGTTCATTGAAATTGTTTATATCAAACAAATCAAAACACAACATTAATGATTATTCTAATGGGTCAAAGTAACGTTCTCTCCATACTAACAGCTATTTACTGACTCCTTTAGAGCGTCGTGAGATATTACAACAAGGATGTACTTGCAACTTCATTCCCACAAGGAATATGGCAAATGTTGACTTGCAGTGGCATTCGGGAAACAAGTTGAATAGAGTTAAACGTGTAAATGTGAAGCAATATAATTAGAAAGACATGAATTTAACTCTTGACGGCATTGAACAAAATGCACCTGGCAAGGCAGAACATCTCTACTTCTGGGCTTACACATGCCTCCTATATTTGCGTAGCTTTCTCAGGCTACGATTGCAACAACTCTTTCAACCTTTCTAACTATATTCTGGTCTAGGGTCGCCAGATTAGTATTTCTGACTTCAAATGATCAAAAATGATATTTTAAAAATGTAATTTGTCCCTATATATTTCTCAGCATCACGTAACCATGCAAGGTTGCTGGTTGCTAAGAAATTTCCACGTTAAATTCTCCAAGCAAAAGGCTCAATTTTATTATTTTAGCCAGAAAAAGTTCACTGAGTCTATTCTACTAAGACATACTGCAACACAAGTATAGAGTTTATATTTTATTATAGCATCTATCGCCGCATTGTACATTCGCAAACTAGAAAATATTTTAGTAGCTAGTAAATCTTTTTCTCTGTTCCAACCAAATAGGAATCTATAACTGAGGCAATTTGCTCAGAAAATACATACACAAATGAGTGCTTTAGCAGAGTAGAAATAAAGTATCCTAGTGGAATCTTATTCCTATTATACAGACGTACACTCACCACGTAATGCACGACTATAATTCTGGTTTCTTTTTGACAGCCCTGCAGCAGCGAGAGTACGCTAAAAAAGCGGGAAAAATTGGCATGTGCAGGGACTGGAAACAGCTATATAATATTGAGGCAACTAATCCCTACGACATAAGGGCACTTAATTAATCACTACAAGAGAAGAGGATGAGGATACAATAAGATAATGGGGAACAATATTCAAGCATCATATAATTATCATTTTTCAGAGCATTTGTCGATTTTATTGGTGTAGCGCTGTGGATTGTTTCCCTCGTTTAATACCCCCAGGCTCTGTTTCAATGGGTGCACGTGGAGGTCAAAATGATGCCGCGCAAAACTGCAGAAGCATAAAACTTGAGCACTCGAATATCAACACCTTCCTAAAGCATTTTTCGACCAAATTTATGAGAAATAATGTTTCTAGTAGTTGGTGGTCGAAGTACTTTACCACTGAAGGGCATGTCATATATATATAGAGACACTTTTACGAGATAAAGAAAAATGAAGAAAGACATGTTTCTGAGCACACAACAACCTTTGCCACTCAGCGTTGCTGGATATCAGATATCAAAAGAACAATTCAGAGCACACCTTAGCAACAAGCAAGTTCCACAATTAGGATCACTAATAGAGACCCTTATAAGTGTCTCTTCCAGTATCCTGGCTATAGACCAGAGGACAGCATCGCAGCGTTTTTTTGAGCGCTGATCATAACGAACGCGAATTCCGAGCATCAGAAACAACATTGTCTGCTTTAGAAAATATCAAATTAATGAGCATGTTTTTTGGAACGGAAAACATAAAAATACGAGGTTGAAGAGTATGACACACACTTTTTAAGTGACCAACAGTCGCATATTTTACTAGCTTGTAGCCATTACATGAAATAGAATAAAACTGCATACCTCGACGTCATCAATCTCAACATTATCTGCATCGGAGAAGGTTATTGCGATGAGATCTTATTTAATCCATCAATATGTAGACTCGATGGCGATAATTATAAAAAAATAATTCTGACTGCACTTGAAAAGCATACTGTATGAAAAATGAAGCATCCTGAACAGGCTCGGTGCCAGTTTCAAGTAGAAATACGGTTTCTCTCTGATTGATTGTGAGATTTGTGCACATTTCAATTCTGTAGTCAATTGCTTTACACTCATTGGCATTGCTTTAATTGAGTTTCATAAAAAACAAAATCGTTCGGATACCACAGTAATGCGGGTATGTTTTCCAAAATTAGGACAAAGGAATAGCTCATTAAAATATTCATAGAAATCGTTCTATTCTGTACTCTATTCTTTCCTATGTCTCTCCCAGCTCAAAATGAAGATGAAGTTTGGAAGTACTCGCACAGATAGCGAACATGCATCTCACAAGAAAACTTTTCCATGAATTCAGCAGGAAATGCCCCGAAGATGCAACTTGGCGAGTAGCTCGCGCGGAACACATTAATTTTCATTTAGTTGGAGAAAGAAGGAGCGAATACGTTTGAATTAAAATGTTCACGAAGAACTACAACAGAGTCACGCGTAATGATTATGAGAAATTTTCGACACTGTCCGGTAATGGGTTGTATTCCGCCGCACATCACAAAATTTTAATTTATCAAACTTCACTTACGAAGTAAGAATTGTTCGGCTCTGACACTAATTAAGCAGTTGATATCGCCACAATTGCAACAGATATGCAATTATAGTCTTCGAAGGCTGCTACCAAGTACTCATATCATCGTGTGAAGCCGGCGGTCAGTCACCCGTCACCAAAGGCTCATCTGAGGGTAACGCGCGCATGTAATTATTAGGCTGCTGCAGCAAGCTTCTGTTGCTCCTATGGGATCAACTAATTCACCGCTAGTCGCAAGTTTATCACATGATAAAAATAGGCATTCATAGGCCGTTTTTTGAAACAAGTCAAGTTTCAGTAGTGATCCATTTCGCGGCGTAGAAGGGCCAACAAAAGATAAACTTGCGCTACCAATAATACCATTGCGTAGACGCAAATTGCACGAAAATCTAGCTGCAGATCATGTTCGATGGTTCACTAAGCACGTAACCCAAGGCAAGTTTAACAGACTAATTTTTTGACGAGTGATACGTAGATAAGGCTTGGTCTTTGAGGAGGGAAGGGATGGAAATAGATACCGAATAACAGGTATTGAATACTTATCCAGCTACAGAGAACAATGTTCGATTTTCATGGATAAATAGAATCTTCCTCACATACTCACTCGTTCATTCATAAATTTGAAACCTCAGGAACTAATATTTTTAAATTTTCAAAATTTATTGTGTTTTAATCTATTCAGTAAATGAACCACACGATTGAGTGTTAATCACTTACGTACTTAAAAATAAGTTTCAATTCATATATTAAACCCTAAAACACAAGCCGCATCCACATCCCTGATGTCAAAAGCGGACATTTTCAAAGTTTTAGGAAATATTTCCGACCTGAAGATCTATGCTTGCCTACAAGCATTACTAGCGTACTGAATTCATCACAATCCGAACAAGATATTACCCCAGAAAATGTTTCATTTCACAACAATGCCGATATAAGTGGGATAAAACGGTAACCTTGCACACAAGTAGCTCCTGCACTCCAACTAAGGCCATCCTCAACCATCATAAGAGCCACGTACGTAGCGATAAGGTTGACTTTTTCTAGGTCCTGATGTGCTTATAACAAATCTATCAAATCTTACCAAGGCAGGTAACTAGACACCACTAACACTTTCACTGATGAACCTTGCATGATGCATAAGAAATAAACTCGGTTACAAGTTCATCAACAGCTTAGATTTTTTATGCAAAAACAGATTGTTTGCAAGAGCCGGAACTGAAAGAACAGCACGTTCTAGTGATTACGAAAGTGCTCGTACGTGAATACACTCGGAAGCCATATCAAAATTTGTACAAATGTTGGCGATAATATACATAAAAGAAGAGTGAAATGTAGGGTATTTTATTAAAAAAAAGTTACTTTAAGCCCTGGGAATGCTATAATTCCTAAAGATGCAATAGTTGCATCCCCTTGAGAGGGCTCCAGTAATAAAATGGAAACTCTGTTGATATTGCAAGAAAACATGTTGCCTCAGTAACAGTTATCCGCCGGCTAACGTCTGTCCCACAACAGGTGAAGTCCACTTCCGTATTCTACCGTACATGAAATGATGCTACTAGTAAATATAAATATTTTACGCACTTATTTAGCGGAAAACGAATCTCTTCATGGCTCAAATTTTCTAAAGCCTTATCAGCTCTGTTCCACGGGAAATCAACGATATACAGTTTTAGAACAGACTGAATTGCGTGAACTTGACTCTTTAGAAATGGCGTAAAATCTCCGACCACTCCCGTGACATCACAATTTTGATAAGCTGGCCTGGAAACAGAAAGCATCGTCCAGCCAACCCTCCCGTACGAGACTACTGTCTACACCAGTGTTATTCACTAATTTTTACAAAAAAGCCACTTTAGTTAAACGCATTGATTGAGAGAGCCGCAGCTACGGCAAGTTAGCGTATGTTATATAAATTCCATATTGATTAATATGTACATTTTTGAGAACTGTTTATTGATGATTTTTTTCATCGTCGCGAGTTGTGTAATGAATACCACTGGTCTACACAGTGGGGGCAACCAGCAGCTGAGGACGTAGCGTGGCTACGGTAAGAATCCGCCTAGAGCAGACGGCGACGCCGGCACCTCAGTGAGAGCGTCACCGGTTCAGCTCACCGTTAGCTGGCAGGCTGCAGCCCGGAGTGGTTGTCTCCGTAGCGCAGCCTCGCCGAAGAGCCAGAAGCTCTTTGATTCTAGTTGAGAACAGCTGGTTAAATGATTGTTGCTGACTGAAGAACTTGAATCATAAACATGCAGATGCCAATTTAAACATTTTTCCTTCACTCAAGCTGATAATCTATTCGATCAGTCTAGTTTGTGTCTTCTGTAGAATAAGTTCTCTAGATTAAAAAATTATGCACTTTAGAAAATGGTTACAGTTATATTCCCAAGGAGTCGGTGAGCTTTTTTGCGTTCTCAAGAAACTATATTTTCACATGTTCATTGGGAGCATAATAGACGAAAGGAATGATTCTATTGATGTATCACTTGTGGTAAATAAATTGCTTGAACTGTTCAGTTTAACGTCTCTTTCTAGCAGTGCTATGCATTTCAGTTCGAATTAGTTCGAAGAACCAATTATAGGTTTTCTATCCAGCACAAATGGCGTACTAGCTAGACTCGTATACCTAAAAATCTTGACGTCATCCATTTTCACCCAAGTTACCTAAGCATCATACCACTTTTGTGCTCTAACAGCAGGTCTGCCTTGCTCCACAAA
This sequence comes from Morinoia aosen, assembly GCA_030386875.1. Classification (NCBI taxonomy): domain Eukaryota; kingdom Metazoa; phylum Arthropoda; class Malacostraca; order Amphipoda; family Talitridae; genus Morinoia; species Morinoia aosen. Next base: position 67,048,849 of record CM059564.1, on the reverse strand, counting down.
TGAGTTGTTCTGTAAAAACTAGTCAGGTACCTGCGCTTCTGCTTGGCAAGCCCTCAACGGCGTGCTAGAAATCTGTGAAAAGTTTCTCAGTTTCACGAAGAGAATCTTGTTTACGCAGTTGACTCGAAGACAGCTCAATTTCACTCGCACCTGAGTGGAAAATCACCCAGTATAGCTAATTCCAATAACTCTTAAACTTTTAGTTGAGGCACAATAAAACTCAGTTAAATATATCAATGTTTAGCATAAATTCTGGCAAACAGTATTCCGACGTGAAGCATTCAAAAAACAACATCAAGTCTCTCACGGACGAGAAGGGCTACTGAATCATTTTCCGATGAAATGCATTACATCATCAAGTGGAAAATGCGCACAACAAACAAAAAAACATACAATTTCCGTCTATGTATAGCTCTTTCTTATTAAAGTTATTATATTTCCAGCACCATTTCTTAAGCAGATCACAGGGACAGGAAATCTGCGAGGAATCAAGAAGGTACATCATCCACATCATCAATACTACGCATCATCTATTGACGTGCTAACGCTTAACATCTTTGTTATTCGGTTATTTTAAAAACAAATTATAGTGTTGTAATTACGAATTATACTGTAAGGAATTATTGTACGAATTATAGTTTAAGGCATTAATTATCACAATGAAAATATGATTCTAACGTTACCTCTTTTAACCAACGGTGGCAGGCTGTGCCACCAATGCGTTAACATTTGGCACCCATTTTTGGCCATAGAACAAAATTGCTATTGCTTCCTTGCAATGATCGCCCTAATTGACCGACGACGGCGTTTAAACTATGAACAGAAGTGATAAGCTCTATGATCTGTTTTTTCAAGAGGCTTGACACACTTTTTAAAAACATCACTTTATAATAGACTTGAGACCGGATGAGATGAGCACAAATTGCTACCATGACACCGATCTTCAATTCCCACATTTAAGATAGAGCGTTATCGAAAACACAGGACGAAAACTTCAAGATGCGAGGCTTTCGCCACAAATTACAGGGCGCAGCTCGAGGAAAGCCAGGAAACCGTGTACAATAATTTAAACGAAACCATCAAACGCGAAATGTCAATAAACAGTTAATATTTTCACTGAATTTCCTCTAGACAAAGCTAGTGGAAGTGGTCTAGACAAAGCAATTGGTGCAACACTTTCTCCTATAGACAAGGTGATCAGATTGGCTATTTTCCAGGCGAAAGCTCCCAAATTTGACTTTCCTCGCATAAAATCAGTTCTAGACAAAAAAAAGGCCGTTGTGTGTTAACTTGCTAGTAAGTTTGTTAGTATCTATCACATAATGCTTTTAACATTCCATGACAACATAACAAGCCTTATTTAAACATCGAATATTTCGTCTGTGAGAACGAGAACTGTGCGCTGATGCTTGTACGCTAGTTTGATCATTGTCACTCATCACCCGGCAATTTTGTCCAGGCATACCGCAGCCAACCGGCCAAGATTTTAAAAGCTGGAGTGACTGCCACCAGCGGGACCGGAGATGGCAACAGACGGCCAATGCGTATCCTGTCTGGTCTTCTAGTCTTCCTTGTAATAAAAACTGTAAAAGCTTGCAATCATACATTCAGCGACAATTATACCAAAGAGTATTTCCCTAGACTATTCATGGATTTAATTTAGAAATTAATTTCATGAAAAAATATATAAATAAACAACTGCATGAACAGAATAGGACGGTCTTGCAAACCACGTCACAAACAGTAGGCGACTCGTAGCTGTGCAGCGTCATGTCAGAGGATCAGTGATAAGCTCTATAATCTGTTTTTCCAAGAGGCTTCACACCCGTTCAAAAAACAGCACTTTATGACAGACTTGAGACCGGATGAGATGAGCACAAATTGCTACCATGACACCCATCTTCAATTCCTGCATTTAAGATAAAGCGTTATCGAAAACACAGGACGAAAACTTCAAGCTGTGAAGCTTTCGCCGCAGATTACGGGGCTCAGCTCGAGGAAAGCCAGGGAGCCGAGGCCACAGGCACGCGCTGGAAGAGCTGACCTACTGAAACAATGACCTACGGCACCTCTCTACCTCAGCTATGTACCTCCTGGCGTACCAAATAGGTCAGGATTGCTGCTACAGCTCATCGAAATCGGTCTTCGGGTGTGCACCTTTTGTATTGAAATGGGAGTGCATGAATGAGACAATACCCTGCAAGAAACTACGGCAACAAACCCGCAAATTTCAACAATAAGTTACAAATGACTGTGAGTTCCATGCAGTTTGAGGTACATATTGTGCCGAGCCAAGAGCGGTCAACAATGCACGACGTTCATTGCAACAAATCCACGACTTGATTAAAAGATGTAACTTTAAAATGGCAGTACACGCAATGAGCTATTTTTTACGAACAAATCTGATCAAGGTTATCATAAGAATTCTAAATAATTGGCTATGAAGTACTGGAATCAAACTCTTGGGCGATGAATGGCACGATAGAAACAATTTATTTTTCTCGTGCAAAGCTGAATTGGGCTTCATCCTTGGCGTGAACGTAAACAGTTCTAAAAAATGAACAGTTATTTCATGTAACATTATACACATAACACGTATGGCACCCCAGAATACCACAAAAGAGGATAAATTCAACGTAACGATGCAAGCAATTACGGCTTCAAGCGAAACAAACTACTAACTATATTATTATTATTAACGATACGAAACCAACTGTTATGCATGTCGTTAAACGGAACTCCGAGCATGAAACGCACCACATGTCCTCAACACGCGCGCAAAGTTCAAGGCAAATATGTGCGGTACGAAACAGGGCAAAAAAATAAAAATAAAAAACTAAGAACATAACTGTACTTTAAATCTGCTGAGTGCAAGAAATCTTCTGTGGTGTCAGATTATATTAGACTATCAGTTAGTTTAAACTTCCCTAACTAAAACAATCGTGTTCTTAAGAGAGGAAGGAAGAAAACATCATTTATCATAGTATGGAATTGAGGAAAGAAATAGTACTCCCAGGTATTCCCCACACCCTGTGCATAGAAGCAGCCAGATTTAAAGAAGTTTATGAAACAAGATGAAAGTTGAAAGAAAGTAATAGGTGCTGACAAAGAAAAGACAGTAGTAAACAAAAATAGAAAATCAGCAACAAAACAAAAACTTAATTTAATTCAACAAAAAGACAGCCTGCATCACCTTGAGCTCGGGACCTCACATTTTCTACCTGAGGAGTTCCGTTCCGTTAATGCAACAGTTGCATCTTCCTCAGGAGATTCTATGCTATCAATGAAAGAGAATATTTAGTCAAGGAAACCGACTTCCGCAACTTGAAATATATAATTAAATGGTAGCCCGTTTTAGGAGCACACTGGTCAAGGAGAGCAGGTATCAAGATCTGCCTGTTACGTGATGCAGATCAATGGGTTCGTTAAAAAAAAACAGTCATGCATGTTACAGCCCATGATATTTCTGCGACCACGTTCTTGCCGGCACTACGGCTCGATACGCGCAAGCAACACCGTGCTGTTTTTCTATTTATTTTGTCGAAGCATTATTCTTTATAAAGTTTAAAAATATTTTTAACCCTAAATTCTCAAATGAACGTGAGGGATACTCACACATTTCTAAAGTAACTCTACCAGAGTTCACTTCGTTGGAGGAAACTTCTCTTGTTGCGTAATCCTTTAGGGCAGGGGTTCTCTAAGTGGGGTTCGCGGACACCCAGGGGTTCGTAGCACTTTGACAGGGGTCCACAAAATTTAAAAAATTTAACAGTGGATGCATATATATATACATACATTTTCCTGAGGGAAACACACGTGAGGGGGTCCTCAGCTCATTTTCTGTAATAAAAGTGGTCCTTGGTTCAAAAAAGTTTGAGAACCCCTGCTTTAGGGAATGTAGCGTGCAAGTCGATCACTATGTATGACCGAGGTGCGCCAGTACGATGATAATTTTGCATCAAAACGGTAACGAATTAAACTGTGCCAGTAAAAAGTCAAGTTGTGCCAAAAGGATGATCAGGTTGTACCAAATGATCGATTAGGATCTGCCAGTGCAATTAAGATCTGCCAGTCCGATCAAGATCTCCCAGTCCGATCAAGATCTGTCAGTCCGATCAAGATCTGCCAGTCCGATCAAGATCTGCCAGTTCGATCAAGATCTGCCAGTACGATCAATATCTACCAATCCGATCAAGATCTACCAGTCCGATCAAGATCTACCAGTTCGATCAAGATCTGCCAGTTCGATCAAGATCTGCCAGTACGATCAAGATCTGCCAGTTCGATGAAGATCTGCCAGTTCAATGAAGATCTGCCAATACTATCAAGATCTACCAGTCCGATCAAGATCTACCAGTTCGATCAAGATCTGCCAATCCGATCAAGATCTACCAGTCCGATCAAGATCTACCAGTTCGATCAAGATCTGCCAGTTCGATCAAGATCTGCCAGTACGATCAAGATCTGCCAGTTCGATGAAGATCTGCCAGTTCGATGAAGATCTGCCAGTACGATCAAGATCTACCAGTTCGATCAAGATCTGCCAGTTCGATCAAGATCTGCCAGTACGATCAAGATCTGCCAGTTCGATGAAGATCTGCCAGTTCGATGAAGATCTGCCAGTACTATCAAGATCTACCAGTCCGATCAAGATCTACCAGTTCGATCAAGATCTGCCAATCCGATCAAGATCTACCAGTCCGATCAAGATCTACCAGTTCGATCAAGATCTGCCAGTTCGATCAAGATCTGCCAGTACGATCAAGATCTGCCAGTTCGATGAAGATCTGCCAGTTCGATGAAGATCTGCCAGTACGATCAAGATCTACCAGTTCGATCAAGATCTGCCAGTTCGATCAAGATCTGCCAGTACGATCAAGATCTGCCAGTTCGATGAAGATCTGCCAGTTCGATGAAGATCTGCCAGTACGATCAAGATCTGCCAGTTCGATCAAGATCTGCCAGTTCGCTGAAGATCTGCCAGTGCAATTAAGATCTGGCAGTGTGATAAGGATCTGCTAGTGCGGTCAGACCTGCCTGGGCGATCAAGACCTATAGCACCAACACGATAAGGCGCGCCAAGACGAGTACCATGTTTCTGGTTGTTACTAGCACCGTAATAATACGATTACGCAGCAAATAAAAAGTACTAAAAATAATACTAGAGTAGAAGCCCTCTCTAAACACACACGAACAATTTTATGACGGCGTTATGAACCAACGTTCGTTCATTCCTCGTCCGCTACCTCCTCTTCCGCGTCATAGGCCAATATTGCAACTGGAGGGGCGTGGATGACATTTCACCAGCAACTTTTTGCACACTTCTTGCGAAGCATTGACATTTTGAAGAAATTCAGCGTAAGTCGCAAATCATAGCACCAGAGGGACGGTGTAATTTACACAAAACCAGCTGTGTTGTGCACACATCCACTGTGTTACGTGCTGTATATTCCTGTGTGAAGGCTCGAGCACCGCGCAGTCGAAGGGATAATTAAAAACCGCCGGGGGCTGACAACTGTCAAGCGTGACTTGCGTTTTTTTCATTACAAGAGCAACGCATTAATGTTACTGAAAAAGAGTCCAATCAACGAACACACGGCATAGCTGTTATTCACCGCTCACTGCGGTAGTCATTCAAGTTCACCTTTGTGATGAAGGTTTAAACAAGGGAGAAAAGAACACGTACAGTTTAAACAATTTTTTCCACAATAGACATATCAGTAATTATTCTTTAAGGCTATTCTAATGGGCACAATTGAGAACAACTATTTGTGCGCCCGAATAAGTTCAGTGACTTCTAAGGTATCCTGTCATCAACGCTGTTTGAAGGTGTACAACTATATTTAACCTAATTAACTAAACAAAGTTGCACACTAGCCCTTTACACCCTGAACTCTTTGCACAACCAGTAGGAGCGCTGCGAACTACACGTTGCACACACACACGAAGTTTTTTTAATAACTTAAGTATCGCACGCAAAACTGACGCAGCAGTGAACTCTCCTTAAAGATATCACGTACCTAAGTCGTCACAATCATTTCCTAGAAGCTCTGCATGTAATTTAGTACATAAGAATCTTGTATTTTTGTGTGACGAATTCGTCATGCTAGGGCCTAATGGGCTAGACTGATCAATGAATTGGTTCGCTCAAGATTCAATGCTTAATTTTAACAACATTTGTTAATAAGAACTAGATGAGAACAGTATATTCTATAAAAAGAATTAAGATCAAATCTGAGATCTATGTCATTAATCATGGCTTACTACCCTAACAAGATGAATCATATAGCAAAAAGATTTCACTTGATTACCTTATGTGATTAATATTCCGATAGAAGTAGGGATTCAAGATTCGTTTTGAAAACTTTATGAGAACTTATTTAACTAATCTCAGCAGAGATCGAATTCCAAGTCTTGTTTTCGATAAAAAGGATACTGTGTAGTGTGTAGTGACAGAACTTTTGAATAAGAAGGAAGTATGAAGTTACTTCTATTTCGGGTTCTATAATCATGATGGCCAGTTTATGCACTTATTGATTGTTTTAGGTTTCTGTTGCCCTAATTAGTCATTGCTTTATGAAATTGCACGTGGAGAGATTGTAGAGGTCCAAAAGGTTAAATATTTTTAAACTTTTAATTGATTCATTAGTGTGAGCATTATATTCTAATTTTCTTATCACTCTACATAATGTCTCTTTCTTGCTTTGCAAAGAGCAAATTGGTTTTGTTTTTATATGTGCCGTGCCATGTTTCTATTCCGTATTGTGAATATGGTGAAATGAACGTTCGAGGAAGTATTTTCATTGCTTCTTAAAGGTAGTACATTTCTTACATTGGTGAGAACTCCTACAGATTTTGGTAATATAGTACTGATATGTGCAATAAGCTCTTTGAAAGTCAGATGTTTATCTATTATAATACCCAGGAACTTAATGGAATTGGTTTCTTCAATATCCCCATCACCAAACTTAAAGCGTGGAAGAGACGCATTCTGCTTGTATGAGAATATACAGTATATTGTATTCTGTTTTATCGATATCGAGGCTTATCATGTTAGCTTAGAACCACATTGAAACCTTTTGCAGCTCGTCATTTATACTTCCTGCAATTAAAATGGGATTTTCATTAGGAAAAAGCGTAGAAAGCGTGCTGTCACCAACAAGAAGTATGAATTTGAAAAATGAATTAGATTTCACTGTATCGTTGAAAAAGGTTAAAATTAGGAGAGGCCCAAGGACAGATCCTTGTGGTACTCCATGGCTAGTTGTCAGTAGTTTTGATAGTGCATCGTCAATGGCAACGCATCGCTTTCGAATTGTTAGGTATGATTTGAATCAATCATGTGCAACTCCTCTTTAATACCATAACAGTGGAGTGGCGAGAGTAAAATTTTGTTCCAAATAACACGGAGAAAACAAGCTATCCTTCATTTATACTGGAATAAAGGTATAAATTAACACAGTCTGTATTGTTGATTTTTTAGAACAAAAACTAGATTGTCAATCATAGAGAAATTATTTTTATTCAAAATAGAAATTTTTTAATTCACAATTTTCTCGAGTATTTTGCAAATAATTGGGAGTACAGAAACAAGTCAATAATATTTAGCGCAAGTTTTATCACCATTTTCAAAAATAGGGGTTCCTCTGGTAATTTTAAGAGAAAATTTCTTGGAAAAACGACTGCTTGATGATATTTGAAATGAACGGAGCTACTATATTAGCTATTCCTTTTAGTACTTTATCTGAGAACATTTTTAATTGACTCTAGTTATTTTTCAAGTTGGTTATTCACACAATTACATCAAAGGAATTAGTAGGCGTAAAGACAAAGGAGTTATATTCACGGAAATAATCCATGTTTTCCAAGTGGTCAGTCGGTTCACGAGTAATACCGTCAACAATATTTTTTCTTATATGTAGAGAAGAGTTGTTAAAAATAGTTGAAATATATTTTACTAGTGATATTTTACATCATCTTGAAAAATGGGTTAAATTGTTTTCGTAGCACTGTTATTCGCTTTACAGAAAGAATTACGCAGACACCCGATTTTTTCAAACATAAATTTTAAATTAAGTGAATTTGAGCTTAAAGTAGTTTTTTCGTTGTTCTTATTTGATTTGTTTCATAATTCCTGGATCTCTTATATATTTTTGTCGGTAATCTTTCTTCGTAAGGTAGAGCTAGGTACGCTTGACGTTTCTTTAAAATTATAACGATGTTTTCAGTAATCTAGGGCTTTTGTCTATTTTTCGGTGTTTTTCTAAAAGTGATGATCGTACAACATTGATCTTATACAGCCGTTATAATTTCAATTTAAGTATAGCAGGGCTTCATCAACGTTTACCACATTATTGTCCCGTTGATAAATGATCAATATTGGAATTCTTCTTGAACAGTACGCATTGTTCCAAATTTAATTCATTTACGCAACGATATGAGTAAGGTTCAGTCTGTGGTTTGGTAAAAGTAATGAAAATATTTTTCTTAAAAAGAAACACCGGAAAAAGATCAGATAAGTCAGATGTTATTATTCTTGTAAGAAAATGAGTTGGATGTATCGAGGAGCGTAGCAAGTTCTGATGAGACACGTGTACGCTTCGTGATGATTTGAATGAAGAATTTCGACTGAAAAGCAATTATGAAATTTGAGATTTGATCGCAGCTTTCATGTTTTAGAAGATCGAAATTGAAGTCACAACAGATTATTATATCGTTGTATTAAGACTTGTTCAACTGCGACATATTACAATGGAGTTCATTCAGGAAAATACAGAACAGGCAGTTGGAGGCCTATACACAATTCCAATTATAGTACGTTTACTGTTTTTCGACCAGTTCTAATAACGTTTCGATAAAGTCACGATTCATAGTTGCAATTTCAATGATTCTTGTAGCTAAGTGTTTAAATATGTGCATACTTACGCCTCCACCACGTTTGTAATGATTAGGTAATGAATGATCGTTGTAATATATAGTTCACCATTTGAATCATGTCTTTAGATGAGTTATTTAGATGAGCTCGCCATAGCCGTGTGGCTATAAGCCCTGCCTGCCGTGCGGGAAACGCGGGTTCGAGCCCCGGCGCTGGATAGCGATTTGCTCTGTTCGGTATAGGGGAAAAATTCCAAGCCTTATACCCCACTCTACCCAGGTGTCTGAAATGGGTACCGGTCTTGACCGGGGGAGAGCGTCAGGGCGTCCTGGCGTTAGTTATAAGGCATTTGAAAATCCAATGTACAAGGTGATATGTATCAGGCTTGAAATTGGAAATAAAGCATCCGTAGATGCCGTTGTTTGTTTATCTAGGAAACTTTTGGTGAAGCTAATAACGTCAAAGTTACAATTTAGCTCTGTGATAGTACAAGTTATTTCATTTATTTTTGGGAAGAGCGGCCTTAGTTTCAACAGAGCAGCGAAAAATCATTGCTACTTGTTCGTCATAGATTCATTGAATTTTCGAATATAAATAAATTCATCGGTTCTCGACTGATTTAGGTTTGGAAACAATTTATTCAAATGATTGAGATCTGGGTCAATATCATCATATATATCAATATGATCACCCATTAAATAATAATGAAGGCATCTACGGATGATTTATTTCCAATCAAGCCTGATACATATCACCTTGTACATTGGATTTTCATATGCCTTATAACTAACGCCAGGACGCCATGACGCTTTCCCCCGGTCAAGACCGGTACCCATTTCAGACACCTGGGTAGAGTGGGGTGTTGTGCTTGGAATTTTTCTCCTATACCCAACAGAGAAAATCGCCACCGCCAGCGCCGAGATTCGATCCCGGGTCTCCCGCACGGCGGCAGAATCCTCTAGCCACATGGCTATGGCGAGCACCAAAGTACTCTAACAGAAAATAATGTAATGAAACGATAAAAAATACTAATTAGAGGTAATAGATAACAATTATTACTATTAAAAAGACAAAATCATGAAGTAAAAAAAAATCCCAAAGAGATGACCAGTCTTCAATCAAGTGTAATTTCATAACGAGTATACGCACTCAATATACATGAGTGAACACATTGGAGTGCATAAATTGTTCATTGTGTAGTTACAAAAGCTGGCACACTCCAAAGAGTATCCGCATATAACACCAAAGGCGCAACAAAGATTGAATTGATTGAAATCGAGGTGACAGAGACATGATATCTAACATAGAGACCTTGAATGCCTAAATTATTCTTGGATTTACCAACATAGCTGATGATCGGAGACACAGATAAGGACCTAAGCAGCTAGTACAAAAAGAGCATTAAAAAATAATTAAATGAGTAGAAATCGAAGTAAATGTCTGGCGTGAATGCCGTCGATGCCTGTACCATCAGTAGAAGCTCCAACGATAGCTGGAGCAAATTTAAATGTACGTAAACAATATGAAATAAATAAAAAAATAAAATTAGAATTAAGTTAAAAAAATAAGATAAAAAAGTTATACGATTGAAATGAAGTGTTGAATAACACACGATAGACAGAGTAATGTTCTGAAAGAAACAAGAAAATAATGCAATCACCCTATTTTCACAAGAAAATGTTGCACAGGGAAATCTTTTAAAATTTAAAATTGCTCGTATAGAGTGTAACTCGAGCCGAGTAGGGTACTCCCATGTAGAAATTTAAGGGGGGATTCAGGAATATCATAATTTGCCGTACTGAAGATCCAAGTGTAGAGAACGCAAAGTCCAACACAACAAGAAATTTCCTTGAATTCTGCGCCTCAATCTGCAATATTTCTGGGCAATTCCTTGAATCTGTGACCTCACGCAGACGACACGGCCTGCTCGAACCAAACCCATATTATCTCCTGGAATGGCGTGGTCTCCAGAGTTAAACATAATGATTTTGTCCACTCCGCCGTAATAAGAATCTGAAATTTACTGCAATGCAGAAAAACAGTCGTTGAAATTCATATAGGCAAAGCGGCCGTTCCCATATATTCAAGGAATAAATTACGAAAAGGATTTTATTACTCTGCAATTTCACTTTCATGTTTAACATTCACAGCAAACCCTCATTTTTACTTCAGTTCAATTTTAAATAATAATTACTTGTACTAGATAGTAGCGCTTTGAGTTTAAAGTTGAAATTACCTCTTACAGAAGTAATGAATTGTTTGTTTTGCGTATAATTTGTCAACTTTTCTCGTCCCGAAGTACGTCAATCCTACCAACTATTTCTGACGCGTTCAGGGTCCGGGTTGTGCATCAATTTACTCATGCACCTCGTCTGGTATACCAGTTCCAGCGCGAAGGTATGCTTTCCACGAATATTATACCTTAGTTCATTAAAAGGGGAACTTTCATTTTCCAATGCATATAAAATGTGTAAAAAAACGGCAGACACTCCAAAATTTAGTCCAGTGCCAGAGATTCTCAGTTTCCCCTTAACAAGCGTTTGACCGTTCACCGCTGCGTAACTAATCCAAACGAAACTAGTGACGAGCCGCGTTACGGCAAATGAGTGGAACCAACTGGCCAGGCGCTGGAGAGCTACACTGCATCAGAGCGAGGCTAACTAGAGCACCGAGGCCCCAGCAGCAAAGTAGGCCTGCATCACAGTAGGCCGAGCAGGGCGCACGCACAGCTTCGCGAACTGGAGGAAATCAGCGCAAAGAAAAAACCAACCACATCGCATCGTTTTCGTCTGAATTTCACTAACGGAACCTCTGGAAAGGAACTGTTGATTTCGGACCGACTTTCCTATTAATCGCATGTAAGAGTTTTTGATGCTCGTTATACGTATAAAGATGAGCATCGGAGCAACTTCGGGAGCGTTACCTGTCACCTCAAATAAACCCCCGTTTAGCAGCCTTAATTTAATTTCGAAGCCCAGGGAGATATGTCCGTAATTTAGAGAGGGAATATGTTGCTGTTACTGAATGTAAAAGTTTCAACAAATAAATATTTGCTACTTAAAAAAAACTTTACATGGAAGCACGCTGATTATAATTATCTCCAAACACGAAAGAAATGGGGATGCAAGAACTTCTCACTAAGCCTGTTTCTCAATAGAAATGAACAGGCAAGAGGAAACCCGAACGAACGCTGCTGAAATTTGCACCGCAATTAATGTATTCACACAGACAGCATGCAGGTTAAAATCTCCAATCATTACGGCGAAATCGAACGCCAACAATATATCATAAAAAATTCAGTAACATGAATGAAAGATGGTTTTAAAACTACAGAATGAAATAACCGCTGCAGAAGGCTGCATTTAGCTCCCCGACGTAAATTTCACAGCCACGCCGTTTGCGCTGCTCGGGGAGCTTAGACTGGCGATCACGTGAACTGGCTTTTAAAAGCAATCAATTTTACGTCTATGCATGATTGCAGTAACTATACTCAAATCTGACCATTGTACTAGACTTATGAAACAATCTACTTCTGTACCGTTTGTGGTAAATAAATTGCTTAATAAAAAGTAAGGCAAAAATCGCTACACGTAAACTCATTTTTATTAAAAATGATCAAAATAAAACTGAATGTTTCAGACTAACTGTCCATCATCAGCAAGAAATCTCTGTAAAACGAAACAAAAATAAGAAGAAGAAGAATTAATACACTAAATTAGTATCTATAAAATTCTAAACTTCGAAAAAATACGAACAACGGTGAGAAAAAAAGTTCAGTTTTATTTTGATCATTTTTAATAAAAATGAGTTTACGTTAGCGATTTTCGCCTTGCTTTTTATTCTCAAGCTAAGAAGCATCAACGATGGAGTTACTTTAGATTAAATTGCATAAATTGTGGCTGTGATGTGAGGTTGCCTGGCTTCGTGCTGCACGACACACACGTGCACTGCCTGCGACTCGCCGCGTGGTAGCAAATCAACTAATTAATAAGATACCACGTTAATGTCGAATTGCACATGCACATTTCGCAGAGATTCAAGAACTGATAATAGATTAGTATTTATGTAAAACGTATGCGTACACAGCTAGTGAGGCCTAAAATAATTAACAGCAAGAATTATACACTGTTTTCGCGATGCCAACATCCTTATATCCTTATAGCAACAGTTCTAAACACAAATAAGCGCATGTTGATTGATAGCGTTGCCTTTTCAAAAGGCGACAACCCAACGCCGTCGTTATGATTATAGATACTAAGTGTCCTGACTAACTTAGGACATGCATGGGGCACGACTAACTGAGAATGTAAGTTGATAACTTTGACGGAAGATTTTTAAACAAACTAAAAACCAGCACTAAAAGGTACTGGACAGTTTTAAGGCAGCTTGTTAATAACATCAGTTTACGATGATACTGCTTTTCTACGCATTTCAAATTCATTTTAAAATTCACCCTCAATTATTTGAAAAATTATGCTGGAATTCACTTTGAGCCTTTCTCAACATTCTCCCGAAATGAGGCAGATCACTTATGGACTCTGACTTTGAATTCGTGAACATTTTCGATAGCCAATTTTTGCGTCATTTTCTCAACCTTTTGCCGACCGCGGTTATTGCAAAATTCAGGCCAATAAAGAGTATTAACACATTTTATTTCTCGTTTATAGTATGCCTTAAAGTTTTCTTTTAAAATTCAACACAGAGTGAGAGTTCTTTTCTCATTCCGACGTCGGTGACAACCTGACGCTAATGCCAGTCTAATAACGGGAGTTGAAATAACGGCACAACGAAGAAAAAATCCAGACGATAAAGTTAAAGTTAGTGTGCCTGAACCACTGTACACACACACATACGCACGCTATAACGTCCGCTAGAATCAAGCGGTGCCATTGTGATAACGACGTCGACACTGGCCCTATACAGCGTGCCTCGTACACTGATATTTTCTGTACCGATGTTTCATTGGGGAAGAGCCAGCGTAGAACTAACGTTTGTGCTAAAATGAAAGGCAGCACAAGTAGCCAGTTTCTGCTTCTACATGGAAGCACGCTGATGGAAGCACGTATACGAAAGGGTATACCTTTCACATCTTCGGTGAGATAAATAACTTCTTGGAGGTAAAACGAAAAATCTCTCCAAGAAGCAATCGCCGCGCCCCGAGATTAGTAATTTATTGCCCGACTTATTTGATCTTTAGTTACACGAGGATGGAAACCGCAACTAGAAACCGACTTTGCAACTTTCTTTGTGCAACCATGCGAGATTTAAATTTATGTGAGAAGAACCAAGTTTGCGTACAGCAGCCGAGAGCGTCCAGTCGCACAGAGGTGCTAAGTAGCAAGACGAAGCACACTAAAAAATTCGTGTGACACCTCAAATGCGTGCCTAATAGAGTAGAAGCAAAAATTCAAGAACGCATCATACACAAAACTTAACAGGCAAAAGATGAAACGGAAGGAACCATTTCTGTTCATATGAGGAAACACATTATATTTTCTGCTTTATATTTCTTAATGTACTTGAAAAAGAACTATAAACATAGTTAGTTTTCCCCGGGCTATTGTAAACTTCAAAATTCACATGCGCACTCAACACGCGCAGCTCAATGTTGCAGTGATGCATTCATCTTACTTTCATTCAGTCGCTAGAAATGCCACGAATAACAGCGACTGCAATCTAGAGTCTTGAAAGCGCAACACGGCTGGCATCACAAGCTCCAGGGCTCGCTGCAGCGAATATTTGACCAGCAATTCGACCAAAAAACGATGAGGAACTTCTTGGAGTAGCAAGCATGCCCAACGGGCTACGGCGGCGACGCTGAGAGAGGAGAAAGTGCTCTCACCAAAGAGCAAGACCGGCTAGATCACTCAAGTTCTGCCTGAACCTTCGTGATCTCAGTTCAGGAGTCTTCGCACGCAAACGGCATGGAGTAACGGGCAAGGATATTGGGGCACCACGCTTATTTGTGCACTGCATGAATTGAGTGCTAAGATCGGGAGCGTTCAATAAACGTTGTGTGCATGGTTTTTTTCAGCCGTTAATGAATTTTCAACCGATGCCAACACTTTTCTAAGCTTTCAAAATTAGCAATTATACCTGTAGAAGAGAAATTAATACATATGTAATGTATTACGCGAAATATATGTAGTATTTTGCACTGATAACCACTGTAAATGCTTTAAACGGTTAAATGGGTGAGTGGAATCAAAATGTGGAAAGCGCAGAGATCAGAAACTCCATGCGAGAAATTTTATAATCTAGCTTTAATTGTACAAATCGTACGTAACCACAAAAGGTATAACTAAAGGCATTATGTATATTTTTTAATTCAACATCATCATCACCTATCTCCGTGTTACCAATTATTAGTAAGGTATTCGAGAAAATTGTGTATAAAAAAGTGTAATCTTATTTTGAACAAAAATCATTTCTCTATGAAAAACAATACGGTTTTCGCTGTAAAAACTAACAACACAGACTAGTAAATCTTTACAATTCCTTTATTCTAATATCGATAACGGAAAGCCTGTCTTCTCTGTATTTCTTGACTTTCGAAAAGCATTCGATTGTGTTGACCATGACATATATTACTCTCGAAACTTCACTGTTATGGCATTCGTGTGGTTGCCAAGGATTGGTTCAGATCATACCTAACAAATCGGAAGCAATACGTTGTCATTGACAACGCAAAATCGGACTCACATACAATTAGCCATGGAGTTCCACAAGGATCTGTTCTTGGGCCTCTCCTATTTCTGATTTTTATCAATGATATTAATAAATCTACACCATTCTTCAAATTCATACTTTTTGCTGACGACAGTACGCTTTCTACGGACCTTCCGAACCAAAATCCCACTACGATTGCGGAGAGTATAAATAATGAACTCCATAAGGTTTCATTGTGGCTTAAAGCTAATAAAGTAAGCCTTAATATCGATAAAACAAATTACATTACATTCTCATAAAAGAAAAATATATCTCTCCCACGCATTAAAATTGGCGAAGGTGAAATAAAAGAAACCAACTCATGTAAATTTCTGGGCATCATAATAGATAAACATCTGACCTTCAAAGAGCACATCGCCCATATTAGTTCTAAATTATCAAAATCCATCGGAATCCTAAATAAAGTTAAAAATTTCCTGCCTGAAACAGCTTTGCAAATGCTCTACCGAAAGCTCTTTTCACCATACTTGCAATACGGAATAGAAGCATGGCACGGAACTGATAAAAATGAAACTAATATAATTTTTACTCTACAAAAAAGAGCCATCAGAGCGGTAAAGAACCTAGAATATAATGCTCACACAAATGATTCATTCAAAAATTTACAAATAATTAAACTCTCGGATCTCTACACAATCTCCATCTGCAATTTCATTTACAAAACATTAACTAATGATGGCGACAATAACCTAAAACAATTATTAACTGCGCAAACTAGCTGGTCATCACGACCATCTAACGCGAAATAGAAGTAAATTCATGCTTCCCTATTATTCAAAGGCCCGGTCGCAACACAGTATCCTCTTCGTTGGAACTAAAACTTGGAACTCAATACCTGCGGAGATCCGTGAAAGTAATTCTTACAAGGTATTCAAAAGAAATCTTGAGTCTCATTTCTTATCAGAATACTAGTCGTAAAAGATCACCAAGTCAAATCCTGCCTCCAACATGTCTGGTCCTAATATTGTAATTTGCCATGGGTAATATCGCCGATTATCAGTCGTGAAATCGTTATCGAACATACTGTTTATATATAGAACATATGACCTACATTGTAAAATGAAACATCTGATATCGAGTAAATTATCTCACTGATCAGTCTAATGCGAAACTAGGTTAAGTGATTTAGGTTAAACATTATTGTACACCTTAGAATAATGTGATGGTAGGATGCCCTAGAAGTCGCTGAACTTATTCGGGCCCACAGGTAGCTATACTCAAATTTAACCATTGTATTAGACTTAAGAAACATTCTACCTCTGTATTACCTGTGGTAAATAAATTGTTTAAATTGTTTAAAATTGTTTAAATCTGTTGCGTTAAGATACTCGCAAAGGGTGATATGTCTCTTGAGAGAAGCAACAAGCTGCAAAGACAGACGTAAAATGGACAGCGGTGCCAATTAATGTTCTCTTGTTTTAATGAAACAAAGTAAATGAAAAAAAGCATTCGTACCGGCCTTCCCGTCGTTAAATTAATTTTGATATATCTTTGAAATTTGACGGTTTTCTCGAGGGAAGGACGAGGTCAAATTCATTACAGAACCAACTCAAGCATTTATTGAGAATCCTACAATTAACCATGAAACTTAGTCAACAGAATGGTATATAAGTATTCGTCACATCAAGTAAAAATGTATTAATAAGTAGTTGCATGGCCCATACTAGCTAAAACTGCACCCAGTCGATGTTGAAAAAATCAATGAGGGTCTTCTGCAAGCCTCGAGGGATTTTTTTTAATTCTACAAATCAAAATTTTTTCTTAATCAACTAGAACAAATGATCGCCTCCAACCAATTTGAATTTTCAATTGTTTTCCAGCTTTTCAGTGATTTTATAGCCGGAGATCGCAAAAACTAGTGGAAAAACACGGTTCTCTTTTTGCACATCCAATATGGAGTGTGTTTCGATGCGCGTTTAGGATAGTTAAATTACAGAAACGAACATATGGTCCTTTTCAAACTAAGGTTCTAAACAGAAAGAAACGTTCAGAAAAAATTTTAAAATAGTTGCTAAAATTCATCATTGCTCTTTTCACATGGAACCACTTTGGGCCTGCAGCTGAAAAGCAACCTCGTAACTTGATGTTCTCACCGCCATACTTCACGATGGGAAGAATGTTCTCAGTTCGGAAGAGAGAATTCAGTCGTTGCAACAGTCCTGGTGTAACTGTTACCAAACAGGTCAATTTTGATATCATACTACAAAATATTATAGAAATAGCTATTTTTTCTTTGAGATTAGCATTAATGTATTCTAATCGAGCATCATGTTTGTTCGTCAGAAGTAGAACTCTTCTTTCGATCTTCACACAAAGTTTTGGTGATTTTTTTGTTTGTTCAAGTTCACACCTAGAATTAGATCTTCATGATCTAATACTAATTCTCGATGATATATATTTCGGTCATTATTCATCATTATAAGAAACTTAGAGCAATCCTGCTGCGATGACCTGAGTCGAAGCAAGAAACATTACTGAACTCGCTACTGCTCCCTTAGACTTCCATTTCATAAAATTGTTTTCATATGAATAGCGCTTACAAGAACGCCAGGCTGCTCGGATATTTTCCCGTTGCCAATGTCTTTCCAGTAATCATATTCCTCATTTTGATATTCTGGCCTTTTGCTTTCGCTCCCTGAGAATCCTGGGTGATGGTGGTTCAGAAGAAGTTGTTTGTTCACTCAAGAAGAGACCGTCCTTGTGTATCTTGACACGCTAACCACGATGGGTTGAACTGAAATTCAATATTCAAGTCAAATTTAAAGGCAATGGTGAAGAGAAATTTAGAAAATAGCAAACATTGACTGGATCGTGCCTTCATTTGGCTTTGATTTTAATTTATAAAAGTTGAGTTTGTGATTGCTGGTCGGTCAGCAGCATTATAAAAATTCCCTCCGTGTACACCGGCGGCTCACATCGCGACCAACGTGTTAACAACAGAAAACTGATCCTAAAGGTTCTATATATTATAAATCTTCCACTAGAAACATGTTTTACGTTTTTTCAGAGCTGATGCCTCTAAATCCTGAAATTTCAAGAATTGTAAATTATCTAATCATATTTCGAATACAATGAAGAACGCTCTTGGTTGATTTACAAAACTTAATGATGGAGCAAGAAATGCAAAGACAGAGTAAGAAAGACGGTCTTGAATGTCAACATTGTATTTAAAAAGATAAATCTCGGAAAATGAAAGCTTCGATTACCTAAGTCACCATCAACAAAATTCAACCTGAAGCAAAGAAAACTGTGCATTGGATTTAAATTCTGATTCTACGAACAGAAGATTAAAACTAAATACATGCAATAAACGACTTTCGAAAGATATACGGACTGACTCGTTTAACTGGAGTTTTCGCCACAGAATAAAAAGGGAGTCCATAAAACAAAACAAAACAAACATCGGCATCTTTGGGATGCTTTATTTCCAATCAAGCCTGATACATATGATCTTGAGCATTGGTTTTTCAAATGTCTTATAACTAAAACTATATATAGGACACCATGACGGTTCCCCCGTAAAGCCGGTACCCATTTCCGTCACCTGGGTTGAATGAGGTATTGTGCTTGAGCTTTCCCTTATACCCAACGGGGAAAATCGCCGCGCCAGCGCCGGGATACGAACCCTCGTCTCCAACATACAAGGCTGATCCCACTGTGCCACGGCTAGCCATAATGCGAAGGTCAACAGGGTTAGAAACAGGGGCTAAAACATTGAAGTCGTCTAGTCTTACAAGAAGATTGAACTTTTCCACATGAGAGAGAATGGCTGATTGAGAAGGACTTGCGAGAGGAACATTAACACGGAAGCTCTTGCCGGTATGTGCTCTGCTACAGGAACAGGCAGAGCTTCTGTGGAAGGGCCTACGTACTCAGACGCACACTGTGAGCAACCATGTTGACAACATACCAAGCGAAGCATATCTTTAAGAAATTTAGCATTGGAATTGAAAACTGAGATAATTATATTTCTTATAATGAAAATAAAGTGAAAATCAATATGAATGAAACATTTTCAAATCATTTTTCATTTTTCAGATAGTTGTCCGAAATAAAGCACAAAAAATTATTTTTACTAGCAGTAGACATAGAGTGACATAAACTTCTGGATCAAGAAATTCTTCACAGCATTTTCGGAAAACCATTTGAATTGAAAATCGTTTTCAGAAAAGAAAATGCCAGTTGAAAATCGGTGAAAGTTGAGCATACAACATATGCCCTCGACTATAAAGTCTTGATAAAGTTCAGTTTGAGTACAAAGCTGAAGAACCTTGAACTCAGGTTTGTGAAATTACTCTCAGTAAAAGTGTGAACTACAAAAATGGTTTTGATACTTGGAAATGAGACAGTCTGTGAAATAAATGCTGTAATTTTGTTCAGATTCCACTGTAAACGTAGCATTTGGGTGGTTTAAAGTTAAATAACAATAAAAAATGAGAGCAACGAGACTGATCATGGAATAAGAAAGAAATTTCATTTACTCCCCGTTTGTATTAAGCCGGTTTAAATTCAGAGGGACAATCTCCCAGCCACTGTTCCTCAAGGAAACGCATAGAAATACTGACAAATACTGTATAGCCACTAGAGGTCGGCCCGGCCATGCCCATTGCAACCCGTGATGCGTATGATAGTATTCATGGGAATCAGCGCTCCCAGGGGGAAGATGGGAGGTCCTGAGTTGAAGGTTAGGAAGGCCTTTTTTTGTGTTGAAATAGAACGTATAATTTTGCTACGGACCATCTTTTTTCGGTTCACTGCTGACTTGTTTTACAGCACCCACTACTATCTTTTTCAAATTCTATCTTGTTCCATAGACTTTCTTCCTAAATCACTGTTTCAATGTGCATAAATTCCCCGTTCCCTTAATTCCATACTAAATGGTACCTTCCTCATTCCTCCTATGTGGGTAGGAAGACTCACTTATAATGTAATCTAATACATTTAATTTTTCTTTATTTCTTTTAAGTACAAAGTTGACATTCAAAGCCAACTTCCTTGCTCAATCCTTTATTATTACGAATGCCTTTTGTAATCCTATTTTTTAGGAACCAACTGTAAAATTTACAACCAATTTTCAATTTTTATGTATTTTCTATTATGTTTGATTTTGTTCTTCCTTGAGTTGAAATTGAAAATTTGAAAGATGCATTTCTGGGGAGTAACGAATACTTTTTTAGCACGATGTCTGTAAAACACCTGATGTAAGATTCCGCATTAGAGATTTTCTCAACTAGTGCCTCAATAAACAACAAACAGTATACTAATGCAATGCGACCAATAAAAATCGAAAAATAATAAAACAGGAATAGCATCGAAAAATAGTGAGAAAGAAAGAAAAGAGAGAAAAATTAAAAGAAGTTGACAGCGAATAGAAATAAAAAAGTAACAGGAAAGATATGAAGATAAGAAATTAAAAGAAGGGAAAGAGAATGAATGAAAATAAAAATAAACGCTCATTTAACTACTGAGCCCACGACAGACTCATGCTAAGGAACTGAATTACTCTTCGCATCGGTGGGTGAGCTGAGAGGGAGGTCTTGTTTTGAAAATTGGACGGGTTGAAAACAAGAGGTTGGCGAGTCAAGGGCAGCAACTGGTGCATATCAATTGTGACACCTGGATAGCATTCATTTATGAGGCGGCATCGTGTGAAAATAGGTGGTAATAGCAGTAAAAGTTCATTACTTTTAAAACGTCAGACAACTTATCGTATAAGAAAAATAAAAGTCGTATCACTCAAGGAAACAAAGGTTCAGGCGCCGCATGTCTCGTTAAACACTTAATAATCGAAGCGCACAAGGAACTCTCCACTTTCCTTCCTGAAGCACCTGACTTAAGTTACCGAAAGGTTACTAAAAGTGGCCCGTGATCTTTAGCCTATTGTTCCAATACCTCTGTGCCCTTAAACGCTCTTCCTGCATGCACCAACACCAACGACATCAAAACGATGATACATACAACTCACTTAAATTTACCGCGACTGCAGCGTGTGTTCCCATTCGTAGGTCACATCTCCACGCACAACCCACAAGAATTCCACGCAGTTTTCAAACTAGAAGTACCGACTCACGTTGGACATGCGAACAATGGTTCGCGCGACTCAAGAAAGCGCGGAGCAATCAGTGATTCTTAGCGATAAACAAAAGAAAGCCCAGGGAAAAGAGAGTGCTAGAAAATGCATTTCTTCCAGAAAATGGGTTGTCACCCTTAGTAGCAGAAATATTAAAGAGCTGACTCACGGCGAGAGAAAATAATAACTGCTGCGAAACTGCCTCGGATTAAGGAAACTATAAATTCATCCTTGGCACATTGCATGCAGTGCGTGGGATAAATGAGAAAATTTCATCCTGCAGCAGCAGCGCCACAGTGAAATGCACTGCGTTGAACAGGGTGGAAAACTACCAAGTAAGATAGTACATTATTTCCTGGAGAAATCTTGGATGACTTTCAGACCCTTACGAAATAAACACACGAAATGGCCGCACGAAATGACTTGCTTTATAAGCCCATTCATCGCGGCTGTAGATAACGGGCGGACGAGCTCCTAACGAGCGCGGCCGTGCCTAACGGGCGGCACGTACGTCGAAGAGAAAAAGCAGACACGGTCTCGTGAGCGCCGTCGAACGATGGGGCGTCTCATGTCCGTAGCAGGCGATGCTTTGAAAATAAATACACCCGAGCCGACCATTAGCTTAAGTCAATGCAACGAAGCACGAGCACCACCTTCCAACTCATTCAACGAGCCCGGATGTTGTGCTAATACTCAACTTAACAACCATTATTATTAATGAGAACGTACAATACTGGAGCGATGAGTTAAAATAATACGGATCCTTGAAAATAATAGCAATTTCTTTTTACTTGAATAGTAATATAATCTAATTAAATCGATCCTATATCTATGCCAGCAATGAATTTTCCTCTCATCTACCGGCAGTTGAACAGATCAATATTTAAGTTAATAGCTGAACTACTTTTGGCTTGACGATTTTTTCAATACTGGGAGAATTTCTCAGTGCAACAAAGTACATCTAATTATCCTATGGTTGATACGGATTTGTTTGAAGAGTGTATTCAATTTTAGCAAGTGAAACTAAAGGAAGCCTGAATTTTGCCTTTGTTGTTTCTAAGCCTTTGCTGCTACATACGGCGCGAAGGTGCAAGAAGTCAGCCCCAAATGTGTTGTTAATATATAGATTCCTTTGAACCTGTGGCATAAGGTCTCAAAAAATTGAAAAAATGAATTAAAAACGCTGAGTTAAAAATACACAGAAATGGAACACATGAAACACATCGACACGCACAATCATCGTAGTAGAACCTTCACAACTCATCACTGCAGTTTTCGAGAAATATAGTTACGTAAATAAGAATTTGTTAAAAGAAAACTAACAAACATCAGCACACGCAAAAATGTGACGATGAGCTACGAGGCGTTTTGCAAGATGTACAGTTTTGCACAAAATCCAGCGTTTGTACGTATTAAAGTGCCAACGAGCAGGAATTTGAAAGCAAAATGTTCCCAAAAGACCAGAAATGTGCTATAAGAAATATTTTAATCACATCATTCATGAATGAAAAATTAGAATTACATTTTTTGCGTGCATCATCCATTTATGAATATAAATTAATCAGGAGCGCTACACCTCACACTCAGGAGAATAGTCAACCTCAAATGGGTGCATGCACAGGGTCGGTTTTGCTGGCGTGTGTGGCTGTGGTGGTGGGAGCACGGTCTGCAGCACGGGCAGCACGGGCAGCACGGGCAGCAGGGCATGCTGCAGGACAGGCAGCAGGGCATGCTGCAGGACAGGCAGCACGGCATGCTGCAGGACAAACAGCAGGGCATGCTGCAGGACAGGCAGCACGGCATGCTGCAGGACAAACAGCAGGGCAGGCAGCACGGCATGCAGGACCACAAAACACGGCCCACTTTACCCCAACAAAAACCTGCCCCGCCACAATTACGACCACGAAGTGACGCAAGCGTCCGAGCTTTTTCTGCCATTCCAATTTTGCATTCGCCTCGCTTTGTTTCCAAGCAGAATTCGTGTAGTGATGTCTTCACAGATTTGCTTGGCGAATATTTTAAGCCAATTTAAATTTACCATACTGACATAGCTTCATTTAGTATATTCCTTCAAAGAATAATTCACTAATTGTCGGAATGATCTACCCGAAACAATGAATCATAAAATTGAAATAGATTATTGAACATCAAAAAGTGCTCGTGCTAGAAGTTAACTGCACGGAACACCGGCCTTCTCATGATGAAAGGTAACAGAAATTAAATACAGTCCTCAGAGCTGCGATATTAAGACCACAACAGATTCCTGTCACTAACCAGAGGTGCTGAATCTGCGGTGGGTATACAGGGACAACACTAGAGGTGCGGTGACGAGGATAAGCCCCATAAGAATACCGCCCAGTTTCCACGATTCGCAGACATAAAGGCTATATTATCATACTCGCTCGAGTTGTCTATTTTGGATCAAAGTGAATGCAGCTTGCCAATCATAAAATCAAGAAGAAACAATTTGTCATGTGATGCATGTACGACGCAAGTAACTAATCACGGATGTAAATTTCGCATCCGGCACTCGCTCCAGAAGTCGAAGGCTCCAATAATTAATAAATGACAAATTATGTTATTTGTGCCTGCATGGGGAGCACAAAGTATTATAGACGAGTTGTTTTCTAATCTGGATATCGAATTCTGGATCACAACTTAATTAAACTGATGAGAGAATTTGTGAATGAAAATTAATCAACAATCACGAAATCCAACTCAATGCGAAGAGCGACTTGAACCGTTCAGATTTCCAGCGTAACCGCACGCTAACAAGCATAGTAAGAAGTTGGAAGCGATGAACTTGAATAAAAATCGCTAACTCAGGTCTTGTTTGGGGGCGGTTAGATGTCCAGTTACCATCAAAATAGCAATTGTAATCCTCAGGGCGACACGCAAGCCGAATCTCTCTGTGGGTCGCGCTTTCGAGATACATCCGATAACCTTTCACCGCTGTCCACAGACAAGAGACGTAGCGTGCTCACCTCAAATATGAAAACTGCCACTAAGTTTAGACTAGATTCTCCTTCTCTCAAATGCTAACACTGATGCTGCACATAGACTATAGAGGAGACAGCGTGCTATACGCGGGGAACAGCAATACACTCTTTGCAAGAGTCAGTACTATGTAGCTCGCAGGTGAAATTTGTACAAACCTTTTCGTGTACTGAGTGGCGCCCCACACTGATTAAGCTCTAGTGCGACTTTGGACAGATCAAAATAGCACATATAGTTCCGTTTTTTATCATGTGCAAAGATTGTCTATCACCTTGTCATGTCGCATCAAAATTTGTTGCATTTTTGTCTCTCGGCGATGTGTTGAATGCATCAACGGTGAGTTGCGCTGAACACTATACCTCTGAAGTTAAAGTTCATAGAACCCATCTTAAATAATAGGAAATGGCCTCCCACAATTATTAATCAAACATTTATTGATTTTTTGTGCACTTGTTAATAGTGTATTCATCAGCACCTCATAGTTCGGACAACATGTGGGATCGGATTATGAGTGTAATTAATACCTTCAAAGACCACACTGATGTTATAACAAATGCCATGAATCGATGACAGTAAGACGTTGAATAAAACTGTTCATTTGAGCTATTTATGCCATTAAAGAGAATTTTTACAGCAGGAATTTCATATTTATAGCACCACCAGTTTTAACATCTTTAGAATGTTGTGTTCAATCCACCTTGGAATCTCTTTCAATCAGCACAACCCTCACAAACAAATCCTTTTAAAATAACTCAATATGGTAGGTAGAGGATAAACTTTTCTGCATGCACTGGAGCAAATGGAACTGAAATAGCTTGATTAATTATAAATTTTTTAACGGGTTAAGTTGAGTTCATTCTTATGCGATGTTCGGAATATTTTTCGTTTTAACAGATAATTATTCCAGGTGGACGTAGAATGTGTTAGACATGCTGCTCGTTCTAAGCCGTTTGTGTGAGCTAACACTGTAAATTAAATCACTACACAGGAGTAGGTGAATGATATAATATAACGAACAATTGTGGTGAGAGTACATATAATGTTTTAAGTTTTGCAAACCCTGATAGCAATAAATAAGCAATAAAGCACGCTTTTAAACCGAGCATATTTTCTTATCAAATTGATTCATTAATTAAAATAGTTGATGAAACTTGTTTCAACCTTTCCAGTCACTCTTGTACAGTTAGATTATTGTAGCGAGAGCATTCTAAACAATAAGTGTTATTCCATCCAAGCTGTTCATCATGTTGGCAAAAAAAATTCTTTGTAGCATTTCTGTAGTTTGGGTAACAGTAGAAGCTTAAAAAGGAACTCAACTCACTTCTGTGATTTAAGCATTTTACACAAATCGATTTCAAAGTGGCGTTACTTAACATGTACAGGATAGAATCACATTTAAGTTATAAATACAAAATGCCCAGAGGTATGATCTCCTCCGTCATTTATAAACGTACTAGGTTAAATTGTGCGTCTGAGCACGTGCATGGACTCAAATAGATACTTGAGCCATCGGTATTCGTCTTGCATGCAGCCGGCACAAATTTTAGAATCAACCAGTAATATTCTACGCCTTCTTATTCCGTCGCCGCTCTCATGCAGCGAGGTACCAATCTCCCGATTAGGTTAAATGATTTAAAAGTATTTTTCTTCACATTTGGTTCAATAAACCTGCGCATCCTGGAATCGTTATCAAATGACATGCAACCAGCATTCTCCTAATGCAGTTTTCCTTTTCATTTACATTTTACTGTAATATTTTATTCACACTTGAATGCATTTTCATTTAAATTTTATTTGTATTTTTTCTTCGAGAACTGAGAATGATTGCAAAGGATGAAACATTCTTCTTTCTCTCTTTTTTTTTAAGCTGTAAACTCAATTCAACAGAACTTCAATGATCTTTTTGCTCTATGTTCACATTTGCGGTACCTTTACAGAAGCGCTCTTTCACTTGAACTAAAAGCATCAAAAGCAAGACCTTCGTAGTAATTGCTGACGAGGTGAAGCACCACGAGCGTGACAGCTTCATTCCTTTTATTGTCAACATTAAAATCGATACGAAGACGATAATAGTTTAAATAGTATCCCCTATTTTAGAAGCAACAAGAGACCAACTTCATATTATTATAATCCTTTTCTAATCCCCGTTACTACGCAATGAATAGTCCAGCGAATGAAGCTCAGCTAGTGGACTGATACATTCTGATATTTCAAAACAATAAGTTTTGGTGTTCGGTTGTTATCCAGAGTAGTCAGCGTTTCCATTACAGTAGTGCAACATACCGCTACACATACAAGAATATCAAATCCAACCAGAAAGTAAGTATACTAAACTTTAAGTTCGGTCGATCACATTATTTTATTTAAATAATAATAAATTAAGTTAGCGATAACTTCGTTCACAGACTGTTCAGTCGTGGCTTTGATAATTCAACCGAAGTAGCGCTTAATTCGATGAATAACACTGGCAACGTGAGGTGATGCGTGAACTGGGTAACTTGAAGAACCTCTTCCCGACATGAAGGGGCAGTGAGAGCACCCTATATATTTCTAATAGCAGTGTCATGCCAAAATCAATACGCGCTGAAATTCCTATATTATACTATCAGATGTTGCATACCATTTATTTTTTTGACGTTATGGGAGTAGGGAGTGCGACAGTTCCACACATTTCTATTTCTATAGAGAAGCAACGGAAGATCATTACCTATGATGTATCGAAGTCCCTTACTAATAAGCAGCACTGCAGGGACTCGAATACGTAAGCGTTCTACGACTCAACAATTATGGTTCTTACTCTTTACCATGCTCAATGCACAAAATTTCAAACCTTCCATTTCTTCCTTGTGAAAAAGGTGTATTTTGGCTTTCACATCCTCTTATAATGACAAATTAATAATCCCAACTTAAATTACGACTTGTAAAAATATATATCCGAACAAAAGAATGGAAAGAGCAATTAAAAATCACTGTAATGGCCACTTACTACCCCGCGCCCTTAAATCAATACAGTTGCAAATCTGAACATCAATGAAAAACACAAGTGACAATTTTCGCTTGGCCCCTGAATTTGATGGAATGCACGCTAGGGCTGTAGCATCAAGTCCTTAAAAGCACAATCCTTTAAGTGAACTTTTCTAGAAAAAATGAGGCTTGTCCTCAACACTCATTTTTAGACGTGCAGAGTTTAGTCTATGATCTCCATGCTGAAGCTATTTCAAAAGGGGACCCCCTACTCCGAATGAGGGGCTAGAAACACAAATTCAAGACGGAGGCAGTAAGACGGGCTATAATTCCAAACAGAGGTGGGTTGACTCAAATGTGATGTCTGAAAGGTACACCATTTGATGGTTTCACCTTTGCATGCGTCTCATTCATCTATGCAGCGAAACAAATTAAAAAAAGAGCAAAACTCATCATTAGAAAGCGAGACGTTTTCAACAGACCTTACAGCAGATGCCGGCTTATACGAAGTGCACTCAATTTTCTCAATGAAAACATTCGTGTAGAAAACTCAACTCAGAAGCTACTTTAATGTATGAACATTCGGGAAAAAAAACTAAAAAGCTATGAAAAATGTATACAGTACTCAATCATCTCAACTAACTAAAGTAATAGCATTTTTTCCACTCAGAGAAAGATAATGTGGACTTACCTCGCGGGAACGTATAATCTCCAGATCCTCATCAAGGCAGCCATGACGAAGGGCTCGAGCAAGACGGACGTTCAAAGAGGAAATACGGTAGAGCGTTCCGCACTGATTACACCAAAATAAATCTTGATTGACACTCACGACAGCCAAGCCCGTCCTTCTTTCAGGAGTTCATGTTATATAGGAGCTCTTGTTTTGGTCACACACCATGCGCGTCCGAAACGGTCATTTCATCCTTTACGATGACCATTTATCAACACCGAGCGCTATGTGCTCCATTCCTCTAGAAAACTACCACTGTAAAGGGATTAATACATATTACTGCTAATTAAGATATAAGCTTCGCAACCGGGAGTGTCGGAACACTTCAATAAAAGCTAATTCTAATGATTTATTTACATTCGCAGAGTTTACACTCTTTCTATTGAGGAACAAGAGAAAGGACAGAATTAAAATTCAGGATGTACTCTTTGATTTAGTCTTTGGAAGGAGGATGACGCATACATTGAAGTGGTCCAGTCACCTCCAGTTAGTTAAAATGTTAACTTCTCAAATGTGGAAAAGCATCTGGACTATTGAGTATTTCATGTTCAATTTCAGAATGACTTGACCGTTTGGAAGTTGTCGTCCATGTCCGGCATTGAACATTTCATTTATCTCACCAGTGTCTGCTTCGTAACTGATGGCTATTCCAAAAGCTTGTATCGCATTCGTTTTTCACACCAAATTCGATTGGCATCTAACTTCAGCTAAAAATAGAAATGCTCTGGAATACACCAGGTCAAATACAGTAGTTCGTTATGTCTTAGCTTAGGATAAACACACAAGAACAGTTTATGTCAGATCACGGAATAATTAAAAACTATTAGCAAATACAGATAACTTTCTTCGTTCATGACACAAAAGAGTTCAAAGCGAATAATAATTTCAACTCAGCACTCACAAAATCCAGTAGCCACACAACGTACTTGCAGCTTTATGTATTGTTTATCCATACCTAGATATATATATATACGCATAAAGAGGTACGTGGAAACATCCATACACATTCCCACACAGCCTCAGCTCACCTACACCACCACCGCCTGCACCGCTAGAAGCCACTGCCTGCCTACACAACTGAGATGCAGCGGTCTCTCAGTCCACCCTATCCCTTTATTAGAAGTATGTTCAGGCACCACTTCACAGCTAATACGTCTCTACGAAACAGTGAACAAATAGTTACTAAATTAATGTGACTACTTTGTGAACAACGGCAAGATAAATCCCGACCAATGGACTGCAATACCTGAAGTAAATAGCATTTGTCCCTCTGAGATGAGGAATTACATTCTACAACGGCGTGATACTCGAAGTATTGGATAACTGCTTTTTTAAATTATGACATAACACATATATTCGAGAACCATATGAAAGTTACGCAGTGCAATTACTACATTAATTCAGCTTGATTCAGAAAAACGTTCAGTAAAAACGTAAAAGTTCATCTAAGTTACATATGTAAAATTTTCGTTTTTCCAATGTACAAACCAAAAATAATCCAACTATTTTTTATTTATATATTGTTATTGAGGATACATAGTATGTTTACGTCAGACAGCAACCTTTAAAATGACACCAATTGCATCAGGCAAGCTATCCCACGACTCTTCCACGCAAAGCTTCTAACACCTTCCTTTGCAACAGTCTTTCACGTACTGAACAGTGAACTGGTTCGGAGTTGCGCCTGTTGCGGACTTGGTGACTTGCTCCATCCGCCGTCACCAGTACGCTACTCTATCTTGCAGACTGACTGCTCATCAAACGGAATACCGTTATGTTATGTTCGATTCTACGTGGGAAACTGTATCTCCGCTGACTCAATCTAGCTACACCACCTCAAAACGTTCGTATTCATATGAGAGCACCGTAAGAGTACTTAATGGGTCGTTTTGTGAGTAAGAATAGCGATTCAGGACACAATGAATAATCCCTGGGGGATTATGTGAGGTCCCAAGCTAAAGGTTAGGTGAGCCTTCTTTTTGTTAAAATAGAATTTTTTTTGTTTTGTTACAGACCTTCATTTTTCGGTTCACAGCTGTCTTGCTTTTCAGCTCCTACAACTTTCTTCTTCAACTAAAAGATATTTTCTCCGTTTCCCTCGATTGGAATTCTGGTTTATACGAACTAGTTTACGCTGATATTTGCGCACATGCTTACTTGTGTATATGTGTACGTGTCCACGCTATGCGTATGACACTCTGTAGAATGCGTATGTATTGCCTCGATGCATAGAAATGCATTTGTGTTTGCTTACGAGTTTGGTGTAAGTATGTGCGTGGGTATATGTGTGCATGTGTATGTGTATATATTTACATGTATGCGTGCACATATGTGTATACTAGACTGACAACTAGCATTTTACCAGAGATAATGGTCTTTTTTCTGTGCACTCTCAACTTGTAACATTACCTAACTCGTCATCTCTTTAGTATTGTGAAGCATTCATGTAAAATCTATACTTTTGTTGTGCGATCATCCATTTATATTTAAATAAAATGCTTGTTAACTAATGACCGTTATGTTAAAATTGTTGAATCAGTAATACAAAACTTATAATCTTCTTGGTCCTCATGCTTATATGTATATATGTATTTGTGTGTGTGTGTATGTGTGTGTGTGTGAGTGTGTGTATGGATATGCACACACATGCATACGTATATGTACATATGTGTGCATATGGATATATATTTATATATATTTTTTTTCATGCTTCCTTAAAACGACACTTGTGAACATTGACCGAAACAAGCGATTTCATATATTATTTCCTGGCGTCAAGAATTGCGAAGTTTTATGTCATGTACATGTAAACTGTCAAAAGTGTTTTCACCCCACAATGAAAATGCATCGTCCATGAAATTGTGTTATCTCTTATAATTATCATTACATGTATTATCAAATGTAGATTAAGCTAGATTAGGAGTTCATTGCCCTCAATCATTTCTTTTCGACTAGTGACACGAGTTTTTCAATACTCGTGTGTGTGTATCATCTAAGTATATTAATTTTAAGATATTTAAAAACCAATGATTGTAATATTGTACAATCTCTATTGGAAATAAACTCTTATCTTGTTTTATGAACTTCTGTCTTAACTTACTGTTTTTATGCACCTTGTGCGTAGATTTCGTGAACTCTATGCTAAATGGTGCCTTCATTCTTCCTCTCTTCGAATATATATTTTTTTTTCAGTTAGAGGGAGGCTAAAACTGTCTTAGAATTAATCAATCACGCGGCGAATAACTTGCGTTGCATTCATCAGGTGAAGGATTCTTGAAATTATTTCAACAGTCATTCGTCAAGTCTAGAATATTCTTCATATTGAATATGACTAACGCACAAAGAAAACTTTCTTTAAAAGTCCGTAGTGACGAACGAAAACTTTGCCTCATGCCCTCGCACCGTAAGGTCTTTCTAAACGTCAATTTTTATCGAAAGCGTAAAAATTTATTTACTCCATCATATGATGGATCAATTAGGTAATTATAAATTTTACTTAGGCATTTTAAACTTACTATTAATTTAAACTTTAAACATTTTAACTGAATATGTTCAATATTTGCAAAATGATTAGAGTAGTTATCGTATTAGAGAGTGGAGTTCTAAACGGCGTTGAAAGTACAGTTATCTGTCGCCTTGTCTGCTGCTACACAATCACTGCTCGTCTCCATACGAAGAAAAATGTCTTCCAGACTTTAAAGCAGTAATTTTTCTGTTAGAATTTCAAGAAGGAAAGTAAAGAAACATTGTTCATGTATGAACCTAAATATTGAAGTATTTTCTCCTCATAAACACCCCACTATTACACAAACAAAGCATAGCAGTTATCACATAGTACACGTAGTGAGTGTGATAGTAGTGTATGAATAATCATAAATTCTTGGCTCTTGACAGTATCAGAAGTTATTGACTGCCGTATCACTTTAAGCGTGACTCAAACACAAAAAAATATACCCAGAACACACGCACGTGCACACTCACAACAGCTGCGCTGTATTTGCGTGGAAGCGCTCAGTCCTGGTGTTAGAAATGTATGATTCCGACTTTCTTAAATGCGATTACTAGGAAGAAATGTTACTTCTTGCCTGACCCAGTCGAAAGGGCAGTCTGGACCAAGCCAGGATCTTCATGACATCTTTTTTTCTGTTTACGTTGTTGCAGCTGCAATTTTAATTTTCTGTTTTGTTTCTTTGCATGTCAGAGCTTCTTGCCTTGCCCAGATTCAATTGTTCACATTAAACTTAATGTTAAGAAGTAGATTAGTACTTAAATGTTCAAGGGCTCCTTCCGAGGTGTCCCTAACAAATGTTCGTTGGTCTCTTTGACTGCTGCCAGTTGGCTTTAATGTTGGCTACGGCCTTTAAGATAAGTCTTGAAATCTTTGAGCTACTGCTCCTTAAGTTCTAAAATAAAATTCCTACTTTAAACATTCCAAAACGAACCTTAAAATCTCTAACCTTTTAGAATGCTTAAACCTTAATCTTAAATGCAAACCCTGGGTAAGGTTACTAACCCCAATTTTCCCTCTTTGACCCGGCATAATTGCCTCTTGATCGGGATTATTGTTCAAAGTAATGTCAAATGAAATTTCTGGTAATTTTTGGCTAATTGAAATAATCTGAAGTGATGAGTTAGTTTTCGTCATGTTCAATTAAGTATTTAAGAGAATGTTCTGTTTTATGACAGAACTCCCGTTGATGAACGTCGCACTTATCGTTGATGTGGAACCTTTAATGTTCTTCAATGTTCTTAATGAAGAAGAGCTAGCGACATCGTGTGTCTCTTAAGCGTAATCTACTCAACTGCTCTGGCTTCGATCCAACGTATTTCTTAAATTTCGTCAAAACGCTCCTAGACAAGCTTGCGGAAGCGCCGACGATCTTTTACTTTGAATAAAGTTTTGGCAGCTCCCGTCTTTGTAAGACTGGGATTCTACCCGAGGTCTAAGCGAGTGTCTAATCAATAAAATAAACTTGATGAATAAACGTGCTCGTTTCTTGATCTTATGATTCCCAACACTGGTTATAATTTTCTCTGAATGTACAGGATAGTAGAATACGTGTAGCTTAATAAATCATGTATCGTACATAGTATCAATTAAGAGAAATATTTTCGACGATGGAGTATATTAACATTATGGAAATGATTCCTAGGTGATGTTCAGCCCGCCATTAAAATTTGACTCAGTTGTGATTGAGACGTAGAGCAGCTCGGCTTCTCTGCATAGCAAACTGAACATTTTTCACGAAACCGAAATCATCGTGTGGCTTCCCTCATTTTCCGTCAGAAGTGAAACTTAAATTTCAACTTTTTTCAACGTTTTCACTCGAAAGCATGTTGGGAAAATTAAACGCGTTTTTGAGAAGCAATTACATGTTAAAAAACCAGTCACACAGGGGCGCCAGTCATATAGAAGTGTGTTGAAGTGTTACCCTTGAAGTTTTAGAATCTATCATGCTTTCAGAGCAGAATATCATATCATAACAGGAAAAACTGAATGGCCCACTCTCGAGATGCGACCCAAGTCTCATGTCGTCACACTCAGACATCAAAGTCTGGATGAGGAGAAATAAGAACAACTGCATTCAAATACAATTTTTGCCTAAAAGCACCAATACATTCATTTATTACAATAAAACGGCCGTTAAATGAGTGGTTTGATGATCTGACATTTTTTATGACGTATGAGAAATATCACTCCTGTTACGAGTTATATTTCATAACACGTTGGCTCTAGCACTGAACGAGGCACGGTGGTATTGAACATACATGATACTGGATTACCTGTGTCTCGTTGTGTCAGAATGTTCGTAGTGATAATTTCCTAACCTATTAATTGATTGATATTCAAGTTTTTCATGAGCGCAAAATAATCCCATATCATAAAAAGACATTTTTGGAAGAACTTACTGATGAGTCATGGGAAAAATCGTTCATAAAATTAATCTTTGTAACAGATTATGTCTAAAATACTGCGTATGAGATTATTATGATAAGCCCCGCAAAAAAGTACGCGAAATTATCAAGACGTATTTACTAAAGACTTAACTCATGTGCGATATGGACGAAGAAGTCGAGTCTCATTTATGCTTTCAGTATAAACAAGTTTTTTTATTTTCTCCCATCTCATTACTGAAATCATAGTGTTAAATTTTACCCTGTGTTATTATTGAAAACCGAGTGTAGACGGTGACAACCAAGCCAAAAGCAAGCAGGCACATATTATTTATTATTTTCATTTCAATTGTTGTTATTACTAGTGAATACGGTCCATCAAAAATGATGGATTCTATATTTTCCTTAAATTTATCTCACAGATATGGATGACAAGCAAATATATCCATCCTAATAGCACCCACGGCTAGAATATTCTTGCATTGTGCACAGGTGAAACTCGTATCACAGATACGGTCAATTAAGCATCCTTAAGAGCGTGACAGAGAGACAGACCGACCAAGTAACAACTGTGTATTATTATATAGTGAATCATTGTATTAGTTTGAGACTTCCTGGCCACAACAAAAGCAATTCCAAGAGAGCGAAGAGAAAGGACCATGAATATGGACTATTAAGAAGGGAAGAATCTAAGCACAAAGTGAGTTTCTACTCATGTTGTCTTCCGTAAAAAACAGCATATTGGGAAAGGAGAGGAAGAAAAGGCACAGAAGAGATAGCGAAGAAGGCGTAAAATATATTTAAACAAAAGAAACTACATAGTTGAGCACGAAAGATAGACATCCCGAAGTTCTGTTTAGAGCTGCTGAGGTTGCCTATAATACTCGTAGTACCTTCCCTAGGGGTGAAGTCCTTATAGCATACTGTAAAGTCTACAGTACTTGGGTTTGCCTATGGCATAGACAAACCTAAATAGCCTAAACTTATTGCTTATTTCATGTCCCCTGATGGACAATCAAACAACTCAAGAAGATTTTCAAAATTTCACTTGTATATCAATGTAAAAAGACAAACAAAGTTGTTATATAGTTGGATAAATTCTGCATTTAAGTATTTATGAAAATCTTCACTGCTGGCATTTCCTTCAGCATATTCCAAAGAATTCATATAACTACTGAACAATGAAGTGAAACTAACAGGTTTTGATCCTTGAAAAACTTGAACAAAACAACTTTCGAGCACTTCATTGCTAATCTTCAGAGGGAAAGTGGAAACCAGTTTGCTTTTCTCCTACTCCTGTTGCAGTTTTTAATGAAACTACGACTCCCGAAGCAGTAATCTTTTCGTGAAACTTAGAAAAGTAATAGGAGCAATCGGTTTGACACCCAATTCTGACGGCATTATTCATTGAGGGGAAGCATGGACACAACTTGCAGATAGCGGCGAGTAGCCTAGAAGACCACTAAGATGGTAAATGGCATTATACTTATGCAAAATTTTCCTTTCATGTCTAACTCAAAGCAAATGAGGGGATTTTACTTTGGACATGCATTCAAAACGTGCCTGCTTGTATTATTATAAAACTGCTTCAGTAAAGCAATATTGAAGGGTTTTCCGCTCTAGCTTACCATATACGAGCAACGCCGTGAAACATTTCAGTGCAACAAATTGCGAGACAGAGAAAGTTCCCTCGAGGCACTCATCAAGTGAGGTCACCTCAACCATCCAAACGCCACGCTCATTCCAGAGCACTTTCCTTCTCACTTTCGCCCAGCGGTATGAATGGCGGGTTGTGCAGGGGGGTTCCCGTCTATAAAGTTTATTTGGAAAGGCAAGCCTAACTTTCCCTCAGTAAATCAATGAACCATAAAAATTCTAACTATGTAAACACAAAACTGCCATAGAGAAGAAATACTATCAATTTTGATAATTTTAAAATTAACGATTGATTAACACTCGTGTTTTCTAGCGTCAGAAGAAGAAGTAGAGTATGAGCACGTAGTGTTTCCAAACCCCAGACTTTATTAGAAAATTAACCAAGAAAGTCGCAGGTTTTAAACTTCTCACGTACGAGCATTTCGCGGATTATTATAATTAATATATGTGGCATGGTGAATTAGAATACGTATTTCATTCAGCATAAATAGTTACTTGGTAAACATATTTTTAACACAAATTGTTGCAGACAATGATCACCTCTTCGAACAGAACACAGTTCTAAATGTATGTATACTATATACATTATACGCCATATGTTGCACTACGCACGTGTCGTATAGAACCCGCTCATATGTCCGTACTTCGCTGCTTGCAATTGCACCGTTGTTATAGCGAAATTTTAAGGGGAAATTCAAGTGAGCGAAACGTGAAAGGCCCATGACTTCAGTTGGTCCACCATAGTAATGAAGTTTCAAATTGAAAGTGGCGTTTCGCAAGGTGCTGCACTGTCCGTGCACGCATTTGTGGACAAAAATTGAGTTTCATCACCGGCTTACCTAACACATCGACGCGGTCATTTTGTTGCATCAGAGTCTTGTGCTGAACTGCAGTGCGTGTGTTCCGTCAATTAGCTATTCAAATAATAGCAAGTATTGACATTCCATGTCCGCTTCAGCAAAAGTGTTTCATGTTCTGCCTGAGGTGACGGAAGGGCGGAAAAGGTTGTCGGCTCTGCGTTTCAGACGTGTGTGTGTGTGGTCGGTGTGGCGAATGTAAGGTGCACTTTACTCAGTATACGTAATTTCAAATCGTGAATAAATAAGAACAATTTTATCAGGAATGTTGGTCACGCTTTCACGTTTCCCCCTTGGGGAAATGCGAACCTCAGAATGTGTTATACGAAATTATTCAACCTTAAATTTAAATTTTCGTTTTGTATTTAGGGGGAAAAATATTTTGCGCTGTATTTTTGGTTCTCTCCTTTTCACTGGAGTATTTTCAGAAAAAGCCAATAGGTTTGAACACCAAAAATGCAACCCCATTTTTTACGACAGCCTCATTCAAGCCACGTAACCGTTCACGTAAACGTATATCATTTAGTGCATTTGCTTCTTTCTTTGTGTATCTGAAGGATTAGTACAGCGAAAGTTTGAGAGGATGTAAAGTCTGTTTTACAAATACGATCATAATACCCTTTCAGTTCGTAACATTATCAGAGAATGCTGCTGTTATAAATTTACCAGCGCAATTAAGAAAATCAAGTCTCGTTTTGGGGTAGCGGAAAATTCTGCCCTTTTCTCATTATTCGAACTTGAAACCATAAGAATAAGTCGACACAGCTGTTTTCAAGGTCAGATCAGATGTCAGTTGTTCAGTTAAACTTCACATTTAATTAAATTACTCCATTTGATATTTTAAACACTTGTATACGGCCCATGAAAGAGAAAAGTTTCCAAGTCAATCATATGCGTCATCGCATGTTGCATGAATTCCACAGTTTCTAAAACTCGCACCTTCTGGATATACAGCGTTTATGTTATTCATTGCTGTTGTTGGATTGCTACCTTTGTGAAATTCATACGAAATTTAATGAACAGAATTTTACGAACTGATCTGACAGTAACCTTCTCGAATTACACCAACGAAAACTGCGATCCAGGAAGGTAACTGTTTTGTGTGTCATGGAAAATTTCGGCGCTCGGAGTTCAATTTTAAAAACCATACAGGACATCATTTCAGTGGCTGACATCGGACCCTTACAGTGAATGCTCAAAAGGTATTTCCATTGACGATTGGTCAAAATCTCCACCGATCAATTTGGAACCACTTCGAAACTTGAAATACAGATAAAAATAATTCCTAGGTTGTTCTTGAAATAGGTAAAACCGACGCACTATGGTTCCAAAAAGATAATGAATCTCGACTTACTTCTCGGATTTCTCAAAATCCTGCGCAAAATGTTTCCAGGTCAAGTATCGAAGAAGATCTAAAACCAGCAATAACTAACGTAAGCAATGTTCTATGGGGCAAGATTAAAATGAAATGGCAAACTTCCGAAAGAGACTTCAGAACTGCGCCGACTTTGGCCGTCGGAATTCAAGCAATAACAGTTTCAATATATTTTTCACTAACATTGCATTCAATGTACCCTATGAACAACTACACTGGGAATATTTTCTCGCATAACTAGTTTCTCGTTCATTAAACTGTAAGATCGTCGAATAATTTCCTCAAGTTCTGTTTTGACTATTTTTTTGGAAGTGATTTTTCTTAATATTGACTTTTGTACAACTGATCGTATTCACAATGCAGCATGCGAGAAGGTTAAATTTTGTCCTTTATCAGAACAAATATTAGAGTAGTGTGTTTTGCCCTATGGTATTACTAAAAGTAGAATGTGGACGGTAACCATCAATCAGCTTGGAAGCAATTTTTTTTAATGTTAATCACAAAAAGGAATACGGTGGAAATGATGAATATTCATTGGAAACATCGGTGCTCTCCGTGGTACAGTGGTTAAGGGATCGGGCTCGTATGCTGGAGTCGCTGGTTCGTATCCCGGCGCTGGTGCGGAGATTTTCCCCGTTGGGTATGAGGGAAAGATCAAGCACAATGCCCCACTCAACCCAGGTGTCGGAAATGGGTACCGGCTTTACGGGGGAACCGTCATGGTGTCCTATATATAGGGTTATTTATAAGACATTTGAAAAACCAATGCTTAGATCATATGTATCAGGCTTGATTGGAAATAAAGCATCCCAAAGATGCCGATGTTAACCTTTTAACATTGATGCATGAGCTTAACAATTCTGCTAAAGTAACTAACGTTGCTGAAATTATGGTGAGAGGAAATAAAGTATATTATATTGAAATTGATATTTACTAGCGCTATTTATTGATATCGAATATCTAAAAATTACACTCCGTTAAGTGATTTTGGTCCTTGAAATTTACAAGAATTCATCTGCACATGAATGTTCGTAGGGGTTCAAACTTCAAAAATCGGTGGTGTGAACAGAGATTGCATTTCCTCATGCGTTAGAGATTTCACATTTTTTATTTTCAAATGATTTTAGACATCGACTTAAGAAGTTATCGACAACGGTTGAGCGTAATGATTTTTAAAAGAAGCGACTCGGGAGTTGATGAAAAAGAGACGAGCTTCGAATAAAAATGGAAGTCACATTCTTAGCCGTTATGCATTAATTCTTGAAAATTTTCATTATATAGTACACAGTTGTTGTTTGCTTAGTAAGTCCGTCTCTCTTTCACGCTCTTAAAGATGCTTACCTATTGACCTTCTCTGTGGGATGAGTGTCACGGGAATGTTTTAATCACGGGTACTATTAGGATGGATATATTTATATTTGTTCGTCTTTCAAACCTGGAAAATTTATTTACGAAAATTACGAATCTTTTCATTTTTGATAGGCCGTGCGCACTAGTCTATATAATATCAGCTGATTAACACTTCCAAACTCCCTAGTATTCAAGTACGCTTCGGAACTGACCTTTGATCAAATATCATGTAATGTAGAAGAATGACAGGAGGATTTTTTTCCCTAATTTTACGAGCATTCATATCAAGAAGTTTTAAGGAACAAGCGTGTCTCTGTAGCAAAAAGAACATGCTGTACCACGCAAGCAATTTATGAAATTTTCTAGAGAAGCAATGCCGGTAGAAAACGTTTCGAGAATGAAAGACCAGGAAAGATTGTCCCGTAAGTCTAAACAAAACCCGAGGGCAATTCTAAAACAAAACCATGAAATTCATACATTGATGGTATTGATTTACAATCTAAAGTTTGCTAAACGAACATCGTTTGTTAGCACGGTCGTGAGAAATTTAAATTTATTCTGCATTGAAATGAAGATTAAATTTTAAAAAATAACAGCTGAACTTATGTTCAGCGTCGCCAGCTTGAGTTACGATCAAAATTCCAAAACTACTCGGATTAACATCGCGTAGCGTGGAGTAGCGGACGTAGAAAGCCGTCTAGTTAGCTGTACTGCAATCTTCATCAGCATCCGCAGCATCTCGTGGCGAGGCGCAACAATGACTCCATAATGCCCTCGTTGATATACGACGCTGCCTGCAAACATGGATTCACGCGCCATTGTGTGCAAAATAGCTGGACATTGGGCAAGTAATGATTTGTAACGAACAACACAAAAAGAAAAATGAATTTCAAAAACTTTTGCTATTTAGTTTAATTCACTTGACACCGTCAAATGAAAGTGAATCAAACTCGATTTATTGCACTTAACTGAGAGTAAATCTACAGAAGTTGTGAAGAAATGTTTCTATTTCGCCCC
Source organism: Morinoia aosen (assembly GCA_030386875.1). Taxonomy (NCBI): domain Eukaryota; kingdom Metazoa; phylum Arthropoda; class Malacostraca; order Amphipoda; family Talitridae; genus Morinoia; species Morinoia aosen. Next base: position 67,008,334 of record CM059564.1, on the reverse strand, counting down.
CGTCTGCGATTCTTTCAAAATGTTCAATAAATTAGCCCTTCCCTGAAATCCAGCGTAAGCTCCTACACCTAAATAGCAAATCTTTCAACACTTTTATCCTCATTCGTTGCCCTTTCTTTTGAAGAAAGCTCGGAAGTGAGTGCATATCAATGTACACTAATCATAAAGAAGGAAAAAATAAAAAACTCCACTACAAGTGTTCAGGCGGGGAATGAGAGTCTGTGAATTTTTTTCATTTTATTCACGTGAGCCGACGAGAGGTTAGAAGCTCAAAACACATGCAGTAAATTAGGGCGTTCATGAGTCGAGTTTTGCCATATTACCTCACAAAGCGTAGTGAAGAATAAAGGTTAAAAATATGCTGACATGGATGTAGCGACTGCCACGTATTATAGTATCTTTTTACTCGTAACCCTCCACAAGAATAGTTGAACTTAAATTCCGTACCTAAATATACGTCCGCATTGATTCCTTGACGTAGCAATAATATGACCTGTGCCAACCAACAACCCGCGAAGTACACCTTGCGGCAACGTTCACCAGTTGTCACCTTATGTAAAAATACACCTCGCACTAAACTAGATATCAGAACTAAAAAATGGTTAATGATTGGCTGGAGTTCTCTGGAGTAACAAAAATCTATCAGGTTTGGATCCCTTTGGCATGGGATCCAATTGCGAAAAATAACCAAGTCAATAATGATAACTACGAATTCGGAATAAACGCATCAGAAAGATCACGTTCTTAAACGAGTGTGCACTGCAAAAATTTCAAGCTGTGTTCTAAAACACCAAAATTCAAAATTGTCAGCGATTTCCTCTATATTAGTAAACAAAGAACCAAACACTACAAAGTGACATGAAAGGATGCATTGGATGTTCCATCAATCTACTGAGAACGACTAATAACAATTTCCCAGTCTGAAATCATGAACACTTTATAAAATACAATTTCAGTAACATAACTGAGCCTTAACACACTCAACATTGGGTTATTCTAGATAAAATAACTCATATAATTTCAAAACTGAAAGACTAGACCTATGAAGATCCATTAATAACTTTTTTTTTTGCTACCTAAGAAGTAAAACCATCAAAATGACCGTGCAGTCGAAGTGAGATCCCTGGAAGCCTGCGGGTGGGGGGCAAATGCTTAGCCGATTACATTTGCAAAAACTAACTAGCCTAGTATCACAAGCGACCGTTGCAAGGCATCACAATGACACTCAATAATCATATCATAAAACTCTAAAAACAAAATCTTGACGCACCCCATATTATTTTTCTTCAAACGAATATCATCAAACACACGTTGGCTCTTCATCCCCAACTTGAACAACTGAGTCGTAAAAAAATACTCTGCAGAAAACGTACATTTATGCTTCCAGAGACACGAGAATACTAGGCGAGATCAACGTTTTTAGCCCATGCACGGAAAAGGAACTCGCAGGGCATAAACTTGCACACAAGAATGTGGTTCACTAAGGCAAAATTGAGATGCTGTACTACTAGAGAACGAAGCGGTATTTTCTTGTGAACCTGTAGTGAAAGAACAATCTAAATGTTAATTAAGAGGCAAATTTCCTTAATTCGTATTATTAGCATGACGATATTAGATGCTAAACCACCATTTTTCAAACCATGGAAATAAGTTCATTAGTCTATGTTTTGAACTAAAAAAAAAGAGTAAGAAGAACATAGATCAATTAAAATAAAAAAAAACGTTAAATCAAACATGAAGGTAATAAAAACAAATAAAGTCAACACGTTTCCCTAACATGTTACAAATAACATACAATGGTGATCAGTAGTCAGAATCCGAATCATCGGAGTCTCCACGGCCACCTCCCCGAATAGTCTTCTTATTCTTGTTGTCGACGAGTTTGATGCCAGACTTCCTAGGCTTGCCAGCCTCGGGCGGGTGCATGAGGTCCCCGGAGTACTCGATGACGTCACTGCGCGCAATCCTCCACTCCAGCATCTCTGTGCTGAAGTCGTCCGTGTTGCCCAGGTCCGTGAAGCCCACCACAAAGTCCTTCGTCTTGCCCTCCTTCACGATAACGAGCGTCGGCAGCACACGGATGCTCAGGCGGTCTGTGAAGCAGCCACAAACGTTAATGAAAATTTGCCTTTAAATCTGCAGGATATTATGATGAGATGTACAAAAGAAGGCAACTTAAAATATTTAAGTAAGCTACATAACAGGATTCTGACCCGGTTGTGTATTTCTTGCCTGTCAGTAGTACAACAAATTGGAACAAAATCATTTTTAAGGTGAAAAAAGTAACAAAACACCAGTCTACACCTTTGATAAAGCAAAAAAATTCCAACTTTTTATGAAAAAAGATTCAAATACAAATTTTAAACCATGCTCAACACGAATGTGAAAGACTGTCCTCACCAACACACTGTCCAGAGGAATAAAATTGTCCGCAAAATTGTCACAATATAGCCATTGTCTACACACACATAAAATAAAATCAAGCTTTCTATTTGATGGCAATAGGAGTATATCATTTTTCTAAAAAAACACTTCAGCTGCTTGTGGCTTATAACTGACAGGTTTGTAGGCTACAGTTCAACATTTTGCAGCTGAACAATTATTTTTACATCAATTGCAAACGACTTGTTTTCAAGTATAGGATAAAAATTCACCATCCTACTAAGCTGAGATTGTCAACCAGTTCTTACCGCTTCAATACGTCAGACATTGAATGACTATTAGATGTAACATAACTACCCACTCTTTGAAATGTTAAGCAACTTTTTACTGCCTTTCAAACAGAAGATTTAGGCAAAACATACCAACATGAAATACAGCTAACACTGAAATTAAGAACATGCACATCAACTCACTTGTAAGAAAAGGGGACTTCTCTGCATTTATCTTGCAGAACTTGGTTTCGATATGCTTCTTGCAAAGCACCGCGAAGTGTTTGTCTACAATCTTGCACCGGTCAAACCCCTCCCTGTAGAAGTGGCACACAACATTCTCAGACTTCTTTGTGGTCTCAAAAAACTCTTTCTCCTCGCTCAACTCCTGATATTCGCCGTGACCCTGTAAAAGGAAGAAATTTGAGGCAAGCAGAATAACACACCAAGACCTGGGAACCATATACTTCACGAAAGACATAAAAGAAACTAGCACCATTGAGTGCAAGCCAAATTTGATGTTAATTCATTTATTGGTCATAGCATCTAGTTATAAAAAAAAATACTCACATTGCTAATCCATTCGTTTTTTTTTAAAGCTCTTTTTCTCATAGCTGCCATGCGCTCTCTTCGGATCTTCTCAAGCTCATCGCCATCAAGGTTGTCCAAACGCTCAATTTCAGCATCAACCTGGCTCTCAATGATCTGAAAATAAAATAGAAAAGTATAATAATAAGTTATCTTAACACGTTATAAATACATTTAGACCTGACAGACAAAAATGCCTTTACTACTTTCATACTGCAAATGAAAATACAGTAAAACTAGATTAAATAATTGCATGAGAGTTGAAGCAGTATGTGTTTCAAATTATCATTGATGGCCAAAATTGTGCAATCAATAGCAAATCACACTTGCAAACGCTATCAAAACCCTCTACAATTCGATCACTTTAATCTACATACATACCAAGTTAACAAGATGCATACAATGGGCTTTCAAGAAAATGTTTGTAGTCAGAGAAAGAAAAGCCTCTTCTAAAATGAAAAATTAGGCTGTTAAAGTAAACACAAGCTCCCTCTTATTTACATATCAGCCCCATCTCATAGAGGAAGTAAAAAACAATAGAGAAAAACAGTTTGTGTATGGTACATCAGATTTATGAATACCATCAGGAACTCCAGATATAAAATCCATATTCCCAGAGACAATTAACATACAGACAAATACCTAAGATTAATTTCAGCAGATTGCAATGAAGATCATTTTGTATTGAACAGCCAAAGGAATTGCGCCAACAGAAATAGTTCATGCAAGGGTCACTGATGAATAAATTAACAAGTTAACCGCCCCGTTTACCACGGGTGGTACATGGAGGGATTTTTCATAATGCTGCAGACCGACCTGTAGTCACATGATAAATTTTTATAAATACTTACTCAAAGCTAAATGAAGGCCTGATCCACATAATTTTTGCTATTTTCAAAATTTTTTACTACAATTGACTTTAAATTTAAGTTGATAATGAACTTTAGTTTAACCCATGGCATTAATGTGTTAAAGCCCTCACAAGCATCCAACTCACCTGAGATGCCATGGCCAGTTGCTGACCCAACATGTCAGCAGAAACATTAGCCATTATGATTTAATTTATAGCAAAACTTTCTGAAAGCTGCAAATAAGAATTAAAGATAAAAAATTCAAACATTAGCAATGATGCATAAAATTAGAAAAAATAAATTGATAAAAGGAATATACATGAATTATCATATCACTACTGGCGATACAAAGAAACGTGAGTTTTTTGTCATCATTATACTTGCATGGTTCAAGTACTCAAAATGTTGAATCTTTCAAAAATTGCAGCTGAAATTATATGAAAAACATTCATATTCCATTTTTTCAACCATTATCACTTTTAATGATATTTTAAACTTATAAAAGATGCTAGGAAAATAAATAAAACAGTAGCCTATTCAAAGGATAACAAAAAATTAAATAGTTTCACCTGTATTAAGTATTACAAGAAATTGGCCAAGTTTAAATTTGGCATACAGATAAGCCCCAAATTATTTATACCTTTGTATTATTCTTAAATATATAAAATAGGTTATATTCTTTTTAATGCTTAACTAAGATTTTTGAAGATGTTCTCGAGAGAAATGAAATATCATAATTTTATGAAATTATATTTTAAACTAATTATGAACAAAATAGCATAAGCACCACATTTATTTTTATTTGTGCCCAACACAATAAACTGTTGCAAAGCCCTTATTTTTGTTAAATACCTTCAGACATTTTCCATAGTTCTTGCATTGCAGGTTCTTGCATTGAAATTTTCTTAAACAAGGCTCAATCAAATTATCACAGAGAATTTTGATACATTGATCTCACTTCATGATTTCTACAATGCTCACAAGCATAACAGTTCTATTGGCAAACGACACTAAATATTTGACTTTAGTTATCATGTTTCACAGTTGGAACTGCATTTTTAAGCATAAAGCTCCACCTCTTTTTAAAAGACAAAAGAAGCGTCCCTGTGGCATAAAAGTTCTATCTTCATCTAATCTGACCACAGAACCAAAGACCAGAAGCCTAGTTTCTCCATTGTTTGTGGCAAAGCTTATCAAACTTAAATGTGTTTATCTGAATAAATAGGGGGTTTCCTTGGTTTGCATCTTTTTAGACCTTCCTTTATAAGCATTCTTTGCAGTGTTAACCGTGAAAATTAAATTTCCTCCATACTTAAATTCTGCAATAACTTTTTTTAACAGTTCTCAAACCTATGTTGACTTCTTGAACTACTTGTCTAGGCAATTAAAGTGAAAGCCTCTCTTTTCTTCCTTGTCCTGTAAACTTAGGTGCTAAGCTTTTCATGCTTCTTTACAATGCTTTGAGCTGTGAATATATGGGATATCAAATTGCTTCAAAATTGATCAATAGCCACTGCTATTCTTGTAAGCATCAACAGTCTTTCCTCCTAACTTGGTGATGAGCTCCTATTTCTTTTCCATATTATCTTGCCTGTTGGTTTAATTGAAAAAAAGAGTTTCACAAAAATTTATGCCACATAACTGTGTCAATACGTATCTTGGATGCCTCACGGAAATTAAAAATTCCATTACAAAGAATCACTCAAAGAGCCCATTCAAAAACGTTTTACAAGAATGACATTCTGCTTGCTGATGCGTTCATTTAGAGTTATTTAACTTTGAAATTTTTGTCTTCTATAGCAGTTGCATTATGCGCTTGAGCCATTAGAGTACGCTTGGGTACTTTGTATTGTATTTTTTGCTAACCCCGCGGAGCCTGAACCCACTTCTAGGATGTTTTAGTTGAAAACACAATGAAGGTTATAACCAAACAATATCAGCAAGACTGTCATCACTTTTTGTGATGACTACAGATTTTGGAACTGATGTAAACAAAGTCTTCAGCCATCCAGTCTTGCTAATATTTTTGGGTTATAACCTTTATTGTGTTTTTAACTAAAACATCCTAGAAGTGGGCTCAGGCTGCAAATATTAAATTACGCAATATATTGCAAAACCAATAACTTCTTCCCTGCTGGCGTGCTCGTTGCGTTGTTGGAACGCTCACTCCTTTGGCGCCCCAAAAAAATTTCATGAGCTCCGCTCCTATAACTTCAAAGGTAAATAACTTTAAAATAACGCATCAGCGAGCAGAATGTCATTTATATAAAACTTTTTTAAATGAGTTCCTTTACTGATTCTTTGGAACGGAAATTTTAATTTCCGTGAGGCACGTATAATACATATTGATTTATAAGTGTTGTAGACAACTCAACACAATGCTTGAATATCAGCATTATTGAATTAAATTCATATGTTACAACATTTTCATTACTAAAATAGTTTGGTTCACTATAAGAGATGATTATAAAAATATGGGCCAATATTGAATTTAATGTTGTCAACAAATTTAATAATTTCGTAGGTATAGATAGGTAATATAGTCGATTTTAAGATGTTTTACAGGAATGACAATGTGCCCGGAAATGCTTGGTTTTGGAGAAATAGGATTAATAACGCCAGGTAAGAATAGCATCAACGGCAGTTTCGATATGGCTCTTCCGGCGTTTTGCAGACGCGGACCACGCCAAGTTTTTTGGCGGGAGTCATCGGCCTCGGTATGGTTGAGTTAAATTAGGAGGTAAATCTGAAGGATATGTCAGTTATCGATTTTCCACTTTTTGGTGCCTGAACCTAATTATTTGAATCAAAATAAACAAGTTTTCTTCTATGCACTTTCCGTCTCAAATGAGTATTTTACGATTTATAGCGGTAAGTTTAGTTTCGTCTTTGATGACGAATGCACTCGAATAAACAGCTACTCATCGATTTTCGAATTTTTGTTGCTTGAATCATGGTAATAACATCAAAATAAACAACTTTTCTTCTATACACTTTTTTCGTCAAATGAGTATTTAACAAGGTATAGCGGTAGGTTAGGTTTCGTCTTTGGTGACGATTGCGCTGGAAGCGAGTGCGCATTGCAGTGTTGCTGTCCGACGTGCTCCTTGAATTACTGGCCGTTTCAAACACTGGAGTTACGGTAAGTCATTTACCGCTATAACTAATAAAATACTCATTTGAGACGGAAAGTGTATAGAAGAAAACTTGTTTATTTTTACCTAATTAACTATGCTAAGGCTTCGAAATTTACAAAATCGATAACTGACATATCCTTCAGATTTACCAATTAAGATTTTTAGGCTTACTTAGGTTAGGATACTTAACTAAATTAATGGTAAATCTGAAGGAGATGACAGTTGTCAATTTTCCACTTTTTGGTGCCTGAACCTAATTAATTGAATCAAAATAAATAAGTTTTCTTCTATTCTTTTTTCGTCTCAAATGAGTATTTTACGATTTATAGCCGTAAGTTTAGTTTCGTCATTGATGACGAATGCGCTGGAATAAACAGCTACTCATCGATTTTTGAATTTTTGTTGCTTGAAACATGGTAATAACATCGAAATAAACAACTTTTATTCTATACACTTTTTTCGTCAAATGAGTATTTACCGAGGTATAGCGGTAGGTTTGGTTTCATCTTTCAAGACAGAGCGCTGGAAGCGAGACGCCATTGCAGTATTGCCATACAACTCGATCAAAGAATTTCTTTCCGCTTCAAAGACTGGAGTTGCGGTAAGTCATTTACCGCTATAACTAATAAAATACTCATTTGAGACGGAAAGTGCATAGAAGAAAACTTGTTCATTTCGATCTAATTAACTATGCTAAGGCATCGAAATTTACAAAATCAATAACTGTCATCTCCTTCAGATTTACCAAATTAACTTTACCAAACCTAACCTTACCTATCGTTACGTCAGAACCGGATATCTGCTTATTTACCTCTCCGTTTGTTCAATTTTATAAACGACGTTCCTATAATTTCAAAGTTAAATATCTCCAAAAATAAGTATTTCCGGGCACATTGTCATTCTTGTAAAACGTCTTGAAATCAACTATATTCCCTATCTATACCTACGATATTATGAAATTCGTTGACAACATTAAATTCAATATTGACCAAAATATGGACTAGTTGGTAAAATTTCATGAAAGCTAATATTTCCAATAAACATTGCAGCCAAAACTGAAACAGCTTTTAACTACAATTTTCAGAAAAATCTGTTCTGGTTTTTTAAGCATTGGTAAGTGACTAGTGATAAAATATTAATTTACAATGAAATGTGTATCTACCCAATTTCACTAGACTGCAGAACTGAATAACAATAAATATCAAAGAACATAAAAATGCTAATAAAGTGGACTAATTACAACTCTAGACATGATCATTTTGCATTTAAATACAATAATTTGGACATTTTAGAAATTGCTGAATACACAAGAAAATATGGTAAATGTTGAGGACTTGACCATAATCGATTTTCCACTCTTTGATCAATAAAGATTGTTGACGAGACGAAAATAAACAAGTTTTCTTCAATGCACTTTCTGGTGGAAATAAGTATTTTAGAAGTTATGGCATTAAATGAGTTACCGCAACTCCAGTGTTTGAGGCGGGGAAAAATACACCGCGCGGTCCGACGTGAAAGTAAACAGGCGTTCCCGCACGCCAACCATGCCGAAGAAGAGCAAACCCCCTATTACAAACGTAAAGAGGTTGGGTCGTGAGGGGTAGCAACAGTTCTTTTAGTGAAAACTCTAAAACTAAAAGAACTGTGGCTACCCCTCACGACCCAACCTCTTTACGTTTGTGATAGGGTGATGCACACTGGAGTTCCGGTAACTCATTTAACGCCATAACTTTTAAAATACTCATTTCCACCGGAAAGTGCATTGAAGAAAACTTGTTTCTTTTGATCTCATTAACCATATTTCAACATCGGAAATTTGAAAATCAATTATGGTCAAGTCCTCAACATTTACCGAAAATATAAGAAGGCCCTAACTGCTGAACTTGAAAAGTAATCTGAAAATAATGGTAGGAAATTAAGTTGTCACACATAGAGTAAGAATTAATTGTTCATCCTAAAGCGGCCCATAGACGATCAATTTTATTGTCAATATAATTGACAATGATGGAATATTGACAATTTAATTGATCGTCTGTGGGCTTGATTGACGACCGTCAATTAATTGACTTAGTGGGCAAAAATAATTTCATCAATATATTGAGTCAATGATATTGACAATAAAATTGATCGTCTATGGGCCGCTTAATATAGGATTTTCATGCTTCGAATTATTTTCATGAAAATACCACGCAACAAACCACACTGTTACTAATAGCAAGTTCATTGCTTATCTCCAAACCTTTCACACACTCATGACTCATCCCGTCCTACTCACTACTCGCGGGAATTACAATTTACAAGCTGTTAATTTTCTCCGGTATAGACCCACTAAGTTTTAATTTAGTTTCAACACATGATCAGGCGCGATTATACCTCTAACCATGAACTGAAACCAAATACAATATATACTTTTGAATTACCATACAGTAATGTGATGTATAAAAAAGGGATTCAATTACAGCGTGAAGCTATACCACGGTATATCGTGAGATAAATAGTTACTGCTATTCTTACGGCAGTTGCTCGCCTGATAGTTTTCAGATAGGACGTGTTTTTCGCAGGCTAGCAAACGCTTGTTAAATACGCTCTTATATTGTGAAATAAAGTCGTAACCCATTTACAAAAATGATTTATCAATTTTTAGAATCTCTCAACAAAAAAGGAATCATTCTCGCTAGCGCATCACCGAGGCGAAAAGAAATACTGGAGACTTTGGTAAGCGTAAATCGTAAACTTGGACAGTCTCGTACTATCAATTACGTTTCCGTCTTTCTAACTGTAAAAGTGTTTATGTTGGCTTGAGTAGCTATGTAAATTATTGATAATATATAACTTGTTTTCCCTGTGATATTATGTGCTTTGCAGGTGTCAGGGAAGAGTTGTCTGCACTGACCTCGAATGAACTTATTTTTTACCTTGTTCGGTTTTTTAGATTTTCATAGGCCGGAGCAATTTGTTCCATCGGTTGTACTGTCAGTCTTTTTTGAATAACACATATTCGAATGATATTCTCATTTAGGCTATTTGAGCAACACTTAGGCTGTGCTGTTAGTAAACTACTGCATTTGCGTTACCAATGAACGCAAAGTTAAAAAGTTAGCACGAAGAACGTAATTGAAATTTATTTCAAAACTTAGCCTAGTATTTTTCTTATTTTTTAACGCCATTGATGTGGTTACAGCAAAGACCAATTGAATGGTATTTATTTAAATTAAATATAAATATTTTTAATTTCTTTAGCACAGTGCAATTCAGTGATCATTAACGCAAAATATGCAGTATGATCCCGAATACCTCGAACTAGCATATACCATTAATGTAATGCGGCTTATTCTTTTGGGAGATAGCAAATTCAACGGATTGCTGTCGATCAGTGTAGAAGAATGGTATAAGTTCAAGAGAATTATAATAGCAATTCCTGATGTTTATGTTTATTTTCGCATTTTTGCATGCAGTGTCTAAGGAGTGTTTCAAAATTTCAAAAATTATACACCTCTAGCTTGTGGTGTAAAGATGGGAGGGCGTGGTGCAAGATCGCTCATTTCTGCTAGGTGCTGTTGACGGCAGCCATCCCTCTTATTAAGTTTTAAAATAAAAATAAGAATAAACGGACATGGTCTGAAACAGTAACTGTCATTCGACTGCTTTAAACTGAATTATGATGAATTTTTTGTAAAAACTTACTGATTTCAAAACCTTTGCCACTTGGCATGCGTGAGGCATTTACCGATGATAGAAAGAAAATAACTGGCAATTCGGTTGCGTGTATTACATGTATTCACTTTTGCGAAATAATGAATTCAAATTTGATACTAATTGCCTGAATTAATTTTATGAGCACAATTTCTCCTTTTCAGATGAAACTATCAGCATTTATACTTTTTATTGTGCGTCTTATATGGTAGTGCGCCTCGGGTTTCTTCTAATTACTTTTTTTACATATTATTTTTAGTTAGAGTTTCTTAGCTAGGTGCTTAGAATCTGGTGATATCGACATAGCGTCAAACTACAGACCAATCAGTCTCCTGCCTGTTATGTCCAAAATATTAGAAAAAGTAATAACAAACCAGCTCTCGTCTCACATAGACGAGTCACATCTACTGCATCGCAATCAATATGCTTACAGGAGGAATACCAGTACTCAGGACGCCCTGTTAAACATAACAGAAAAAATTTACAAAGATATTGACCAAAAAAAATTAACTCTCTTACTATTGCTTGATCTCTCCAAAGCTTTCGACAGTGTTGAGCATAAGAAACTTCTAAAAAAAATTTCAAACCTCAGAATAGACACTCAGTGGTTTGAAAGCTACCTACGAAACCGCTCTCATGCAGTGTGCTTGAATAACAAAATGTCATCATTCATACCAAATAACTTTGGCGTTCCTCAAGGTTCAATCATCGGCCCACTCCTATTTTCAATTTTCATCAACGATTTCCCCACCATGCCGGCAAACACAAAAATCTCAATGTATGCTGATGACGTACAAATTGCCATGACAAGCTCAACAGCGGATTTAACAGAAACACAAGCCAACGCTGAAAACCTTCTGAGAAATCTGAAATTGTGGTATGACCATAATGGCCTCAAACTTAACGCAAGTAAAACGCAATGCATTATTTTTGGATCACAGAATGCGACTGAAAATTTACCACCATTCCAGCTAACATTTGGAGACGATACAATTAAACCAGTCGATAAGGTTAAAAATCTGGGTGTTTGGTTTGACAAAAATATGACTTTCAATTCACACGTCGAAACAATGTGCAACAAAATTAACGGAACCTTAATGTTCTTTCATCGTATAAAGAACACACTTGACGAAAAATCTAGATTATTAGTGATTCAGTCTTTAGTTTTATCGCGTCTGGACTACTGCAGTCTTGTGTGGGGAGACTTACCTAAATGTCGTCAGGAAGAGTTGCAAAAATGTGTAAACTTCGCCGCCAAGGTGGTATGCAAAGGAAATTTTAATAAATACGATCATGTCACCCCTCTTTTAAGAAAACTCGACTGGATCCCAATACCGAACAGATTCATGATCCAGAAAGCTCGACGAGTATTCTCCTCTCTGTACCTCCCCCAAAGTAATGCAGAGGTGGTAAAATTTTTTCCATCTAATATCCCAAACGAAAGACCAAACCGGAGGAACGATGTTTTAGTCAGTTACCGTTCATCTAACGTGGGACAAAAAGCTCTCTCAGTTTCTGGAGCTTTTTTGTGGAACAAGCTTCCCCAGCATATCAAAAACTCTAAAACTGGAAAACAATTTAGAGTAAATGTGTCACGTCATTTTACATCTCTGTCATAGGGCCTGCAGCATCTCGGTGTGAACTTCCCATCTATCAGAAATTTTAATTTTTCCTGAAATTTCTGTTAGAAATTTAGAACCTATTTCATTTTACGTTTGCTAAGCGATTCGTATATTCATCTTACTTATTTCTGTCGACAACAATGAGCACCACAGCCGTCAGTTCAGTGCAGCAGAACGAACGTTCTTTCCATAATTAGGAGTATTTCCTCATCTTTATTTTGTTATTTCTTTCTCTTTTCTGTATTAATATTTAACGTCCGTATGACAAATATACCATGAAATACATTTTGTGTGTACACCAATAAACAGGTTTATAGACGTGAGGGTTGTGCAAAGTTTATAATGAATCAAATTTTTGGCTAACGTTGTCTCGCTATTTCAAAATCATTCTCGAAGATGTTTTCAATCGATTTTCGGCTGAGCTGGAGGGAAAGGGGTAATTTAAGCATTACATTTAGTCTTTTTCTTTTTTTTTTTTCTTTTCGTGCGTTCAGCGCACACTAGCACTGAACTTTCAAATCGGAAAAAACTCTAAATTTCTGTAATCAAAATTATCATTTTGGATCAAGGCCTAATCTTCCTATATGTGCCAATTTTGTGAATATTCTCCACTCAGATGTGATATCCGGCCACAATGTTACTCCATTTTATCCCACGTACACATGTCCCTATAATGCTGAAGAGTTGTGTTGCTTCTTGACTATAATCTGATTTTTCTTAAAAATTTCAGTGAAGAAATTAAAAAACAGCTCATTTTTATGTTTTTCGAAGTCTTCTCTTCCTTTTAGTTATTTTTTTTGCGAAAAATTTCTTAGGATTACAGTGAGCTCAGCTGTCATTTTCTGTGTAGTAGATGGTAGGTTGCTTCTATCTTTTATGTTATATATGTATTTTTTTTTTTTTTTTTTTTTTTTCTAATATTTTATTTTCAATAAGTTTATAAATTAATAAGTGTGTGTACGTGTAGCTATTAGACCGTTATGACGGTCTAATATGTCGTGAACGTGGTTTCTCATCGAAGCCGAAATCGTAATTTTCATCATACATTTATTCATCGTGCGATTTTCAGGGGGCAATTCTGTAATCTGTAGATACATATATATACCTATAGGTATATATATGTATCTACATAAATAGATATACATGTTTCTATTTCATTTCTTTACGCAAAAACCATTCGGTTAATAAATTTTATTGCAATTGCGAAATGATTCAAAAATAGATCTAGCACTTCCCCAGAGGGCGTTTCTGTGAATCGGATTAATGTCATATATAATTAATGAAATAAAGTGCAATTTGAGCATATGAATCGTAGTAAAATTATCTTTCTGTCCGTGTTTTGTACAAGCTATGAATTTTGATATTGAATATATGTTTGTTTACCCATTTCTACCAATATTTTGTAGATATTTGTCAATCATGAGTGGTAACCGGCTTACACTGTATCTCTATTTTATCCCATGTACCCATGTCCGCATGATGTGGTGAATATCGAGAAGATACGAAATATGTTTTTGGTGGTGATAGGGCTTTGCATATTTTTTAGGGCATATTTTTCATTTCTCATTCAACTACCCTTGACAGAGATAGACTATTGGCAAGCCACGTGTGGTTTGTCTATTAGTACGCCTCGTATATTTTGTCTATTAATATGCCTCGTATGGTCTATCTATTTTGTACACCTCTGATAGCTTGTCTATTAGTACACCTCGTATAGTTTGCCTATTATTATTATGCCTCGTATGGCTTATCTATTTGTACACCTCGGATGGTTTGTCAATTAGTACTCCTTGTATAGAACTTTTGTTAGACTACTAGCACACCACGAATGGGTCTGTCTATTAGTACGCCTCGTATATTTTGTCAATTAATATGCCTCGTATGGTCTATCTACTTGTACACCTCTGACAGTTTGTCTATTAGTACACCTCGTATAGTTTGTCTATTATTATGCCTCGTATGGCTCATCTACTTGTACACCTCGGATGGTTTGTCAATTAGTACTCCTCGTATGGAAAATTTGTTTTAGGATGCCCTATATTTAAGAAACTTTTAAAAGCCAATATGTTGGCATGTATCTCATGTGACAATTTGGAAATAAACATTTTTTCTTTTTCTTTCTTTTTTCTTAGTCTTGCTCTCCATGGCACAGCGGTTAAGGGATCGGACTTGTATGCTGGAAGTCGCGGGTTCGTATCCCAGCGCTGGCGCGGAGATTTTCCCCGTTGGGTATAAGGGAAAGCTCAAGCAATTCGATTGATATTCTCATTTAGGTGTCGGAAATACCTCACTCCGACACCCACAATACCCCACTCAACCCAGGTGTCGGAAATGGGTACCGGCTTTACGGGGGAACCGTCATGGTGTCCTATATATAGGGTTAGTTATAAGACATTTGAAAAACCAATGCTAAGATCATATGTATCAGGCTTGATTGGAAATAAAGCATCCCAAAGATGCCGATGTTAACCTAACCTAACCTTGGACAGTAACACTTGAGAGGAAAAGATGTTTTACTACTCTAATCTTACATTGCCTCAAAGTTTTTTAGTTGCATGAAGATATTATTTCGGATAAAAATCAGTGATGTGACTGGGAACGATGTCATAAAAAATGACGTAATGGAAGACATGTGTATTAATAACTTTGCGTTGTGGTAAATGTATGCTTAACGGTTCGAAGTCAGCATATGTTTTCAATAAGTGCGTGTGATACTTTTACAAACAATATATACAAATCCATAATCATTGGGAAACCGAAGAACTTTTGATTAAATATAAAATTTCGTTATTTAAAACGATCATTTTCATTAATTAGTTAATGTTCTGTGCTAGTTATGCTTTTCAACATCAACGTCACATGAAACTGTAATGCTTTCAAAGGAAAAATTTGCTGTAAAAAAAACTAGACTAACTCTATGCGTTGATTTGTAATGTTCTTGCTAAGCTGTTATTTGATAACTATAGAACTTTCGAATTTCACGTCGTGATTTGAGTATTGAATGTTCTTCATGGGGTTAGGTTTCTACCACTCAAGTCCCGCTAGGAACGTGCAAGATGAGGAGAATGGGTGTGCTCCATAATTTCAATATTTTGTTGATTTCTGGTAGATGTCAAAAGGCTGAACCATAGCGTCAGATTGAGAGAAACTAAGTAAGTTTCTAATAATAATTATTCATTTGCACGTTTTCTGCGAAGGGACACGCCGCTGGTCACCTGAGAGGTTTATTATAATGCTGCTGACCGACTTGTTGTCACTAACTCAATTTTTATAAATACTTGATAAAAGCTAAGTGAAAGCACGATCCAGTTAATGTTTTTTTCAAAATTGCTTAGAACAATTGTCTCTGAATTTGAATTGAATATTAAACTTCAGTTTAGCCCATCGCAGGAAACGTGTTGAACTGATGTACTGTTTGAAATGTTCAACTAACTATTTTTCAAAATTGCATTCATCTGCCACGCGTGAGACTAAGAATTTTTTTACTTTTTTGAATTTTTGGTTTATCTATCGTTTCAGGGTTTGAAATTTCGCGTCGTCGCCTCGGACTTTGCAGAAGATTTGAAGCAAGACAGCTTCTCTCATCCAAAAGACTATGTTGTTGCTACAGCCGCGGTCAAGGCTGAAGAGGTGAGAATAATTTTACCAGTTTATTAAAATATTAGTTTAAGGCTCCCCAGAAACTAATAAGCGATCTCAATGGAGTGGAGAGAAGGGACTCTTTAGTATGGGTTGCAAAGAACAGAAAATCGATGCACGAGGTGTGTTCCCACACACGATTCCTTGCGTATAAAAACTGAAAATTGCGAAGGAAGAGGAAGAAAAGGCAAAGAAGAGGAAGTGGAGAAGTTATTGAAAATGGAAGAAGTAAAGTGGGCACGGAATATGAACGTTCCGAAAGCCTTTCTTTGGCTGAGGTAACCTAGCAATACGGTAACACATTAGGTGACGCCAATCTGCGTATTACAGGATATAATTTGATCAGAGCAAAATCTGGTACTAGTAGGTACGTGAAATATATATGAGAAGAAAAAACGAAAATTAATTTGGAATTTACACAGCTAAAATGACTGAACTATTCAATCTAAATATCAGAGATTTTTATTGTGTCAAGAACAACACTTTTTGAGCTAGGAAACTCATTTTTATAATTAACGTTGGCATTGGAAAGTCACCAATCAGAAACTGCTGTTGCTGATTTTTCTTGTTAAAAAGTGAAAAAACTCCTTTTGTAATTGCCTGGCCAGGTGCGGACGCGACTGTGCTCGCCTGATGCGCCAGAAGCCCCACCAGACCTGATCATCGCCTGCGACACGTGCGTCACGCTCGACGGCACCATCTATGGAAAGCCGAGGGATGACGGTCATGCCACTGAAATGCTCAAATTGTGAGTTGGAGTTCGCATGGTTGCTCCCAATTTAATCTTAGAATCGCTACCGTGCAGGGAATATATTTGTTTTGAATTGATCGCATGATTTATATTTTGCCAGCAGCATCAGTAGGCAAGAGGATGGTCGAAAATGTATCAGATCATTGCAACCTAGGTAACGATGATTATCGTAAACTGGGTTTCGATATCCGTTTACTTTATTAAGAAAAACTTCTAGCTTCGCATGTAACTTACCGAAATGCACGAGGGAGTTAATTTTGTTGAATTATTACTCTAAGACTTTTCAAAATAGTCGATTATTCCAGATATTGTGTTGCTCAAAAGGTGAGAATTTCACTATTCTCTGGTCTATCCCCATAACTCACACTCAGGTTCGACAGGTTTGGACTATGGTTCTTTGCATATTAAAGTAATGCATAGAAATTGAAACTTCTACAGGTCCTCGCTCAACTAGGTTGTTAATGCACCACTTAACGAAATTCAAGCAGAGTGAACGAGCTATGCTCTGCTCTTTAAATTGAGGTAACGCGGGCGTATTGAGAGACCGACGTTCCTTTCCAGGTGGAGTGGACGGACACATGAGGTCATCAGCGGCGTCAGCCTGCTGGCGCGGCTCACTTCAGACGCGTGGCAGACGCTGAACTTCAGCGAGACCACGCAGGTCACCTTCCATGCCCTCACGCAGGAGGCCATCGACGCTTACGTCAAAAGTGGGGAGCCGCGGTGAGGATTTTAAGCTTAGCATACTATTTTAGCTGTAATTACAGTGTGGTGCCATGTTTACACATTGGAACCCACGCATTGAGCTGCAGTAAAATGCTGTTGCACTTTCAAACAGTTGAAATAGTTAGAGGCTTAGCTTGGAAATTATGGGCAGAAGCTTACTTGTAATGTCATCAAATAAACACTTGGACCACGACGTGAGCCACTGGTGGTCACGAAGAGGAGTTTCATAATGTTGCTGACTGGCCAGTAGTCACATACTCAAATTTCATAAATACTTTATCAAAACTAAATGAAGGCACGATCCAGTTTATATTTTTTATTTAAAAATTGCTGACTACAATTTACGTGTACTTGAAATTTGAGTTAGATATTGAACTTCAGTTTAACCCCCCGCGATCAACGTTAATGTAAGTTAGGAGGAAAAGTGAGAATGTTCGAATAGGAACGAACTAATGGCATGCATATGCATGTCAAATGCTTCGAGTTTTTTTAGCTGGTTAACTCAAAGAACATCTGCACCACCGACAAATAATTTGCAAACTAACCTCTTTTATCAAAGTTTTATCAAACTGAGAATCACGTTGTTCAATAGTTGGTTATTTTTTGGAAAGTTGAGATAATCATGCAATTCTAATATTATCAAGGTTAGCAAAAAAGGCTGAATGTTTTGGAATAGTATTGATATCACATTCGATCTTTGAATCTAGCAACATGTTACCTTGAAAATATAACTCTTAACCCAACTTCATTGAAAGAAAGTAGTGACTTCGAAAATCCTTGTCACCACGATTTCAGGATGTTATGGATGGAGTGGAAAATTCTTGTCTTTAGACCTGTAATTATACCCTCGACTGACAGAAAAACTGATGTGCTGTTAAATTTCAGATCATCAAACAAAATATTAGACGGTAAAATTCGCTGATCCAGCGTGTTTGTGTCTGCTGCCTACCCTCTGAAATTCGTGAAGTTTATCGAGTGAACAGCCTGGTCAGACCTAGGGTTATCTTTAAAGTCTTATCAGTCTTCAGATAACTTCAAAATATGTCACTGCCGAAAGTTGACTACGTTAGAATTCTGCTAGTGCGATAATATCGATTCAATGAGCACCGACCACGCAAAATCCAGAACGTCAAGGGCTAATGCTGCAAGCAGAAAATCTCGTACTAATATTGTAAGGGTTGAAGTTGCACGGTCTTAATATTAGAAAACCTACCATACTGTGAATATCATAGCCTTTCCATGTAAAACACTAACGGTAGCACATTAAATGCCTTTAGGAGTCAAGTTTGACTACCACTATTTTTCGAAATTTGCTCTTAGTTTCGTTTAACGCATTGAAAATTTGTTCAACTGTCTTTAAACACGATCTTTAATACATTGGTCTTGCTTGTGCGGTTCTGAGCCATCACGCGACTTTGATGTGACCACCCGCTTAAAAAAATTTCATGTTAGACAACTGTTTTACGTGGCTCGTCTTGCTGCTCCACCGCACTAGTATTTTCTCTCGATTTCTCAGAGCTTCTTTATACCTGTCAATTGACCTGAAATTTCATATTAACAGAGATATTTAATTTGCTAGCTCAAACAACGCTGAAGTCTTGCTACCTCATGAGACGCAGCAAACAGTGTCCTGTTTCCTGAGCGAACTTTTTTCTATAAAAAATTTCAATGATTTCAGAGGCAAGGCAGGAGCTTACGGCATTCAGGGACCAGGGGGCGCCATGGTGGAGGGTATCGTTGGCGACTACTACAACGTGGTCGGCTTCCCGCTCCACCATTTCTGCAAGCAGCTCCTCCCACTACTGGACAGTCCTAAAAGTGATAAGTCTGAATAAATAACATTTCTGCCTGTCTAAAATGGTCTTTTTTCGTAACCGTAAAAAAATTTAGAACCTTTCTTAAGTTTTTTTAAATTGGATATAAATATTGCTGTAAAATTTACGATAACTCAGGATAAAAGTATCAAAAATACCTAGACAAGTTTGCATGCTTTGTCAATTGTGGTGTAATTTTCAGTATATTTGAACAAGATTTTACACCTAATGGAGAAAAATGAAACCAACTGAGAGTGCGGTGATACTAAGTAAATTTTTCCTGAAAAATATAATTTAAAAAATTTGTGTTCACATTTTGGAAGGAACAAAACTCTGCTTTACCGGTACTTCAAAACAGTACGAATTGAAAAAAAAAAAACTTTTTCATTCTTTTCAGCACTGCAAATTCACGAACAAAGATGACAATTAACTTGAACTCAGTTAACGACAACTTCGGTCAAAGACCATTTAGGTGTCGCCTTTGTAATTCTACCAAAGTTGATTTTCAATGTAATGAGAGGACACTTTTACTGAAGGTCACAATAGTATTTCCCTTCTTTCTCAGCCTCCGATATGCGTTCACTTTCCTCCTATCGAGGTTTTCTTTTTCTTTCCGTCCTTTTCTCTTCTAACTCAAAAAAGAACAACGCGTCCAGCATAGGCCATCCGATCTACATCACGTGTCTCGGTCAGGCTGAGGGCTTCAACTCGTGAGTCTATTAGTGAGCTGGAAGTAACAGTGTAGGTCTGCCGGCGCTTCAGCGGCTGAGACCACATCGGGCCGAATGCCTAACAAGTTCGAATACAAAATTCACTATAAGAATACATACAGTAGCACGTAGGTAACAGTCGAATAATAATCAAAATTAACGTAACAAAATGGTCAAGGCAACCCCAAAGATCGCTTTGCTGGACATTCACAAATTTAGAAACAAATTTTCTCTCTGGCCAACATGATCACGATTCAACCACCACAGATGCTTCGAAAGCGATATAATTGTAAAACTCAAAATAGTTTACCTCAAGAGACAGCGAAGTTTGATTCACAAGAAAGTTATTTATCAGAACATTGAGTGTTGAAAGAGCAGTAGCACCCAATTTTGTGAGTTGTAGCTAGGATCCCAAACCAAAGTGTGCACTTCAGCTACCCACCTTCACTTTGGCCGAGCGTCTTACACATACTGGAACCCCTTCTCGACAATGCGTTAAGGATAGCAGCACAGTGCGCTCAGCCATTTGGATTTCAAACTGTCCAGCAGTGTATTTCCACCATTGTATGTTTCATTATAGTTCAGAATAACTCTCTTAAGCCGAAATTTCATAGAAATATTGATTACGTTAAGTTTCATTCTTCTTTATAAATTACCGAATAAATTTATTCCTTCAAGTGTTCCAGCACTTTGTGGATAAGTCCCCCATCAGATAACAAGTTAGCTAGTTATTCCTCCAGTCACTGGTCGAAGTTGTCTATCTCTTATGTGATATAGCGCAGCTGGAACACTCCTCTAAAACATGCTTCATTGTCAGGACTGCTACTTCATACTATCCGCTAAGGTCTCGGTCCAGGGGCTTCCGCCTCCGAGAAGTAACTGTTTCAGGCCGTGTGGTTCAGTTGCAGCCTGTTGATGGCTACTTCTTCATGGTTCAACTTACTTACAATCATCTTTCATCTTCCGGGACTTGTTTTGATTGCTTTGAAGTTTCTGTGTGCCTCTTGCTATTCGAGATTCCAGACATCGTATGTTCTCTTCCTTATCACTGGGAACCAATCTCTGTACGGAATTAGTACAAATTTAGCTGGTATCAGTGCTGCTACCCTTGCAGCCTGGTCTGCTCGCTCGTTTTCAGCAACATCCCCATGCGTTGGGACCTAGTTGAGCTGATCGTTATGCTTTTGCCATACTTCTTTAAAGGTTCATTTTTTTGCGATGTGGTAGTCAATTGCTATATAGAACTCATCGAATCACTACATGATACAAACCTGCGGGTTTGTATTTTGTTCATTATATTTAGAGCAAGCTTGATTGCGTGTAGTTCGTCTGTCATTATACCTGCTACGACTGGTAAAGATATCGTCTTGATGTTTCCCATCACGGACGCTGCTCCAAATCCTATCGGAGGCTTGGAGCCATCTGTGTAAATGATCTTACAGTTTTGATATTTGCTGATATTATTTTTATTCGTGTATCTCATTACGGAGGGCAAAATTTTCGCCTTCCAATTCGTCATGTGTTCAATTTTAGGTCTCCTTAGGATTTATGAAAACGACGAAGGTGTGAACGGTTGCACTGGTTGTGTAGAAATATGGTAGGTACTCAGTAGTGATCTGATACCGTCTCTGAATAATTATAATTGGCTCTGACATACATTTATGGCTAGTAAAAAATAATTTCTGGTCTGAATTATTAACGCAATTATGTCCTGGGTTCGGAAAGTGGCATTTGATTTAGAAATAATATCTACGCCGCCGGTCTTTCTTTCTCAGTTCCAGTCTTAGCTCATTGCAGATGACGTGCAAGTCTGCTGTCGGTGCTGTCTTGAATGCTTCTGTGCTTATACGCATTGCCTCATTTGCGACAACATCCAGCTCCTGTTACGCAGTTGCACTCGCAGAGCCATAGACTATACACCCATAGTTGATCTTTGAGCGGATGAGAGATCGATACAGTCGTATTAGAATTTCCCTATCTATGCTCCGAGTATGGGATGATACGGATTTCATAAAATTTAGATTCTTACTGTATTTTTCCTTTACTTTGTAAACATGAGTGATCCAGTTGAGTTTGTCGCGCTCACCGGCTATTGCGCCAACTTCCAGAATTACCTGGTATTTACCATAGTCTCTTCTGCAATAAGAATATGACAAGCAAAGACAATAAGTAAAGATTGCTCACCTGAACTTCGAAGATAGTTGTCCAGGGAACATTTCTTCATTGCTAGTCGGCTTTCCAGGCGTTAGGCTGCCCGAAAGCAGGACCGGTTTGGAAGTCGTCAAGCACAAAGGCACGTGCTGCCGACTCCGCTGATGATCTGCTTCTTCTGACGTGTCAGCCCGCGAAAGCTTCGACGTCAAGGGCGCTCCGAATCCGCTGCTGTGGCTTCAGATTCAGCTCGCAAGAACAAACGAACACATTAGGGATGTTCGATATAAGCATTTGTCGCCAGGAAGGGGAAGCAATCCACTCATTGCTTGCTTGTCATATTTAATTGATATTTAGTCTTTTAGGTCAGTAAAGGGTTAATTATGACCTAGTCCCTGATAATGCAAGATATTGATTAACTTGCAAGGGACTTAAACGAGTAGCAAGGCTGGAGTTGCGACACAATCCCGGCAAAAGAAAAAACGGAGTTTTCATAGAAAATTCCGTGAAATACACAAAGACATGCAATTTCCTTCCAGCTTAACTGGAAAGGACCAAGTAATAATTTCTGCGCATTACACATAAATGAAAGGGTTTACAAATGCCCTTTCTTAATAAGATAAGTTAATTTACTACGTTGCTGACGCGCCGCTTGCCTTTGAGGGCGGTCAGCAGAAGTAACTACGGTTTCTTCGGACAAGGCCGAAGAATCCGTATCAGAAGAAGTTGAAGAATTAAGCTGCTGAACTCTAGGGTGTTCAGAGGTAGAACGACCCCTTTGAGTTTCAAACCTCGCGGGAGGCTTGGAACGAGGGTATGATTCCGCGTCCGAACCACTCCCGTCTGCGCTATCTCCCACCTCCTCTGGAGTAGGATCGGTCACAACTAACTCCAGTGGGTACAGCAACGAGACTTTAATTGCGCTTTCAGTGTTATCAGCCCTTATAATTCTTACAACACGGACCTTGCCGTCGCGACCAGGGAGCAAAGCACTGATGCGAGCCAAGGCCCAAAATGGTCTGGGTTTTATAGGGTGTTTTACAAGTACCACTTGACCCACAGCTAATAATTTGTTTTGCAAAGGTAAAGATTTCAGAGGATATGGACCTCGCAAAGAAATAAGATACTGAGAATACCAAAGCTCCCGGAACTTGGCGACCATGACATCGCGTCTCTCCAAAAGAGTGAGCAAATGCTCGCGATGCTCAACATCGTCAGTCTCCAAGTCCGGAAGCTCATCGGACAGAATAAGAGAATTAGATGTAGGGTAAAGTTGAAGAAATTGAAGGGGCATTATAGGTAAAATCGAGTCCCCCATCTCAGTGTACGAGAGAGGACGCCGATTAAGGTTGAGAGAAATATCAGAAATGACAGTTATGAAAGAAGAATAAGAATAAGTGCTCCGTCCAAAAAGTTTATATATGCAATCCTTTATGGACTTGAACAGGCGTTCCCATATCGCTCCAAATTGAGGACTGTAGATAGGGATAGTTTTGAATTTAATATTAAAAGGGCGAAATCGCTCTTCATACAAAGAGGAAGTTAGCACTTCCGATAGAAAATCGGGAGCGGCGGTGAAAGTCCTAGCATTGTCAGAATAAACAGTGTTAGGAATGCCCTTTTCGTTCGTAAACCGAATGAAGGCGAAACAAAATTCCTCCAGAGACATAGAAGGAAGAACTTCAATGTGAATAGCCCTAGTCTGAAAACACGTAAATAACAACAAATACACCTTTTGCTTGTGACCAAAAGGGTCTAATACCCAAAAGTGGGCAGAGAAATCCATGCCAGTTGTGGCAAATGGCCTCACGAAATTAGTACGAGAGTCAGGTAGAGCAGGAGGATCGGGATAGTTAAATGCTTTAGCGTTTAGCTTCTTGCATACAATGCATTTAGCCAAGACGCCGCGAACTGTACGCTTGCAGCGTGGCACGACATAACCGTCCAGCTTAAGTTTTTGAACGGTGATGTCGAGCCCCTGATGGTTAAGAAGTTTATGGGTATGTGAAATCAACAAATTGGTCAAATGTGAAGAACTAGACAGCAAGATGGGGTTGCGAGTGTTATAGTCTAATTCCTCAGCATTTGCAATACGACTATTAGAACGAATGATACCGTGAGAATCAAGAAAAAGGTTTAAAGTTCTAACTGACAGCGGCGGCCGAGGACTTTTATTTTTCAAAGCCTCGAGCTCGCCTGCAAAGTATTTACTTTGCATAGAAGAAATGAGAAAGACGAATGCTCGCAATTTTGCATTGCCCAAATCTGCATGTCGAAAAATAGCGACAGCTTCAAATACCTTCTCCATCGTGCCTAGCAATTTAGGATAGGCGGAGAAGCGTTCAATCTCCAGAATAGGAGCTTCACACGGAGGAACAATATTAACATTGATACAGGCAGAGGAAACAAATTGATGGGGAATGCAACCCAGGTGTCCCTTGGGCCACTGATCCTTACCCTCTCGAATCCAGTCAGGACCTTCCAACCATACAGTTCTGTTCTCGAGAAATTTTGATGCTTTAATACCTCGCGTTAACATGTCTGCCATGTTGTACATGGTGGGCACGTATTCATAATGGAAAGAAGCTGCAGTTAAACCTTCCAACGTCAGGCGCATGCTGTCTATATCCTTAATTCTATTACTGACAAAGATATTCTTTCGAGGAGGCTTACCACTTAATAACCAAGCCAGGGTAACCTGGGAATCGGTAAGAAAAGTTACACTTGAGACCGTATAGGGAAAGTTGACGTCACACATCAGAGAAACAAGACACTGGTACGCAAGATACACTGCCAGAAGTTCAAGAGAAGGAAGAGTTCTTTGCCTAGGAGGCGAAACTTTAACTTTAGAGAAAAGGAGTGAGCTGCGCTCTTTTTGGACACCGTACATGCAGGTTCCAAAAGCTCTTTCACTAGCATTACAAAAAATTACTAGATCAATTTTCTCACTTTCAACAAAATTCATCCTAGGGAACTCAAATTCATGCAATTCAGAGAATTCCTGACAAAATATACGCCATTCTTTACAGATATCATCGGGAACGTCTTGACCCCAGCCTAGTCTCAACGGTGTTAATCTACGTAAAATGAGTTTTCCTCGAACAGAGAACGGCAACAGAATTCCCAACGGATCATACAAAGAAGCAATGTCTGACAGCATACTCCTACGAGTTTTACAGGAAGGATTTAAGCTTTTTACAGAAATGGAAAGAGAGTCAGAAGTAGAATCAAACTTGTAACCCAGCACTCTAGAGTGCGCACTGGAGCTACAAAGAGAAGGGTCAATCTAAGACAAGAGATTAGAGTTGTTAGATTGCCACTGACGCAAAGGAAAACCGCTTTCGTTGAAAGCTTTATTCGCGCGTTGAAAAGTGTCAAGCGCTAGCTCGGGACTATTAGTAGTAAAAACAAGATTGTCAACGTATAGTTTGTTAGACATGATGTCTCTAACCACCAAATCACTAATAGTTTTAGCATGTAATTTGAGAAGGAAATTAAGGATATAAGGGGAGGCAACAAAACCGAACAATAAAGTTGTGTATCGGAAATATTTAAATTCACCATTCTTAAAGAGAACAAAACTAAATTGATTTCGGTCAAAAGTCCTGGCTAACTTTACTTGAAGGAAAGCCTTGCAAATGTCAGATAACACAACAATAGAATTAGAGCGAAAATACACCAACAAGCCAAGCAAATCATTCATGAGGTTAGGACCTACGTATGAGGCCTCGTTTAGACTAGGCAATTTACCTCGCTTAAGCGAGCAATTAAACACTGGGCGTATCTTGGAAGAGGTAACGTGTTCTCGCACGACAGGCCTATGCGGTATCCACTTATGTTCACACACATCTAGATTCTCGAGAGAAAGAGGCTCAATTATATTAAGTTCGAGTTGTTCCTGAAAGACATCGTTATACTGCTGCTCTATTCCCTTACGAGAGTTAGAAGCAGCAACCTTCTGCGCTAGATAGCGCGCTAAACCGAAATTATGAGGAACTTTCGCTAGTAAATTACGGTTCCATGGTATGTGAACATGATAGTGGCCCTCGTCATAAACTACGCTACTTTTGAAGTCTTTTAGCTCTTTATCATTCTCTACTTCCTTAGCAGGTACCCCTATTAATTCCAAGTCTAGAAGTCTATCAAGACCGGCCTGCACATCACAGTCAGTTCCATCCAATGCAGAAGAACAGACTTTAGGAGGTTCAAAAAATGCCTCCAACACACCATGATAACGCTTAGCTTTGGATTTACTCTTTTTTGTTTGCTTGTTTCGTTTATTAGCAACAGCCACGGAAGAGGAAACTCCATGCAGAACAGCAGAAGAGGAAGAAACTTCAGGCGAAACAACAGAAGGAGAAGAAATTTCAGGCGAAACAACAGAAGGGGAAGAAATTTCAGGCGAAACAACAGAAGGGGAAGAATTTTTAGGCGACACAACAGAACAAGGCGAGCCACTACCTTGTTTTTTAGCGGCCGAAGCCACGATAGGAAACAAAGAGGACTTATAACATTTTAATTCCCCAAAGGGTAAAAACCCGTTAGCTACGCGCATAACTTTATAGCCTGCGACGTTTTGCAATTCAAGCACTCGAAAAGCTAGAAGAGCATCAACTCCTAGAATGCCGTTGATGTGAATATTGTCATCAACGACTTCAGGAAAGGAAGTAGAAAGAGGAAGCTTAGTTTTAAGGAGCTCGAGTTTAGATTGCAAACCCTTCATCCCCATCTGTAGATTTAAATTCTGCATTGCAAAAACATCAAGCTCATGCTTCTCACAGTCAGGAAGCACAAGCTCGACGTTAATGTGCTTGCCCCGTAACGGGACAGAGGCACCAACCGTGTTTACAGTAATTTGCTGCAAATCATCGTTAAAACTGTTAGAACTAACAGTATCCAGGTCAATCAACGTTTGTTGACTCCCTGTGTCAATGATGAAATTTACACGTTTAGAAAGATTATTAACTTTAGTGGAAAGAGCGATTACAGGGCACATTCGAAAACGTGCCTTTAACCGTCAGGTAGAGGAAGAGGCAAAAGAGGAAAAACTTACGAACTTAGGACATAACGGGCTAACGTGAGTATTAGCCTTGCAAAGAGAACAATTAAAAGGCAAGCCTCTGCTTTTTGCAGGGCAAGACTTAGCTACATGGTTGTGACTAAGACATACGGAACACAACTGCAACTCGCTCACTTGTTTCACACGTTTTTCGTGAGTATCAAATTTACGGCAAGAAAATGACGTGTGACCGGTCTGCTTACAAAACCGGCACACTTTTACATTAGGAAGATTAGAAGACACAGGAGAAGGTTTAAACTTAGTTTCAGCTCGAGTCTTCTCCTCCACCCTATCATTGCGAAGGGAGAGCAATTTCTTGGGTTTAGATTTAGTTTCTAAAAGAGACAGAACATGATGCGCGTTCTCAAACATCTCTAAAGAAAAGAAACTAGCTTTACAATAACGAAGCAGTTCTAACAAGAAAACATCTGGAAGCTTGGTTTTAATTATAGCAGAAAACAAGAGATTGCCTGATTTCTCGTTACGGAAATCTACACCAAGCTTAGAGAGCTCAAGTAGACGAAACTTAACTTTAGAAAGAAACGTCCCTATTTCTGCAAAGCTAAGGACACTGGGAGAATTTATTAATTCGTCCAGTGCAAGCGAAACGAGCTTATCAGTGTTTAAAAATTCCTGCTTGAGTAAAGCCCAAGCAGCTTGGAAACAATTCTCATTGGGAAGTCCCTCAACAAGACTAAGGGCTCTTCCCTGTAACTGATTTTTTAAGAATATAAATTTCTGCCCCTCGCTCATAGTAGGATAAGCAAGAAGAGCATTAAGAAAAGATTCCTGAAAATGAAGAAAAGAAAAAGGACAGTGTTCATTGTCACTGAACTTTCTCAAAGTCAGTTGAGGAGCTCTAAAAATATTTAAAGGCACTTCCGCAACAGAAACTTTACTAGCCTCAGAAGGAGGCGCGGTATCATTAGAGTAAGACACCGGTGCCGGGAAAACTGAATTTTTCAATTCAGCGATTAATTCAACTATTTGGATTTCGTATTCTGCACGTCTAACTAACTCCTCTTCAGAAATTTCCTCAAGGTCAGAAGGTAGAATAGAGGAGAGACGGCGAAAATCCTTTAGAAGGCCACTCAACTGAGGAATGGCCTCCCTTAGGAGAGAAGGTGCACAGCCAGGAGCTAGCACTTTCTTGCGTAAAGCTGTAATACTACATTTTACTCCCCGCATTTTCATGCTAAGGGCTGAGGCGTTAAAAGTTTCGGTCATGTTTGCAAAAAAAACAATAAGTAAATAGTTTATAAGCTTATTAGAAAAAAGTTCAGCTAATAATGGTCTACACTATTAAAAGTGGACAGGTTAGGTTTATATCCTCATATTATATAGATAGAAAAAATACAAAAGACACACAGAATACACAGAAAAGTTACATCCCTCACCAATTAAAGTTAGGTCACATTAGAAAGTTTTACACAGTTAATTTTCCACAAAAATTTTATTTAAATTTTTGCTGCAATTTTATTTTAATTTTTTCACTTACATACTAGCACACAAAAAATGCAATCAGAAAAAATTATAATTTGTGCAAGGTAAACAAGAGACTAGCTCCCAAAAGCACAAGGAGCTAGCAATACAAAAAATGGTACCTTACACAAAAACGACACGCAAAAAAGCACCTTAATTCTAGAGAGAAGAGATACACCCCGGCTCCTAAGCCCGGAAAGCACGGCAAACCAGCGAGACTTTCCAAATTACAGAAAATTTATTAAATCCCTTTTTCTATATTATTTTTATTTTATTAAGAAAAACAGTTATTTGAACTGGATAAAGAAGAAACAAAAAAGATATAGTCACCAGGATTTTCCCTGAAGCTACTCCAGCCTTGCTATAGCAGCTGAACGAATTGCGTACGCCAGAACTGCTTTTCATAAGAAGTTTAAATTTTTAACTTTCAAATGAATGAAGAATTTTATAAATTGAGAAATTCCTCGTATAAGAGAATTTAAGAATAATGAATTTAAGGTTTTTAAAGGATTCAAAGATTAGATCACTTTCCTCGAACAAGGAATTCGAAGATTAAATCACTTTCTTTAAATTAAATAACAAAACTATCTTCGAAAAAAGGACTATGTCGCGCTCACCGGCTATTGCGCCAACTTCCAGAATTACCTGGTATTTACCATAGTCTCTTCTGCAATAAGAATATGACAAGCAAAGACAATAAGTAAAGATTGCTCACCTGAACTTCGAAGATAGTTGTCCAGGGAACATTTCTTCATTGCTAGTCGGCTTTCCGGGCGTTAGGCTGCCCGAAAGCAGGACCGGTTTGGAAGTCGTCAAGCACAAAGGCACGTGCTGCCGACTCCGCTGATGATCTGCTTCTTCTGACGTGTCAGCCCGCGAAAGCTTCGACGTCAAGGGCGCTCCGAATCCGCTGCTGTGGCTTCAGATTCAGCTCGCAAGAACAAACGAACACATTAGGGATGTTCGATATAAGCATTTGTCGCCAGGAAGGGGAAGCAATCCACTCAT
This sequence comes from Morinoia aosen, assembly GCA_030386875.1. Taxonomy (NCBI): domain Eukaryota; kingdom Metazoa; phylum Arthropoda; class Malacostraca; order Amphipoda; family Talitridae; genus Morinoia; species Morinoia aosen. The sequence goes on along the minus strand of CM059564.1, from coordinate 66,978,452 downwards.
TGCTTGCTTGTCATATTTAATTGATATTTAGTCTTTTAGGTCAGTAAAGGGTTAATTATGACCTAGTCCCTGATAATGCAAGATATTGATTAACTTGCAAGGGACTTGAACGAGTAGCAAGGCTGGAGTTGCGACAAGTTTACTGTCCCAGGTTGAGAAATTTAGTGCTTTCGACTATTATTTTTATTGTCTAATTTTAGCTTTGGAATAATCATAAACTCATTTCTCCTATAGAACTTGATTGCTGAGGTCTTTGTTGATGCGAATGTGAATCTGTTGTACTTGGCCCAAAGAGTGGCTCGATCTATTGCTGACTGCGGGGTTTGTTGGACTTGGGTGCTGTCGTGATCTTCATTCACCATGAGGAGATCGTCCACAAACAAAGGCATGAAAATTTCTGCAGGGATTCCGTCTGCCAATGAGTTTATTTTGACGGCGAAAAGGGTTACACCTAATGTGCTACCCTGTGCCTTTTCTTTAGCGAGCTCAGTAAGAGAGGACGTTTCACCTTCAACTCCACTTAAAATACTCGGTTCTTCAGGAATTCCTCGTCGAATTTTGTTAATCTTCCTCTCAAACCGCCAGCCGCAAGATTTCTCATTATACTGTTGCGCCACGTCTTATATCGTATGCTGTTTCCTAGTTAAAAAAAATACAGTCATAACAGATTTATCACTGGCCAACGACTTCATTATACACGTATCAAATCTCACGAGTTCGTCTATTGTTGTGTGTTAAAATTCTATTGATAATTTTTTCATTCGTTTAACACAAACAACTGGTCAATGAAATGGGTCTATAATTGTTAGGGTTGCTATAGTTCTTGCCAGATTTTTAGAAAAAAAAAGGTTTACTGTTGCTTTTTCCAGGGTTGGAAGACACATTCTTTAACCCACAGCATATTGTATACCTACAGTACGTAATGATGAACATTGTCCGGCATGTTCTTGATCACGAGGTTACTGATATTATCAGGTCCGAGTGTCATTCTATTGCTCATGACGGCAGATGTTAATTTCTGCATGGTAAAAAGCCCGTTATAAGGTTCACTATTGTCGCTGAAGTGGTTGATAGGAATTTTTCCGGTCAGTTGTTTGCATTGTTTAAATTCGTACGAGTAGTTGATACTGGATACGGCTTTGGAAGTTTCTGCTAATTTTTCTGCAATTTTACTCATAGTTGAGAATCGAGCATTTCCGTCACTGAGTATTCCTATTTGCCTCATTGCTCCGGCATGAATTCTGTTAGCGTTGTCCTAAATGTAGCTGCTTGGTGTGTTGATGTTGAGGGTCGAAATATACTCTCTCCAGCTTTTTTGTTTTGCCTCTCTGAACGTCTTCGCTGCAAACGCTCTCGATCTCTTCCACCTCACCTTGTCCTATATTTCTCTCCAATTCTTTTATACAATCTACAACCTGTTGCCCTTCTCCCTTTCTCTCCAAGCTGTCGTACAGCCCGCTGTCCACACCGGTTCGTGTAAATCCACCGTTTCTTGTACTTTGGGTTAGGCACCATCTCTCAGCATCGTTGAATCTCATATACAGGGTGTTTCAACAAAATGAATACCGTACTTTTAAATGATATAAAATTAAAAATAGGGAACAGATTTTAACATACGTGGTCTCATCGGATACAGAAATTAATTCTCTATCACATCCTTGTAAAACTTTTCTAAATAAAGAAATAGTGTTGTAATAAAAAAACAGTAGTGAGGTGACTGCTCATACATTTAATACATTTAATCCGGAATCCGAAAATACTCCAAAAATTTTAGTCTCAAATGTAATATTACAATGGATTTCATAGCGATTGGATGGTAATTTTAGGAATAAAATTTATTTTATCATACATATCATAAATTTATATCATACATTTTAAGATTTATTAAATGAAAAGTCACTAGCTAATTCGCTTGACGTCCACTTCTTTGCAAACACTTGCATAATTTTGACTCAATTTTTTTAATGCTCTTCTTACCATCGGTCTGTCATTCTTCAAAACTTCAAACTCGTGTTCAATCCTTACCCTCAGATCATCGAGACTATTTTGTGGAGTGACGACAATTTTATTCTTTAGATAGCTCCAAAGAAAGAAATCACGAGGTGAGATCAGGAGATCTCGGAGGCCATTGAATATCGTGGCCTAAGGCAATGACTCCGCCGTGAAACATATTCTTCTAGTAATACCTCGAGATAATTTGTCGATAAGATTATTTGCATCCATCAAATCCTATCAGAACTACCCATGTATTATTGCAGAAGTTGAGGCACGATCATGTCTGTAAGAAACTGAAGATAACTCTCACCTTTGAGATTTCCTTAATAACAGCACGGTTTCCACAAAGTCCTCCCCATACTGAAATTTTGTCTCTGGAGTTATTGATGTCAAATAAGCGAGCAGCCGGAGGGTGATGTTCTCGTGCGTAGACTCGGTTGTTTTGTTTCTTAATTTTTCCGTTTAGGTGAAATGCGCCCTCATCAGTAACTATCAATCTTTCTGTAAAATTTACGTTTAGATTCAAAAACTATTCATAAAATTCTCATTTCCCAAAGTCTAGTTCAGTAAGTTGTATGATTGGATTTTTGGGAGTTAAAGGTCAAATCTTTTCGAATGATTTGAATGATGGGTGCTGAGGACGTTCTGGACTTATTTCTTCGGCACGAACCCCTCAGGGGGATACAACTATTGTATCTATGGGAATTAGCGCTCCCAGGGGGACTATGTAAGGGTCTGAGCTAAAGGCTAGATAGGCTTTCTTTTTGTTGAAATAGAATAGATTTTTGTTTTGTTACGGACCATCTTTTTTCGGTTCACTGCTGTCCTGTTTTTCAGCACCTACTCCTTTCTTCTTCAACTTTTTCTTGTTTCATGATCTTCTTTCTTAGCTTTCTGTTTCTGTGCCCTTTCTGCATAGATTCCACGTTTCCTTAACTCCATACTAAATAGTGCCTTCTCCCTTCCTCTCTTTGGATAGCCTTTGTTGCGGATAGGGAGGCTTAAACTAACTAATAATCTAATCTAATCTTCTTCGGCACGAAAATATTTGATTTTCTGGAATCATATAGGAAATCAAATTAATATTTTCTTAAATTATTACGGTTCTTTTTCTTCCACATTTAGCATGGTTCAAATTGAGCATAGTTCCTCAATTACTAAATTTGTCCACATTGCATAACACGGTTAATTCAGTTAAAGATGATCTGTCAGGAAAATCCCTCAGGGGGATACCACTATTGTACCTATGGGAATTAGCGCTCGCAGAGGGAAAATATGTGAGGGCCCGAGCTAAGAGTTAGGTAGGCCTTCTTTTTTTGTTCAATAAAATATTCTTTGTTATGCTAAGGACCACCATTTTTCGGTTCACTGCTGTCCTGTTTTCAGCACCTCCTACTTTCTTCTTCAACTTTTATCTTGTTTCATGAACTTCTTTCTCAACTTACTGTTTCTATGCCCCTTCTGCATAGATTCCGCGCTTCCTTATCTCCATACTAAATGGTGCTTTCTTCCTTCCTCTTTTCGAACGCTATTTTTTTTAGCGGTTAGGGAGGCTTAAACTAACATATAATGTAATCCAATCTGTCATGAAAAGCGTCTGAAGATAACTGGGACACTTGTTTGTAACTTCTTATTCAAATGTAGCTATTCAGGATAAAAATTCGCTGCTCCTTCGTTAGTTGCATCCCCCTCAGGGGGACTTAACTATTGTATTTATGATAATTAGCGCTCTCAGGGGGAATATGTGAGGTTTCGAGCCAAAGGTTAATCATGCCTTCCTTTTGTTGAAATAGGGCAAGTTTTTTGTTTGTTTTGTTACTGACTATATTTTTTCGGTTCACTGCTGTCCTGTTTCTCAGAACCTACTACTTTCTTCTTCTTCAACTTTTATCTTGTTTCATATACTTCTTTCCCAACTTCCTGTTTCTATGCATTTAGTGCATAGATTCCGCGCTCCCTAGAGTCCATACTAAAGGGTGCCTTCCTCTTACCCCTCTTTGGAATGTCTTTGTTGCGGTTAGACAGGATTAAACTAACATCTAATCGAATCTGTGACGGATATTGAAATCATCCATTATGACAACCGGTTTTGGCAAAGCTTCCATTCTGGTTTCGTTAAGATTTACATTTGATTTTGGTGGTAAATACACAGGTGCGACGGTTATCACTTTCTACTGACCGAGGCGAATTCTCGCAACTGTTATTCGGGCATTGAAAAAGCAAAGCATTTGTGTAATCCTGAGGAATACTACACCTTTTTCACTTCAAATTAATTCAAGTCAAGTTCAAATTAATCCAAGTCAAGTTCAAATTAATCCAAGTCAAGTTCAAATTAATCCATCCCAAGTTCAAATTAATCCAACCCTAAGTTGAGTTAAAAATTGACATAATCACTTGTTAATTTAAGCTTTTTGTTTTAAATATGTATTTATTGGATATGATAAGCACGAAGTCTGCTTTTGGTTGTTCAAACGATTTTTGTAAAAACAAGTTACAATTTGTTTCATCAACAGAGATGATATATTTGCCTTGGCCTATTCATGTGAAGGGATGGCACAATTTTTATTGCTAATGCAGGATTGTATCTGTGTAGTAATGTCCTCCTATAAATTGTAATCAAATGGTATTGTACATAAGTACTCAGTGAATCGCATTTGCATCTTTATTTCAAAGGTTAAAGCTACATATCGTCCAATGGTAATCTTTTGAAGTTGCATGCTTATATGATTTTGTATGAACGATAAAGGGGAATTTCACGCATATACTCGTAAATCTCTTTATGAGTGTAAATGAATCCGCGATACTACTATGTGCACATATGTGTAGCACAAAATTACCTTTGAACATAAATATTTGAATGGATGCATACTACCATTAATTTAATTATGTGTAGTAAAATACGAAGTTTTTATGATTGACTTCTATCTGTTACTCCGTTGAAAGATCTGAACCCCACTCTGCCTCCTGATGCTGGGTACTTACCACATTTTACGACAGCTTCTTCTTATATTGCAGAAATTTTATGTTTTTCCTGCTTAAAGGAAAAACGTTTTTATTGCTCATCACATCCAATAAATACATATTTAACACAAAAATGCTCAAATTACCGAGTGATTGTGTCAATTCTTAACTCAACTTAGGGTTGGATTAATATAAACTTGACTTGGATTAATTTAAACTTGACTTGGACTAATTTAAACTTGACTTGGATTAATTTGAACTTGACTGTGATTAAATTGAACTTGACTTGGATTAAATTGAGCTTGACTTGGATTAATTTGAACTTGACTTGGATTAATTTGAACTTGACTTGGATTAATTTGAACTTGACTTGGATTAGTTTGAACTTGACTTGGATTAATTTGATCTTGACGTGGATTAATTTGAACTTGACTTGGATTAACTTGAACTTTTCTTGGATTAATTTGAAATGAAAAAGGTGTAGTTTCATTTTGATTGCTTTTTGAGTCTCGCCATTTTTCATGTACCGGTTTTGGCACATATATTTCGTGCCCCCCTTGAGCGCAGACAAGAATTGGCACGATTACGCAGGCTGTTCATTACTGCGCTGGTGAGACTTGGTCCAATTCGATGGATTTATACCTCAACGGATGCTTTGTGTTGGTGTAGATTTGTAGGTTTTCATGGTAAACTCTTCATTTTAGGTCTCCCATGAAAAAGGTCAAGTGTGATAGGTCAGGGAACCTAGCTGGTCATTCAACATAGCAAAATGTTGAGATCAATTTTTCCAGAAAATACTTCCACGGGAAAACCCATAAGAGCCAATATTATTTCAGAATATTGTTGTGCAAAAGTAATCAAAATGAAACTAGTTTCTTATGGTTGCATAAATGATTTTTTTAAATCTATCCGATATGATGGGAGTTATTTAAGATTCGTTTAGGACCCGTATTAAAAAAAATCACCCTACTGAATGCTACTACCCCGTGGAATCTTTGGTTATGATGGTCTTGTGTGCAGAGACCGTTGTATCTTGGAATAGGTAATACGAAAATTATTGCCGTGTCTCCTGCACCGCTAGAACAGCAGACTTAAGGTATCAATGAGGTAAATCAGGTCTTCTTTGGTTGTTGCCATTCCGTGCAAAAAACACTGGATGAACACAATTTCTTCTTATGCCATCACCTCCACATGCGTTTACGGTTTTCATGAGTCCATCGATCAGACAAGATTCTTCCCTTCCTCTTTACCCCTCGGAGAGCTCCTTTTGTAATCCTACTTCAAAGTTTCATGAGATTGCCGTCTTGCTCTCTCCTTTGGTTTTGAACGATTTGCCTTTTTTAATTCCTTTTCATAGTTATCTTTGTCCACTTCCTTTATTCTCCCTTTCGCCTCGCGCGTATTCTCATCATAATCTATCACGTCTCTGTTCTTCCGGATTTTTTTTTTTTTCATAAGTTGATTACTGCGGGGAAAAGTCATCCTGTCTTGGGGCTTTCGCATAACACTTCCGTTCTCCTTCTTAGCCATTACCCATGGACGACAATTTACTTCTGTTCCCGTCCATTTCATGTGCTTTAATGATTTTCCTGCTTCGCTCGGGTTTCGATGTTGCTTCCTGGTCTTCTTGGCTCTTCTCATTAGATACGTCTATATAGTATATTATCTGGTTAGGTATTGTAACTACCTTATCGTAATTCATAGAAAAGTCGGTATGTCTGACGTCAAATAACAGCCTGGTTTGTCGCTTTGGAACTCTTTCCCTGCTCTGAATAACCAAAATTTTCTCCACCACTGCTTTCAACCTGTAACTCTTCGCACCTGTCACCTGTTCCTCCCCGAAGTGATGACACTTTAGCTCCTCTAATTTACAATTATCAATTTCGGGACCAACTGAGCTGCTTTTTTGGATATGTTTTCTCTTTTTGGCAGTATTCCTGACATCTCTTGCACAATATGGGTTTTGGTTTGATTTCATGTACTTTTTATTTTGCTTGTTCCCCCAGAAAGTCGATGTATTTTGGAAGTATAGGCTACCAAAAGGATACTAGAATGGGCTTAGCTGATTAGTTTAAAGTTTCACCCAAGTTCGTGAACCGCGTCATGCACGCATCGCTTCTCCAAGTTTTTTTTGTTGAAAATTTCGAAGTTATTCGAATCGTATTCATAAATATATACGAGGCCTTTTTGGACTACCAAGTTACGAATTTCCTCTACAGAGACGGGAAATTGGTTCACTTGATACAGCTGCTTCATCTTCGGGCTCTGTAGTGCGTCACATACTTCTACTGTGAATACTGTTCTGTTACGGGACCTAATCGCTTGAAGTTTACCTCTAAGGTGTGCAGTGATGCACTTTTCGACGAGCCACGGCCACCTCTTCCGTCCGTGGGCTTTGATCGTCTTGCAGTCGAAGTGGGTGATGAACGTGTTGGGTGGTTACGCTTGCTCCGCTACACTAGTGCCTTCTTTTGTTTACTTCGCTCGTCTCATTGTTGCTTTCTGATTTTCTATTACCTGCAGCAAACATCTCTCCTTCAATTCCCTTGCACACAAGATGCTTCCAGCAGAGTGAGGACCCCCGCAGTGGGGTGACTTCAGCTGATCCGACCTGCAGTTAGGAGAGGCGTGACCCACCTCTGTATGTACACTTCCTTCACACAGCTGAGGTATTGCGTCAACATTTGGCGGTGTGTCCATTTGTCTGACCATAAAGAACATCTTTTTTTGAATGGGTTTACTTTGGTGTTTCATGTCTTTCCTGGGCTGTAGTTGCTGTATGGAACTGCCGATTGTATGGAGGTTGTCAAAAAGCTTGGGTTTCGGGATACCTTGGTTTGATGAAGGTTGCTTTGGTAACTTCCTCTACTTTTTATTGTTCCAGAAGTCCAGTCTTGATTTTCCCCTATCAGTTATGTCAAATTCATTGCTGTAGATAAGTCTATTGAATGCTTGAATCGTCCATACTCAGCTGTCTGGCACGATGCACCCTCCACGCTTGCAGAATCAGTAATCCTCTCCGCCTCCTCTGCACTCCGCACCTCCACCACCACCATCTCTCGACTCATTCTGAAGACCCTCTTTGGTTTTGAACGAGTTACCTCTTCAGTTTTTCCAATAATTTCAAAAGGAATCCCCGTCCTCTTCTTTCCAGTACCTTCTTTCGGTACTCGCTATCTTGTTCACGCGTTCCTTCTCGCCGAAAAAACCTCCTCAGTCTCCCTCGTCGCACAACCGTTGCCGTGTGTCTTCCATTCCTCTCTCATCAGGATCTGTCGAACGCCTTCATTCATCTTTCGAATTTCTTGTGTAAGCAGCGAATCACCTTGATAAGTCACGGGGCTCGGTTATAGTCTCATTGTTAACACAAAACAGTCCTCTAACAAAAAATACACCAAACTAAACGTACAGAAAAATGTTAGTGGAGCCCCCACGTTGGATCAACCCACTGATAACAGTTCAATAAGTCACCGTAATTGACACTACTTCATCGATTTGCATGAACACTGTATAATGAGTAACAACTTCGAGTGGGTATGCTAACAAACCACCTCGGGAAGGTATGGGTAGGCAGGAATACTCGCTACGTGCAAGTAATCCTAATTAAATCCTTATCTGTAGACAGTTGACTTCACGATGCATAAATAATAACACAATTCGGCAACAGTAACCGTGGTAATAGGAACATTAAAATGCCACGAACGTAGATAATTATCAACATAATTTCAACTCGGACGCAATGTGAACAGGCTCGTTCGCAATGTATAGTCTTAGAGACAACCACGTTACGTCAACCATAACACTAGATCATTTGAAAGACACTTCAGCAGACTGTAGGGTTCTTGAAAGTTGCAGCACAGCCTTCGACAGTTCTATTTTCCAAGGGAGGAGTTACAATTTGGATGAAAGAACATAAGTATTTCTTACTTAAATTCCACATGATCCTTGCTGAAGGCGAGGTCTCAAGGTGTTACCAGTGAAAAAAATGAGAGCAGGAAGAGCATTACAGTGCTGACCGTACAAAAAGTAGTCTAAACTAAATTGCTCTCAAGTAGGTCTGTGTCCATTGCAAAATTCGCTTCTGGTCTGACTTGGGAGAGTATCAAGAGCCTATCTAATCAACATTTTAAGTTACGACTTCCATGGACATGCGAGCTTGTTCGTCTGAGAGGGTATTTTAGGAGTACTAGCTCAAACGTCACGCCAACAGCAATGCTAATTGCTTGATTGTTTTGGAGTTGAGAAATAGAGGTCAAGTCGCTGAATATACTGGTTTATTATCTTATTCATCACCGGTAATGGAATAGATCAACTGGTAATATCAATAATGTACAAAATTGAACAACACAATTCGGTTCAAAAAACCCTTAACATCAAAATGAGCTCGCACAGATGAAGAGGTTTTACGACAAGCCTTGTCTTACTGAACGGTCTACGAACACCAGAAAAATGCTTGTTATATGAACGAAATCTACGATAGGAATATTCGAAATAACTCAGCAGTAATGTCTGAATAAAGAAAATAATTACAGGGATACGAGGTACTACTATACTACAACAAAGCTACTCTTTTACATGATCGAAACTAACAGCTATTCAGGAGAACTTCTACGAAATGAAGTAAAACTATTCTAGTTCGCTGAACACAGTTAAGAAGTGCAACAATTATATGAAAGCGATTTTTATCACACATATTCAACGTGTGAAATACATTCAAAAAAGCAGAGCTTGCAATAAGGCAAAGTTGTACCACTGTAAAGGAGTTCAAACCGTTAGAGATGAAAAATTGAAGAATGCGAAGTACGTACTGGCATTCTGATGCCACAGTCGCATGCTGCAAACGTCGCTGAGAAAGATAACGCTACTTATGTGAAAACTTGAAGCACAAGACTCATGCTGAAGAGCGCTTTTGATTGTGCGGCAGCTAGCAAAAATATTGGCAATCTTTTGCCCTCTCTACTGGCTGTCGAGGCTCGCACTTCACATGACAACACATGTATCGCCCCCAAAGAAAATTCACTATACAGTAACTGAACATAAACAGCATGTGATTTGCTTGACAGAAAAAAAGACGATCTTGAAAAGCCAACGCCAAATATTCAGTTCCAATATTGATTCCGCAAAAATACGTTCATATATAAAATAATATTTAAGAGTTTCCAAGACATGAATTTTAAGTAGAAAATTGTTAAACGAATGCTCTAAGGTCAGAATTTGTAAGAAGAACCTTACTAAGCGCATGCTTTATGGCGGGGGCATATTTAGGACCGCCATACTTTGAAGAGTTTAGTTCAAAATAGCAAAAAGAGTAACTGACACTAAAATTCTCGACTGAGTTCACGAAGCCTTTAAGCATCCTTTTAATCTGACTTCCACAATATCAACATATTCCAACCATTTAACCCTTTACTGCCCACATTTTTATACTCATATTACCGTTATGACAACCACTATCACTAAACCGACACTGGCATTAGGTAGTCACTGTTATCAAGATGGGGAAGGAACTGCCACTCGGCAGTGCAGTTCAAAGGACACATTAGTGAACAAATTGAATAAGAAATACGATATATTATTGTTATTTTTGAAAGAGGACGAAATAGTCCAGTTGGGCAGTATAGGGTTAAAGCATGAAACCAACAGGAAAGAATTCCCTGTAAATTAATCTATATACTGGGATATTTTCATGACATCAATTATCGATACATTAGTTATTTCAACGATGAGTTAACATTAAGAAGTCAAATCCCCTACAAAATAGCAATAAAGCTTCATAAGAATACTTTGAAATTGTTGATGGTAAAATCATCGGCTCGAGAGCGCCACTTGAATATTATAAACGATTGAATATGAACTAAGAATTTAACTCGAAGCATTCTATTCAAAGAAATGACCATCAAAAGATTTGCCCAAGTCAACAAAAATTAGACTGATTTAGAAGAAAATTTGCGCCACCAGACATCTGAACTGGGGGAGCTACAACAGCACAAATGTGAATCAGTAAAGTTGACTAAAATAGTATAAAAAGTGATAATGATTATATATAATGAGAAATACTGAGATATAAAATAAGTAATGTGGCTCAAAACTGGATTAAGCACAGCTATTATTATTTTCGGCTGACGACTTTTAGCGAGAAGTATCCAACGCTCATTTGCTACCGACACAAGCAGCACATTATTTCTATCCCATGAAAGCCAATAATTGAGAACAAACGTTATTAGGGCTACAAAATACACCAAAATTGGAATAACAACGAGGTCACGTTGCATTCTATTTCATGATAAATTTATCGCTAACCTAAAGCAGTTACAAGACCATGTTACTCGACTGGAAATCATACAAAAGCGTTCGTTTAATTACTCAAAAAAATTATTGAATGATGGCCCTCGTTCTCAGCAAACATCAGTTGTGTGTACGTAAAGAAATTCACGCAAGCAATTCCACGAGCACACGAACGGCAATTATTGCTTAGTGATTTTTTTCGTACTGCAAGATGGGTAACAAGAAGGTACTCAACGCACAGAAAATATAAGAAATAGAAGGATATCAAATGTGCTCTATCTAGTAAATTCATCTTTATAGCTAAATGAGTTCAGAGAATTGACATGTTTTGTAAGCCTGTTAACCCAATTTACGTGGAAATCAAATTCACGAATTTCAACATGTCAATTTACATTAAACTTTTATAATGGGAATGTGATGGATCATATATTAACTGTTTTTCATGAAGAGTTGAATGTGACTCAAGTGTTTAGGCTAAATACTGTACAATCTCAGTTTAAGATTCAAGGTTAGACGAAATATATACAGATTTGAATACACGAGAAGGACTGGCGCCATAACAAATTATACACTGGGGTTTTTAAAGTATAATGGTACATTGGAAAGGTTACCACGCCGCATGCCAGGATATTCTCGTTTACATGATCGTCTTCACAAGCTCCAGACGTGTGTGTATCGCATACCAGGGTCAAAATGAACCTGTTTACACACGATTTAGCCCCTTTTCGAACCACAGTAAAAAAGCCTCAACAGCCTTATATTTCTGAATACAACTATCGCTTTTGGAATGGGCTCCAATTAGGTCTGGAGCAAGTTTATTTTGTGAAAGTCATAATTTCAATTTGGAGCCTTCGTAGGGTTAGCACTGTCGAAATTGAAAAATCTTCCATTCGATGAAAGAATAACCTCGAAACTGCAGGCACTTGTGAAAACAAAAACCATGAACCATGACACCTAACTAACACCTTCTTCACTTCCAAGAAGTTAATTGTATGAAAAGAAGATAATGGACCAGATTCTACATACCACTGACATGTAGTTATAAGACGAGACTTGCTGGTGCCAAACTGGCCATATTTCAAGTACGAGTCTTTCAAGAGAAACAATTATCTTGTTGTTTATTTATTCTACGACACGCGAATTCGTTCTTCTGACAATCATCTGAGCAGTTGCTCGTATTATTGACCATTAACTGAACACAGTATACACAGACTCGGTTATTTAGAAACGATTTGACAACGAAAACACATTTTGAAAAAATCATATACGGTAGGATTTCTGAGAAATATACTCGATTTATGTTGATCACAGATTTTTTGCCATTGATCGGTGGAACTAAACGATCGAACAAATTATTGTTCATATATCTGCATATACAGTGAAATTATATCGACGATCAGAAGAAAACACCCAAAATTGGCTCAGTCAGTACGACTTGAGTAGTCTAAGTTTTACTCGCATTTACATAGTTTGTTCGAAACACTCATCAGAATACAAGTAATGATAAAATATTAACTTCGATAAATTAATGATAAAAAATCGTAAATTTGTCATAACCGAAAAAATTATTCATCATCGTGACTGAACCATCTATTATATGCAAGTATGATGAGTACAACGGCGGAAATCTGGGCATCTTTGCAGGCACCCTTGCGTGAATCATGGGAAGTAAAACAGACCTGAGGTACGGACAATACCAAAATTTGACGAGACAACGATGAACTAAGCAGCATTTCAACATTGTAAAGCTAAGGCTCTTTCTTATCACCACTTTGAGCAAGAGGAGAGTATTGGGTATTACACGAAGTTCTTCAAACATTAGGTAATTATTTAGGTAGAGCCATACTTGAATTCAACAGTAAATTTCAGCTCACTTGGACGCTTGGTTTCCGACGTAAAGCTTTCAAATTTATGTATTAGTTGAATCTGTCACATTTTATCACAATAAGACAAGACTAGTGTACTCACAAGAATGGAAACAGCAGGCCATTTCAAGAATGAAAAAGCAGTTTAATCGCAAAAAATTCGCTTCGAGAGACGAGCGTAATGTAACACAGAATCGGAGCAACTCTTAAACACAGTTATATGTAAATCGGTCATTCATAGGTGCCACACCTTAGGTTAGAACTTTGATACTGAGGGAAACCCGTTTTCAGAGACTTAAAAACACCGAGGTGCATTCTTTGGTACAACAAAACCATATAAATGCAAAGAACGAAACGTATTTTTTTAGCCGAATCTACTCGTTTTTGCAGATGACCTTATTTAGGATCTAAATCCAAATATTCCTAGTACCAGCCATCCATTCAAAGAAAATTGAAGCGCACGTTTCCATTGCGCCATGTAACCTCATTTCAAGAATTCTATTGAGCATTTTTCCTTGGAAGTCATTTTCTCTTCACTTGAATTAATTTTCATCAAATTCATTCACGTCTCGTAATGTTTGAAACACTTTACCTGAACTGAAGCTAACAGAATAGACCATTAGATTAGATGTCTTAGTCTAAGCCTCCTCAACCAAAACAAAAGTGTTTAAAGAGAGAAATAAGAAAGGCACAGTAAATTAGGGAAGAAGCCTTTGGAGTTAGATGATAATTAAAGAAGATAGTCAGAGGTACTGAAAAAAATGGCAGTCTGTAACTTAACAAAATCTTATTTTATTTCAACAGAAGGAAGGCTCACCTAACCTTCCGTTGGGATTTCACAATGAAAGTCATTGTGTTGGTCAACTTTTTCACGTATAAGAAGCGATGAAAGCATATTTAATTAACAAGGATTAAAGCACGGAGCATAAGTCAAAAAGAGAGTTTGTCAGCATGTAGTCTCAACAGTATTACTCGTACTCGTACAAGGTGCAGGAACGTAAGAAATTTTAGAAAAAAGGCAGAGGTAGCGTCACTAGCGTGTCAGATAAAATATACTTGAAATAAGGTACGACTGACGATAGTGCATTGAATAAGGTATAAGGAGCTGAAGACAAGCGTGCAAAGAGTGGTCAATTCAATAATGTATCGAGTGTTGAGGTGATGAGAATATATAAAAGGTGAGCAGCGATGGCCCAGACAAACATGTAATAGAGCAAAAAGAAGCAAAACTCCCCACCTAATTTTCTACTCTAACAGAAACAGGCATATACATCTCAATTAGACGTAAAGATAAAATGGGAATCTAGAATGAAAGGCGGACGCTCATGCACAAGATAGGCTGCACGGTATGCCGGGCTCCACAACGAGTGAAAAATACAACTGCCTAGTCTCACTAAGCCGCCCGAAAGAGGAGAAACAAAGACTGCATATTCGCAAATGTAAACCCACATCAGACTCTAGCAACAAGATTAGACGATTTGAGGTAGGTTGATCGAGTTTCTTCTAAGGAACGCTAGGTTAAACTAAAATGATGGTATTGCACAGAAATGGATCACGGTGCATATGAAACAATTCACCATTATGCAAGAGTAAGGAAATTATTAATGAATAAATACAAAAAGTAGTCATGAAAAAAATGACCAAAGTTGAAGCGAAATGAAAAAGTAGATACAACAGGAATGCACGAAATGAAAATGAACGATGAAAGATTAACATAAAAAATATAACAATTTGTGAAAAAGCACAAAATAGTCTAGTTCATTAGTATCTAGGGTGGTAGCGCAAGTACAAACATGATGCACCATCCTGGAAAACCGTTCAATTAATTTTTTTCGGTGACTGCGAATCCTGATACTACGGAGAACCTCTTGAATAACTAAATTGTCATTTTAGAACTCGAGAACGGATAGAAAGACTGTATTTATGAATCATATGATGAACATAAGGGAACAACGAACAGCCCTGAAAGAGAAGAGGGAAATCATGAGATCGACACCTATCGGAGATCGGCTAGTAAAAGATTTTCCCGAAATCAGGAGTCCCGCTGTGAGCACTTGTTCCTTGTTATCAATACGGTTCAAGTCAGATTCTCACTTCTGAATTTAAAAGGAGAAGAGGAATTTCACAACTCTCTTGCAATTGAAGAGAAATACGAACTCGTACAACTTCGAATAAGTTAACTCGATCGAGCAAGAGACAAACTTAAAAAACGGATGACCTGCCTCTCAGACATGTAAACATACATATATAATTGAGGCAGTATAATCTAGTTCAAAGTTCAATACATTTGTTGCTTACGATACATACTGAAACATCTAAGAAATGATAGAGCTTGCTTGAATGTGAGAAATGCCTCTTAAAGATTCAACTAAATAACACTCGGAAGACTCTTCTAATGCACACGAAGTCAGCTAAGTAAATTGGATGACACGTCTAAGAAAGTTGAAATTCACACAGCGGCAGAGGCAGTACAGTTTGCAAGCAGATTGTCTTTATTCAAGATTTCTCCGATCGTCCAAGTATGATAAACAGCATTCGCGAAAAACTCTTCTGTAACCAACCAGCAAATACTGCAACACCAAACTGTCCCGAGTCAAAACCGGAGTACATACTACACCTCGTGGTAAGTATATTATAAATTCAAGAGAAACAACTTCAATTCAAGTATGACTAAATTTAAAGACAGCTAAAAAGGAATTAAAGTTTACTACAGTATGGTACTAGAGGAAAGCAAAAGGGACAAAAATGAAAACGTGTTTGAAATTCGAATTTTTACACGTTCATCTTTCGTTGGTGGTTTTCCTTGTACGATTTATTTGTTTCTTTGGAGTCGAGGACTTCAACCTTAGAGTCAAACTGGTCTTCACTTTTGTCAGATTGCTGAGTCCCGGGTGCGTACGGCTTTTTACGAACACTTGAAGACTTGAAAAGTGGGATGAGAAAGAGCATCAAGCCGCATAAAATGATGAACACTCCAGATACAACAAAGGGGACGACGTAGTCATCTGTGTAGTCCCTCATCAGACCTGAAACCAACGTCAAAACCATAAAAATATTTCAATTTATATATTTCCGGGCTGAAGCTCTTTCCGATAATTAAATTGGTCATTATAAATTATCAGTAACACACTGGCAATTAGGATTAAAAATCATTAAACATTCATTGAAATACAAACCCAATACTTACGAAAACTTCGACTATAGCACCTAACCATGTGTAAATCTAGCGCGAAATGATCTCCCGAGTTTTACAGTGGACATTTATTATTCTTCATTTATTTATTAAGTTTGAAACTAAGAAGATTATGATTAAGATTATAAGTTAGTTTAAGCCGCCCTAATCGCTGCAAAAATATAGCGTATCGAAGAGAGGAAGGAGGAGGGCACCATTTAGTATGGACATAAGAAAATGAGGAATCTATGCAGAAAGGGCATAGAAACAGTAACATGGGAAAGAAGTTCTTGAAATAACATAAAAGTTGAAGAAGAAAGTCAGGTGCTGAAAAACAGGACAGTAGTGAACCGAAAAAAGTTGATCCTTAACATAACAAAAAGCATTTAATTTCAACAAAAAGGAGGCCTACCTAACTCTCAGCTTGGGCCCTCACATTTTTCCCCTGGGAGCGCTAATTCCCATAGATACAATAGTTGTATCCCCCTGAGGGGTTGAAACTAAGAAGCCAAACCTGAAAATCAATGAATACCGTAAACAAAACGAATACCCAGTACTTACCAACTAGAGGAGGTCCAAAGAGGTTTGCTAATCCTTGAATTAGGAGTAAAAATCCGTAAGCTTTCGTGAAGCAGTCGAGACTTATGAGATCAACAAGGATGACGGAAGTGAGAGCGTAGTTTGCGGAGATGAAGAAACCGAAGATGGCAGCGAGGACGACGAGCGTGATGAAATTCGTCACGAAAGACATGGCGATGATGGCCACACCACACATGACCATAGACAGGTTGTAAATAATCATCAACGGGTACCATTCCTTGTCTCCGATGTAGCCCATTCCAACCTGCAACATTACATTTTTGCTTGGCATGTTAATCACATTAGATTAGATGTTAGTTTAAGCCTTCTTAAATGCAACGAAGACGTTCCAAAGCGAGGAAGGAAAAAGGCACCATGTAGTATGGCCTTGAGGAAATTCAGAATCTATGCACAAGGTGCACAGAAACATTAAGTTCAAAAAGAAGTTAATGAAACACGATAAAAATTGAAAAATAAATAATAGGTGCTGAAAAACAAGACAGTAGTGAACCGAAAAAAGATGGTCTGCAATAAAAAAGTTATTCTATTTCAACAACAGGAAGGTCTACCTAAACTTTAGCTCGGGACTTTGCATATTCCCCTGGGAGCGCTAATTCCCATAAATACACTAGTTGTATCTCCCTGAGGGGTGACATGTTGATCAATAATAATCCAGTTTTTTACCCAACACTTCAACGCCTAATTATCGCAGTCACGGAGAGGTACGAATAGACTGGATTTGGAGCACGATGAAATTTCATTGCAAACGATACATTCGCAAAGCAAGAGTTGGACCTCAGTCATTACGGGAAACACAGCTAACACATCATTTACCAAGAATCAAATTGATGGTTGAGAGACATCCTCCCTAATTACAGCTTTACGATCTGGTTACATGTAAAGATTCAAAATTAAATCTTAACAGGATAAAAAACGAAAAATGAAAGAGTTAAAAAGTCACCTTTCCATTGTGCACTCTCACCATGCCAATGCAGTTCAGGATGCCGATGATAGAGATGAGACTTGCACTCCGATCTTCATCAAGTCCGTTCTCGATGGCGTAGTCCACAAGGTACATGTAGACGGTGTCGTAGAACAAGTACAGGATGAAATTTGATATTGAAAATATTATGAAGCCGGGATCTGTGCAATACGGCATTTTTGTGCAGTCTTTTAGAACGTCTTTCAAGCTCTGCAACGCCTGTGAATAAAAAGTAATAATGACATTCAAGTGATGATACCTAAAAACGTGATTGAAGAGGTTTTTCTTGCGTCCCACAGCCTGTATCGTAGCCTTTTTATGTAATTCAATGGTAAAAAATTCTTCAAAGTACGATGACCAAATATAAATGATAGGGAACTGGGAGATACTCTTATCTACGTAAACACCAATACAGATAATCCTATTACAATATTTTTTTCAAAGAATAATATTAGTTTCAGCTTACTATGCAGCGCAGGGCCATCATGCCTTGAAAGGATCACATACATGCGTAGTGTTAGATTAGAGAGGTCGTTGAGTGATACTAGAGTAACTTTGATTTAGAATCATTATTGAAACTAGTTTAATGCGCAGAGTGTCTTTTTTTGAAGTGTTAATGGCATTGATTACACGTTCGCCAAAAAGATTCAATGAATTCATCGTACACTGAGTTCATCGCATCTCCTGAATGAAGGTCTCATTGTGAGGCTCCATCAGTCTGAGCTATCTTCATTTTCTCATTTTAATGACGGAACTAGTTAAATGATTTCCATCTTAAATGAAATATTTTCGGAAATCGTCATTTGTAACAGCTCGAGTACGCTGGCAAAAAAAAATAAAGATAAAATAGATGATGGAAAGAAATAAAAAATAGAACAAAATATGATACCTAAACTCTGTTCCTCACCACCATGAGGAACTATCACGTTTGTCTTATATTTATGCTAGCTAGCTTCCATCAGCATTTTTGCTAGCGTATCAGTCTAATACGCTTAACTAATTCTCGTTAAGTATATTGAATTACTTTCTCATGACTTAATTTTGATTTTATCTTCTCTTGATGGCTTACTATAGGAAGCCTCGTATCTTACAACGCTAATACTGTCAATATTTTGTAAGAAGTTTAGTCTTGGGAGAGTTTCATTTTTGCGTGTAAGTTTGTTTACGCATTTCTAGATGTGCGTGCTGTGTTGCACGATGTTCTTTATAAATTACTTTGTGACTAACCTTTTCTCAATACTTGATTGTCATTTACGAGGGTATTTCAATCTGCTCCGGTAAAGCGTTTTTTGTCTTTTTCTTGATTCGATTTAACTCATAACTTAGGAGTTCCAACCAATTCTATAGTAGTGTTTGAAATGAATAATTCATAAGTTTTTAGCCATCTCTTGGAATATACAATATCCAAGAGATGATATTTTCCTTTTTATTCAACTATCCCTTGACAGAGTTAAACTATTAGCACGCCACGTATGGTTTGTCTATTAGTATAAGACGTCGTAAGACAAACGTTCCATACGAGGAGTACTAATAGACAAACTATCCGAGGGGTACAAATAGATAAACCATACGAGGCATACTAATAGACAAACTATCAGAGGTGTACAAATAGATATACCATACGAGGCAAACTAATAAAATGTTTATTTCCAAGTTGTCACATGAGATACATGCCAACATATTGGCTTTTAAAATTTTCTTAAATATAGGGCATCCTAAAACAAATGTTCCATACGAGGAGTACTAATTGACAAACCATCCGAGGTGTACAAGTAGATAAGCCATACGAGGCATAATAATAGACAAACTATACGAGGTGTACTAATAGACAAACTGTCAGAGGTGTACAAGTAGATAGACCATACGAGGCATATTAATTGACAAAATATACGAGGCGTACTAATAGACAAACCATTCGTGGTGTGCTAGTAGTCTAACATAAGTTCTATACTAGGAGTACTAATTGACAAACCATCCGAGGTGTACAAATAGATAAGCCATACGAGGCATAATAATAATAGGCAAACTATACGAGGCGTACTAATAGACAAGTTATCAGAGGTGTACAAAATAGATAGACCATACGAGGCATATTAATAGACAAAATATACGAGGCGTACTAATAGACAAACCACACGTGGCTTGCCAATAGTCTATCTCTGTCAAGGGTAGTTGAATGAGAAATGAAAAATATGCCCTAAAAATATGCAAAGCCCTATCACCACCAAAAACATATTTCATATCTTCTCGATATTCACCACATCATGCGGACATGGGTACATGGGATAAAATAGAGATACAGTGTAAGCCGGTTACCACTCATGATTGACAAATATCTACAAAATATTGGTAGAAATGGGTAAAAAAACATATATTCAATATCAAAATTCATAACTTGTACAACATACGGACAGAAAGATAATTTTACTACGATTCATATGCTCAAATAGCACTTTATTTCATTAATTATATATGACATTAATCCGATTCACAGAAACGCCCTCTGGGGAAGTGATAGATCTATTTTTGAATCATTTCGCTGTTGAACGTTCCATAAATAAACTATAAATACGATAAATAAATAAACTATACGAGGCGTACTAAACTTTTTAAAAGCCAATATGTTGGCATGTATCTCATGTGGCAACGTCGTTGGAAATAAACGGTTTTTCTTTCTTTCTTTCTTTCTTTCTTGGATCTTACTTGTAACTACGTGCATGTGGCGAATAAATATTTTCAAACAAGTTCAAAAATATTTCCAAGATCGACAAAAAAGTGAACGAATTCTCCACTTTCGGCCATTGGACTCGCGTTACTGACAACAATATTCTCAAAGAAATTGGTTCTAGAAATGATATCCTATTATAATGATTATTAAACTGAACTACTGGACGAGAAACGTTACTCCTATGAGTTCAGCTCGTAAGCCCTCATCAGATCCGTTTTTATATTCTTGGAATGCCGGATAAGAGAGGGTAGAAATATGTAAAATGCTTGTTCATATATTTGAAAGAAATATGACAGGTTTAAAATACACCTAAAACTCCAATAGATGCTCTCAAACGACGCATTTTATCCTAAGGTGGGTAGTTTAATAAACCCATGATTAGCGCTGGGAAGTTGGATAGTACACCCTGATGATGAATGCGTTTTGCAGGTAGAATTTTATTCTATATCAAGAACACAATAGCCCGGTCACTTAGAGCAGTGGAAGTAATACTGGGTTGGATCCTATTGGCTACGTTTTTATAAGGCAAATCGATTTCTAACACTTTGACCGTAACGTGCGCCATCATTGGCCACGAGGGGATTTTCATAATGCTATTGACCGACCAGTAGTCACAAATTCAATTTTTATAAATACTTATTAAAGCTAAATGAAGGCAAGATCCAATTTATTCTTGCTATTTTCGAAATTTCTTATTACAATTGACTTTATTTGAGTTGAATATTGAACAGAAGTTTTACCAATTTCTGTCAAAGTGTTGATGAATTGGTTTACTCAAGGGGCGTGCTAGGCTTTAGGTTTAAAAATCAAGCTTTGTAATTCACCGACACAGCAGCAGTGTGCTTATGGCTGCAGTTATGCCCTCGAAAGTAGGGCTGAAAAGCAGGCTGAAAAGCAGGCTAAAATCAAAATGAAAAGTGAATGTTGTGTTTATGGCTTCGTATTCAGAAAATGTATTTTCAGAGAGTAGAAGCGTTAGTCTATGGTCACCTTCTCTGTGGAGTCTTCAATGGTGGTCATTGAGTTCCTGTAGATATCGGGGCAGGAGGAGGCCCTCAGCTTGTAGCGGTGGATGTTGAGCATGGCGCCTCGGTACGTCATTGAATGCCTGTCACAAAATGTGCGTCAGTTACAATTGGTGGTATCACAAGAGGCATTCTCTTACCTACGTTGCATTCACTGGAACATGCACAAGCCTTGTTTCTACAAACATTATATGTATTATGTTACCACTCTATCACAACCTATGAGTCGAGACTTGTAAAACTTTCTCATTACGCAAACACATCAATGAGGAAGTTGAGTCATTATGTGCTACTACTCAACGATTAACAAACCTGCGAGCAAATTCCAACACTGTGGCTATTGTAAAAGAATGGAAGACAACTGGATATACAACACAGAAACTACATTGACTTATATAGAAATATCTATATAAAAAGAACCAATTTCAATACTTCTTGATACAAATTGGAGCCTAACAGCTAGGAGTCCTCTAACCGACCTACCTGATCTCTTGACTTTCAGATTCTACGATCATTAAAAAGTAACAGAATTGTAGATATAATATATTGGTCTGAAAATAATTTTGCGTCGAAGATCAACTCGAAGTTTTGAGACTGCAGAACATATGACGCATATCATTGCGTTAAGAATGGTGGTATAGGATATAATGAGCAATTAAAGTTAACAGCCAAAGTTAGCTTCATATGTTCACATTGCCCAGCAACTTTGACAAATGACAAGGCGTCTTTACTATGAGACAAAATTTTCGATTTTTTCAAATCGTAAAATGCCACGTGGGGTTGCAATTGCATGCAAATATTCCATTGGAACATTTTGAGGCACTGAAGCATTTACCTGGTCATCTTCATATTGTAGAGCGGCGCTGCAGAGCTCGTGTAGGAAGGAGTAACTCCAGGCTTGCTGCCGGCCCCCACACAAGCCCCGTTGTGCGATGAGCTGAGAGGATGGTAGTCCGCAACGCACGAGCTCGGGTTTCCAGTTGTTGCCTGCTGCTGCTGGGCTTTGTGCTTCTCAGACGCTGGCGTGCCTTTGCGGCAAGTTGCTGTAATCGAATCTCCCTCAAGGCTGTCCAACTCTATATCTCCGGTCTCGGTAAATTTGTCGCGTGCACCTGACATGTGGTTTGCTTCTGGGTTCAGTATCGAAACTTGGCTCGTGTGGTGTCCAGTCGGTGCTAAAATACTCTGCAAGTAAAATTCATGCTAAATAAATATTTCACTTAAAGGTTGGTGTAAGATACCCACTTTAAATAAATACAAGGGGAGAATTTATCAAACGTGGGCCTAATTAGAAGTAGGAGTGAATAAGGACGATTAAAATGAAAGCTCAGATTAAGAAAGGAAAGGAATTGTCACTTTGATGACTTTGCTTGCTTTACAGCTGATCATAAGTTTTCGATTTTATATTTTACGTAATGTGTAAAATGAAGAACTCCGAAGTTTATCATAAGATTGATCAATTTTAGGTCACAAAATTTAATAGCAGTCTTAAAACAGCTGCATTATACTATCACAGAAAAAAACTGAATTTTTAAACTAACTCAAGAATCTTGCGTTAAAAATGATACAAGAAACTACGTCCCAAGGCAATAAATCCCCCATCAACAAACTTATTCATATCGATAGCAGAAATATTGGACGAAACTCACTCTGTTCGTAGGGGGAAATCCAGAGCTAATTTTTTCCAGAGCATCGGGTAATGCAGCCACTGGGTCCGAGTTCTTGGTCATGTGAAGTCGAGTGTCAGAGAGCATGGGGGGAAGGATGTCCATTTGTTCACTCAAGGACGAAGAGAGCAGATGAGGGTACATCTGCGAGACGACTTCAAATGCGTTCGCACGAGAATTGAGGCAAGGGATGAAGTCGAGTGGCAGAGTTTGAGTTCTGCTGAGAAATGTGGGCAGGAGCAACATTGACGAGGACCGCATAGATTTGGTAGGCGAATCGTCAGGGGAAAGAAGTTGAGTAATGTCGCCAGATTGCAAAATTTTCTTAAGCTCACTTATAGGCGGACAGGAGTGGTGACAGTCACCAGATTCTTCGTCGTCACTAAGCGACTCAGATGAATGAGACGTGGAGCCGGTCCTGCTGCTCGTATGAGGGCCATGACTTCGCTTTTCAGCTTTTTTCTTGGTCCACTGAAGGTCTCTCATAACAGCGCCACACACGCACATGTTCAGGAACACACCTGCTAATATGATGAGACTTCCACGCCAGCCCCAGTTCTCAATTAGATGTTGGATGAAGGGAGCAAAAATGAAAGTTCCGATACCGCTACCAGCCACGGCTATACCTGTGGCGAGCGACCGTTTCTTTTCGAAGTAAAAAGCAACAATTACAATAGCAGCAACATAACAAACAGCTAATCCTAAACCAGTAATAAGACCTAAGGTAAAAAGCAGAACTAAAATGGAATTAGAAAATGCGCTAAGCAAGAAACCTATCGAAGCTATCACAGAACCGACGATTGTAACTTGGCGACACCCGAAATGATCAGTGAGCATTGAAGCCAAAGGCCCCGCAAGGAGAGGAATTGCCATGAATAAACTCCCAACCCAAGAAGTAAACGACTTACTTTCTTTGAACACATCAAGGAACTCTATGAAGAGAACTCCAAAGGACATAGTGACGCCATCTGCGATGCAATGAACAAAGAAAGATGCAGCGACCACAACCCACCCCCAACCTCCATCTGGAGCCTTTCTCTGTAATTCACTAGCATCTGATCCAGCTGAAGCACTGGATCCGACGCTCGTTATACTAGAACCAGAAATATGGCGTTGACGCCTCTTGCGTTTTCCCGAGTTGAATAGTTTTAAAGAAGTAATTCCTTGATCTTTGGTTTCAGATGGCAGGTTTCGAGAATCTTTGGAACCTAAGTATTCAGTGCTTTGGTCGAAGAGATCGTCTTGACTGGGAGTAGGGGTTTCAAATTGAACATGCGGACCAGTCGAGTTAGATCCCCCTCCTTTCGAGCTTCCTCGAAGGCAGCTTCCATTGGGAGACCTAAAATGGACAGAGCCAGAAGATTTTTCTAACAGAAAAGATGACGAGGTTGGAATTTCTTGGTCTGACAAGTATTGATCAGAGTTACCGTCTAGATTAACGATAGTGTGGTGCCCTTTTGAAGCACTTCCGTGGGCTGTGGGCCTGGTATTAAAGCCGATGGGGCTATTTTCATCGTTTTCTTGAATCAAAGATGAACTACCAGGTGAATTTTGACAGAATAATGGGCAAGAATCGGGAGTTAAAAGTACTTTGACAGGAGTCTGTGTTCCACTTTTTTCGACACCGAAGTGGAAATGTCGAATGGCATTTCGACTGACATCTGAACTATCTGGCTCCTTTAAACTCTTAATTTCGGATACTCTAGAACGACTTTCTTCGTTAGAAAGTAGTGAGCAGCGTTCTTCATCATATAGTGAAGAATTTGATTTAAACTGATTGTTTTTACGATACGGCGAAAGTTCCCTTTCTGCACCGCCGAGGTCGTCTACTCTGTCGTTTAAGGGCGAGTCCCTAAGATCGACAGGGTTTGCTCGAGGAACGTTCGCATTTTTATCTATTAAGTCTCCTTTCGAGGAAACGTTGGTTGATTCTTTTCCTTCCATCCTGAAGACGCAACTACTAACACAGACGAAACAAATCGCTCACACAATACTTAGATCACATTTAACAAATCTATCTGTATACTATAAGCGAGTTTATGGTCGGTTCTATTCAACACATCAAAATTAGAATGAGGCAAGTTCTTTTGATTGAAGTGCTTCGCTTGAGTAGAATTCAAATAAGAAGAAACAACACTTTTATTGGATGAGCAGCACTGCTGAACGCCAGTCAATGGATCGAGCATCGAAGCCGGGCAATAATTGGTCGAATTTCTCGAATGGTTGCACACAGGGGCCGAGGATCCGCCGCCTCTGGACTCGGGGCAGTGGTGGGGCAGCCCTCTGAGGGGGGCAGCTGGGCGACCGCTCGGCCAGTACAGCATGCGGACTGGGGGGGCCATCACAAATACACGAACCTGAAAAAATAACACGAGTCATTAATGATCTCGGAAATTTGTGCGAACAAATGGATGCATTGATATCTGAAAAATTCAAACCATGATCATTGTACGTTCATTTTAAATAATAAATCTTGACTCCAAACAAATCTTTTTTTAAGTGACGTGTGGCAATTCTTTGGATAAAAAAAATGTGTGTTGTACTTGGATAAAACAAGGGCCCCACACAGGAGCAGAAGAACGCGATCGAGGAGTTATAGGCTGGTGAAAATGGAGCCAAGCCGCCTGGAAACTTCTCTCAGCCGTGCTCTTACAGCTATCAGTCTACTGATGGCTGTAAGATCATGGCCGAGAGAAGTTTTTAAAACCGCATAGTTGCATTAAATCAAGAAATTGAGTGGCCTCCAAGATCTCCAGATCTAATACCGCGTGATAATTTAACGGTGATTATTGTGATAACCATCATCCCCATCTCGCAAGAGATGCGTTGTCGAAACGATTAAGCGTCTGTGCAATCTTCTGAGATCCTCAAGCAATCTTTCGGACCACAAATACAAAATACAAAGAACGTCGCCACGTTTCGCCCGTCCAATGCACGTCGGCGTCAGTCAGAAGCCTACCCTTTACCCCACACCCTCATCACCTCCACTCCGCTTCTCTACGCACATTTTACGAGAGTTCCTCGTTATCGAGGGCTATTATTTCGCTTCGAAGAAAATACTTATATGTGATTGTAATTTTGACCACGTGGAATTTTACTCATTTAATTGAGATTTGATGTAGGATTTGGTTTCCCATTGGTTTATGAAGATTGTGGGTCTTTGTACCAATTGAATTTTAGTTACTGTAGTGACGCGTTTGTTCCGTCACGTATAGAGGGTTTGGATTAAATGGTAACCGAGGGCCAAGCGCACAATTACGCAAGAGGCTGCGCTGCTCATTACGCAGGCGTTCCTTCTTAGGATCAGCGCAATCTGTCGATGAATCCGGGCTCTATTCTAAGTGGGATATCAGTGACACTGAGCAGGTTGGTCTCGAGCATTACAGTTTTGTGTGACTTATCATAAAGGACTGAACGATGAGAAGACCCATCTCGCCTTGATTACATTTAATGTAAATTTCAACAATAGATAGAAGCAGCCTCTTAGTATTTGCATCATCAACGCCCAAATAGATTTGTACGATAAGCCTTCATTACTACTATCACGCCTAATTCATAATCAAGCTTCTCTTTCAACAACTTTGTGATATATATCGAGTCAGGGTTCATCAGTCTCAATAGTGAAATAATTACAGTTTCACATTCTAATTCTCTTCCTAAATTAAGAATAGAGAATCAGAAATTGAAAAGAAACAATATCCATGAAAAATACTGATGATACTGAACCTGCAAGAATAACTAATTGCCTAGTAAATACCGCTACATTGATGCACTGTGCACGCTGGCCAAAAATAATCACTTCATCACGATAACCGAAAAGAATCATTCAATCATACTTATCATTAAATAAATAGTATAATTATACTACCATAATCTGTCTCAGCGGAGACTTGTAGCAGTGAATACCAAATATCTAGATGGAAGGATTCTTAAAAGAACGTAATTCGGGTCGTGTAAAATATAAACTTTACCATCAGATTTCGTAAAAGAGGGATAAAAAACATCCAAAAACAGGAGTCATTACTGTTGATCAAGCAGCGGTAGCATAAAATAATCTGAAAATAGGGAGGTCATAACACAGGACCCTTAACTCAAAACCTCATATTTTACCCTTCAGAGCGGTGATTCACACAGATACAACAGTTGTATCCCCTTACTGTATAAAAGTAGGAAAGCGGTTAGGACTGTAGAAAAGGGGAATCTATGCACAGGTGGGTACAAAAGATAGAAGGCCCAAAACCCAATGGTAACCCTGGAGTCGCCAGTCACCATAGCACAGGATACACAAACTTAACTAACCTAAACCTATGTAGCTTATCTTTCTCCCCCAGGGGGGAGTATCTTCTATTGTCAAAGAAACCCTGCGTAAGAAGTTACATAGCTTAAACGGCATCGCGATGCCGGAAAATTCCTGTAGTAGTCCAGAAGGCTAAGAAGATAGCGTAGGGTAATTATAATGAAGTTCTACCCTAACTAAGACGAAAATCTATCAATGATATGTGATTTGAAGCACATTTTTGCCACTTGCAACTTTGTTGAGACGTCTGAATGCCTACAAGAGAAATGCATCTCACATGAACAAAATAAAAAATTACGCGGTAGTACTAGCAAGAAGTACAGTAAACACAAATCAGTCGACTACAGCGAAAATGGAATTATATAGAAAGAAAAAATGAGGACGCGTAAGCACTTAGAACACAATAGGTCATTGAAGGCATGACTAAGTCGTCAGAACCTACACGTTTCAATGAAGGTCATGACCAAAACAAGAGAAAGCACAGTATGGTGCGGCATTGAAGTCTATGACACGAAAAGCGAAGAAATTTTGATGAGTCAGACCTACCTCGTTGTGCCGAAAAAGAGATTCTTGTCGTATACGGTACATGAGCTGCGGATCATTTAGCCCACTCTGTAAACCGAGTTTAAGCCGCTCATTGCCCTCCGCACGAGAGCAGCTGCTTTGTCGAGACGACCCCGTTTACAACAGATTCATAAGAGCTAAGAATAACTTAGCAGCCCTTCGCGTCGGCGCTTCCTGAGGTGACGAGAGCAGCGATAGCGGCCACTCTACTTGAATGGTAATACAGTGACAGGAGTTTGCCGACCCAGCTGATCAATGAACACTTCGGTGTGAAGATGAGATTATGAAAAAGAAGCCGATTGCGAGGGTTTCCAAAGTACTCGAGCAGAGATACTTTAGCCAACAGGAAATGGTGAAAATCTATTCAAGAATAATAAAATATTAAGCCTACATACAAGAGCAATTCAATTATGTTCTGGAACACGTCATTCTTGCAGTTGAGAACTTAAGAAGCAAGTTCAGGTGAAGGTTGGACCAGTTCTACACACTCGGCTCAATGTGAAACATTGCAAATGAAACACGTGCAACTGGCGCGAAAAGGAGAATTTTCACGATGTCAAGACTTGACGCCGCAGGAAAGTCAGGGCTCAAATTTGTCAACACGATGAAACTCCGTGCGCGAATGTGGTTGCAAACAAGGCTATAGAACACAACTAGATCGCGTAAACAGAATGGAGTGTTCAGTCAACTCTGTGTCCTTGTATTGAGCATAGCTCTCCGAGAAATTATTTTCAAAAATTGAAGATAGTTGCCAATAACAATTACCACTATTGTTTCGATGGAAAAAAAATTATGTCAGCCATGTTTCATCCAAGTGCGCAAGTAATGTCGGTTAAATCGTAAACGGAACATTTGACAAAGACACGACTCTACATCCAAATCTGGAGTAGTCAGGAAAATGCATAGGCCAGTTTTTCAGCTGTAGCTGCTACTATTTGAATTACAGATTGATGCACGCTGCGTCATAACAAAGCGTCACCGACGAGACCATGGCCAGGAGAGGGTAATAATTTCACACAAGACTGAGAAATCTACCAACTTCAACCAAATCATACAAAGTGAAAAAAACGGGCATTTTTTATTGGTGACTTGTATAAAAGCATCAGCTGTGAACGTCAGCTTCTCACGGCATCTGAGTGAAACTCAGTAGCTCAGTGAACAGATTCCAGCCCTCGAACGAACGTGACCATGAGTAAAATACCATTTAGCCATATATCTGAACGTTAAAGCCTTACTTGACTTCACGATCTCAAAGCAACAAGATATTAACGGATGTATGACAATATGCACGAAGTTGTTTAAAATAGAAATAAAGAACTCGCTGCGCAGCTTGGAAACCTCGTGCAAGAGGCTCGGGATGGCACTTTTTCAATTTTTTTATACAGTCAACTGTCGCATTGCAATATCACTTCGGCGACAGAACTGACCTGATAGACAGGGCGCACCACCATTGCGTCAAATTTGAGTTCGGCTTTCGGACTCAACTGGTCCAGTACTGCTATCATGGCTCAAGATTAGATTCGTCGTTAGTTTTAGCCTCCCTACCCAGCAACAAATGCGATCCAAAGAGAGGAAAGAGGAAGGCACCATTTAGTATGGAGTTAAGGAAACGCGGAATCTACGCAGAAAGGGCATAGAAACAGTAAGATGGGAAAGAAGTTCATGAAATAAGACAAAAGTTGAAGAAGAAAGTCAGAGGTGCTGAAAAACAGGACAGTAGTGAACCGAAAAGAGGTGGTCCGTAACAAAACAAAAACCTATTCTATTTCAACAAAAAGGAAGCCTACCTAACCTTTAGCTCGGGCCCTCACATAGTCCCGCTGGGAGCGCTAATTCCCTTAGATACAATTATTGTATCCCCCTGAGGGGTACAAAATACATTTAAAATATACGTTGATACCGAAGTATGGCATCAACCCGGTCAAAGTATAATGCTAGGAGCTTCTTAATTATTAAAGATAGGGCTGGTTGAAGTTACTATGTATGCATAACAATATCAAGTGTATTCCACGGACTGCCTGACGGTTGGAGGAACGAACGAATGAAACATACAAAATTTTTAAAACAGATAGTTGGGCTAAGGAAAAAAATTTACGAGCACTTTTATTAAATTCACACAATTAAATTTGCCTATAAGTGAACCTATTCCAACCACCTAGCTCAATCGTCAAAACCTATTTTAAGATTATAAGCCTATTCTTTATTTTAACTCATCTTACCATCATATATCCTACCCAATATTAACCCATCATGAAGTAAAGTGAAGTATTCTAACCTAACATTGAATTCCAATTTACCAACCGACACTTGACCCAGCAACAACTGTCAACCGTAACGATAATGCAAGTTAAAGCTCAAGGCGTAACGTATGGGGACTGACGAGCACACAAACGCACGCACAAAGGGAGCAAAAGCCTTATTATAATACATATTACGTAATTACCACTACGTATATCATTATCCCTGCTGTGACCAGCCTTCAAGACTCGAGTCTCCAAGATACGACAGGAAAACTCAGCAGCACTGCGCACTCCACCGAGATATTTCTGACGAAAACATCCCTTATGTTAGATCCGAAGCACAAAGAGCCAAATCTTCTTAATACGTCGGTAAGAAGCAAGACTCGAGGCATCGCGGTGGTTTGGCAAACCTAAACTTCGAAGGCGTAGCTGCATGTTGCTTGGACGGGCTCCAAGTAGCGGCTCACGGCATCAGCTGTTCCTCGTTCGCCTCAGCTGAGTCGCTCGCACTGCGGTGACGAACCAAAACAATCACAAAGGAAAGCGCAAGCTCAAGATTTGCGTCGAAGAAACTGGCTAAAAGAGAACTCCACTAACAAGTTTAGTGAAGTAAATCATAACATAAGAACGAAACATTCAACAGTTATTCAGCGAACCAGTCAACTTATCACAGTTTTCTATCCTACTTTTCTATTTTTAACAATTGTAGAACATTTGAAGTTATAATTAGATTAGGAGTCATCGTATTTTAATCCTCGCAAGCCAAAACAAAGGTGCACGAAAGAATGGATGGATGAAAGCATCATCTAGAACGGAGTTGAGAGAATGGAAAATCTATTCACAAGGTGCGTTTCCATCATAGATCCTCAGCTCATAGAAACAGTAAGAAATAAATTGTTGATGCAAGGAAAAATTGAAGAAGTAGTAAGTTCTGAAAAACAAGACAGCAATGAGCCGGAAAAAATACGGTCCACAATAAAGAAAAACATTCTATTTAAAAAAAGTAACTTAATCTTCACGTCGGTCTCTAACGTTTTCCCCTTGATGACCCGTAAAAATTTGATAATTTAGAACTAAACTTACATTTGTAAGCTAATCTTACGTTAATCGTTAGTCTGGTCATTTTTTTAATCCTACGTACCCTAGATGAGGTAGCGCGACGTACGGCATTGAAATGTATTCCAAAGAATAAGTAAAAAAAGGAGAAAAAAAATTAGAACAAATTTACTGTTAATTCAATTTTTTTTACAAGATTGCCAGTCTAATAAAATTGATGAACATCGCGTTTGCAACAAATGCCACCACTGCCCTAAATTATCATTATGAATTGAAAAAATATGTACATTTTTGAAACCCCATTCCAGCTAAATAAGGGTACCAGATCTGACGCACTTGGAGCACTTCACGCGCAAGCAGCTGCTCATTGCACCAAGTAAGGAGACAGAGATGTGCGTAATACCTTTATTACAGCACTTGACCAGGAAGAGAAAGTGAAGGTTAGGAAGCACACAAACACTTCAATCATTGACTTCATTGAGATAAAATTGACTACTTGAGGAGATGAAAGGAATTACGGCGGCCCCAACCAAACACCTCG
Organism: Morinoia aosen; assembly: GCA_030386875.1. NCBI lineage: Eukaryota > Metazoa > Arthropoda > Malacostraca > Amphipoda > Talitridae > Morinoia > Morinoia aosen. The sequence continues at coordinate 66,946,495 of CM059564.1, read as the reverse complement.
CTACAGCGGCTGAGCTAGGTAAGAATACATCTTCCGTCATTCTCAGCATTTACCAGAAGCTGTCGCTTCTCCCTTGATAGAACGTTTCACACGAGTGCGATCAATTTGAGCGACGCCCGTCTGTTGCTGCAAATGCACAGCTTTTCGTGACACAATAGTCGGCAGTAATAAATCGGCAGTAAAATGATACTTCAGAGCAATGATTCTTCTGCCTGAAATTTGACACAAATCATATGATTATAATAAAAATCCCAATTTGTATTGCTAATATAGAAGACGGACTAGTTTTTGGAGATGTAATAAAGATGCTTATGAGTAAATAATGCAGATTTTGAAAGTAATCATTTTTACTTCAAAACAGCGAGTTTCATACACATACATGATACCCAATCGTAATTCCGAAAAATGAACAGAAAAAGCTAATAGCTCTAACATTCTTAAGTAGGCTTATTTACGAGCAGAAAAGTCAGATTGTTCACGTCACGAAAAGAAAACCGTCGATGGATTAGTACCTAAGAAATATTCATTTCCCACTAATGGTCGGCCAATTTGATGCTGATATTCAACTGGGTTACATTATTTGTAGTGTAGGTAAGGTTTAATCACCAGTATCCGTTCAAGTAATTTGCTACTTCGGACACGGTGCAATTCGACGAGACAAAAAATTGATGAAGAAGCAGACAGTAAAGGTATCTGAGGTCCTTTGCGGGCTCTGAAAAGGTAAACAGGAAACAGATAAAAACTACAAACTCAACACATTCCGTACACAACACTGACACATTCCTGCGAAGTGACCCATCGGTGGTTACTTAGGTGATTTTCATAGTGCTGCTGACCGAACTGTAGTCACTAACTCATTTTTTATTAATACTTAATGAAAGCTGAATAAACGCCCGATCCATTTAATTTTGGCTATTTTCAAAAATTATTACCACAATTGACTTTAAATTTGAATTGAACATTGAACTTCAGTTTAGCCCATCGCAGTTATGTTAAATGATGGCAACTTTGATGCAGTACATTATTATCAGTTACCTCAACGAATATCCGAATTTAGCACTGTTTTCTCCTACGTAGTTGGTAGATGTAGCAAGCGACTATGAAAAATTAACAATACGCTTCTGTTAATGTTGTTGGCACTCGGCTCTCTTATTGGTAGAAAGTGAAGCAAACATGGTCTTTTTAAATAAGCTATAGCAGCCACCAACACATAAATAACGAGGAGTTTCAGCACAATATAATTAACACATCAAGGTGAGGTGAAGCCTGGCGCCGCACAAAGCAGACAGGTGTGAAAATCGCGTTTGTATCTTCGCGTGCCGACACAAGATAGACAAGATAGAATGAGACCACGCTATACGCGTATTGATTTTGCACTCGGGGCGAGGCCGTACTTAATCAGTGGCACTCAAATACAAGGAGGTCTGAAAATCTAAAAACTCTGTTTATTCAACAGTAAGAGAACTACAACAGAACGTTCTCATCCACCGGTTTGCAGGCAATGTTAGGTGTGTACGTATATTTATTATCATTTGTATGTGCACTAAACGCGTTAAAAAAATAACCTGGTTGCTTATAATTGATTTACTTTTTCAAAGTTTCTTCTTTCGGGATTGTTATGATAGCGCTCAAACTTAAAATTAGACGACACAACCAGAACAGGCTTTAATGAAGCGACGCACCTAAGTCTTTTCAATTAGACATGTTGGACCCTTGTATTTTCCACATGGAATGCTACTCAGTTTTTACTTCCAAATCGTTCAGAGAAGTGCTAGAAAATCCATCATTTACCATACAAAATTATGTCTCCTTACACATTTTTCGACCATTAGACTACTTTCTCTGGACTCAGTTTCGCTAAATTTCAGAGTTCATCACTTAGCGTTGCCACTAGGAGCGCATAATTGCGTTGAGAGAGCTTACTGCAGCTCGGATCATAGCTCATCACACCAATGAAGCTTCTCCCACAGCACGGTGATATGCAGTTAAACGTAATTTCTCCCTCACGACAGTTCCCGGATCACAGCCTGCCTATCCAATGTATCTCCAACTTTTTCATAAATCGCGTGAACAGATAATTAAAGAATGAGCTTCCTCTCGTAACGGTTATGAATCTTACGTTGCAGTTCTGACTCCTGCAAGTCATTTTTGAAACCCTAACGGGCCTGCTTGCTGTCAGCAATAAGGTGTCCTCCACAGAAGATGGCTGAAATGCAAAAAATGAACATAAGATTAACGCTTGCTTTCAAATTAAGACAACTCCTGCATGAATTTTTCCCATATTTATCCTACGCTGATCAGGAAACAGACATTTTATAATTTTTGCAACAAAAACTCGTCAATTCTAATGTTTAAAATTTTACTGTGCTATCCCTATCATTTTAAAACGTCTTCATTCGATATTACAAGTTTTACAGATATCTTAAAAACACATGTTCAATACATAGTTAATTAAAAATATATTACCATTATCATTTAAAATTAGTCAGTCTTCCCAGCCACAAACAAAGGTAATCTTAAGAGAGCGAAAGAAAGGACCTGTAGAAAACAAAGTGGGTTCCCGCAAGAGGACTCGGCGCATTGAAACAGCGAGTTAGGAAAATACGAATAAAAAAATTCGGGAATTTAATAATAGGTTTAAACATGAAATGCAATACAACCAATTGGCTTCAAATAATTCTTAACATAAAGGTACTAAATTGATAGACAAACCTAGACAAGTAGAAAATTACTGTAATTAACTATTTGATACTAACTGGTCGCAGAGCGTTTAGTTTATGCAATACCACGGTTTCCAGTAGTCCGTTTAATGCAATTAAAAAAAACACTAAATTCTGCTACATCGATTGTATATTTAAGTGTACTTGTAAGCGGTAGACAGAAAACGCAAAAATGAGCAAGTTTCTATCTAGCGTCATGATGGAAACATCGGGAAAATTTAGTTTAAGTCCAGGTACAAATTAAGTTCTAGGTTTCTTCTTCGTTTGTTGTTCTCAATAATACCGAGGAAAAGGAAAAAGACATAAGGGATAACGAAGAAGGCATAAAAACTGAATGTAACAAATTAAGCACGAAACAACGAAGTCCCCCAAAAGCCCATGGATAGCTGAGGTAACGCACCAGCACACATACCACTGGAGGTGCAGTCCTCGTAGCCTTAGATCGACAAACCTGACTAACCTAGGCCTATTACCCATGTCATGCCCCTTTTAGGAGACTAAAAATTTAAGTAAATTATGTACAAATTTTGTGATTTGTATTTTAATGGAATAAAGAAATCAAAAATTTCAAAGAGACTAGAAATAATGCACTAAAACATGAAACAAACAAAAACCATAACAATAAAGAATAGAGCCTTTATATAGTCTCTTTAACCGTGACTGCAATGTGGCCGCTTCGCAACACAGTCACATCAGTGGCAACCTTAAGTAGTTTTACAAAACTGATACGTGGAAAGTGACCATCATAGATAGATAAAAAAACCCAGGCGTCTACTTATACGGACAGATGCGATTAGGGAACACTTTGTGTGCGCTAATTGAGTGGACAGTGACAGAAAAACCTAAAAGGGGTAGATAACTGGACTCCAACTGTAAACCGGTAAGAGCTGGTGCCTATGTCGAGCGTGGGATGAAAGAATTCGTAAAATCAATAAATAAATAGACAACAATTAGATCTCTTGCTACTATTCGCACCACGTCAAAGTGTATTTCCCAAGATCAGTTCAACATACAAGCATAGCACACAAGCAAGCGCTGAACTGGCCGTACCAATAGTCCGTATCAGTCCGTATAGTCCGTAATAGTCCTTTTGATGCGCGCACACAAAGCAGCGGAAGATACAGGATCATTTCGAGAGAAGTCAATGATTTTTTGAGTCCTGCAGTGTCAACTACTTTAGGAGATTAAAAATTGGAGCTGAAATATGTACACAGGTCAACTGACAGAACGTAGTCACTTTTGCTTTCAACGAAGCTTACTTTGAAAGTCAACTCAGCGTCAGTCTTTCGCGTGTCACTTGCGTTATAAGCGCGCGCTGATTGCGTGGCGCACCACCACTGTTTCGTCGTTACTAGCAACAATTTAAATAGATCACTGAATACAATAAGCACTAGCTGTCTACTACACTGTACAAGATGAGGAAATTTGCGCAGGTAGAATCTATTTTTGATTTACGCAAAGTAAAAGCCTCTCCAGATCACGAGACGTGTAGGGAGCACCTTGACATTACGCAGTCGCTGGCGCAGACGCCGACATGTCATTGCTCTTGAAGCAACTCGGTTATCGCCTTCCGTTAGGAGGCCTTATCAACACGGCGGGGAGGATAAGAATATTGGATAAATATCATCTCACACGACACCCACATAATCGAAAAGTTTAGTAATTGCCATTAGTGTACTAAACAAAGGAAAAATTTGCTGTTGTTTAAGGTAAGGAAATTGATTATCACAGAAAAATCTTGTATAAATAAATAAAACAAGGAGGGATATTTTGTCATCGTGTACTTCATGTCCGAATTAATACTTTATTTTTTGGAGTACTTTAGAATGTTTTGTGGGTTAGAATTTCTATAAAAAATCACAAATTAAAATCGTTGCTTGCGAATACAAATTATGAAAACATGAAAAATATCAAGTAAAAAATTCCGGAAACTAACATAAATTTCGATTCCATAGCACGAGAAACGAAAATTTTCCAATTATTTAATGCTTTTAACTTTCACCTATCGTACAAAATACGAAGAAGTAAGTGCAATACTCCTTGTTGACGTGTAAATGTTAGATAACAAAGTTGTGTCCCACGAAGTGTACGTGATAACTGATAAGTGTCGTCGTGATGATTTGTTGCGGGAGTGCTGATTGCCCAGATTACGTTAGATGATATATTTTAAGCCTCCCTAACCGCAACAAAGGCATTCCAATTAAAGAGAGGAAGGAAGAAGACACCTTTTAGTCTCGGCTTAAGGAAATGCGGAGTCTAAGCACAAGGTGCATAGAAGCAATAAGTATAGAAATAAGTTTAGGAAACAAGATAAAAGTTGAAGAAAAAAGTAGTGGGTGCTGAAAAACAGGCCAGAAGTGAACCAAAAAAAGATGTTCCATAAAAACCTATTCAATTTCAATAAAACGTAGGCCACCCAACCTTTAGCTCGAGACGTCACACATCCCCGCTAGGAGTGCTAATTCCCATAGATACAATAGTTGTATCGGCCTGAAGAAGGTGTTCTCTCCAGATAGGCCGATTGGCGCGGTTCATCCGATTTTAGAATTATCATATTGTTCAAACAGTATTCTTAGCCACTTGGAAGATGAGGAATGTAAGATAACGAATCAGAGTACGCTACTAATAATTTGTAATATTCGGATGATAATAATAACATGCTCAATAATTGAATTCTATCGTATAATAATTCTGCTTGTTCCTTCCTTAGTTAATTAGTTATTTTGTACGTTACGCTTTCAGTAATTATGTACAACTAAATTAAGGGGACAAATAATACATAATCATCTATATATTAATACTGTTGTAACTATGTTTGTCACACCCTACATCAATATATACTGACCCTTGGATAGGTTAAATTGGGTTAGGATAGGTTATTTTGGAATTATTACACGGGTCTACCTAGGTTTCCAATGATATTGACCGTGGAATTTCTACGGGTCCTGCTCGTCTAAATTCATATAATCATTGCGATGAATTGAAAAATGAGCATTACCAAGTTTACAGCGTGAGAGAATTTAAAATTTAAAGTTGGAAAAAAATTTGAAAATCCTTAAAAAAATGATCAACCTTGAACAAGAAGGCGATGACACCAGAAGCCTTAGGCTGCTTTAAATAACATGAAGTGACTAGTAGGAATTGGCTTATATGAAGTGAATATTATGAATTGCCTATTAGAAAGTTAACTTTGTATGTATTTACGCTTTTTACACAACAGACATAATTAATCTCAAAAAATACAAACTATAGCTCAACGTTTTTGTCAAGCTATGAAAAATGTAGACAACCCATCGAGAGTTATCAGCGACGCAATAGAATGAAGAATTTCCTTTCGACACAAAAATTTATCACTTAGGCGACTGAGCTTTAACCAGAAATCACTTGCTCTGTTCTGTCAAGAGGATAGTGAAACGTACATTCCTAGATAAAAAGATAAAAGGTGCTTCTCGGTGTGGTAGCCCTCATACGCATGCTACACTCGAGAATGGATGCTGTTACACACTGACTTCGTCTAAAGACCCGAGTAGTGTCCGCAAATCTGAAGCAAACAAACGCTGAAGAAATGGGAAGGACAACAACCGTATTTCAATTTTAATTCTTCAACAACTAGCATGACCCGTGGAAATAACACGGTCAATATCATTGGAAACCTAGGTGGAGCAGTATAATAATTTCAAAATAACCTATCCTAACCCGACATAACCTATCCGAACGTGACATCACCTATCCTAACCTATGCTAACCTAACATATCCTATCTCAACCTTATCTATTCTAGCTGATAACCTAACTATTACATGCACATCTTAACCTAACAAGAAATGTCTAATATGCGTTACCAGTTACAACGGCTGATCGGTAACGACAGTCAATCAAAACTATGATTCCGCTTAGAGCTCCAAGTGTTATGTACATAACAATGAAGTTAAGGGATGTCATCTCAACAGTAAAAGTTTATGATCAAGCTGTATCATAGATACGACAATGATCTGTGTATTTATTGATGAAGGGTGTGACAAAGATAGTTACAGTCGTATTAATATATAGTAGATTTTGTGTTATTTATTTCCTTAAATTGCTTATATCCAATTACTGAAAGCGTAACGGACCGACTAATTACGTAACTAAGGAAGGAACAAGCAAAATTATTATATGATGATGAAACTGCATGGTGTTCGCAAGCCTGAGTCGAGGTGAGATCTCATTACAGCTCTGGCGATTAAGCTTACGAAAGAGATTTTGATTACAATGGATAATATTCTCATTGTTTTTACTGGTTTACTAACTTCAGGTAGCAGAAAAAGGAAAGCTAAAGTAATATCAAATGAAGCAGGTCCCAGTAAATTAAAAGCGATAGCCATTTTATTACGGCCATTAAGCATCCTCCCAAGCGTGACAAAGAGACGCACCGACCAACCAACTAAGCAAGCATGCAAGCAACAACTGTGTATTATTTATTATTAGCAAAGAAATTTTTGAAAAATTTTGAGAAGAGTTGCGTTTCTCCAACACTAGATTCAGTTAGCATTGCGACAATATTTTTTGGCTTTGGCCAGGTTTTTTATGTATTTCGAATGGTCTCTAAGAAGCAAGCTGGCACACCGGGACCGCAGCGCTACTTCATCGATAGCTCAACAAAGCGCCATCATCGCCACGTAGCGCGTATATGAAGCATATGACTAAATACAGCATTGGTCGCCTGGCAACATGTTCAACTAAGTGACAAGTTGTTGCGGTCAAACTCTGCTAAGAAACGCGCTACGGGGGTACCACTGCAGTGGAGCGTTCTTTACGTGCTTAATATTTCATAGACTTAATTCCTGCTTCAGAAAAATGAACCTTACAACCATCTGAGAGACCTAGAAAAGAACAATTAAAATTTTCAATTTTCTTTCTTTAGCTCCTACGAAAATTTTTCTTCAATCCCTCCTATTTCAACCGCCGTTTAAACTGAAACATGCATATAAAAAATCTTCAGCCATAAAGACTGCAACGACGCAAGCAATGAGCGGCCATGAAACTTGCGGTGCAACAGAGGGAGGGCAGAACAGAGAAGGCGAGAGGACGACATGCACAGAACGAGGCTCAAGGCAACATCAATGTTAAAGCCTCACTCAAAACCCGATACTGACTTAGAGAACATTAGCCCAATGTCTGAGGGTTTAGACAAAACGGCAAGATATCGTCTGTACGTGTTGGAATAACAAGTGTAATTGTGAGAAAGTAGTGGAGGGCCGAAAAGAGCAGCGAGAGAGAGCGTCGGGAAAGCCTCAAAGAGAGTGAGAGAAGAGAATCAATAGCGAAGGCAGACCAGCAGCGGCGGTGACGCGGGTACTGCCGCCCCAGCTGATCGCAGCGCACCTACCCCCTCCCCCCGAGGCTGCGTGTAGGTCGTGACACCTACGTGAAGTTGACAGTACTCGTCGCAGCAAGGTTTTAAGCGTTTCAACATGCTTCATATTGGTGAAAATGGGTAAAACTTGGAGCAAGTTGACCTTAGAGAGAACATTGATGAGTAACAGGAAGTTATGTCGTAATGAATAAGCATTTTCAAAGGAAAAATATACTCCAGTGACATGTTTTATACCCGTTCACGTTCAATATAAAAATACATTTCAAGTCATGTGAATATTGAGCAAAAGATTAACGAAGACATACGAATTCACAGCAGAGGAATGATAAGCAAAATACTGCAGGAATGACACACATTAAAATTTTTAAACTATCGCCCCTAGATCGGCAATTAAGCAACTAACGTATCTTTAAAAATGTTGATAATTATAGTGATGATGTGACGCAAGTAGTAATATGGTAAAGCTTGCTTCATAAACTGCAAAGCTTTGCCCAACGACAAAGCCGCATCTACAACAAAGGGCGGTCACATTAGTGGGTTGCAAAGACCACTCGTAAGTCATCGCTACAGTTGCAGTTAGCGTATCGTCAGCATCACGCAGGTCTCTTCGGAACAACTGTGAGCTTACAAATACAGTCGTAGGTTGCGCCCAACGGTAATATAGCATTGCAAGTGCTAATGAATTGCGGTTTACCCAACACACTTAGTGCGAGAATGAAAGCGCACAAGTTTATAAACCGTACGAATCATGATCATTTGCATGTTCGTGGGAGCAAAAATGTTGACCACTTCAGATTACATCCCGCGTAACTACTTTCAAAATGGGTTCCTATTTCGCAAATACCAGACACCATCGTTTTGTTTCAGTGAAATTGCTAATGAACAGCTTCAGATGTTCAGCACACCTAGATTTTATCGTCAAGTTAATTAACAATCTAGAACCTCCAGCTAACCTTACACTCAGGGTCATTACTCATTGCCCTCTCGAGCAGATTCTGAAGAGTCAAAAAAGCTCGAGAAGCGCTGGTAAATTCTCGGTTTCTTGTGAACACATGAATGTCTCATTTTTTACGACTCTGAACTGTCGAAGAGAGATTTTACGGGTCAACCTCCATCTGTGGCTGCGAAATTTGACCCACAATCATTACGTTTTTATAACTGATGAACTAAGGTTAGATACTGTATTGCACACTGATCAGTGTGCTCTCGCAGAGAGAAATTCACACTTCAGAGAAGAAAATTAAATAATTTTTGGCCATCAATGTCGTAACTTTCAAGTAGGCTACATGGTAAATTTCTTTAATAATGCACGAATTCAATCGATTTTACTGAGCTGGGATAACTTGAACAATACAAGACCACTTTTGTCATGATACAACAGGGAACTTAGGCCACAGCCTTACGCTACAGCCTTACGCTACAGCCTTACGCTACAGCCTTACGCTACAGTCTTACGCTACAGCCTTACGCTACAGCCTTACGCTACAGCCTTACGCTACAGCCTTACGCTACAGCCTTACGCTACAGTCTTACGCTACAGCCTTACGCTACAGCCTTACGCTACAGCCTTACGCTACAGCCTTACGCCACAGCCTTACGCCACAGCCTTACGCCACAGCCTTACGCCACAGCCTTACGCCACAGCCTTACGCTACAGCCTTACGCTACAGCCTTACGCTACAGCCTTACGCTACAGCCTTACGCTACAGCCTTACGCTACAGCCTTACGCTACAGCCTTACGCTACAGCCTTACGCTACAGCCTTACGCTACAGCCTTACGCTACAGTCTTACGCTACAGCCTTACGCTACAGCCTTACGCTACAGCCTTACGCTACAGCCTTACGCCACAGCCTTACGCCACAGCCTTACGCCACAGCCTTACGCCACAGCCTTACGCCACAGCCTTACGCCACAGCCTTACGCTACAGCCTTACGCTACAGCCTTACGCTACAGCCTTACGCTACAGTCTTACGCTACAGTCTTACGCTACAGCCTTACGCTACAGCCTTACGCTACAGCCTTACGCTACAGCCTTACGCCACAGCCTTACGCCACAGCCTTACGCCACAGCCTTACGCCACAGCCTTACGCCACAGCCTTACGCCACAGCCTTACGCTACAGCCTTACGCTACAGCCTTACGCTACAGCCTTACGCTACAGCCTTACGCTACAGCCTTACGCTACAGCCTTACGCTACAGCCTTACGCTACAGCCTTACGCTACAGCCTTACGCTACAGCCTTACGCTACAGCCTTACGCTACAGCCTTACGCTACAGCCTTACGCTACAGCCTTACGCTACAGCCTTACGCTACAGCCTTACGCTACAGCCTTACGCTACAGCCTTACGCTACAGCCTTACGCCACAGCCTTGCGCCACAGCCTTGCGCCACAGCCTTGCGCTACAGCCTTGCGCTACAGCCTTGCGCTACAGCCTTGCGCTACAGCCTTGCGCTACAGCCTTGCGCTACAGCCTTGCGCTACAGCCTTGCGCTACAGCCTTACGCTACAGCCTTACGCTACAGCCTTACGCTACAGCCTTACGCTACAGCCTTACGCTACAGCCTTACGCTACAGCCTTACGCTACAGCCTTACGCTACAGCCTTACGCTACAGCCTTACGCTACAGCCTTACGCTACAGCCATACGCTACAGCCTTACGCTACAGCCTTACGCTACAGCCTTACGCTACAGCCTTACGCTACAGCCTTACGCTACAGCCTTACGCTACAGCCTTACGCTACAGCCTTACGCTACAGCCTTACGCTACAGCCTTACGCTACAGCCTTACGCTACAGCCTTACGCTACAGCCTTACGCTACAGCCTTACGCTACAGCCTTACGCTACAGCCTTACGCTACAGCCTTACGCTACAGCCTTACGCTACAGCCTTACGCTACAGCCTTACGCTACAGCCTTACGCTACAGCCTTACGCTACAGCCTTACGCTACAGCCTTACGCTACAGTCTTACGCTACAGTCTTACGCTACAGTCTAACGCTACAGCCTTACGCTACAGCCTTACGCTACAGCCTTACGCTACAGCCTTACGCTACAGCCTTACGCTACAGCCTTACGCTACAGCCTTACGCTACAGCCTTACGCTACAGCCTTACGCTACAGCCTTACGCTACAGTCTTACGCTACAGTCTTACGCTACAGTCTTACGCTACAGTCTTACGCTACAGCCTTACGCTACAGCCTTACGCTACAGCCTTACGCTACAGCCTTACGCTACAGCCTTACGCTACAGCCTTACGCTACAGCCTTACGCTACAGCCTTACGCTTCAGCCTTACGCTACAGCCTTACGCCACAGCCTTACGCTACAGCCTTACGCTACAGCCTTACGCTACAGCCTTACGCTACAGCCTTACGCTACAGCCTTACGCTACAGCCTTACGCTACAGCCTTACGCTACAGCCTTACGCTACAGTCTTACGCTACAGTCTTACGCTACAGTCTTACGCTACGATCTTGCGCTACGGTATTACGCTACAGCCTTACGCCACAGCCTTACGCTACAGTCTTACGCTACAGCCTTACGCTACGATCTTGCGCTACGGTCTTACGCTACAGCCTTACGCCACAGCCTTACGCTACGATCTTGCGCTACGGTCTTACGCTACAGCCTTACGCCACAGCCTTACGCTACGATCTTGCGCTACTGTCTTACCCTACAGTTCTAAGCTACAGTATTATCTATCGTCCTAGTCTGTAGTCCTATTTCACAGTCCTGCTCTACAGCCCCGTTCTGTAGCACCATTCTAAACTCATATTCAACAGGTTGAAGTAACTTGTCATTTCGCTGTAATGATAAGGGACAGTTTCTTGATGGCTAACTCGCCTACTATTTTTGTCTCGTCTCATCGTTTCTACACCCATCGTTGAGGTCCATGCACCTGAACATTACTAACTTCTGATTTTGAATGGCGATTAATCTATTTATACCGCTTATCCTAGCCCTAATTTGGGTCAATGTGAAGTTTAATGCAATCACGGAAATTAATAATTATATTCCAAACAATCACTAAAGGAACGTATTTAAGAACGTTTTACAAGAACGACATTCTGCTCGCTGATGCTTTATTTTCGAATTATTGAACTTTGAAGTTGGCCTTCCCGCGCCAAAGGAAGCGAGCGCGTGAAACGGAATTTAATTAATAACGGAAGCTATTACAAACGTAAAGAGGTTGGGTCGTGAGGGGGAGGCACAGTTCTTCTAGTGAAAATTATAAATAAAGCTTCTAACCCACTCATTAGGGTGACGACCGCAATCTTGTTGACATCGGGTCCAAAATGGCGGCGCCCATGGTGGTCGCCATGTTAGACCCGATGTAAACAAGATTGCGGTCGTCACCCTAATGGGTGGTTTAGAAGCTTTATTTATACTTTTCACTAAAAGAACTGTGGCTACCCCTCACGACCCAACCTCTTTACGTTTGTAATAGGGGGTTAGCTTCCGTTTTTAATTAAATTACGCTCGCTTCCTTGGGCGCGCGACGGCCAACTTCAAAGTTCAATAATTCGAAAATAACGCATCAGCGAGCAGAATGTCGTTCATGAAAAACGTTCTTAAATGGGTTCCTTTAGTGATTGTTTGGAATATCATTATCAATTTCCGTGATTGCATGAAACTTCACATTGACCAAAAATTTTAATAAAAACAGCATATCAAACGACACTTCAACTTCACTGAGCCTAATTTTACGTGCTAAATTGAATTACCGCGTCATCTACTTGAAAAAATAAAACTTCTGTGACGAATTGTGAAGAGCGCGAGGTAACTAAGCAGAAGCTTTCCTTTTGCCATATAACTAAATCGATCGGAACAAAATGCCGGGAGTAGTTAGATACCGTCTTCAGAAATCGATCCTGAAAAGTTTCAACCGATTCCGGAGAAGGTCAAGGATAAACTTGGCAAGACCAGAAGAAACATGGAAATTGAGCTAATAACTTGAAAGAATTGTTTATACTCACATTATACAGAAGTTGATAATGAGATACGCTTAAGTAAAATAAGTACTATGTTTTCAAAGAAAAACAAAAAAACGTTGATGAACGTTGCACAACACTCGTTTGACAGCAACACGAAACACTTTAACTATAAACGAAATATAACCATACACGACCAAAGCTGGCGCAACACTGACTTCGCTTTTGTAAGTTCTGTTTCTTCTGTAGCGTACGTTCTGAAAGTTCTGTTATTTCTGTGTTTTTCTGGGCTGCCTGACTGACGACACCTTAGGCCCCATGGATTTATTTTTTGCTTTCCTGAAAGATACCGTTCATTACCCTGAAAAGAAAAGATATATCTTATGGTATTCTTACCCAAGCTCTCAGACAACTACGAAGCTCCTCTTCGTCTTACAAAACTTCTCGAATGAACAGTTATCGTGTCATCTGATGTGACTGATGCGCCGTACATCATAGGGCATTTAAACAAAGACATTCAAGAGTTCACTTGAATGTCTTTGTTTAAATGTCCTATGTCTTCTGACGTAATGCCTTCTGTCGTAGTCCATAGTTACAGAATCGGATTACATATCTTTACACCTTCATACCGCATTAGCGCACTGCCATTATCATGAGAAATTACTGTATAGTTTGAGTTTCAATCTATTTCGAAGACATTTACATTTCGTGGCAAAAATTTTGCTCAATTTTAACACTTCAGGACATTTCTGGATACTTAATTGACTTTCCATGTCAAAAGTCAATGCAAATTATATTAATAAACGTGTACATGCATGTCGAAGACTTCAAATTTCTATCTATTATAATGAAATGAATGACAAATATTTTTGTACCTGCATCCTTTTGTAACTCTGGATTTCGAAAAGAACATATCGTTATGCTTGTACGGCTTGTATTCGACAAAACCTGAAGGTTGCGCGCTACCGTGTGCCATTTTGAAACCGTTCTCGAAATAAGTCTAGAACATTTATTTACCGGACAACAATTTTTCCAGTCCTATCCAGCTTTAATATTTAAACTATTGCACCTAGGCCCTTGAAATCAGTATCAATTTAGAGTTGAAAAAATTCTCTGTGTGATCATTTAGTAGGCCCAAGTTCGCCATTTGCTCAAGGCAGAGACTACAAAGCTGCGCTTTCCTCCTCCCGTATTTAGTCGATTTATCGAAGAACACTCGCAGATTTCCAAAATTTTTTCTACGCTGTAGCAATTAGATTCTTCAAATTAGTCTCAATTAAAAGCTCAAAAATGAACGTATAACACAAAAATTCTGTGGTAAGCGGAGATTAGCTCTCTTCACGTCTTCCCGTATACAGCTGACTTTGAAAGATGCTGTGGAATTTGGAAAATTATTTTAAAAATATAGGCACCGTCGCATATAATTAGACGATCTATCTAAGCAGGCGTCGTTAGAGTGGTTTTGTAAATAGACACATCACCACTTTTATTCATAACTGACATGACTTCCAGCGCATTACACTGCGTCAGAGATGTCCAAGGCTAGATGAGAGGAAGGCCAAGCTACACTTTGATATTCCAGTAAGACAGATTTCATGTCGCTGAACTGGCAATGGTTAATTAAACAAAGCAACTATACATAGATGATAAGCTTCCAAACTGAAAAAAATAAAAGACTAAGCAATGTTCTGACTCGCTGCATTTTATTTAACAAACAACGCTACCAACCACAAGAAGGATTTGAAGCGAGTAATTTCGCCTTTCTTGAATCACTAAATTTACACTGAAATTGAACAATCAGTACACAGTTTCTCTTCCACGTTATTTAGACTAGGGAAGTTACCCTACGCAAGAGGACTCGCTGTTCTTTAAGAGCACTAGCTTATTTGTGCCTCCCAGTCATCTCCACGATGATCTGCTCAAAAAATAAGCCTAATTGCGGTTCAACAAAACGATTCCTAAACGTAAAGAAAAAGACGTATCTAAAAAAAAGACGTATCTCATATAACAGTAATAGCAGACAGATATAAGTAAGCATTCAAAGTGAAAAACAAAAAACACATTTAATTCAGCACTCGAGGAGTGCGTCCGCTTATGACAATCTACTACAATGCCTTGCCATCTGTACATCAATATGACACGATCTGTATTGAATGAGCTGTCCAAAATATTGATGTTTGGAACTGTAGCTATAGTTAGAAGATTTATAAATTATTTTTCAGGAATTAATTAGAATAAGACATGCTGAGTTATGAGCTTCAGAGACGTCATCGAATTTTGGTCTTAGTAGAGTTTGCCGATCAGCTCCCTATTTGGTATGGGATACAGCTTCCAGTGTTGATACATAGTGAACATGATCGCTTGAGAGATTGGAGCTGAGGTCTGCAATAAGGCTCAAGTCAAATGTCAACTCTAGATATTTGTACTCCTCCACATGCGGTTGCACTGAATTATTCAATTGAAGTGTGAGGGAAGCTTTCAGGCAGCAACGAGGCTGAATGAAGTAATTGCTTGAAGGGTGAGCTTAGTTAATAACACACATCGCACGTTCAATCAAAATTAACATGTTTCATTACTACAGCTTTTGTATTTTTTTTCATGGATGGGCTGAGTGTGAATTTTAGGTGTGCATAAATCTATGACAGAAAAAGAAGCGGCGTACGAAGTCACGACGTAGCTTCAATGCGAGACAAATTACCGGTGTCTTTTACCTGCAGTGACCAGGTTGTTTCAGAAGAAAAACTATAGTACAACTTCAGCATTCCAAATTAGAGGTCTTCAAAGTATTATGCAAATTCTTGACATTATCACTCATGAAAAATAAAATTGTCAATTGAGTATTTTTTGTATCGATTTCAACACCAAATTACATGTTTTTTTTTCTGCTTGATATACAGTATAGTGTGTTCTTTCTTTTCAATTTAACACTTCATGATGTATATTCTCCAAGCAAATTATCCAGACTTTCAAGCAAAAAATGAGGTGGGATTCGTTTTGAAATTATACCGCGAATTATTAGTAATTTTGATTGAACGAACGATTGATGTAATTGAGAATTTCACTCTATGGATGACTCGTTTTGAAGCTGCAGGTAGCAAATACAATTTTCAATTTTAGAGAGAATGATTCACTTCTTATTAAAGTAGAGTCCATCACAAGCTTCAATAAACTTCGATGAAGAAAAATCACTCATTTTTCCCCATGATTCATTGATGTATACTAGAGGAATTCTGAAAATTATTTTAATCACGTCTGAACTCGTACCACAAGCGTGACGCGTCAAATTGAACATACTTACAAGGCGAATCTGTCCGTGCACTTAAACCAAAAACACACCATCAGCCATGCACAGGCTATCATCATTAAAACAGAATTATTGTCGCTTCCTCATTCGACTTGTGAAATTTCTGAGAATAAAGGCCCAGTGTGTTGAAGTTTAATGAAAAAGTTGATCCATCCATCAATTTGGGGGGATAGTTTTAACATGGGCGTTCCAACACGAAGTAAAAAAAAATATTACAAAAGAAAACATTCACTTCGTCTTTTAACTACTATAAATTTGTATCTTACTCGGAAATCCTGGGGCAAAAAATGCACCTAGCGACAGCCGTCGTTCAAATGCGAATCGTAAAACTCGCGTACCGTCGAACTATTCATTAACTTTAATTTAGACTGTTAGAACTCGAGTGCTGCTGCTGGTATTTACTACAATATCTAGCAAGGAACTTGATTGATACGCAGGTCTGAGAATTTAGATATATTTATAGTACATATGGATTCAAGTACAAAATAATTGCCCTAGCCTCACACATGACCGGGACTTGGGTACACAGGAGTCTCACACAAAAAAGGGGTACATTGACGGCCATGTCTCAAGCTCCGCACATGACTCACACCACATACAACAGTTCAACAGACACGGTCACAGCTGAGCAGATCGATTCATGAAAAAATACTGATTGCAAGGGTCGTACTTTGTCAGTAACGAGAAATTCTACTTCTATGAGCAGAAATTTACTGTTATCATGGATGCATGATAAATGGAAAATGAAGCAAAAATGCAGTGGAAAGTCTTTTAATGCTAGAGTAAAAATGATTTATGCATAATG
Organism: Morinoia aosen; assembly: GCA_030386875.1. Taxonomy (NCBI): domain Eukaryota; kingdom Metazoa; phylum Arthropoda; class Malacostraca; order Amphipoda; family Talitridae; genus Morinoia; species Morinoia aosen. The sequence goes on along the minus strand of CM059564.1, from coordinate 66,929,374 downwards.
AGAAACAGGTCTCAAAAGTAATAAATGAAAGGAAACTGGCGATAACCTAGAAATACACCCATTGAATTCTCACATGAGTGGTATATTGAAACACGCGGGCGGACTAACATGATCATGGGAGGTATTTTGGTGCATCACTTATTGATACCAGGTAGACGTTCCAATTGAGACTGGAGTTCGTTTGCACGCTTCTCTTACTTTTGTGGAAACTTTCGTGTCTTCAACATAAACTCAATTTGTTAAAAATTAAAACAGGATGATCGCGACTTGTACCCTACATGAGATACAGCTACAACGTAGCTGTATTACATCGTGATCTTCGAAGTCGCAGTCAATGTGTTAAACGAAGCAACAGGAGGGATCAGGGAATGGGACTAACATAACAATGATTATTCTTATGCTCCAACCCTTGAGCCACTCACTGATTGAGACCTCACTAAAGAACATATATCGTACAGCTTTAAGCGTTCCAACCCCGAAATCTCCATTAGCACCTCGACAGAATGGGAAGCTCTCAAGACATACCGAGGATGACGTTGCATTAGTCGATTTTCCTGATGTAAAATTGTACACTCTGATTCCCACTATTGATCGCATAGGGTATTGCAGTTCAAACTGTCAAAGTAAATTTAAACTTTTTTTACAGCTTTGATCACTCTGCAAGTTCAGTCAAAGGTCATTATGAAAATGGGAAATCATCTATGATTTCACCACTCATTCCAATCCATGAAATCCTCCAAACCTTGAAACATGAAATCAAGTTTGAAAATCTCTACAGGCATGAAAATAAAAGATCTTTTACCCCGTCATCAGTTCTTAGGATAAACAGTTTTTAACTGACGCAATGGCTACTCCTCTTACCTTTAACCACGTAATAATAGCTTACCACAAACCTTATGAACTTTACGGTAAAGGCAATCCGTGTCACTGAGCGAGCAGCGAAGTCATCTACTTACAATCTACGCTTACCTACATACAATCCGTTTCTGGCCTCAGAAAATATTCGCAGCAACTCCAGTGCATCAGACGAACCCTGATCTAATACTTGCCATGCAGGACAAGAAATAGCGACACAAAATACTGTATGAATTTATTCCCTATAGCTACAACACAAACAGACCAAAAACTTCAACATCCAGCCTAGGAGAACATAACATTGCACACGAATTCGATGCAAAATTTGTTACTCAGCTACGATGTCTGCAAGAAATAACATTGCATTTACGAAGCCTTCTTCATCAGCGCAACTAGATAACACTGGTGAGGAAGATTTCATAAAAACGTACAAAAAAAAGTGTTGGTCTAAAGAGGAAAAAATCGACGACAGCAGAATGCCACGGACTAAATCAACATCGCATTTGAGTTAACGCCCGAGAAAAATTACAGTCATTCAGCTCTGATTTGACGCTTCCATTCAAGACAGACGCGTCATGTAAATTACAATCAAGTGGCTAGTTTACCAATACGCATTTTTATCTGATCGAGTACAAAATGCTAATAAAGGACTCTGAACAGGAGCAATGTATTTGGCTAGTAAAACAGGCAAGCGCCCTGGCAATAGCTAATTTTCCACGTAACAAATTTGGACCACATTGATGTACGACTAATTTCATGTGAACTACACGGCTTTGGCCGTGAACTATGAAGGCCTCGTAAGAGCTACTGATACTATTATTTCAGTCCTACAGAATGTAAGTTGCTTAATGAGGAGCACGAGAAATCTCTCTAGCCCAGTAACAGTCACCAATAACTTTGTTGTTTACTACAAGGCCTTAAACAATAAGGAAATTTCTAAAAAAAATTGGGACAAACTATAGTAAAAACTTTCATTGTTATGCAGCACCTGTACATCAATAACAAAGAAATTTCAGTAAATGGGCCAGAAGGCTGAGACAAACAGGAGGAAAATGACAACTGTTTTTCCTCACTACGAATACTATAGGAAATAGGGTTCGAGTTAATTCCTCCAAATAAATGCAGACAGAATTGGAATTACTTATTCGTTAATGAAACGAAGAGATCAGTGATAAAATGGAATGAAAAATATAGGAGCAACCCAAAAGGTCAAAAATGATACATAAAAAAGCTCTAGCAGCTAATGGAATTCCTAGCTGATGATAAAATGATGCAAAAACATGCATAAGAACTACACATGAACCTAATGAAATTAGAGCAGCTTATGCAACTGCTAGCACACAGCGTCCTTGAAGGAACACGAAGAAAATCTTTGTAATTTAAGTTACTTAAAAATATTCACACTCCATGAAAACCCTTACACGTGCATTAAATAATTTTTAAAGGCGCTAGACGTAATTTCTAGCGAATAAATGCAGCGCCTCAGCTGAAAACACTATTATTGAAAGTTAACTTTTCGACACGTAGAAGTGTACAGCTCGTCAGGCATTCTCAACACAGCAAAATGTTCGTACACGAATACCAGCGATGGTGGGCTACCATGGATTGTAATTTTTTTTCCTACTATAATGCAATTGATGGTACACACAGAATCATGTTGCTCAACCCTTTTTAAGACCTTGAATAGCTAATTTGCATTGGTTACCGAGTGCCTGTTCATTCGGAAGGCTTAGAAGTTGGTACCATCAAACTTCTGTCAAAACTTCAGTATATCATCATACACAAGCCAATGGGTCCGTGGCCAATCGTCAAACTGAAAGAAAAGTACCAAAAACAAATCGATTCGTTTTTTAAGAAAACACATTGGTTACAGACACCGGACAGGATATAGAAGAGAATAAAGGACAGACAACGCAAGGGCCTAAGTATCACAAATTGCAATTTCAATGACTTACATAGGGCGATGAATTATGGTACAGGTAATTATATGCTCACGTTGTTTCTGAGGTCGCAAGCACAACGCATGAAAAGTGAAACGTCTTCACCTTCTCTTACGAGGTTCACAAAACTGGCACATGGAGAAGTTTTGAATTTGCTTAACGAGTAACTCATTTTTATAACAGCCAAATGTAATTTATGAGAGAATATTCGATACACAAAGAAGAACCCCAATCACTTTTTCATCAGACAAACCGACGCAAGGGACTTAATTTAAAAAAGCTTTGTTTTTTCGAAAAACAAAATAGAGTGCAGCAGACGTACAGTTGTTGGCGAGCAAGACAGTAAAATCAAGATACATATGATCCCGTATCAGTCGAAAGGAGGCGAAGTCACACGCAAAAACACAAATGAAAGATTAGTTGAGAAGAATCTTTGGGAAACAAAACTTAGACCTTTTAGGAATGTCATACTTAGAAGAAATATTCACATTAAGCGAGGTGAGGGCCAAATATTAAAGTGATTATTAGGAGAAAAAAAAGAGGAACGCTACAGGACGAGTTTCACAGCACACAAAAATTAGTGATCTAATCAGGACATAGAATTTTTTCCGTCAGTGAAGCAACAAACCACTCCCATGCAGGTCACCAGAGGAGGTATAAACTCAACTCATCAAATTGGGTTCGCGCCACGTCTTTGCAGCCAGCAAGAAACGCGGGTATTTGAACACACAAGACAACGTGGTGAGTCACTGAACTCGAGTACGACTTGATTAGAAAAATACGCACGAGCTACGATGGCAAATTTATCGAGAACATTTCTTGAGAACAGCGAAGGAGAGCACTGTGCATCGAGAGCTAGTGAGCATAATGACAGGGCCCGGTCTACGGGAGCAACAACGACATTGATAACACCACAGGTAGATTTTTATTACCACTAACGTCCTCTGCACACTTCACAGTAAAAAAATGAAGTTAAGTATACATCCTTCCTAGAAATTCATAAAAATAGAAAAAAGCGCAGAGTTGAAGTCGTTTCTTCTATTTATGAACTATGAGGCTGGAATTTTATCTCAAGTTTTCAAAGGTAGATCATTTTTCATTCCAATAAGCAAAAAATAATGAGAAGTTCAACCAAATGACCAGTAGAACATTCCTAAAACAAAAAACGCTAACACAAAAGCAAGAATCGCGACCAAGTATGTATGTACAAGCCATTTTTAAGTAAAAGAACGTAACTTTTTAGCCTCCAACGCATACATACCATGGGCTCCCCTTAACATCGCGGATTTTGAAAGTTACCAACTCAATACCAAAACCCTCGAAGGGCGGATGAGTTACTTAGAATAGATTTTGAGGGCTGGTGATTTGCAAGAACCGGACTGAGGGCCAATGAGATATTGTACTAGAAATGGACAATGAGGGCTGGTGAGTTACTAGAAATGGACAATGAGGGCTGGTGAGTTACTAGAAATGGACAATGAGGGCTGGTGAGTTACTAGAAATGGACAATGAGGGCTGGTGAGTTACTAGAAATGGACAATGAGGGCTGGTGAGTTACTAGAAATGGACAATGAGGGCTGGTGAGTTACTAGAAATGGACAATGAGGGCTGGTGAGTTACTAGAAATGGACAATGAGGGCTGGTGAGTTACTATAAATGGACAATGAGGGCTGGTGAGTTACTAGAAATGGACAATGAGGGCTGGTGAGTTACTAGAAATGGACAATGAGGGCTGGTGAGTTACTAGAAATGGACAATGAGGGCTGGTGAGTTACTAGAAATGGACAATGAGGGCTGGTGAGTTACTAGAAATGGACAATGAGGGCTGGTGAGTTACTAGAAATGGACAATGAGGGCTGGTGAGTTACTAGAAATGGACAATGAGGGCTGGTGAGTTACTAGAAATGGACAATGAGGGCTGGTGAGTTACTAGAAATGGACAATGAGAGCTGGTGAGTTACTAGAAATGGACAATGAGGGCTGGTGAGTTACTAGAAATGGACAATGAGGGCTGGTGAGTTACTAGAAATGGACAATGAGGGCTGGTGAGTTACTAGAAATGGACAATGAGGGCTGGTGAGTTACTAGAAATGGACAATGAGGGCTGGTGAGTTACTAGAAATGGACAATGAGGGCTGGTGAGTTACTAGAAATGGACAATGAGGGCTGGTGAGTTACTAGAAATGGACAATGAGGGCTGGTGAGTTACTAGAAATGGACAATGAGGGCTGTGAGTTACTAGAAATGGACAATGAGGGCTGGTGAGTTACTAGAAATGGACAATGAGGGCTGGTGAGTTACTAGAAATGGACAATGAGGGCTGGTGAGTTACTAGAAATGGACAATGAGGGCTGGTGAGTTACTAGAAATGGACAATGAGGGCTGGTGAGTTACTAGAAATGGACAATGAGGGCTGGTGAGTTACTAGAAATGGACAATGAGGGCTGGTGAGTTACTAGAAATGAACAATGAGGGCTGGTGAGTTACTAGAAATGAACAATGAGGGCCGGGGGGGTACTAGAAATGAGCAATGAGGGCTGGTGAGTTACTAGAAATGAACAATGAGGGCTGGTGAGTGACTTGGACTGGACGCACAAGCTGAGAAGTTACGTGGACAGGAACTTTAGCTTCTGAGCCCCATTTCTCCAGCCACAGCGAGCTCCAGCTATTAGTTGCACGTTAACGCCGCTAGCACGCTACCGATTAGAATTTTCAATAGAAATAATTATATATGTGAACCTCATTACAGCATCTCCAGAAGCGTTTGTGCAGTAGTTGAACACGGATGATCATGCTGTAAAGTATACGTTAACAAAAAGTCCAATTTAAATTTTACGAGAAAAGATTGAGACTCGTGACGATAATTCACAATCACACGAAGCAAGAAAACTAACACGAAAAAGGTTTCACTCTTTAGTTCTGATTCCAACTAAAAAAAGTCTGAGGAGCAGAACCCTCCCACCCTAATAGGAATGTAAAAGGAAAGAAGAGGAAGACGTATGAACAGATCTACAGGTTAACGACCGATGCAGTAATACACTAAAATGTTCCGGAGATTGAGTTCAGGATTTTGTAGCATAATCAAAAATTGGCTTCATGAATGAACAACTTATCAACGTAAACCAAGACAGTTTCTCACCACAATTTTTTGACCAAGTAATTAGGTCACAGTGGAATTTGGTACACTAGAAGATTTAATTTTTGCAGACGCACTGGTACGAAACACTCCAATTTTGCAAAATGAGTTTTAAGAAAAAAATTCACAGAAGAAAATTATAAAAATGCGTCACCGTACCCGAACGTAATCGTCGGAATGAAGAGTCGACCTGCCTCCCACGAAACAGGTGAGGATAAATGCAAAAAAGCCTAATCACTGAATACATCGAAGGCAATTCCGCCTCACAAATTTTCTCAGGCATCGGTATCAAGCCTTCATTTGAAACTAGTGTCCGTCGGGAGCGGTGTGTCGCCAGTGTGAGCAGAATGGGACAAATACTCGGCCAGAACACATTGAAGAAATTAGAATTAAACAGAATACCAAACGAGGAAAACACAGCTCGAACATATAAGTAACGCTTATTCCTTTACAAACTCTTCGATAAGAAGACACGTTGACTTCTTGAGCTACATTATTTATTGTCCAGTACCCTAATCAAGGTTAATAGCAACACAGTAACTAATACAACATATTCAAGACTGATAACCTCACGACATCCAGGCCAGGTTTCATCCTAAACTAAAACTAAACACCTCTAACAGGCTAGGGGCACGACTTTTTGGAAGTGGTCTAGGAACATTAGCTCTATACTATCATGGCCTAACTGTCCCCGTATAATAAAAACACAGTCACTCACTTCATAAACAAAATAAAATTGCAGTCAAGTCTCAGTTTCCTCCACCCTAGGTAAATAGTACGCAAGTTCACACAACTACGTTTGGAGCAGCGACCCACTCGCAATAATTACATGTACTTACAAAACGTATATCTTTCATAATGCTAAGCGCGCACACTCTCTTTAGATGGGCTAGGATGGCACAACACGCATGAGAACAACTTGCATTGGACCACATTATCATCAAAATAAAGTTGGCAAACTGGTACTGCTACATTAGGGCGTTTCAACAGGGCAATAAAGTGAGCAAAATACTTTTCAGTTTCCATCAGCACAAACAAGTGAGCCAACAGCCACACGATGGGCTTAAAATTCACATCTGCTTCAGTCCCTCGGCACAAGGAAATAGATTGAGACACTCGTGCAGTCAGAACAGCCTTCGCCTACGCGCAATTGTATCAAATGTTCAACTAACTGACGGTCGTCTTCTTTGTACGGAGATTTAAAATTATTTCTGGAAGCTAGATTCAGCGAACTACTCAAGAGATGACAAATTTTGTCACTCAGGTATTCTCGAGAAATTTTTCAGATCGAGATCGTGGAAACCGGAGTTCTCGAAGTATAAGCCAACGACGGGTGTATAAACAGGAGGCCACAATAGAGGAGATTCTTTTCTTGTTCTAGTATTACTTTGTGCTAGGGAACGGAACAAACACCAACTCGTCTGTCACTCGTCTAAACTGGGGTATGCGCAACACGAAGGTAAATGTTGCGTACTTGGCAACGAGAAAGAATATCAATGAATACGCAAGGCAAATAGACTGACATGAAGAATATGGCGCGTAAAGCACTGTAATTGAAATACTAAATTCTTAAATCTACCAGAGAGATACTTAAGCACCGAAGGTTGCCAGAGCGAACACCTCCAGCGCGACAAAGACAAAAAAAATGACCAATTATAAACTCAAGGTTCACGAACACTTATGAAAATACTTCATTTCAAGTCATATATTCCATGGTAACGGATCACATGCAAAAATGCGCGATATGTAAACACGTGACTACAGGCACAAACTGCAGTATTAGCACAAGAATTAGGTGCATGCAAGTCGCAGAAAAAAGTTACGGCGTACTTTAAACGCATCATAAATGCATACGCAAACCATGAGGGCAGATTGCACAAAACTAGAAATCAGGGTGTCGCACTTGGGCCAGCTTGAGCAGCAGCTCGCTGGAATCTTGGCGAGGTTGACTAGGACACCGCCTGACCTTCTGGTGTTGTGACGGCGAAGAATAATTAGATGATGATTGCGTGGAAGGCTGAGGATGCTGCGGTTGCAAAGGAGACGGAGATGAGCCAGATCGGTGAAGCTGCTTTTGTCGACGCCCAGGTCCAATGCTCGATGATGGTGCACCGGACACGGACTCATGCGACTGCAGCCGCTGGTGCTGCCCACGCTTCAAGCCGCGTTTGGGCTGGTGAGGGTCGCATCCCTCCAGTTGTCATTTGGCAGCCGACTGCTGTTGGGACGCCTCCGTGTCGGAGTCGTTAGGCGACACAGAAGGCTTCTTAAGAACAGTGGGTTTGACTCGGACGTGGGGTTTTGGAACCACGGCAGCAGTTGGAGGAGTACCAGAGGCAGCAGCCACAGCCTGAAGGTAGCGGGCAGCAAGCCGAGGAGTGTGGGGAGTGACGGGATGGGGAGGAGCAGCTGATCTCACTTCTACTAAAGGAGACTCTGATGGCCGAGAGGTAGCGTCCATGCTTCGTTGATGAATTATACTCGGCTTTACATCTTCATTTTCTGTAATTTTAAGCTCAGCAAGCTGAGAAACATCAATCGATGAAGATTTCATTACACTTAGCGTAGACTTGGCCTGCAAAAGCGTTTGGGTTTGTGCGTCACTGCTGCCTTGGCTAAGCAACAAAGTGGAGCTTTTAGTGACGGGCGTTTTCTTGAGAGTGCTTTGATTCTGCTTTGCAAAGCACTCAGCAGCAGTCATGTCAGGGGAGGGAGATCCAGTAGACACGTCCGTCACAGCTGGCACGTCTACAGAGCGGTAGCCCTGGTGAGGACTCGTACTACGCGCTCTAGGACTTGAACTAGGACTAGGACTTGCTGAACTAGACTGATCCCTAGGAGACGATGACAAGGAAGACACAGGAAGGTCCATTACCAAATCTGGAGCACCCACTACAACTGGTTTCATTTTTGTCCTCACTTCCCTGAACGTCCGATGACTGGAAGAGTTGAGACGTTCATCCGACGAGCTTGAAGAGAGCGATGAGTGAGACGGTCTTCTCTGCACAGAGCTTGTTTCGATGGCGACCACGGTGCTACCAACACTATCGCCGCCTACCACCACGACACCGTCACCAGAGGGCACCAACGTGGATCTGTCGGCTACCTTAGTGCTGCAGGTAGTGTCCGGAATGTTGGTGCAGGACGAGTGGTGGCGCATGCTAACCATGTTGTGCGCTACGGTGACTCCACCAGCACCTATGGTGGTAATGCTCAGGTTTTTGGTTGGCTCGTCGATCTGGCCTTCTTCAGACAGGGATATGTGCATGCGGGGGAGGGTTGAGTGGTGCAGGGGGACAGACGAGCAGCCGGTCCTCACACCAACCACCTGAACAACAGTTAGACGCTCACAACTCCAAGAAGTCTAAAAAAAGCTACTTGAAATGCTCCAAAAAGTTAGACTCGTTCGTGCAAATGGAGTCTGAAACCCTTGAAAGAACTCAGTTCCTCAATGATGTACTTCAAATGCTCATAAAACACTGAACTAATCATTACCGTTAGTTCGTTATACTTACATTCTCATTAAGCAAATTTGTACTTTAGTTAGTCTCCCGATCACAGGATCACCGCCATCGAATAGCAACCTCTGCACGGTTCTTTCCACATACATAGTTCTAGATCAAATAAGGTGGTTGCAAGGTGTCACATTTTGAATACGACCTCTGTGACGTTTGATTTATTTGAAATTGAAGAAATGGCTAAATATTAGTGCACAGTGCTATTCCATGAAACGTTACTACTTAATCAAATCAAATAGTTTGTACTTTCATTCACTAACGAGTTCAGTCGATTGTTATGAGGACAGACCCTTTCCATAACCGTGACAAGCTTCAGCAACGAACTACTTCTTCCTGCCTCGCACTTATCGTCAAGCCAAGCGTGATCTACTCTACAGGGACAATCTTCATTGCTCCAGTCTGCCTTAGAGGGAGAATGCAGCCACAGCTGAGCGAGTTCACCTCACACACGAGAATCGTAAAGGACGGGGTAGTATCAACTAACACTGGCTACTGGTGAAAAATTGAGAGTGAGAAAAAAAAATTTTAATCATTAGGCAAGTAGACGTGTGTCTACAATCACCACATCTACACAAAGGACGTTTTCACGTAAGGAGTGACAAGCTACATAACGAATAGACGCAAGCGGCCATATCTACACAGGAAACAGAAAGAGAAAGCAGACGTTTGGATCGCAACATTAGTAAAAATTCGAAATTGAACCAATCTGTAAGCCAATTTTGTGTTCATTACAATTCCGCGACAAAATGTGAAGAAAGTCTTGCTTAAGGGTAATGATGCACCTAATGCGCTCTATATTGGAGTAGCGAGAGACAAGTCGCTCTCATGAGCTGTAAGAACACTGGCTCTCAATCACTGGCTCTCATTTTAGAAGACTGCCTCAACTTCACGTCATCCGTGCCACCGACCTACTACAATCATCAGCTAAATATGAAGTAAAACAGCAACGGAACTCTGAAATAATATTTTAGTTCCCTAGGCGCACGCAAAGTATTCTTCAAAATATAAAACTAGAGGCCAGAGACGAGCATGGGAGATCATTAGTTCTTCTTAAAGCGTTTTTATTATATTTTTAGTTATTATTTAGTAAATCGAGCTGCTCAAAACGTTCAAGTGAACGAGAGAAATCGTAATCATTAACGAGTTCAATCACGAAACGACATATCGCATGCCCGATGAATATTAACTTCATTGGAGAGTATTGGAAAATATTATAGAATTAATTATCAAAAAACTGGCCAGCAGGATTTAATTAGACAAAATAGAAACGTACTGCAAGGTTAAAAATTATACTCGCAAAGAATAATGGAAACGCGCGGGGACATAACGGTAGGGGAGGGAGAAGTAGAGGAGTTAGGATTCAAATCACACTTGATGTGCGTGATACCAACGCTACGGTGCCTATTTTTTCAGAGAGAAGACCGCGTTCAAAATTACGTCATTATTTAAAAACAACTAAAGAACTCTGTTGAAGTATTGCGTTGACTTGAGTGTCCGAAAATGGTTTCAAGCATTTGGGTTAAAGGTTTAAATTAAATATTAATCGCATTAATAAGGGGTTTGTGGGGACACCAAAAATAAGCACGCAGAATCTTTCCCCCCCACACCGCTTCCTGGCCCTGCGCGTGGAATGACGTGCAACGAAGTAGCATGCAATACTTGAATTGTTAGTAAATCCTTCCTGCATCATCAAAAACAAGGCTTTACAGCATCCTTTTGTCAGCATAATTTAGGCCAGGAATATTGAAAAAGTTGAATATTTTTGTTGTGTAGAATTTGCTACAAAAAAACACCAGCGCCTGTTGGTGTCTTGAACAACAGGTTCCGTCTAGCGACACTATGTGACTGGATATGGGGAGAACCACTCAACTCTAGTCAAAACATTTCAATGATTAGCGCTGTTGTTTTACCTCTTAGTAATGAACACCGTCTCATACAATTGGGAAACATTTATTAGTAAAAACATTGGCTGGAGAATTGATTCTTCTATGGTGGCGATCGCATCTGATAATCATTCAAGGGTTAATTTAAAGCCGGAGCTGCGGTAAACATGCCGGGCAGAAAGGGTGCACTGGAAAAAAAAAACTTTAAAAAAGATAGCAAGGTGATTCAGCGAGCAAGTACCCTTGGATGAACCCTTTAATCTCGTGAAGTTTAACGACAACAGCATGCTAAATTTCTTGGAAAGAATGAACTCCCATTCAAACCCAGACACAAAGCTAACATTGAAATTTAGTTCACGAACAATTGGCCACTCATACTCTTAGAAAGGATTGAAATGCGAAGAACCAATACGGAACCAACGCCCACACCAAGATTACTGCAACACTCTGAGAATCCATTCTTCATTGCATCGCAGTCATTCATTATTCTGTTCGCATGGTTCATAGGTAACAATTACTTGTACACAAATTCCTATCTTCGAATCATGGGACAAAAATTACACACAAACAGAGAAGTTACAAAGCAATTTACGCAGAAAAGCCAAGGAACTCACAGCAAGGCAGTTTTATTTACAGCGTACAGGTTCGCTACGAAAATCTACAGACGCAGTACGTGAGGAGGATGTACATTCACCGGAAAGTATTCAAGGCAAGGCTACACACAGGACAAACACAAGCACGTGGAAAAACAAATAACACATCTTTGGTACGGCAATATTCTCTAAGCTAAACCATGCTTGATTGGTAGAACGCCTATCTTGATCAATAGGAACCCATGTACGGTAAGCAGGATCAGCTACAGAGACGATGGTCAGGGTACGATCGAAAGACCTCTAGTTGAGCCGACGTCGTGGATTATATATTTAGTTTGTATTGTCAACGAATGAATTATGAAGCTCATATCTGAAATGCAGTATAACTCCAACTTACTTGAACAAATAGATCACAGTAAACATTTGTCAGCAATGGTCAACATGCCGCTACAGGAATTTGATATCTACATCCATTCAAACCCAGTAAATGAAAGCACACAAATCTGTCGGGCTTAATTAGTGTTGTGTCCTAACTTTCATATAGTTCTTAGCCACCTTCACTCTTCCTGCGAAAGTATCTGCATTCGTGGTGAGCACCTATTCCGAGTAGACATGGCATCCCTACTGGAGGCAAGCATGGACATATTTTAAAATAATATCCATTTTTTACTTGAACATTATCCGTGTACGAGAATCGGTTAGCAAAGACGTCGCCAGTTAATACCCATGGCTTAAGAATTGTGGTTAATACCACAATTCTTACGGCACATTTTTATAAACGTACATGAAACATTCGAAGTGCTATTGACCAAATAGTACAATCTCGAAGTAACATCTTTTTTATACTTCAACTCTTCCATTCAATTTCACTAGCGCCAAAGAAAAGTTACTTCATTTGTGCCTTGAGTTGAATTAAGTTTTTATTTGTCATATTTTTTTGAAGAATTGAGGATTTTAGCAGCAAGACAGTTACCGAATGCGTGGTCGAAATGCCGATCTGGGACACTGGACAACGCATGACTAGATGAAACGCGAACTAAGTAATTCCAACAGAGCCAGATCACACAAACGTACCAAACAACAAAGCTCTATTTTCTCCATAACGTGTAAGTCAGCACAACTTCTTTCTCCTAAGATCCTACTTTGAAAAATAATTATGCCTCGATGTAGAGCGTGCTAACATTGGCACACATTAACCACGAACTAAATATGTCCTATAACAATAACAGGACTTGAACAGATGGACTTAAAAGTCTGGTATTGCAATCCAGCAACATGACCATGAAATTAATAAAGTGTGAATACTATGTAAACTTTGGTTAGCATAAAAAAGCTGGCTTTTTTTCATTATAGATACAAAACTACGTTAAAAATCATGGAATTGCTCTAAATTGCGTAAGTTTTACGTTTCCTTTATAAAATATGGTAAAATTCTCAACTGTAGCATTCAACAGTCGACATTTGTAATCATGGACATGGTATGTATCAACAGTTAGCTGTGCTTCAAGAACTGACCTCTCCCATACAAGGTTTTCAATTTTTCAGATTCAAGTTCCACTAGCTCTTTGGATAAGTGCGGCATCAACATTTCTGTCCAGAGAAGCGTAAACTAAGCATGTACAAAACCCAGCACCACAAGACCAGACCTGCGCCCGACTCTCCCTACACGATAATTACCTCCTGCTCCACACACGGCTGCGACGGCGGCGCGGCGGAAGCGGGGTGTGGAGAAGGGGAGGGCTGCTGGGGAAGTGACACGGAGTGCACGAGTGGAGGAGTGGTGTGGCAGAGGTGGTGGGAGTGGTGAGAAGTGGAGGCGGCGGGGGGGAAGTGCTGAGGAGTGTACGGAAGGTGGGTGGTGGAGGTGTGGTGGCCAGCAGGGCATGGGGAGGCCGAGCGACAGATGGGGCTGTGGCTGCGGTCAGTGGCCCCGCTCACGCCACTCACACCCGAGTCCTGCAAGGGCGAGAGGTGTTAGGCGACTCCGCTGTACAACCACACTGTCAAGATGGATTCAAGAAACAACAATAGCTAAACACGTTATAAATAAAACAATGAAAAACTCGCACGGTAAAAAAATGATGCGGCAACGAGGAAGCATGGGAGTGTGCGTTTCAAATGAGAATATCATAATATGCCAAATCGAGAATTGGTTGATGAATTTGAAGTTCAGCTACGCAACGACATATACAAGGGATAGATCTAAATGAAATATTCAGTGACAGCCAAATAATTTGAAAAAGCTCGAAGAATTGTTTTTACATAACAGTAACACAACAAGCCTCACTTCGTATTCAGCAATTTTCATTCGGCATTGCGTAACTTGAACATCAATAAAAATTCGGAGACAACCTCACAGAAAATCGTTAAAAAAAACGTTCAAAACTATAGAAGTGTACCTACTTTCCTATTCCTACTGGCAAATCTAAATTCACAATCGTGTTCACCAAAAGAACCACCATTTTTTTGGCGATCACGCGAAAATAGAGTAAGGGCACGTACGCTAACGTCAAGGTGTCTCTGTGTGGTATACTAAAGATTGACATTATTTTGTATCTAATTGAAAGAAAGCAAAATAATTCTGGTCTATTTTATTTTGCGACGATATTAAGAAATTCAAGTTACGATACCAAGAAATTCATCAAAATATTAGAAAATTCAGGTGGCAATACGAAGAAAATTACAGAGTAGGATGCTGTAAGTAGAAATAGTGAGTAGCTGCAGGTCTAGTAGTCTGACTCACGCAAGCTGGCGTCACCATTACCGGGTTACGTAGACGAAACAGTCGTTTATCAATGAGGCCCAATAACACAAGAGGTACTGCTGCAGATAAATGGAGCACAATACAGGTAGCTTTCCGGACCTACATAGAATAGTTCACATAGTTCAACATACGAGAACGAGATGTAGGCACCATACTTCTCACCACTTTTGTACTGACACTGTGAAGATTGCTCAAGAGTTTGGTGTTCGTATTAGATACTATGCATTTATCCGTGAGCGGACTAAAATGATTACCTCAAGTTAGGTTTAGCCAACGACATCGATTTGTGACACTACAATAGGTGTATAAAGTTATAATTGTTTCAAAGTGCAGCTCAACATCAGGAATAGTTCCAACTGCGGTATTTAAGCGTGACGTTTGCTTCGATGTTGCTAAATTATAATTATTCCTGTTGAGTGCTCATGGCTTCAAAAACGGTTGAGAATGTTGCGCATTTATATCACTTAACGTTTACAATTAACCTTTGTTTTTTTTATACTTTATCTTAATGCCATTCTTAGCTTGCTTTATATGTTGCATTTTAGATGGGCTATTCTTAGAATAGAATTTTCATCGTTGATGCGTTGTCGTTATTCACCCATATAGGTCTCGCTTATTACAGTGCGATTCTCTATGTATCCTATTCATTTTCCCTTCACTGCTTCTCTAGCATTTCTTGGGAGGTTTAAATTCCTCCAACGTGGTTTACCTCTCTTACACCCTTAACAAAGACCCAAAGTCTCATGAGAACTTAGCACGTGCATGGTAATCATTCATAACTTCCCTAGCTTGAGAGCTGAAGAGTTAGCCAGCTGACCTGAGACGCGGAATGATGCGAAGACCCGTTGAGGGGCGGTGCTTTGCTTTGAGAGGGCGTGGTGGCCTGCAGGCACGTGACTGACGGTCCGCTGGGAGCGAACGTGGCAGTGCTGCTTCTGTCACCTCCGGGGTGAGGCGAGGGGGAGTTGTCGGTGGGCGTGTACAGGACGGAATGGAAGGTCGTGTGGTACGGGGGCCCGCTCGGAGAGCTGGGGGTCGTGTGGGGAGTTTCTGGAGGCGGTAGACTTGATGAGGTCAGGGAGTCTGAGGAGGAAGACGGCCGCCGCTGTAGCTGGTGCTGTTGGCCGGTAGAGGATGATTCGCTTGGTCTGTCCTTGTCATCTTCCCTGAAAACACAGGCAGAATGAAATGATGAGCTATCAAAAGTTATTTCTTTTAATTTCACAAGAGTACATAAATTAAGCTGCAAGACATAGAACTATTATTTCCCTCTTCTGTGAAAAGATGCACAAGAGATCCCATATTACACACATCGATAAACGGGAAGAAGCAAATGAGTATCTTTAATAACCGGTTAATAATAATCTGAATGACCTCTAAAGCCTTTTTCAAGGTGACATTATATAGCACTGTATGGGAGAGGCCCAAGAAGCCATGAATTTTTGTTTCGAAGCTAATCTTAATCTGTCCTGAGGAGCAATAAAATTCCCGTTAAGATTATTGTAGATTCACAATTGTGAAAAATCATTGAGAATATTCCTGATGTCCCCAAACAGCTTCATTAACTTCACACTTTCCTCTGCTATTGTCACAATCAAATCTCAATCAAGGATTCCAAGTAAACCAAGCTGGGCGAGAAAATACTTTGAAACTGTTTTAAACAATTGTTTCAGCGTTTTACATTTTTTGTAATCTACTAGAGAACAGGAATTTGGTTTCCATCTCAAAAAATTACTAATTCTCAGTTTTTGTGTCCAAATATTCAGTCAGAATTTCCATGAAAACCTACAGTTATATTCATAACTTTGAAACATGACTTAGCATGTACAGCCCTTCAGCAAAGAAGTAAAAAGTTTGTCTTTCTGAAAGTCAAGCGACCTAATCATTTCAAGAGAGGAATGGTAAAACACGCGCGTAATCGTGGTGTTATAAAAAACACCTGAAAAACTTTGTTGCATTTCTAGATTGAAACGTACGCTCTCGATTACTCAACTAAATATGAATACATCACTAACAAGGCAGCACCTCTACAAAATAAAATCAATTTTACCCACATATTTTTCCAGTTTCGCCCACCTATCATCCGGTATCAAGTACTCGAGAGCACGCCTGACTTGAGAAGAATACCTGATTTTGAGGAGGATGTATTTGTCAGGGATGAGCCCCAGCTTGCCCCTGTGGGTGCCTCGCCACCAGTCGGAGGACACCTGCGAGTGCAGCACGAGCAGGTCGCCCTTGCTGAAGCTCAGCTCCCGGTCAGACCGGGCGAGGAAGTCAAACTGCGCCACCGCCTCCAGCACCTCGCCCTCTGGTGGGGGAGGTTCATGTGAGCATCGAGGAGGTGGACAGGACTGTAACTTACTGCACTCGTCTACACTTACGACCAGTGCACACTCTTGCAAATACTGCACTATAAATCGCGAGCACTCGTTACATATTTTGGAGACGATGAGAAAATATAGAGGAATAGTTTTTAATGCGTTCACTTAAAAGAAATTAATGAACTCAGCATGACGGCTAAATTGGAGACAGCAGTTTGGATGATGTCCAGAGGCCCTTCACTTTAAGAAGAGAAAGAAGATGACATGATTGAATAAAACGCTAGGTAGCTTTTTCAGAAGTAAATGTAAGAGCAAAAAAGGAATGCGAAACAGGAGACAGAAAAATGCAGTACAATGACGGAGAGAAGCAAGTTGAGATAAGTGGAGAGACATTACAGAAAGAAGATGGGTGCAAAAACAGTAATTGTTATACTCTCACCAAAATACGGGAGAGCGTTTGGGTAGCAATGAGTAACCGGGCTAGCCAAATGACTTGCGTAGACGAACAGCAAACAAAGCTAACAATGTCAACATTCCCAAGACAGAGTAAAAATTAACTAAGAATAATTAGTACAATAATAAAGACAAACGAAACAGTTCTGAATATTCAAGGAAATTCACCAGAACTGATACAATGAACATCTTTGACAAAGCAAAGAATTGAATGAAGTGAGAAACAAAATACAAAATTGAAAATCTGAACAGCATCGATAAATCCGCGTCTAATACAAGAAGGTAAACACAGAGACGAATACAAAAACGGGTTAGGAAAATGCAAGAGCGAAAATCATATGAAAAGAATTAGGTTCGCTTGAAAATAATGAAAATTTCTACAAATGAATAAAACGAATGATGAGAATAGAAGGCTATGTGATTATAGATGCGTAAGAGAAATATTCAACAAATTTTCAAACAAAACATGTGCTGGTCAAAGCAACGTTATAGAGGTAAAATTAGAAAATGAGAGCTTCACATTGAAGAATATGAAAACGGTACCACAACACAAGGACAGTCAGAAGCAGACTTGGTAGAACAGAAGAACGAAAACACAATGCAAACACTGACTGACCAAACCACACAACACTGGTCGCTAGACTTCTCTTCTAGAGAAAAATAGCAGAGTTACGCGCAAAGCTAAGCTGGAAGCCGCACAGCACCGCCATTGTGTCACTTATCACAAATGATGACCATGACAGCAAGCCAAATACAAGACTCCACAATCCACATAGCGTTTCTCGTCTTGATAACCGGACATGTACAAAGCGTGGCAACTCAGGATACAGGTAGGTTTCTAGGGAAAAAATAACTTCATCAGATTAGGCCAGAAAATTATGTGTATTATTTTTCAAACTGTGAGGCTAGGACCATTAACAGTACGTTCGTTCGCCCACATAAGGTCACATTTTCGAAGGAAAGATTGCAGATGACTTTCTGCTAAAAAATAATTGGGTACATTTACCTTTATGAGCCTTGCTTTCACGGGAAAAGGCACTTTTCCAAAAGAGTAACTCAAAACTGACATGGCCACACTGGAAGGTAACTCAAACGTGCACAGCGTATCTATCCAGGCACCAAATCATTTCTACCCAGTTCCTGTGAAAGTGAATTTATAAATCTCATACAGAAATAAAGAGCTGTCTCGTGAATTGGAAGACATGATTGAAAAAAGGAATAATGAGCGAGCTACATGATACTAATACTAATGTGAAATTATGGCAGATTTCAACAAGAGGTGGAAACAACTCAAAAAATTTCACTTATTGCCAATTTTTAAGAAATGCAACTTGTTCAGAAAAATTAGAGTGAATTAATGAATTAGATCGCTTTGTTATAATTTTAGCTCAGTTCTATTGCTAACTCGAGAGTGAAAATTTATTTTACGAGTAGGGATCTTAAAAGCTACCAAATTTGAATACAGAAAATTGTGGATACATTTAGAAAGAAATCGCACTTAATTAATCTGATTACGAAGCTCCAAAGGCATTGCTTCGAGTACTCAAATTAATCAATTGATAAACTTTTATATCACGTTTTAGTTTCTCAAACTAGGAATACGCAATAAAAAAAGGAAGAACTCTTCCACGAAATGATGAGACGTGCGCTCGAAAACCTTTCTTACTTGCTTATTTCAAAGAAAAATTAATCAAATCGTCTACCAAAATGAAGCGTAATTAAATTTGAGAAGAAATTACATTGGAAACAAAAATAATAAAGAAAAGACTCGAAGCAACGCCATTAACTAGGCCTCACCGCAAAAAAATCGGGTATTTTTGGCGTGAACTTACTTCCAAATATGGGCAGGCTGATTTCCTTATCCTTAAAGACAGAATCTGCTGGAAGGAGAACGGGGAAGGTTACATGCAGGCAGGCAAAGACAAGACTCAACTCTTGCAGACGCAGTATTAATATTCTGCTACAAGATACACTTCTCGACAACACTACACTTACAAGTGCATGCAGTAACGCAAACTGTTCACACAACGAGGCGACATACACGAGTGGGCAGGTGTGGGTGTGCGGCAAGGTGCGCTTATTGCAGGTACTGACACGCTTACATAGATCGCATCAGGGATTGATTACTGTCTCACAAGATGACCATGAGGGCTGAGTGGCACGGTAATATTTACGGGGTTTCTTTCAAGTTCAAAAGTTCATTTGCAATTGATGGTGAAACAGCTTGAAGTTATCATGAATCTCGCAAGCTACATACTTTGCAAAAACTAATGAATGAAAAAAGATATATTTAAAAAGTATATAATCTGAGAAAAGACGTCAGTTAATATACCATCCAACAATGATTAAAGAAATACAAGAATATAGTTTTAGCGCTCTATGCGTCTCGACAGTATTAAAGAATATTACTCTTTCAGAGAACTCATCAAAAAATATAAGAGAATGTAAAAGTGTCAAGTAAAAGAATGATGAACTTCAAGGTAATAAAAACGAGAAGCTCCGGTATAGAGGCCTACCAAACAACATCGTGTAGGTTTCCCCTTGCTTATCGTTAGACTTCCATCTCTACATCCAGGTCTACTGTAGAACTCCAGCTAAGCAATACAAACTAGTGTTAGTCGTACACACTGAACCAATGCTATTTAGTTTCAGTTTACAAAACGACACACGCAACATATGCAAAATCAAACTCAGATCACGCCCATTATCGTTCAAGTTAAGAGACAAAATAAAGTGAAATCCAATCTCGTTTACAAGTGAAATCAGATGGCTAAATTTAACGAGTGCATTCTTCAGGATAGCAAACAGAGTAAATCTGGCGAAAGCACTGCAAGGATCAATTGAAATAATGGGCAAAAAAGAGGGAGATGAATAACTTCCCTAGCATCCCGAATATCTACAGGCAAGTAACCAGGCACCGAGTCTATAATGGTTCACTGTATAGAAAATACAGCTGCCTGCATTTATGCAATCAGCTAAACCATGCAGCAACAGGAGCTAAAAATACTCTACTTCACACTAATAGTAAGAATTAACTAATGGAATTACGACGCCTCAGTAGCGGAATGCATTGTGGCGACTTTGTTAACTGCAACGCATACATGGACACAACTATCACCACTTTACCGTCCATATATTGGATAAAGCAAGACATAAAACATTTTACTATGTCTAGATAGAATTGAGGAAACTTACGTTCTCCGACCTACTATTTTTCTTCTACCGCAAAACAAAATACTTATTACTTATGTGAATTAGGATGATATTGACTTAATTTGAGTACTGCTCTATTTTCAGATTCATTGGATTGAGAATGGCGTAGGGTAACACAGTACGATGAATAAGAAGTTTTAAAAGCAAGCAGGATCTCTTAGCCCACCCCATGGGTACACCAGCCCCTTGGCATATAAAGCAAAACTACCGCCTGACTTGAGGCAACGAATAGGAACACGAAGACATAACACCCAACTCCAAAAAGTTATAACACACTTTTTCCAAGCTGTTATCAATCATTTGGAACCTACTTTCGTGAGTTCGCAAGCCACACAAAATCACGCACTGCACAAGCTTTACATCCAATGTGCTTTTCCAATCGCGTAGACTGTAGAGAAAACACGGAGCAACAAGAGAGCGACTCAACTCACCATCCTCGGAAGCGGTGTGCTCAGAGTCAAAGTCATCCTGGTTGGGAGCGTCGCCCACATCCGCCTCAAGCTCGAGGGAGTCTCTTGAGAGATACTTCTCGTACACGGGGCCACCATCCGCAGGGAAGATGTCCTCGCTGAAGATGATGATGTTCTTGATGAGCTCGTTGACGAGATTCTGGTACTGGACCTGCGAACAAGATTGATATGTCAAGTCATAAGCAGAGCGGCACTGCCCCGCCATACAGCACAGCAGAAAACAAGTTAGACAGTCTAACAACAGCGTAACACAGAGATACTGAGACCGTCGGTCCTGATGGAAGCTGCGATGTCACTTGATATTTTACGGAAATGAATTACTAAGATATCAATATGTACCAAGCAAAATTGGACCATACTTCGCAACGTTACATATATTTGAAACTCTCAACTCATGATACAGCCATGAGTAATGAAAATCTTCACAAAAACGCACCCAGGAAGGCGACAAAAACTTTTGATAATTGCCCCATTATTATGATTGCGCTGGAGAAATGATCGTCCAACTCCTTCATCTCAGGAGAGAAAATGAGCGAGTGGAATGCATGTTCATCAAGTAGAAGAGTTCTCCCTGCAAACCTCTCTATCTGACTCTGGAGATTTATACCTTGGTATAATCATCAGAATCACAGCATCCAAAACGATCAAGTAATTGTTTGTTCTTCCATAAAAGCCAAGCCACTTAAATATTACTCAGCCATAAGTGAGATAGATACCTCTCCACCACCTGCGGCTCAAACAAACAGAGAAGCTCACCTGGTCCTTGTCCTCAGGGATGGGCACCAGCGTGGGGCCAAAGCAGATGGCCAGGTTGTACGGGTCCATCATGTTTTCGTCGCTAAATTCGCTCAGGCTGCGCACAAGAAGAGTTGATGCGTTATGCCTCCATGAGACAGTCGCTTAGCAAGGAAAACCGATTTCCTAACAAGTGTGGAAAAAGAAAAGCTTACATTTTCATTTACAGCACATAATTCCACCTTAGAATACTAAACGAAAGTTTTTGCATTACCAGTAGACGAAAATTTGTATACAGTAGCATAATATGGTATTTCTGACAGTTCAAACGAAAACGATCTGATATTGAGAAAGTATATACTTCATTTTTCAAAGTGTCCAACTTGAAATCATAATGATGATGTAAAAACTCTATGAGGCAGTTTAAAATAATCAAAGGGCACATGACATGATACCTTCCCGCTATATAGACCCATTGAGAGACTGGCATTTTCAGCAGGTGGGTTTAAAACTTATGATTTGTAATTACACTGCAAAATCCAACAACTGCAAAGAACGCCTCATAAGACAAATTCGATACAAAAGGCAAATAATCAGAGAAATTTAGAGACGTAAATTTTGAGGTTTACTATGAGGGTAAAGTGTTCAACAAAAGAGTCAGAGGAAAAACGCGATAATAAACTCACTGGTTGAGGAACGCGAAGAGATATCGCATGACCACGAAGACTGGCCTGGGCAGCGTGACCACCACCTCACGCAACTTGCTTACGAACTCCTGCTTGCACGCAAGTTCTGCAATGAAGGCCGTCCATGAGGCAAACGTTGTCTCAACACAGGCAGAGGGAAAATAAATGGAAACTTAGCATTATTATGGAAAATATACATAAAAGACCGTAAGAAGACCGTTCTGAGAATTAGATGAAAAAAACTTAGAAATTATTCAAGAGCAATCAAATTATACTCAAATTGAACGATTGAAACGAAACCAAACTTTTACGTTATACCATGAAGCAACATTTATGAACTATACAATAACGGTCACAGACACACTTGTGAACAATACTGCTCAAAATACATACCGCCAGAGAAATCTAGTGTCTTAATCCTAAAATCAAAAAATGAAACGCAACATTACATTGCCTGCCTAGGCGGGTTCGAGTTTCGCTATACGGGCAGAACACTTCCTCCAGCTAGAGATAAAAATTGTGTTAAACCACAGACCGCTCAAAGAACCGCCACAGCAAGGCAACTCACGAGCGATCTCCATGAACTGGTCGAAGAAGACGGTGGGGAAGAGCGGCTCACGCAGCTCCCTGAAGTAGAGCTTGAGGACGCCGGCCACGCTGTTCATGTCGCTGGCGTCACTCACGTCAGCGAGCGGGTCTTCCATCTTCTCGAAACTCTCACGGAAGTTGTTGATCTCCAACTGGCTGCCTGACACGCGGAATATGCCTTGGTGATGCAGGCCTGCGGGCATTAAAAACCAAACCTTAATTTCAGAAAGCATAGCACAAAATTACGGAGCCATTGTAGTTCACAGCTCATTTTCTTGGTTCTCTGCCCACTTACTCAGGCTCTAACTCTCCAACCTTATTTTCAGGAGAAATGTGATCAGAAGTTCAGCAGGTTATATTCCATTTTATTTTTGAAACAAAAACTTTAAAATACATTGTATTATTCATGAAGAGAAATGGCAACAGATTTTAAAATTAATTGATGAATTTCAAGCCAGTCATTATTTGAATTTTCGACCTAAAAGCGTAACTGTGCAGCCTGGTTCAGTAAAAAAAAAGAGCCAAACAACGAACCGCCACATCTAGTTTCATTCAATTAAAAAATCGACTTTCTTATTCTAACTAAGAAAGTCCTGTCAATATTGCAAAACATTCACCGATCGCCATAAATATCAGCAGAAGGATTAATTATCGCATGATAGTTTTCATAGAGCTCAGTCATTAAAGGTCAAACAATTACACAATGCCACAGTCACACATATTTGAACAATAAAGCAAAATATTAAACACTGGGTTCCGTCGTTTTCAACGCCTTTATATCAACGCACAAGTAGAAAACCATTAGCCTGATATGTGAGCATAGGGAAACCTAAGTAGTAAAACAGCCCTGGAAAGACTTAAGATCCTACTACAAATCGAATCATGGCGTTATAAACTAGCGACTAGAAATAACACTCACTTTATTTAATTTGGTTGGCCTTAGAACCTAATCTCAGCCTCTACAAGAGCTGGCACCCAGCACTCACCCAAACACATCTTAAACCAAATAAAAGAGGCCAAACTCTGCTACGTGCCATGGATAACACGAAACATGACGCCGCCTCACCATAAAGGTTGATGACTCGTATGCAGGAGCGTAGGATCAGCGGAATGTCCTGGTGGGTGGCCTCCAGGTACTCCTCCAGCGACCCTCCGAACAGCTTAGGCTGACCCATCAACCTCGTGCGCCCGATGCGGCGCCTGCGCGGCTTGTCTGCAGCCAGCGAACTGCAGGCATGGCAGAGGCAAAAATTACTCACATGCCTCCACACTATTACGATCGGCAGAAGGCAAAACCCCAACCCTCCTACATTAGGCATTCGTAAGCAAGACTCATTCATTAAAACAATAACTTGCAAAACTGTTATTCTACATACTTTTATCTCTGATAAATGGCTTAATAGCGCCATTGATACGAATCATTTCAACAAATTCACATAAAAACTGAAAGATAAAGTAGCTTCAAAACCATCTCCAACAACAAAAATTAAAATATTGGCACACTTTCACTGAAAGTGTGCTACACAGAACGCGTGCATCCCAAAACCAGTCACCACCAGCACCACGTACCGGGCGGGAGTGGGAGAGGCGGTGCTGGCGTGGTCATCCCCCAGGGCGCAGCGCAGCAGCTCGTAGCGGCTTTGCAGGCGGCAGATCAGGTTGCTGCTCAGCGTGTACTCCCGGAATTTCTGCAACACGTGCACAAGTTTCAGGCACTTGATCAAAGATCAGCGTTCAGAAACGATGTAAATGCTCTAGTTCAAATGAGGTACCATTTCTCTCGTCAGTGGTAACCCACTCGTACTTCAAGGGTTTTTAATTTTCATACCTATATATGCAGAAGTGACCGTAAATTCCTGCTAATAATAAAGTTGCGTTAGCAAATACAATATCATTTTATAGCCCCTTCAGTTCTAATAAGGTAGAAAAAGTTAATTTTGAACCCATAAACTGAGAAGCCTCATACAAACACTGGGGCAGAAATACTCAGTACAGTGTCAATTTTAAACAATTTTCCTCAACCCATCGTAACAACTACCGGTATAATTTGGCAGCCTTAAATTAACAAACAAACCCGTTTCACCCACGAGTTAAATCAAATACATGACTTTTAGTAACTCATTTTGCTCACCCAAACGCCTTTTCTTTCCACGGAAAAATACACACACATTGCATCATTGAATTTCTTCTAGAAAAAGTACAGCATTCAGCACCACTTGATAACGTCTTCGCTAAAGCTAGTTTTATAGAACACTAGGGGAATTTCTATCAAATCTTCTCTAAGCACTTATAAGAGCCTCACATTAAGGTAGAATGCCTCGGTCTCCTGGTGATCGGCCCTGAGCTTCATCGTGCCCGCCTCCGGGACCCTGAGCTCGACGGCATTCTTGGCAGCCTCGTCGCTGAAGTAATGAGCCACATCGTAGTCGCGCCTGTTGAGCATCTCGAGCAAAGTCTTCTCTGCGGTCTCGATGGTCTTCCAGTTCTCCTCAGACTCGGCCCGTAGCCCAGTCAGGCGACTCACCAAGTGGGCGTGGCGCTTCTCGATCTCCTCCTGCACTTCGCGGGTCACTTGCACTTGGCACACCTGGAGCAAAAACATGAACTTATAGCGAACTGTCAGACACTAGATCGAATTACCATCAATAAAATACTAAGTCAATTCAATGTTTGAAATAAATGTGATAGGGTTATAAAACAACATAGTATATACAGAATTGGCAGTACGAGAATACACAGATGCAAAATTTGTTACGGATGCAGGTCCAACTGAACTCCCAACAATACTGGTGTGAGTAATCACCCATATTATAATAGCAACTGAAAAGACTACGTATGAATTAGTTGTTCAGCAAACTTTCAGTACTCGTAAACCAACTTAGAAAAAATGTACAGAAATAGGCAACAAAATATCTTGGAAATCAAAAACCATTCCTCGATTATAACACTAACTTCGTCGCCTTTGTGTCCCTGGAATTCGAACTTCTTCGGCAACATGAAAGCCGCGTTGTTGTACTTGAGGAACTTCTGCTTGTCGAGCCTGGAATCAAGGTTGGTGATGGTCTTCTGAAGGTCGTCAATGCTGGTCTGGAGGCTGCGCTTGAAGCACTCCATGCCCGACTGGTGCGTGAGCAGCGCCCTCGCCAGGCTGTTGTGCAGGCCAAAGTCCATCGCCTGCACCCAAACACGAACGAGTCGGAAAAATAATCAATTATTTCAACTTGCGTTATCCTTCAGTTGAGGTGCAAGAATAAAGTGTCAATTGGGTGCCTGTTACTTTCATAGAAAATGTCCAGAAACAGAGAAACATTTGAAGGCAAACTGAATATTTTCTTGAGGTACAAGAAACGAGTCTAAGAATGTGCGGACTATTTTTCCCATCGCTAAAATTTCAGCTCGAAAATAAAATCATACTTTTTATTTTTGCTCAATTCTGGGTTGTTTCAATTATGCATAACAAGTGATTCTATTACGTTTCACTTTGCGCGTGTGCTTCCTTCAAAAAGCGAGCACAACGCTATGTTAGATAGGAGGCCGATCCTCAAGCTATGAGGTGACCCGGTCCACACCACTTAGGCAGCAGGTCGAACGTTTAATCCGTAAGGTTACACAGTCGTAGCTAACCTGCGCTATCCCTTTACCTCCCTTTAATAGAGATGGTAATCGTAGAACCTGTTGGGTGTCGCCTCAAGAACCCTGAGAGCGAAGTTAATAATATAAGATCCACTTCCCGGCGACACACCAGACAATATGTTGTATTCAAACTTCACTTAGGTTTGAACCCAGTCTCTCAATAATGAATTCACGTATCATGAGGTTATAAATCTAGGGTGCCGTGCGTAAATTTTGAAAAGCAAAGTCATCGGAACATTAACACCGAATAAGGTTCTTGAAAATTTACAACCTGATAAGTTATTCTCAAAAAACTGATAGAAGTCTGTAAAAATCGCACAATAAAAATGCTGATGTATTACTACATGCAATACGTACAGTATCAGCATTGAACAAACTACCAAAACAGCAGAGCTGCAATTTCCTACTTGAGTCATTTGCCAGTGAACAGATATGGTTTTAAATTACACTAACAACTAGTAGTAAAACCAACACTCACGCTGCGGAAAACTGCATTTCCCAAGTGGTCTTAAACTACATTTGAATCGTGTTTTTGTCACAATCGGTTCAAAATAATTTGTCCTAAATCTGAGAAACTACGTGTGCAAAAACTTATCAGTCACGCTATGGATACAATTTATTGATAACCTTACATAAGGGACACCGTTTGACACCCCCTAAAAATGCGACATGCGCTACCTACAGATATTGCCACTCGGCTATTCACTGAGCAGCCAAAAGTGCCTCTGCAACAGACCAACAAGCTCGACCTAGGATGCGTAACCAGCGTCAACACAGGCCAACGGAGGTTTTCTACTATAAAATTCACACGCCTGTACTCTTAAAGGCGTGGTAAGCACGACACAGAAACACAACGAATTTTAAAATGATCAATGCCCTCCTGAATGGTCTTCATCGATCAACAACAATTTCAGCAATTTTTTCAGCTAGCTTTGAGATTGACATAAGCTTTTCTACATTCAAAGGCCATTGGAAGGGTACGAGGTTATAGGGTATCCAATCGCTTAACCCTAGACCCCAACCAGGATAATAATAAGCTTAGTTTACAATACATGAAGCTATAATAATACAGAGGCTACATTTAGGACGCTTGCATACTGGTAAGATTTGAGAAACAACGCCAGTGGACTGGAGAACTTTGAGATTTCAACAAAACAGTGAAGAAAGACTCACATCAATGATGTCCGAGAGGTCCTCAACGAAGTATTTGTGTATGGCGGAGTTGGCGCTCTCCATGCACAAGAGGTACTCGTTGCGGGCTTTCAAGGCCTTCAGTCTCGCATCCAGATATTTATTGTTTCTCTGCAAAATAAATGTAACATATATGCAGGCGTGAGTACTATAAAACACATTTAAATTCTAAAACTAAGTGTTATCTCGCATCAAGTGCAGGGTAAGGAAGCTGTATCACTCCGGTAACAACGTTGACTTCAAATGCCAACCTCACAATAAGGTCGCTAGCTGGGACCTTCGTCTTCTACATTTTTATTATTAAATCACCTCATTACAGAATACATATAAAAAATTCAATTTAATTAAAAAGATATGAACTAAACTGTACAATGAAAAGTCTGCGTCTCACACAGAACTTACGCCTAATCTGTTACCAGTCATATCTGGCGGCAAAATTATCAGAGAGCATTACTGTCATACGCGATAAAGGTGCGCTAGAACAAACAAAACGAAGTAGTAGAAACAAAATATCATTGGCTAATCACAAATAATTTGTGCTTAAATCTCGGTACCTCGAAAGACCACAATGGCAACTTTCATGTCGATGGAAATTACAGAAAATTGTAAGAGCAGGCTGTGCATCATCAAAGGTCATAAGCGACTAGACAAATGTTTCAAGCAAGTCAAATGCGCATTGAAGAGAGCAGATTGTGACCGCGTTTGCACCCTTCAAGTCGATGACGCAAAATGAAGTACAGTATAACCATTGAAGATTGTTTTTACAGATGCAAAACCAATAATTGAAAACTAACTCAGAATGGATTAATAGATGAGACACTGCAACTGAGCTCTTGCGGATAGCAAATACTCGAACGAAAACATGTATGTATCAGAAACTACTACTGGCCTCTAGTGAGTCCTCTACCTACCAATTCTATGCGAACTGAAATAAACATCAGGAATCATGACTGGACTCACCTTCTGGATCTCCTTCTCAATGACGCGAAACTTTTTGCTCTTGTCGAGCTTTTCTTTGGGTACGGCGGCCTGCAGCTTGGCTCTCTGCTCCTGGAAGCTGGTGAGCTTGGCTTGCGCTGCCTTGTGCTCCGCCTGGTAGGTGTGGTAGGTGCGCAGGCTTGTGTGCAGCTCGTGCAGCACCTTCAGCAGCTCCTCATGACTTTCGTACGCAATTTCACGGCACTGCAACACAACGCTAAGCGTGAATACTAAATCCTCATGAAGAGCTGATATCGTGAAAATGCTCTAACACTTCGCTACAAAACAAAGCATGGAAAGGTAGAAACAAAAGCAAATTAGATTAGATGTTAGTTTAAGCCTCCTTAACCGCAATGAAGGCGTTCCAAAGCGAGGATTGAGGAAGGCACCAATTAGTATGGAGTTAGAGGAAAAAGGAATCTATGCAGAATGAAAACAAAAAGAAATAATGAGAAAATAGAAGACCTAAGAGATTGACTTGCAGCACAATTTCTACTCCGGTCATCCAGCAACAACAAAAAAATTATTCAAAACGTCTATGAAAAATAAGAAAGCTCTATTTGGACCGATTATAAAGTAAAACCTGCACAGCCAACAAAAAAGCATAACCGTAAACGACTTCTGATGCAGTCGACTCACGCCAGTGATGGCAAGTCTTCAGCTGAATTAGGGCATCAAAAGCAGCAAGGAACATTACTGGAGGTGATGTCTGCTTACCCGCTTGTATATCCTGTGAACGTCCTCCTGGATCTGAGTGAAGCGAGGCACGACGTTGTTGTGGTAGACCTCGGCCATGGCGGCCTGGTCCCGCGCGTCGCGGCGCGTCTGCTGCACCAGCACCAGCCAGCAGCTGTACGCGCTCGCCAGCTCCCACTGCTCGCGTCTGCACGCCAAATGCAACGTGAGTACGGTCCAGGGGTTAGATTACAATGTTATTTTAACACGTTGACTGCGATGGGTTAAACTGAACTTTAATATCCAACAAAAATTTTAACCAAAAGTTGTTGGCAACTTTATTAATACCAAACATTAACTAAGTCCATTAATTACCATTATTTCAGAAGATTGTTGAAATTTTTCAAACGATCCACCGATGGGTCGTTTCGCAGCAGAAAAAACTTGAGCACGACCCACCGATAGATCGTATCGCAAGTAACGTGTCGAGCCTCAATAACTACAAAAGCGTTCAAAAGACAGGAAGGATGACGGCATTATTTTGAATGGAGTTAGGGGAATGGGGAATCTATACACTAGATGTGGTCCCACGCAAGATCCATCGAACATAGATACAGTAAGTTAAGAAGTAAGATAATGTAAAGTAAAAAGATAAAATTTGAAGGAAAGGAGCAATAGATACTGAAAAACATGGTATCAGTGAACCGAAATAAGATGGTCCGTAAAAAACGAGAAAAAAATCTACCTTCCCCTCAACTTGGGACCCCACATTTTCCCCTGAGAACGCTAATTTTCATGCGCAAAAGTGTGTTCCCTGATGAGATTCGGACGATGCATCGTACATTTATTTCCTGCAACCCATAATTCTATCCAAATTTTAAAACATAAAAATGAGTCATTATATCTTATATTTTACTAAAATTTAATCATCAACGTAGTTTCTATGATTATTTAGGACTTCTTTCCATCTACTTACAAGGTTTTTCATCTCACTCGTAACAAATTCTTACAGTTTTAAACAGAAGAACTCTAGGCTGAAATTTGAGTTTCAATTTTTGCTCACTTTTAATTTATACATTCTTTCGTTAATGATTATGATAATTAAGAAACAAATAAACGGTAGCCTGAAGAATTATGGTCACGAGAATACAGTGAATTTTTTCAAGTAATTTTTTCCCAACGAAGTTCTTCTACCTTTTGGCATTTGATTCATGTAGTGCTGGGCCGTATATTATTCTGATGAAGCAGAATTCTTTTCCAATTCACTCAACAGGTTTTCTCTTCAGAGCTTTCAAAAAGTTGCAATTGCTGATAAGAGACTTGAGCAATGAATGCTGCACGGACAGGTTACAATTCAGAGTGAATCATTCCTTTGCAATCCAACGAAATTGGGAGAACAGCCTTCCTCGCGTGGATTTGCAATTTCGACCGTGATTTAGCCTGTATTCATAACCACGATATGGTTCGAGGCGTTCAAGATTGTACCGTAAAAAATCAATTTGTCATCACTAGTTTCACGTCTATTAAAAAAACCTGTGATTAAATCACGAAAATGAAAAGAAAAGCAGTGTTAACTCATTTTTGGTTCACTTCAGAGAGACGCATATACTCCAAGTTATTGAATACTACAATGAACACGTTTTAGTTTTAAACGCAGCCCCACTGCAAATTCTTCAACTGATACCGAAGGATATTCTTTACATGAAGCATAAAGAGTTCATCATCACACTTCGATGAACATACGGTTTTGTTGTCAGTTTCAAGGCTGAAGTTTTCATTCCTGAATTTTGCAAACCATCTTTTGCATTAATGTATTCTTATCAATGCGCTGAATGGATACTTCGAGTATTTATTTTTTTCAAGGTATTTTTTTTAAAACTCGTAATGCATCATGTTACTTAAATGCTTCATCATTGAGGGTCGCTAATTTAAGTAATAAATTCCGTAGATTATTCGGTCCAAAAAACTGTAGAAAAAATGGAAGGCCTCTAAATTCATCTGAATATCAGTCAGTACTATATGTCATTTCAGAATACCGTCAAATTTGATTGAATCTACTCATATAACATTTCGAACAGATCTTACAGGATGACTTGATATAATGTGAAGAAAATCTGTATTTTCCATAATATGACATGTTGAAAGAAGAAACAAACCCAAAAAGAAGATCTCTAAATTGTTTTGTAACACGCCCGACTACCACATCATAGTACACGCTCATAAAGTTAGATGGCACTTAGATGAACCTTGTCGCTGCGTCTGGTGTGGATGAAGCTTGGAAGATTCAAGAGTTAAACGTAGATAGCAAGCGATGTTCATTTCACTTTCTAAACCCTGTCTCTGGACAACCAGGTCTTGAAAGCTACGAAACAGTGAAAGAACTTTTAAATGAAAAGGACACTATAAATTCCCCCTGTTTCCAAACGGCCTTTTCGTTTTTGAAAGACGGAAAACATTATTAACGCGTATTCACAAATAGCACCAAAGACTATTAGACCATCTGATCCTTGTAGCATGCTTGATCAATCTTGAAAGATTAAGAAAAAAACAAGAACAATAAAAAACATTACTCAAACGACCGTCCGGTCTTAGAGTCGAGCTTGAACCGCCCAACTTCAAAGTTTAGGAAAAGCAAGGAATAAATGAAATAGAGCAATACTTACTTGACTTTTTGGTCCTTATGCCGAACCTGGATGGACTTGGCCATCTTGTCGAGCTTGGCGGCGTAGTCCTGATGCACCTCGGCCCGGCGCCTCATGAAGTCCTGCAGCTCCGTCAGCAGCGCCACCTGCGCCTCGCAGCGGCAGTCCAGCGCCCGCAGCTGCTCGTTCAGCTGGCTCCTTAGCTCTGCAATACGAAGCTCACTTAGTACAGCAAGCGTACGCTAAATTTTGAAGAGGGGTAAGTTGAAGAGTGTTGCCTGTGTATTATAAGAGTTCAACTGATCTCAGACGTAAGAAGAACAGCCCTTCAAGTGCAAGAGTTTACGTAACAAGAAATGAATTGAAATCCTTAGCTTTACTCGAAATGTACTGAGATATTTTTCGTGAGACACATAAGAACGACACTCGAGTGGGGCGTATGTTTATTTAAACTTTATTAGCCATTCGAGATTGATCAGAGTTCATCAAACACGAACATTTGCTTTCATTATTAATCAGTGTTGGTATTTCTAAGTCTACGTGAATAAACATTCAAAAAAACTCGAAAGAGATCGCCATCGAAGTGGACTTCAGATGAGATTGTTCTAGCCTCCCCAACCCCGACAAAGGTGTTCCTAAGAGAGGAAATAGGGAAGGACCATCAGGTAAAAAGTCAAGGGAATAGAAAATCTATCCATACGGTGTGCTCCCACACAAGTTCCATGTGCATAGAAACAGTGAGTTAGCAAAGAAGTTTATGAAATAACAGGAAAGTTCAAGAAATCAGAGGTGCTGGAAAAAAGAACAGTGAACTGAAACCGATGGCCAGCAACGCAACAACCCCCCCAGAGGAGCATCGAAGCGCTTCTGTTTTTTTTTCATTACTAAATGTTATATTGACTTTTCAAGTAAGATTTTGTACTTGAAGTCAATAGGGAAATGTGTAAGAAAATTGCTCATGAATTTTAACAAAAAACTTCCTAACATTTTGACTACGTATCGAGAAATGTGAACCACTAGGTAAATTCCTCATTTGCATACAGGAATATATGAACATCATTTCGATTATTTCATAGGTTACATTTTAGCGCACGGGATAAAGTTTCACCGCGTTATACTTTTTACACTCCTTATGAAGATTAAAATGTATTCGAGCAATGAAGTCAGTTTTTCAACTTTACAACAAACTAACTTAAACGACCGTAGCAACCGCGCAAACGTATCAAAGTTGTGTCATAATGTGTAACTAATTAGCAAGTACTCAGTAATACTTTCTGACGAGGATGTAGTGTAAGGAACTAATAATTGTTTCCTGACCTTCAGTGTCTGATAATACTTGAAGGCCTCTGTGTTTTGACAGCAAACAGTCTATTCCGCGCGCTGCTCAACACAAAACCAAATAATAGAACTATCTGTTTCGTTCTAATAGAACTATTAGAACGCTCTCATTCAATGCGGCTTTTTTGACAACTCTCGCAGCAACATTTCTGCTGAAGCTATGACTTGCCTAAATAAGCAGTGGAGAATTCACTAAGCTGCCAAATATTCAGACGACGACATGCACAAACTACTTACAAACTTCACCAATCTTCCGAGTTTTTCTACGGAACCTCATTGGATATAGTAATAACAGCATAAGAGCCAGCTCTCAGTTCTGTAGGCAGTGACCGGACCGGTCACTAGGCAGAACGTGAAAACATTGAAGCGGAATCAAGGCCGAAGGGAAAATTAGAGGTTGAGGCTAAAACCTACTTTAATAAAACTTATACGAACTGACGCTTGGAAAGCCAAAAAATATTTTTTTCTGTTATCCTCATAAATTGATTATAGAATGTTTGAAATTGACATGTGCACTTGGCAATATGCAGCTGAGGCGGTTTTACAGAAAACTAACTCCCTCTCATTCACAAGTATTTTACACGAAAAGGTTAAGTGAATCAAAAAACCAAGTTACTCCTAAGCGCGTCGGCAGACCCCTAAAACTGCTCGTTTCGACCTCGAATCCTTTCAATAAATTACAAGCACGTGGGGTGCTGATTCTTCTTGCGGTATCTAAGAGTCACAAATCAAGCAATACTAGGAGGAAAATTACCCAAGGTTTACCAAGTAATCATTTGCAGCACATGGGTCAAAGAACAATGGAGTTGCGAGATCAATACCGGTTACAACTTCAGATCGACGAACTAAAAGGACAACTTTGAGACGTGGTGAAGTTACCTGGCATCTTGTGGTTGAGCAATCGCGGGTCAGGGGTCGGCATTGCGGCTGGTAGTGAGACAGCCTACATCAAAGGTGTAAGTTTATTTAGACACCTAACGCAACTCTAAAAAATTAATGGCCGCATTATTTTGAACTTCACGTATCAATTAACAGGTATAAATATAACAATGCATGGAAAGAAAAATATTAAATATTAGTACATAGAAAAAATTGAAGCGATTTTCTTCTGATTACACCGACCGACAACGTATCATGATCAGCAGATAAGGAGAGAATGAACATGGGCACATCTGATCCACTGCTGCAGACATCGACATTGCGGGTTGCAATCCCCGATAAAGTTAAACATAAGGAGATGATAGCAACAAGCGTAATTTCAGGATTGGAGGACCAAAACATACAAATAGTTTACTGAATAATTCTTGAAATTTATCAAACATAGCACAATTTTTAAGTAATAGTTAATTAGAAATTAATATACTACATATAGCTCAAAATTCTTTCTGTCTCATGCCCATGGCATAATACTGTAATCTCATTTTCTGGACAGCACCTTGGACGCTTTACTATCACACGAATCGGTCCACTCTGCACACGTTTCTGAATCACATGTAATGATCAGCAACGCTAACTGGGCGTGACATTATGAACACATTCCATTTTCATTACGCCTGGGAAGCAAAAGACGTATATCATTGCAAACCACGTGTGGGAGGAAATAGTACTTGACCTAAAAGTTATGTGCAACCGAAGCAGTTTCATCAAGCACTAACCCTCCTGCATTCATAATTACAGTGCGTTTACATCAATACATACAAATTTTTCACCAGTACAACCTAGAGCCCCTATAACCGCTCGCTTCACTCCTACTACTACTCTTTAAACATGGCGCGAGCCGTTCAAAAATTTGCACTGGCTGAGCAGGTCCTGGACCGGGCAGGTCACAACGCGACTTAAACGTCACAGGCCATTTGAAAGATCCTCGATACACAATTTCGCCGTTTGACAATGACAGTGGGGGGGATGTGAATTTATTCGCTAATGGCTACAAATGGAAGGCAAAAAACGCACATTTTGAATTCGATAAATTAGGAAAAAGTTTCATCGAAAAAAGACTACCACACAATGACCAATTTTGGCTAAGTCTTCCAGTCGCGATGCATACCAAACACAGCGCCTAAATTTCAAACTAAAAGCACTCTAGCGAAAGAATCTTAAATATAATTTGTTGGAAAGGGGTTATTAATTAAATACCGAACAGCGCGCAATAAAGCCTTTTGGTGTGCAAGTTCACGACGATAATTCCGTTGCGACGCTCGAGTTAGCTTTATTTGCGCTATCTTGATGAGGTTACATGGAACGTTACTTTTAGAATACGAAATAAGTTTTTCCGTGGATTTTGCTCAGGTTTAACCAAAAGACTGCAGCAGGTAAAGACGTTGAGTCTGTTATTTACTTCAAACGCTCACATCCGAGACTTGTTATCCAGCTTTCACGCACTGATCTCTCCATCTACGGTGACCGCTGGTTTCGCTCCATGAACAGTCATTTGATTTACAGCCAGCGTTGCTCCTCACTTACCCTTCCACT
This sequence comes from Morinoia aosen, assembly GCA_030386875.1. Lineage (NCBI taxonomy): Eukaryota > Metazoa > Arthropoda > Malacostraca > Amphipoda > Talitridae > Morinoia > Morinoia aosen. The sequence continues at coordinate 66,893,290 of CM059564.1, read as the reverse complement.
CCCCGCGTTCCACACAAGTCACACCACCCGCTCGCACACGCACCAATAACACCGACCCAGCACGCACAAAGTCACACTCAGCAAGGAAAAACCCTCGCAATACTTTCGGACAGAATTTTTTCGTAACTGAAATAAAGCTTTAACCTCGCTCCCCAAACACTAGGCCTAACGGCGGCCTGGGCTCAGACAACAGCGTTCCATCTTCGACCTCCATCTTCCACAACTGAAAGCCAAGCTGACTTCTCGTGATGTATTGGCGACTTTTCTGCAGCCGACGTGGCAGAAAATTCACTCCAGTAAATATTTCACTGTAAAAATCTATTCAGAGTAGATATTACATTTTGTTACCTATCCATGTATACTACGATATATTTTGATGAACTGCGAATAAAGGGTCACAAGCACACAAGTATACAGCAGGATAAATTCCACAATTATATTCAACTGTAGAGTTAGAGCCCACACAACAACCTATTTGTCAGGATGTCAACCCTTTGGTCGTCCGTTGAGGCTTTTATCTTAGGTAAATAGGCTGGACGCTACGAGCTGATCTGTCCCACGGCTATTCTGCTGTTACGAATTTGAAGGACGCACATCTGGCCCCTTTCATTCAGCAGCCTCGCGCATGTGGTCACTCACTCTGATAACAACTGCCTACAAGTATACGTAATCCACGCCCACATAAGGACGACGAGGGCACAGAGTGGTATGATAATGCACAACATTACGATAAGGCAGGGATAGTGAAAACGCTCCCAAATTTAGAGTATATGCCAGTTGAACGCAGCAACCCTCTGGTACCCGTTGCTGGTAATCGGATACGTAATTATTATCACTTTCCACATACATAGTTACAAAACTAACTCATTACATCACGCCACATATCAAAGTCAAGTTTTTATCAGAAAAATTATGCCTTTCTAGCGTAAACCACGCCTATTTCCTGTAAAAGAAATGACAATAACTACGAGCACAACCTAACTCCACTAAGTCTGACGCACAACTGCCTTGACGCAGCTTGCGATTTTTCATTTGCGGCCTGCGGGCCGTGCGGCTTGCCGCTTGCGTCAGTTGCGTGGTGCTCAACTCCCCCCCAGCGACTCTCTTGCAAGCAGTGACAACTGACATCAGAACGGTGAGATGCTCACCTATCACGCTGATAATTACATAGCCTGCTCACATGTTATAACAGAAAATACATAAAAGTAATGCCTACAGAAGTCTCTCGCTACAGTGAGAAAGAAGTTATAGAATTGGAAATTTACTTGAGGCGTTATCGGTAGTGTAAACACAATTTAAGGCAAATGTCACTTAAATTCAATAGACTGCCTTCTTTACATTTCCTTGACATACCTTTTCTTATTACTAACAGACCTGGCTTTCGCAGTATTCATAATCGTTAAGCACAGGCGGCCCCACAGGCCACCCTAAAAATCGATGGAAAAACTTGCTCCTTATCAGTTGCGATTCAAAATTATTTTACAAGCATGTAGATCTAATACGAATGGCACTTGAAGGCAGCCCGCTCCAAATTTGTCGTTGTTGTTAAACGAAGGACAGCTGAACAGACACTCTAGAACTGAATGAACATTCTTGCACTGAATGAAAAGAATAAAAAGAAAAACTTTCTTAAAGCAAATAAAAACCACATTTTATTATTAATCAGTTTTCTGCAGCTAGAACGCACCACGAAACAATCTCCTGTCCTTAGGGAGAAGAGCTATGCTCTTCTAGGGTTTACGAACACCTGTGGGGAAAGTCACCAATACCCAAAACTGGCAGGGTTACGCGTCCCCACCGCTCCTCCCAGACTGGTAGAAGAAAGTTAAGGTAGTTTTTCATTTTTTGATGTAATTTACTCAGAACATGTCGGCTTGAACTACCCTTGAAATTGACTGAGAATCCTCATCATGTTAATTCCATGGTACAACCAAATTGAGCAGTCGCCCAATATTCAGTACAGAGTGAAGTAGAATGCAGATACGGCTTGGCAAATGTTGATGTAAAATTACACCCGATTAAAGAGTATTTTACTAGCCTTATTCGTTCACATAGCATTCAAATATCCACGCAATATCAAGCAGGCTTGACCCACGCATCTCAACGTACACTTAGAACGCGGAATTCTACACTCACTTGACCTAACCGGAGTGCAAATTCTCGATCGGTCGCGCAACGATTTTTTTAAGGGTCCTCTTTCCCAAGCAATAGGATAATTTTTGAACTATGGCTTGTAGGAACTTCACCTAAATCTCAAAATGAAGCCCATCTAATTCTGTGTTCGTTCATGTGCAATGAAATTCTTTTCTCGCCCAGGAAGAGTGTAGCGGAGCTCCCTCTATCTACCCTCACCCTTCCTTATGTCACTTCTTCTGAAAACACCCATTTTGAGCCAGCTCTGATTTTTAACCAATAGAATTTAAAATTTTCAATTGAGTTTCAACTTGAATTTAACTTTTTTCTCTAACTAGACAAATAGCTAGTAGCTATTTGCTCACAAGAATAGCCATTTTTATAATATCTCGCAATTTTTTTTATCAAGAACAGGTAACAGAAGAGCTCCTTTTACTATGCGGTTATATCTTCTGAAAAACACTCATTTTAAGCTCTAATTTCTAACCTATTGTATCTAATATTTCAATTCAGTCTCAATTTTAAGCTGAAACTTTTTTCTTTTCTGACAAGACAAATAGCTTGTAAATTTTGTTTCTATCAAGGAAAGTAGGAGCAGAGCTTCCTTCACATAATCCAACCCCAAAGTGGCTGGTCTTTAATTTCATTAAAATTATGTGAGGACGTTGTGAAAAAATCAAACCCGTACAGCGATTGTCAGACATGGAATGTGAATGTGTTCAGATGGAGACCACATGGATACTCAGCGATTAGGAGATCATTCATATAATTTCAAATGAAGTCCCTATAATAGGGAAAGTTTAAAGTGAACGAAAAAGCAGCAAGCAATTCTACACTCACTTGACCCCCGCAATACCACACTCGTGACCTGCCCAACATGTAGCATCGAAGTCCGGTTCGGAAATGCCCTTACAATTCGAGACTCATGTTTACAAATAAATATTGCACCTGCGCGTCAGCATTTCGTGATTCTATCTAAAAAAGAAAAAAACGAAGCTTTGGCTGTTTTTGTGTTATGGGCACTAGCTCGGTAATTTGCAAAAGCTCATTTCTCTTTTTCACTTTCATAAAATGTCAAACACATTATAATACACCAAAACTTTTACGGTAATCGTAAATGAATACAACCCCCTTGTAAAAATGTGAAACCAGTATTGTAACTTTCCCTATAAATAATAAGAACACAAAGTCGCTGCTTAAAAAATAAGGAGCAGACTTAAGAGCAAGCGCAAGTGGCTGCAGAGCACAGTATCGGCACTGCAAGTAAATCTCTCGTTTTAAACCAGGGCGTTATGGTACGAAATTTTCCTTCCAGCGTACGATGTCATTTATAAGGGTATTTCAACATTTTCAGATTCAAAACACCATTACATTCCTTCAATGACGATCAACATACGTTAGGATTAACCAAAACATCCGATAATCAATTGTTTACAATGTACATGTGTAGACTCATAGCGCTGTATTTTTGTTTCTTTTGAACTTGATTCAGCAAAAAAAGTTCTACTCGCTATTTGGGGGTATTTGTGTTCAGTTGCTCCTGCTATGGAAGTTCAGTAAATAAATTGAAAGTTTTAATCGAGTTTCAATCTCAAATTTAGTTCCAAAAATGACAAGCCAAAATCACATTAGTAAACAAAAGTGTGTTCAACTTGAAGGCGGTTAATCATTTTCTCAAACTAGGCTTAATCAAATTCAACACGCATAATTAATACATCCCGGAATAAGCAATAAACACGAAACTTAGTCTCCCCGTGGTAATCGGACCTCATGAGGCGTTATGTGCAGTGTGAGTACAGTAAGCATTAATTCGAGTACATAATATACAAAACTAGACGAAGCTCAGATATATAGATGGCTAATAATACCCAAACAACACTGAGGTTTTTCATTCACTCACTCATTTTTGCAAGATCTTATGATGTTAGTGAAAATTATAACTTCACCAACAATAAAATAAGTCAAGGGTCGTAAAATTCAGGGTTGTGAACTATAATATGATGACAAGCAGATACAGCCATCTTATCATTGAGCACAGAAACCATCGAATTGCAGACATTTGAAGCTCTGTTTTACTTTTGAGGGCACTGTTTACCGTACATACAACCTCATCGTTAAGTTGTGCGATAACAAGTAATGGATTTTCATAGCAAAAATGCCTCGTCATTCTTTACGCTGTCATAATTATACTGTAGATGCAAGAGACAAGACTTTTAACTGAACGTTCACATCAGTTGCGAAGTGAGGATGCGTTCGGTAGTCGGGACGGATCGTTTTTCACAGCGATAAATGAAGACAAGGTTGAAGTAATGAATGTAAGTAAACTCGGGTCCCTTGTCCGTCAGCACCAAAACGTGCTTATTTAAAGCTGTACTTTTTGAAGATCATTTCGGCAGCTTTCAGTTAATCAAGTGCCTGATCTCTCCACTGGAGCTATAACAGAACGAAGAATATGATAAAAATGGTTCTGTAGAATTAATTTAACGCACGGAGCAGGAAAACTTCCTCGAATTTCAAGATAACCCTGATGACGGATGAAGGATCCTGGTCCGGTGATCTGCAGTAAACATGCGATAGACAACGGGAGAATACTCTACAGATCACGACCAGAGAGGGAACGGATGGTGTTCGCATGAATGCAACAGTGCGGCCTTTGAAGTCATCAGGTTGGGTACATCCGCTTGGCAAGCTGTCTTATGCACCCACGCGGCGGAAGCGTTTGTGATTAATGTTTATTTTACGTCAAAAGAAAAGACACCACTAGCGTACCTTCTTTGTTTTCACGCATTCACTACTACATTAGTGAGAAAGACAATCCTGCTTGAAGTACTTTCCTTCTTTAACGCTCACGTAACACAGGAATTGTGTCGCAACACTCGTGACAAAGCGATGTTAGGAAGCATGGTATTACGACACTGGGAAAAGTATTTGCGACATATTTGTACGTTTGAAAAGTGCCATAAATGTGAAATTTTTCTAGGTCGTGAAACATGAAAATGAGTGCAGAAAGATTTAGTGGATCAGTCAATGAGAACTATAAATAGGAAGATCGACATCGAGCTGACTCTCTAAGCACGTACAACAGCAACAACCCCACTTGAGTGTAGAACAGAAGAGGCTGAGGGGTCTTCTCAGAAGTGATGGAGGCGCCACTCGTAACTGCGACAGTTAAGACATAAGTGAAGTTCTTCACTCAGCAGTCGTTCTGTGAGCATTCAATACTAATGCAGTCGGCCGCGTTTCGCTCGCAAGCCTGCTTCAGTAATCAAGGAAAAAGATTGACTCTATAGGTAAAAATTTGCTTGGTGCATATTAGGCTTCCAGTTTCCTTTTTCGCACGACTGGAAAATAATTTGGTCGATGTTTTCACTTACAAGCACAGCAGCGGACACGAGTGCTTCGTAAGTTATTTCGAAAGCAAACGTAGCTGCAGCGTATATCTACGTAGGAATTCACCAGTAAGCGCCAGTTTAGGGGATTAAAACTTTTCTTATAAACAGCATGAATTTAGGGCATGCAGAGCGTTCACGCTTCATGAAAAAATCTGCTCAATACTGCAGTGTCAATATCGTTATGCGGCAGTGGCTGTACTACGAAGTGCCTTCTTTTACAGCAGATTAGATTAGATTTTATGTTAGTTTAAGCCTCCCTAACCGCTACATAAAAGAGCGAAGGCACCATTTTGTATAGAGATAAGGGAATGCGGAATATATACAGAAGGGGCATAGAAATACAAGTTGGGAAAGAAGTTCATGAAACATGATAAAATTTGAAGAAGAAAGTATTAGGAGCTGAAAAACAGGAAAGCGTAAACCGAAAAAGGTGGTCCTTAACATAGAAAAACATTTTATTTCAACAAAAGGAAGGCCTAACTCTCAGCTAGGGCCCTCACACATTTTCCCCCTGGGAGTGCTTATTCCCATATAGATACAATACTTGTATCCCTCGAGAGGTCTTCTACGGCATCTTTCCACTGCAGTAATTCCGTCAGTAAACTTTACTGAGCAGCACCAAAATTAGGTGGCGGTTAGAGCCATCATTAACAAACAATGGCTTCTGAAATTTTTTAATGCCATGGTTCGCTAGTAATTTACATACACTGCAGAGTACTGCTGGTGGCCACGACCAATTCGCTGCAACCAGAACTAATGACACAATTATCTGCTCTTAACCAATCTTCAACAACGGTACACGTACTATATTGAACTGCAACAAACCATTGAGAGCACAACAACAATTACTGTCAACTCCGTACCTCGAGCGCGTACCTGATAACGTCAGTCTCACATCGACATCTACGCAAGGGTGAATGTCACACATCAACATCCAGATGCTGCTCCACATCAAGATTCGCGTGAATGTAGATGCGAGTCACAAGTAGAATGTAGGGCACGCGGCCGTCTGCAGCGGAGAAATTACACGCTGGCGCACAACGACAAGCACACGCACACAGCAACTGCCAGCGTCGCGAGAGCAACTAGTCAAGTGGCACCCACGTGTTATTAAGGTAATATATTTTCGTACTTAGACCCACAAACACTTATTTCTAATAAACTGACCAAGTCCTAGACAGTTGGTAACACTCGGGATATTGATACAGTACTCGAATAGCAGGGAGTGACAGTAACACAGATTTAAAGATTTAAGAGCAGTGTAATAGCAGAGAGATGCAGTACAATAACAGGGAAATAAAATGTAAAAGGGGTTTTGAAAAGATATCACGCGATTTCAGTTTACTTTTCTACTGGAAAACCACAAGGATACAATACTTCAAATATTTGAAGGCCACAAGCCTCGTCAATGAAGAAGAGTAGTAAGAAGAGCCTTTTATTGTTAAAAAAGTGAACACAATACTTAGCTAAACGATGACCACGTGTTAACACACCTTTTGGCAAATAGCACAACGAAAATAATGACACATCCCTCAGGCACGCGGATCTCTGCAACAACAAGAGGGTCAGCCAACTCAAGCAGAGGGTAACCAAGAGGATGTCAGCGATATGTAACCAACCAACCCACTGTATGAGATCACGACATTAATGCGCAGTCGCTGCGCAGCCACGGCGTTGCAAGCCTTGTCAATGAAACGTTAAATTTGTAGAGTTTGCTACGGCGCAGCATAAGCGACCAGATTCTAGTCCGGCGTGCGTTACGTGCAGCAGTGTGGAGGCGAGAAGACGATATATGCTGGTTTTGCACAGTTTTCTGCGCTACGTGTGTGAAAGGCGCACCGCTGTACGAGGAAGGGGATGATTGCAAACGCCCATTTGGGTGCAGCGCTTCCTCGAACTTACGTCGGTGCGCTGCTTCGTCGTTGGTTACTCGAACAGCAAGTGAAAACAAATTTTGCGCACATCATCACTTGTTTGTTATAACTTTTTGTCATATACAACCAACAACATTATTACACCCTAATCTAACATTTTAAGTCATTAGTCTGTAGGGCGCACGCTAACGTGACTGAGAAAATATGAAAAGAAAATAAGTTAGAGAAAATGGCGTTTACATTTGAACATGAATGATAAATCAGTGCTGTGTTTGAGTTCAACAGTACAAAGTGAAATAAAAAATGCATTTGCAATTTAAAACAACATTAGAGTAAAATATCCCAGTCGTTCACAATATTTCAAGAATATTAAGATCACAGCATAATGTCTTCGATTGCAGTAGCCTTAGAGCGCGATTGCAAACCATCAAAAAACAGCAACGGTCTGTTCCCGTATGCGCCGTGCGACTACAAAACACTCCAAGATTAGAATAAGTAAATGAAATGCAAAACAAATCCTTTACCATAGGAACGGGCTAGAAATTCCTTCATGTAATTTACCTTTTAATTCAATTCAAGGACCTTTTAATTAAATTTAATTCAGCAGATTAACAGCAGAACAAGCGTGAATATTGTGAATTTGACCATCGAGTTCTTGGAGGAAAAATGCGTTCTTCGCATCCGCCAGCATCAAGTTTCATTTCAACGCCAGACTTCGGCAATTTATAGAATATTAATACAGCACGATATACCATGAATGACAGCAACCGTCCATCGACTCCGCACCAAAATTCAAATTGCTGTGAACGAATCGCATGGCACTTTACGCGTGCATAGAACTACTCGCTGGCGCTTGAAAAATCGAGTTTATTTCCTCAAGAAAGTAAAATGTAGAATTTTCAGAGTTATATAGATTAGATTATTAGTAAGTTTAAGCCTCCCTATCCGCAACAAAGGCTATCCAAAGAGAGGAAGGAAGAAGGCACCATTTAGTATGGAGTTAAGGAAAAGCGGAATCTATGCAGAAAGGGCACAGAAACAGAAAGCTAAGAGAGAAGATCATGAAACAAGAAAAAGTTGAAGAAGAAAGTAGTAGGTGCTGAAAAACAGGACAGAAGTGAACCGAAAAAAGATGGTCCGTAACAAAACAAAAACCTATTCTATTTTAACAAAAAGAAAGCCTACCTAACCTTTAGCTCAGGCCCTTACATAGTCCCCCTGGGAACGCTAATTCCCATAGACACAATAGTTTTATCCCCCTGAAGGGTTTCAGAGTTATATAAAAAAATATTTTTAGATATAACATGCCCACACAGAACCATTTCTTTTCAGCCTCTAATCTTATATCTCAACCCATTGAGTCTGAGCAACATACTCGTATGCAGGAGGGACGGCGAGCGAGTGTGCCATGCGCAGTATCCTGTGTACGCGTGCGAGGCGTCATAAGCTGCAGAGTCGGACGGTGACGCAGCTCTTTGCTACGCAGCCTCAAGTATTTACTTAAGGCTTTTTTTTGAGCAAATTTTAGTCTGTTATATCTTTTTTTACCAGATTTCTACAAACAAGAGGCTTTTCTCCTTTCTTTGGCCCTTCACATTGAGCTCACTATACGTACAGTTCGCCCGACCGACAACTTGAACCAAGAGCGTAATTTTGATCAGTCCGTAGACGAGCTCGTAATAAATAAAAAACAAATCTCTTCATCAATACCCAAATGGACTCTTCCTCAAATTTCACTAGCACATGCTACTTAATTACAACGCACTCTGCAACGTACTGCATGTCCTACAAGGTTACAACCAGCACCCAATGTTGGACGACCAAGGGTGACTCACGTGCCTGAGGTACGCGGCGCGCCGCACATTCTCGCGTGCCACCTCAGTGGTCGATAGCGAGGGGGGAAACTGACGGAGGAGAACAGAGCAAAGGAGAGCTCAATGCGGCCAAAACGCCCGGTGTCGCGGTCGATAATGTGGAAATGGTATGAACAGGATGACGCATTAATAGTAGGGTGCATGAGTATAGGATGGCGGATGAATAGTATGGTGCACGTACAGAAAGGCACATGAACAGCATGGTGCATATCTAGAATGGTGAAAGTCTAGAATGGGGTATGAATCGCTTGGCGCACATATATGAAGCACGGCTCGTAAATACCAGTACGCATGAGACAGATGGCGCACAAACAAAGTCCAGTACGATTAACGAAGTGAAAAATTTGAGCCGCGTTATCATGTTTAGTGAAACGAGACCTATTGCCATTCCGTAAATCTTACTACGTTTCTTTCCATTTTCACAAGGTTACAATCTTGTCCGTCACAGTTACCCGACCGTGTTCTGAAAGAGAAGTAAGGCAGCCAGAATATGTAGCCTTTTTTGGCCAAAGTTCCTAAATTTCACTCATTTTCAAGCAAGATTTCATTTATCACTATGTATCTGGCAACCCTGGAGGGTTAACCTATGCTAAATGGCCGATGGGGTTAAATTTTATTTGAAAAACGACCGAATTTGATCATTTTCCCCAGAAAAAGACCAATCTAAAAATATTGGCCGGAAGCAAGTTCAAGCAACAAGGTTCCTTCACTCAGTTGGAATCGCCGCAGCGACGCTAGTGGTTTAATGCAGTTCAACGCAGCAAGGCATTCCGAGGTTGCTTTAGAGCAGTACATTGTGCCAATGGCTCTGCTCGCAGAGAAGATCGATAGCGGTCACTAGTAATTTAGCACAGTAAAAAAACATCCCACTCTACTGAAGCGAACGCGACGAGAAGACATGATTTTGTATCATGGCCACTACTGTAAAACCGCTCATTACAGTTCGGTGGCGTTCAATAGCGTTAACTGACGGATTAATTCAAGTGTCCCGAGCAGCCACAAGTAAGAAAACTACGGTAAAACTGGACATGCCTGTAACACTACACTAACGTTACTGCACCGAATTGCTATAGCATCCTTCCGCTTCTTGAAAGGGCAGCGTAACATCTTGTGCATTATGTTACAGACGCAGAGCAAGGACGCACGCGTAATGACACCGACTCATCCATGCTTTTCATAACAGCAGAAGCATGCGAGAAATGGAACAGTAGCAAGCTGGAATATTTTGTCTAATGGATGGATGATTAAACTGATATGTCCATCATCCATGAACGACTTTCAATGTATAGTGGCAATAAATTATTCTTCCCCATCCATATTTTGTCAGAAATTGGTAAAGCTGCTTTCTCTGGAAGTCTCATTCAACTGCTGAAATAATAATTGACGTAAAGTTGATGAAAACTTGGGCATTTATAATTACTTTTATATGGAAATGGGCTCAAAAAATTATAACAAATCTTTGCGCAATACGCATCAGTATTTTTTTCTCTGTCATATCTGCTTGGTAGATAAACACACAGCGATAAATTAGTTCACCGTTGTATGCTGTACAGAATACAGAAATAGATAACTGTCGTCGAATATCTCTGTTATCGCTGTTAAAATACGGTCTTCAATATTTCAAATTATTGTTTAAAAATTAAGAAAAATTTCTCAAAAATAAAAAACTGGCATCCAATACCAAATATATTCAACAAGTAGCAAGTCTTTTTCTTTGAATACCGCCAACGGAAGCCAAATTGATTATCTCAGATTATTTTTTCATCTCATCCATAGCTGTTGCTCTTCGTAGAAGAAATGCAATGAAATTAAAAGAGAGGCAAGGAAAAATGCACACTATAAGAAGGCGTATAGCCAGTAAGCATCGAGTTAAAAATGCATGTAATGTATCGGCGTCTAAACTCAAGAGGTTACAATCAAGGTAGGGCGGTAGAAGCAAGGCTGAGAAGGCGCTTTACGTCAGCTTCAACTGCACTCAGAGAAATCTTGACACACCCAGGTGTGTCAACCTTGACGCACTCACAGGTCGGGAGAGAACGTAAAGTCACGGCCAGGAAGAAAATAAAGTATCAGTTGCCTGTTCGAGGGTTTTGTTGATTCAAATTTCACATTTTCAAGAAAACGTTCAATCAATAAGTCGTAACAACCAAATGTGGGCAAATATATGTCCAGTTTCTTTCACTTTTCGTACTTAATGCGGCAAATAAGAGTTATTCAGAAAAATATTGAGCTATTATGTACGTTTGTTGCACGCATGAACGCATTTATTCAGTACATTCCATGATATAAGATTTTCACTTCAAGTAACGCGTTTCTTGCGTTTTAGTACTATGTGTACCACTAAGTAAATTACTTATTCGCATACCCGTTTTAATTATTGACAGTTTACCTGTATCAAGGTCTTTTCAAATTAAAAATTGTTATTTTACAAGGTAAAAAATGTTATCACGCATTTGTATTTCTCACTTATCTCAGGAAGTATAAAATGTATTCAAGCAGTGTAATCTATTTCCTAATTCTGCCACTTGCAACGTAACCAAACCAACCATTAACAACCGCAAAAACGCGGTGAACGTGTTAATAACTAAAATACAGAATATTAATGCCGATATACTAGAAGGAACTCACTTTGAAATATTTATACTGCAACACTTTTGTTTGCGACCCAAGATTGTCGGTGTAATAAATTAACTAATACATTCAGCAGAATTATGCTGTTAAATTAGACGTGGCCTTTCTTACGAAGAAAATGAAGTGCTTGCTAGAATGAAAACTATTAAGAAATAGCGCATGATGAGTGAAATTATCTTCAGTTCGTCGATCACTGATCTATTAATCAAGTACTGAAGTAAATAGCTCATTTGTGCTCTTTTCAACTTCGTGAGAAGCAACCGCAGCTCATGGAGATATCCCGTGGCCTCGCCTTCATCATCCATGCTGCATGCAAGATTAATTAGTGTCTGTCAGGGTGTCATTGCGAGTGGTTACGCGTGCAAGTGTAATCCGCTAAGCTCCCTTATCTAGCGTAGTTTCGTAAGAAAGTGGAGTCCACTTTCTTAGTGGTCTCATTCAAGATCCGAGGGATTTGTTTGGTGTATAATAAAAGCCATATGTACTTGTGTACCTTTTATAACAAATTGCATTCAATTACGCAGCAGTGTGGCGGCTTCAATTCTGCCCGCTATTATTTTTGTACCTGGGTTAGTTCATTCGCTTCACGATGATAACCTGAAAGTCATTCGTTCCGAAGCCTGATTAATGTTTTGATTTCATTCCGTTTCTAGAGGATTTAGATTTAAGCGTGAGATTTGATTGTTTTATGCATTTGCCGAAGTACGGGCTCATAAGTTGTTAGATTACTGGCGACTCATCTTAAACGTCGTTATGCGACCTTGGCGTTCAAGTTCAAGGTCGCGTTCTTGACAGTTCGATTTTCTTGATCGTTTACAGAAGAAAAAGTGCAATAATTTATGTTTGCATATGAATAAATGAATTTGAATTCCCTGTTATTAATTTTCAATGATGCAAATGTGTGAAGAAGTAATTAATTAGAATAAAATGGAACAGGGAAGAAATTCAAAACCATTTTTTTAGTTTCATTTGTACATGGATTAACATCTGCAGTTGAAATCAATTTATTATGTTGAAAGTAATGAATGAACAATCAACAACAGTATTATGATTAGGTAAAATCAAATATGATGTCATTTCACAGAAAACTAGGCTATCATTGATTTGAAAATTCATTTAAACGCAGCCACACGGTATATGTATTTTACTTTGGGAAATTCATTTATCCAACCATGCTTATGATAGTTCAAGTTCATTAATTTATTCAACAATGGCTATATGATTTTGAAAAAATATCTTTGAAGAAAACCAAACAAGCAAGTATAAAACTATTAGCTGTCTTTTTGAACTAGGCTAAAGTCATTTGCACTAAAAAACCTGGTGAAATCATGGATTTAATTTTTTTACAATTATTATTTCCTTTAGCTATAATGTTGGATAGCCTAACTTTTTCTTTTTGCTTGCTTTTTACTAAGACCCTACTTTATACTTATTTTGGTGTGTTCTTGAAATATATCCTAATTTAATTTAAGAGTTTTTGATATTTTTTCCAGCATTTAAAAATGAATTACAAACAGTGTTCCCTCTATTCGTGCAAGTCCAGATATATATCTTCACCTGAATATTATTCAACTAAACAGAGCATTAATAGCCCAGTAATGGCTTTATATAAGTATTCTTCGGCTTCTCAATTCCTTCAACTTTTTTTGGAATGTGCCATCTCCATCAACCAGAGGTTTTGAGTTCACTCAATCAAGGTTGCATTGATAAATGGATTAGCCCATTTAATTTTTAGGTTATTAATTTTTGTAAATGGTATATTAATTATTGAAAATTGTTTTTCTTCTAATTCAAGTTCAGTACTGTTTCCTGATTAGTAAGTATGGGAAAGAAAGACTTTTACTTAAGCGTAATATAGGACATAAACAGAATCAAGTATTTTGTTTGCACGTGAAAGTATTTCTATTAATTTTCTATAGTTGGATGTTTTTGTAAAGGTGATTATTATTGTAAATATTTAAAAATAATGACTTTATAGCAGCCCTCTCCAGGATATATACCTACAGAATAGGATATGAAAAGACTGTCCTTAGAAAAGTTTGTTGAAATGAGATAATTGTGCACAACTTCCAACTCAAGAATTCTTGATGATCAATGGCAATTGAATCTTTGTTAGTCTACAATTTCCTCAAATGTGTTCAGGCTACAGAGGATTTTTTCATGCAAAATAAAGAAAAGTAGAATTAACTTCTTTGTTATCTTCAAAATAAATGTTTTGACTTACTACAAGATATGTCACAGCCGAGTTCATGCTGTTTATATATAGATAATCAAAGCAACAAATATGCTGAACATGGAGTTGCCAGTTTGCTTGAGCAATTAATAATTCATGATTGGAAATTCTTGAAACTTTGAGAAAATCTATCCAATCAAAAGTTGATCTGGATAAGAAGATGTGGATTGCATTTTTCAGTTAGTGCAGAGTATATTAGCTTGAATAGGTATGTTTTAAGAAGTGCTTTAGTATTAATTTCTAACCAATAATTGTGTCTGACAGTATAAAGTTACTGTCAGCATTTTTATGTTCCAGAGTAACTGGAATGAAGTAATGGTAAAAATTTGTGAATTTTAACATTGGGTTTCAGTACGTATGCTACGGGAATTCCGCACAGAGCGAAGGCAGTCGAGCTTTGAAGTTCGTCCACAAAATGAAAATTTTGGCTGTCGGATGTTCCACATTGTGATGATGAAAATAAAAACAATAATTGTAAGACGACACCTCTCTAGGTAAGGAAAAAATCATGCTAGAGTATATTTTTTATTTGTCATGTATAATAACATATAACCCTAATTTTTTCAGATATGCGTTGAATTTGTGGGAATCACTGAGATGAATATCATCGATGCATTGCGAGGTAATCTCATGGAATTATGCAGCTTGAATACTACAAGTGTCTTGTGAGGTGTCCATACCTCGCTCTGTGAAAACAAGTAAAAAGGTAAGAACTTCATTGTATTGTTACTCTGGCAGTTTTTGTCTCTCAATTATTAATAAAAAATGAAAATGAAACATTTGTCTTCTGAAGGCAGTTGGTAAAGTCCAAGCGAACGCATGAGTGCAGGCAAAAATTTCATATGGAAAAAGAGAAAATCATTTGTTGTAATTTGATAATTATTCCTTCATTGTAGAGTTGGCGTGCAGAGTAGAGATTAAATTACTTACACTAATGAAAGGAATTCTGGATTTCGCTGCTGTCTTGGAGATGAATTTTTTCTAACGGAAATTTTCCTAATGTTAAATCATAACAAGTAATTATCCATTAAGTCAGTCTTCATATGCACGAATTTAGAGATATGAATTTCTAGAGAAATAAGTACTTAAACCCATCATGTTCGTACTACAATGCGAGGAAATTTATTTCGTCGCAAATTTATTTCCTCTACTGAAAATGTAGTCGAACGTTATTCTCAAATGCATATCATGTATGCTAATAAACTTACAAACGACCAAGCAAGCATTTAAACAAACTAAATTGTAAAAGTTTTATTGTATTCAGGTCCAATTTCTCAAGATTATAAGTGACACACATACTAAAATTTTTCTTTTTTTATCCAGGAGCCATTACCGATGATCATCTTCGACGGTCCAAACATTTGGATCCAGCCACATGCGAGAGACTTGTGGCAGAAGGAGAAGAGGTCTACGCTTTTGAAGGACGCTGACATAGCAGTCGGGCTTGCAAGTTGCTACGGTTTCGATAGCTGCCATCCTAAATGCTGCTGCGCGACCTTCCATAAGATAAAACTCAAGTAAGTGACAATTAGGCCTCGTCTTCAGACTTCACCTTTTTCACTTCGAATTAATCCAAGTCAAATTCAAATTAATCCAAGTCAAGTTCGAATAATCCAAGCCTACTTCAAATGAATTCAAGTCAAGTTCAGTTTAGTCCAAGTCAAGATCAATTTGATTCAAGCCAAAGTTAAATTAATCCAAGTAAAATTCAAATTTATATAACCCTAATATGGAGTTGAAGTCATTAGCTGTACAACTGTGATGGAATACTTGTTCAGAAAATTTAGGTATTTACTACCCAGCTCTTAATTCAAGGTACACTCAGCACTCAGCATTATACTCCGTCTAACGAAGATAGTGAAATTTACAGCACTCATGATGTACCCAACAAACTTACCTATTCCGTATAAAGTCTTAATTATTCAAACAGTCTCCTTTGTATCATTCATGAACAAAGAATTAAAATTTCATTATAAAGCAAAACTTCCCTTTCTAGTTCCAGGTTGCGTTGATCAGCTGATCAAGGTTCAGTGTCGATCAGCTGATCTCTTAGCAGATCAAACAATTCACAGCATAAGTTGTCGGAGGCATTAAAAAGGCAATAGGATACTGCTGGGTTATCTCAGGTATTGATAGGCCCTTGAGACTTCTTTCTTTCCCGACCACCTTGATTTTTAGTTTTCATATCCTCTTCGTTGACTTTCATGACTTTTCTTTTTCTATTGCAATCCGAACCTGCTGTTTCAATGTGCAGGGTACCCTTGCTGGGAATCACTTTGTGCATAAGTTCAGTGTTTTAAACAGTCGATACTAAATGTTTGTCCCCTCTGGGGGTACAGCTGTTGTATCTATGGGAATTAGCGCTCCCAGGGAGAAAATGTGAGGGCCCGAGTCGAGAGTTAGGTAGGCTTTTTTTTAATAGAATAGGTGTTTGTTTTGTTACGGACCATCTTTTTTCGGTTCACTGCTGTCCTGTGTTTTACCACCTACGACTTTCTTCTTGAACTTTGATCTTGTTTCATGAACTTCTTTCTCATCTTACTGTTTCTGTGCCTTTTCTGCATAGATTCCATGTTCCTTTAACTTCATACTAGATGGTGCCTTCTACCTTCCTCTCTTTAGATCGCCTTTGTTGCGGAGAGGGAGGCTTACACTAACTAATAATTAAATTAAATCTACTAAATGTTTGTCTCTTCTCCTTGCTTTCTTTGGATCGCGTATGTTGTGGTTAAGAGAATCTTAATGTTGAGCGTAAAAATAAATTATTAATGAAAATTAATAACTGAACTTCAGCAAGACCGCGAATCTGACCCTACAGGTTAATCACACTATGCCATCGATGCCACCCTATGCCATCGATGCTCATCAAAGCAACAGTTTTACTAACATCATATAAAAAATGTGTTAAATTTGTTGATAAAAATTCATTGCATGTATTCTTACTTGAGCAGAACAGGCTCGCAGGATCCGGTGCCCGTAACTCGACCAGGAGATGCGACAACCTCGTCCAGTCCTCACCTCCACCAAAAGATCTCTGTATCGCTGCCAGTGGCCGTCAACACATCCCGAGTCATGGCCATTTGACATAGCTTGAGGTTGCGTTGTGGTTTGGAGTGAAAATTTTTCGTTTATACTCGTATTGAGTTCCAAAGGAACACGGTTACTTTACAGTGAATGAGAATTGATTTACAGTGAATGAGAATTTCATTTGTGCGAAAAAAACGCAATAGGAAATTATTTCACCGTTTCAGAATAGAGAGAATGTTTCATTATGTTGCATGAGACCTTTTTTCATGAACTTGAAGTAAATATGATACTAAAAGGATTAATGTAGCTTTTCGTTTGTTCCAACATTCTCTGATTTACGTAGAACTGGAAATATCCGTACTATTGTAAGAAATTGATTGTCACTACACCTTTTTCACTTCAAATTAATCCAAGTCAAGTTCAAATAAATCCAAGTGAAGTTCAAATAAATCCAAGTCAAGTTCAAATTAATCCAAGTAAAAATCGAATTCATCCAACCCTCAGCTGAGTTAAAAAATGATACCATCACTTGTTAATTTGAGCCTTTTTGTGTTAAATGTGGATCTATTGGATGTGATGAGCAAGACAGGTTTCGAGGATTTATTTACACTCAAATATATCTATATACGTGAAATTTTACTTTATCACATGTATGAAATGATACAAAAGATTATCATCAGATACTTAAGATTATCATTGGACGATATGTAGATTTAATCTTTAGAAGGAATATAGAAATGCGATTCACTGAGTACTAATGTACGATTCCGTTTGAGTACAATTACATTACTACCCAGATACATTCCTTCACGAGCAATGAAAACATTGCCATCCATTTTAATTCCGTGTTAGTCAATGTGAAGAAATGTAGGATCCACTTACAATACACAATAATAATATAAGAAACAATGTTACTAACTCAATGCTGATTTTATTTGTGTGTGTTTACAATTCAATATATGATGCTTTCAAGACTTAAATAACTTTAATGATAATCATTTAATGAATATTCAAGTCTTGATAATATTATGTATTGAATTGTAAACTCACACAAATAAGATCAGCATTATGTTAGAATTATTGTTTCTTGTATTATTATTGTGTATTGTAAATGGATCCTACATTTCTTCACATTGACTAACACGGAATTAAAGTGGATGGCAATATTTTCATTGCTCGTGAAGGAATGTATCTGGGTAGTAATGTAATTGTACTCAAACGGAATCGTACATTAGTACTCAGTGAATCGCATTTCTATATTCCTTCTAAAGATTAAATCTACATATCGTCCAATGATAATCTTAAGTATCTGATGATAATCTTTTGTATGATTTCATACATGTGATAAAGTAAAATTTCACGTATATAGATATATTTGAGTGTAAATAAATCCTCGAAACCTGTCTTGCTCATCACATCCAATAGATCCACATTTAACACAAAAAAGCTCAAATTAACAAGTGATTGTATCATTTTTTTAACTCAGCTGAGGGTTGGATGAATTCGATTTTTACTTGAATTAATTTGAACTTGACTTGGATATATTTGAACTTGACTTGGATTAATTTGAACTTGACTTGGATTAATTTGAACTTGACTTGGATTAATTTGAACTTGACTTGGATTAATTTGAACTTGACTTGGATTAATTTGAACTTGACTTGAATTAATTCGAACTTGACTTGGATTAATTTAAACTTGATTTGGATTAATTTAAACTTGACTTGAATTAATTTGAACTTTACTTGGATTAATTTGAACTTGACTTGGATTAAATTGAACTTGACTTGGATTAATTTGAATTTGACTTGGATTAATTTGAACTTGACTTGGATTAATTTGAACTTGATTTGGATTAAATTGAACTTGATTTGGATTAAATTGAACTTGACTTGGATTAAATTGAACTTGACTTGGATTAAATTGAACTTGACTTGGATTAAATTGAACTTGACTTGGATTAAATTGAACTTGACTTGGACTAATTCGAACTTGACTTGGATTAAATTGAACTTGACTTGGATTAAATTGAACTTGACTTGGACTAATTCGAACTTGACTTGGATTAATTCGAACTTGACTTTGATTAAATTGAACTTGACATGGATTAAATTGAAGTTGACATGGATTAAATTGAACTTGACTTGGATTAAATTGAACTTGACTTAGATTAATTTTAAGTGAAAAGGAGTAGAATTATCTGATTTATAGCGTCCAATTCCTTGAACTGCTATTAGTAATATGTAATGTTCTATTAGTCGTGTTAGAAAATACTATTATTAAGCTGTTTTGCCACAGTTATTAATAAGAATTCCTATAGGTGATAAAATCGGGTAGAATCCTTTTCGCTGTTACAACTTGAAGAATATTTTCTCTACAGCAGTGTACGACTTTGTCCAAATTTGCAACAATTGCTGTTTTTTATGGAACCCAAAGTTATAAATAAAATATTTTCCGCTCTTTCGAAAGTTCTTGGATTTATTTGGGAACGTTCAAACAGACGTTTTAATATTTGATTCTTCACTTTCATTTCGTTATTTGGGTAAAAGTGGAAAACTTGACCGGTATAAATAATTTTCAAAGTATTTCTTAAATGAAAATATAATCATTCTGTGTGGAGATGAATCATGATTTCATTTATGCGAGATAAGTGTTTGGAAATTTATTTCAATTTCCACAATGAAATCTTTTAACCATTGCGTAAGACATGCGTTATTTTACAAGAACTTAAATTTATTGTGAAACTAAAAGGAGAACTAAATTATTTCCTTTCGTATGAATATATCAAGGTTCACCTGGAAATGAGTATAGAGAAGATTTTTTTATTTCACTTAGAGTCCTATAATATAATAATACTATTCATTAACTTGATTTATTATTGATAGAAAAATATTTTATTTCTTTCTTGTGTAAAATGCGATTCAACATTGCTAAAGGTGTGGCGAGAAAGTAGAATGTTACTTGTGTAACTTTTGTTTTGGGAACTTTTTGTTTCAAAATAGAGAATTCATGTACTATATATAGCATGAGACCTTTACGTTTCATATTAAATATGAAATTAAAAGTGAAAATATATGTTTTTAGTTGTTATAACATTTTTTGATTACGTATGCGGAAAATTTCTCACAGATGTACACAGAATTTATCCTAAATGTTGAATAATTTTTATGACTTCCAGTTCTAAGTAGATGAACATTTAGTGCTGAATTTGTTTCACCTTTTTTTACTGTTTAGACTTCAATTATTAATTTTCTGAGAAATATCTACCGAGAAAATGTGTATTTCAGTGTTGAATAAAATGGGCGAACTGAACTGATGCTGTTTTTATTTGAATGAATGAATGTAGGATATGGTCATGTTGAAACCTATTTGTAGCGCGTGAAAGTTCTTAGTTATTTAGAATACAATTCGTTAAGAATACAGGGCTTTCTTTATTCAATGAATATAAGTATTGTAACCGTCACAGGATTCAAACTCATATATCGTGTTAATATACATTTAACATTGTTGTGAAGAAATTATTGAAGATGTTCTCAATTTACTTGCTGATTTCAATTAATCTGTTCAGAAATTTATTCTGAGTCGAAGTTTCTTTACACTACGGTATGTAATGTTTTAATGCTGTCTGTAAAATTGCTTAATATGCTGACTTTATTAAGAACTGATTTTGTTCTGTGGAAATCTAGTGATAATTTTAAATTTGAAAGTCAAGAGTTGATACACCATAAGCCTCAAATGCTCGTAGTTCAATAATCCTGTATAGCCATTTTTCTTGATCCACGGGCGAGTCAGAGGGGTATGGTGGGAGTAAGTTAAATCTATGTTTTAGGTTCCGTAGATTTCCCCTAGGTGTGTCATGACGGCCCTAAGTGTGTCATGTAACACACTAAAGTGTGTCATGTCGCCTCCATGACACACAATTGTGTGCCGGTTTTGTGACAAACGTATGACACGCTTAAATGTGTCGAAATGACCCTATATTTTTTCTCAGTGTGAACACAAGACCAGGGAGCTGCTGTGGGCTGGAGCGATGATAAGGCGGCAGCGGCAGGGGAAGATGGAGAGGCCAACAGCACGCCATGGTGGGGGTGCGTGCAGCCGCTGGGGCACAAAGCCAGTGGGGGAGGGTGACCATAGAGGTACACAGCCAGTGGGGGAGGGTGACCATAGAGGTACACAGCCAGTGGGGGAGGGTGACCATAGAGGTACACAGCCAATAGGGGAGGGTGAGCAAAGAGGTACACAGCCAGTGGGGGAGGGTGACCATAGAGGTACACAGCCAATAGGGGAGGGGGACCATAGAGGTACACAGCCAGTAGGGGAGGGTGACCATAGAGGTACAAAAACAGTATTTCAGTGAAGTCGCAATGGAGAACTCACTTTTGGTGAAATTAAAACTATGAAACAAGACTCAAAATTTTAGTTTTCACCCCAAAACCTTTAGCCAAAAACAGAATCTACCAAAGAGAGTTTTTCTGAACTAACAGAAAACACAATCTCGCAGAACACAGTAGTCCACTACCGCAAGGGAATATACATATATCAAGAAGCAATTAGCCAGATTAGATTAGATTAGATTAGATTAGATGTTAATTTAAGCTTCCCAAACCGCAGCGAAGGCGTTCTAAAGAGAGGAAAGAGAAAGATACCATTTAGTATGGAGTTAAGGGAACGGGGAATCCATGCACAAGGTGCATAAAAACAGTAAATTGAGGAAGAAGTCCATGAAACCAGACAAAAGCTGAAGAAGGAAGTAGTAGGTGTTGAAAAATCAGGGCAGTAGAGGACCGAAAAAATATGAGACGCAATCGGCCAGTTTAGTTGACTAGACAAGCAACAAATTTCATCAGCGGCGAATAACACAAGCGACAGCAGTGCGTTTTGTAAGGGGTCAGCCAGCATGCATGAACAGACGTGATGACTGAGACCCACATGAATACCAAACGAGCAGGTTGAGATAAAATCAGAGATCACGAGATGATTCTGATGTCGTGTATGCACGAGCTGCCTGCGCTCTGTGAGGAGTGTATGATGACGAGCCCGTCCTCTTACATGCGAGATGAGCTCTTACAGCACAAGGACGTCTCGTAGGATTAGCACAAGTATGTGCATGCATGCACCAGCGCTACGAGCCTTATCTTTTATTATCAATAGCAGCTGCAGCAACGGCAGCTGTGCCTGAAACACGCCGCCTAGTGACAGATCTCTGGACATTGTATTATACATTCTAATTCACCAGCACTAATTTGTTTTGAACGTATATCTTTTAAAATGGGCTCAACTTTTGTGATGAGATACTAAAGTACAAATGTAAATTAAGCTTTCTCAAGGAACAACGAATGACTCCGGTATGATTATTTCACTTCTGAATGGCTCAAAAAAGTGAATCTCTGGAGACAGGTATTGCGTTTGATTTTTTCCATTCGTATGTTCACGATGTAGAAAAGTAGAACACCTATTCGTTAATCAAACCTGCGTTAGTTGAGGGTTCCCATTCGATTTATTGAAGAATAGCAGAAACTAAAGCTTAAACTCTAATGCACACACAGCAAACCTGCAACTGAGCGGCAGAGACTTTTTTCGGTTTTACGTGCGTCTTCTAAAAAAGATAGCTATGGCATCACGGTGCAAATCGACCAGCATGATGTTGTTAAATAACGTGTACGAACGAAAACATCTATTTCTAGTAACATAACTTCGCAGTTTATGTCGTACCCGCAGTGCGCCCGCTGTGCTGATGACAATATTTTTTTCATTTTAGACAACTAGGTGCACTGTGAAGCATGCGAATTAGCATATACAAAATTATCTGACAAAATTAAATAAACTGGATGAACAAATGGCACGGTACCCAATTTTTGCAAAAGGCTATATTCAATCAGTGATAACTAAATTTCACCAATAAATAAAAAAAAACGTAAATCACAGTCACAACTAAAACGGCTCGTATTTTATAAAGTTAAAAATCATTGTAGCCATGTAAAATGAAATAAGAAATGCACATATTTTTCATAAAGAAACACAAAAAAAATCATATGATTCATCATACCTCTCGTCTACCTACGGATATTTCTGCGCTGTGGAACAAGTGTTGCCATAGGCTCGCGTATTCACTTTGACTCTCCAAAAGATTCCTGCGAATTTCTACGAATATTCCCGAAGCTTTCCCTCAGCATAAAGTTTCCCCAAACAACGGCAGCATCACAGTCAAAACGCGTTACATCTGCGTTTTCCCTACGCCAAGCGTTTTAAAGTTTCCTGCAACCGCTGTTAAAGGCATCTTCAGATCTCTATTACCTCATTTTATAATCCAATATTTCGATATTGTAGGAGGAATTTCATAATAGGAATTCATTAATAACGTATCGATTCATAATTTTGATATTTCCTAAACCTCGTTCGAATGAATTCGTTCGACTTAGGCCGTTGGGTTCGAACCGCCTGGTTCTCCTGGTATAACCGACGGTAGTAGTAAGTCCCTACACCATCAAAGTTAAGAGAGCGTGATTACACTCCGTGACCCTCAACCACTTGGGTGTGGGCTATCGCACTCTTATATTATCAAAGTCAGTGAATGAGGAGTCAGCCTTCCCCCTGTAAATCCCATGCATGAAAACTACCTGCGATCGCCATTGTGCCGAAGTGCTCGACAGCCAAGAAATTATGGATTTTCTACTGAGTACTCAAGGCGCAATCGCCCACTCCTGCCAATCGTTTGCAACAACTCTCATAGAGCTGATCATCCTGATCCATTCGCTTTATGAAACTGCATTTGGTTACTTATCTCTCAGCTCGTAGCACGAACAAGAACGTATAGTTATCAATTGAAAATCAACAAGCCAATCAACAGATTGGCTCTTTAGTAGTAAATTGTAAACTTTATCTCAGGTGTATCGATTCTTATTTGTTTTAAAAAAAATGTGAGATTGACACGAAACAAGTCCACGATACCTTACCCAAAATATACATCATTATTCAACATACATCATCGTAAAAGATATAACATATATACATTTATATGTTGGTGGCAGCATACTAAATATTACAATAAATAGAAATGGACGCATGATTAACTAGATAAACTACTTCACTTTATTATTATTATTATTATTATATAAGAAAGTTTTAGCCTCCCTTCACCACGACAAAGATGTTCCAAGAGAGGAAAGAGGAAGGCACCATTTAGTATGGAGTTGAGGGAACGCGGAATCTATGCACAAGGTGCACAGAAACAGTAAGCTAGGAAAGAAGTTCATGAAACAAGAAAAAAGTTGAAGAAGAAAGTAGTAGGTGCTGAAAAACAGGACAGCAGTGAACCGAAAAAAGATGGTCCGTAACAAAACAAAAACCTATTTTATTACAACAAAAAAGAAGCCTACCTAACCTTTAGCTCGGGCCCTCACATAGTTCCCCTGGGAAAACTACTTCACTATTGATTTGATGACGAGAAGACAGAAAATTTCATTCCGACCTTGGAAATTAATGAGAGATGCCGCAACGATACGAACAAACAAAAAAATTAGAAATGCAACCTAGGATCACTACCTAAATGATACCGAAGCCGTGGACTATCAACATCAAATAATAAAATCACAACAAAAACTTTACTGCACAGGAATTTTTTCACTGCTAGAATACACTCTGACAGCCACTTGTATGATTCACTGGCCTTCAACATTCAAGGTACGTTGAGAGCAGTGTACCACAAAAGCACACCTGCGCATGTACGTCGATTTTGTTATTAGAGGAGGTCAGCTGTGACCGTCTCAAGACTACAAATCATCTAAAATAATGCGGAGCAGCTGAGGGAAAGAAAGGCTTCATATAATCAGCGAACCCACGCACGTAGGTAGACTGAAGTTTCATGTTATGATGTTGTTGAGGCCTAAAGCGTAAAATCTACGAGGGGTTCGCTAATTACGAGGTAGAAGAGTATCGAATGATGGCGACGGCCGCACGCAGCCTGGGCGGGAAGGCGTATCCTGTATACGGGTCCACGTCTACCTTGCGCTACAGAAATCGATGCCAGGCTCGACTGAGAGTGGGTCTCGCATGCAGGATTGTAAATCAGGAAGTCGAATAAGGATCCACATTGAGTGCCAACAAGTCCTATGCATCAGTGAGGCTTATTCTTGATTGATCAGTGCACAGAGAGGTAACACCAACACAAGAAAGTTCAGCACGTAATCTTTTGCAGTAGACCTACAAGTTGCCGCTCATATAAGGTCCGCTACAAATGGTAAACCTTAAAATCTACCCAATAACGATGCGCAGAATGACAGTGCTAGCCAGTCACATGTGCAAAATACTTCTGAGGAAAGAAGATTTGGTTTTTAATACGTGAGCCATTAGGGTGGGCAGTACTCATAGGGTAGATTTTTTTTCGCAGAATTTTCTTGATGGGAAAATGGCATTTTTCGCAATTTTTCAGAACTTTGAGGCCGTTGGGGCACGGGTTAACGATGTTCAAATGGTCTGAAACTTTACCAGTATCATTTTTTCTATCAACCTTACCTTTTTAGGGGGTCCCATCAAGAAAATTCTGTGAAAAAAAATCTACCCTATGAGTACTGGTCACCCTATAGTGAGCCACGAGGATATGAGAGACGTTCCAATACACAAATTTTCCCATGTACGCCAGAACATAAAGCCAGCTTACACGAACGTAAGTGTACATGCTAACTTTCCGTATTTTTCCGTACAGATGTATATCGTAACATTTTCACCATTATCCCAAAGTTCCTGCGCACAGAATGTGACACGAAAAGCGAAACGCAACTGGAATGCCAAAGAAAATAAAATTCGTGAAGATCAATATTATCTTTAAAAGTTCATAATTGTTTAACATTCTGATACGTAACCAATAAATTTCCAAAAGTTAACTAGTAGACGAAACTAGATGTAAAAAATGACACGATAGCAGCAAGGAATTAGAAAATAGTGGTATTTAACTGGACAGTAAATGAAAGGAAATTCGTATGCTCAGAGCATAACAGAATGTCATTCAAAATCCTGAATGCTAACGCTCGCATTTCGTAAGCTGGCTGGAATTAGCGTTAACGCATGAGGGAGGGGAGCCACGTATCTTGTATGCGTGGCTGTCACCATCGCTAGCGAGCGTGGCACGAGTTCAGGGACGGTCCATGACTGGTACGTAAATCATATACACTTCATACTCCTTGAATATCTTTGAAAAAAGTGCCAAAATTGAAACCTGTCACCTAAGCATTAATCACAAACACCTGAATTGGTTTCGTAAAGTTTCCCGCGAAGGGACCCACTGGTGGTCACTGAGGGGATTTTCATAATGCGGCTGATCGACCTGCAGTCACTCACTCGATTTTTCTAAGTGCGTAATTAAAGCTAAATTAAGGCACGATCAAGTTAATGTGTGCTAATGTTTAATATTTTGAAAATTGCTTACTACAATTCACTTTAAATTTGAGTTGAATATTGAACTCAAGTTTAACCCATCGCAGGAAACGTTAAATGTTTCAGTGCCTTCATATATTATTTTTTTCAACCATCCTTAACCGAAAGGAATTCGTAGCAATAAAATGCACGACTACCTGAGATGCTGTACATGAAAGGCTTTAACTGCGCTTGATTTTAGGAGAACAGATGCACACGAAAAGCTTAGGCACTGCGTAAACACGCACGCGTACTGTCGCGTAGCTGACTTGTGTTGCACATGAGAGTGTTCAGTCGCACAGGCGCCAACTGCGAAACATAGGAGGGAAGAGTGTCGTTTCCATCCGTACGGATGCGACGTAAGAATATTGAGTTACTATCACAGGCAGGTTAGCACGTTTCCGTACGTGCATTCACACACGTAGTTCTCGGGGCTACCAGCCAATTCCAAGTACACGCTACAGGTTTAGTCTACACATGTCTATGATTATGAAATCGATTATTATTCAACACTCGTGCAGTCAAAAATGACGGCGCTATTTTCAAGCTAGAGCCGCAATTAATTGATGAAAAACACTCTAAAATAAAATGTTTAAATGCACATTCATTCTCTTTTTGATTTCCCTAAATTATTTTAAAGATAACTCTGATAATACTTCAATAAAGATCTATTCACATTAATAAAAAACAAAAAATTTTAGAGTCCATGTAGTGGTCAGGAACCAAACTGGGCGTGGCTCGGGACGGAGAGACTGGCCAAGCTATCAACCAACAAATTGCGTTGTGTTCAGGGGGATTATCATCAAGATCAGGAGGCCGTATACAGCAAGCTGAAGTGTTAATTCTAAATGCCATGCATGAACCGCAACGCGAGATCTGAGTATGTACTATTCGCACACCCCGGTAGCATTTCGAAGAGTTCTCCTAGGGAAGCATTAGAAGTTGTAACAAATAACCACAATTTCTACAGAGTACCTGCTATGCGAGTACGGTGGAGTGGACACTTAACAAAAAATAAAGTTCGTCATTACCTTAGCACGCAAGACCTCGCGTAACCCAGAAGAGGTGCTAGGCGCATGTATCTAATTTTGCCTATTCACAGTTTAGTTGAAAGTTATGGAGTCATAGGAGACTTTAATCAGTAATTTGCTGCATGAGTATGAGAGAGATATGTTTTGGAAATCAAGTACAGGCTTACATCGCTTTTCATGCTACGGTGCACTATAAT
Source organism: Morinoia aosen (assembly GCA_030386875.1). Classification (NCBI taxonomy): domain Eukaryota; kingdom Metazoa; phylum Arthropoda; class Malacostraca; order Amphipoda; family Talitridae; genus Morinoia; species Morinoia aosen. Next base: position 66,865,487 of record CM059564.1, on the reverse strand, counting down.
GTCACGAAACTCTTAGTTCAGAGTTTCTGCCGAACACGTATCACACGCTCACAAGTCCACATACGTGTCGCCCCACCAATCCAATGGCTTCACAACAGCACGCGTTGGAGAAGTGCGCATGTTACAACCTACACGAGCCCTGCTGGAACGCTAAGCTCAACACACCAGCGTGTGCGGCGCACAAGAAAACTGAGTCACAATCTTCGGTCGGAACCAAGCAACTCATCCCTTATCACAAGCCATGAATTGAGACCGAGTGGATTACGAATGCATTTCGAATGTCGGCACTGACAAGTTTACGAGTGCAGTTTGTATAGAAGTTTACAAATTCTTTCCTGCTTGTGAAATACTCACATGCGTGACCTCAATGGGAAAAAGCACGAGTATGCATCTGCTTCATGAAACATTTACTTCACATATAGACACGCAACGTTTGCGTTAGAAGCAGTTTTCCCAGGAAAATAGTTCATTTAGCCGAGAAATTCTTGATTAATGGAGACATGTGAGAAACTCTCGACGTTATTCCTGTAGTTCCCATGTAAACGCTCTAGATGCTTGAGACGTTCTTGCATCTTCTGTCATGGTGAAGACGAAAAAGATGGAATGAAGTATAGTCGCCTTTGAATAAAATGTATTTTTATTCACACGCCCCCTTGGAAAACACCCACGCTTCCCAAGGGGCGAGAATCCGCAGTCGCAGCCTGACATCTTGCACGGCCTCGGGAACACGACCTCGTCAGCAAGGACGAGCGTGCAGCCAGAATACGGGCCTCCCCTACCTCCTCGGTGAGGTGGCTCAGCAAGGTAGAGGTTTGCAAACGCGGATATAGGGTGATTTCAAGCTAGGCCGGGAACATGCGTCAAGTTAAAGTAAACATTTAATAAACCAACAACTGCAGTTCTAAGTCAAAAGATATGAACGGGAGGTTGACTAAAATGTGAAAGAAAAAAGGAGACAAATGTGTTCCACTTCCTATCCGTAATTACAAACTGAGAGGACTCCCCTCCCAATAATAGCATCCTTAAGTTGTTGGTTGCCTGCACCCTGCAGGCTTGCTTGCTTGGTTAGACTCAAGTCTTTCCGTCCCCGGTCACATCCTGTGAAGGCAGATACCTGAACGCTACACAAGGACGGTAAATTTCTGTTTCTGCTCTGGGATTTATTTGAACTAGCGCCCACCGAGGCGTCAAAAATTGCTTTTTTAGACGGATGAAAGATTCACGTTTTTTTTTAGCTCAAATCATTTAACCTAATCTATTCTACCTCAACTTCTCTTGACTAACCTACCTTAACCCGGCCTATTTTAAGAAGCTAAACAAACTATAACTTTCGCAAGCGTTTCTTCAGTGACTGTTTTTAGCAAAATGAAAAGAATCTCCGGGAAGAAAGGAAATAATTTGTCCGCTGGGCGATTTTTTGCTATCTGCCAGCAATTTTGAATTTTAATTCAAGATTTGATGCACAATCGATCGTCCAAATTGAGGTTATTTCTCTACAATATTCAAGTACATGAACAATCTACCTAAAAAAATAAATTCGTAAATGAAATTACACAGTGCTGACAAAAGTAACTACCGCCAGTTGCACTTTAGCTAACAAAAATTTTTGCTACCCTGTTTTAGAGTATTTGCATCATGTACCTGTGCTTCGGTTGGTTTGGTTATGCTGTAAGAAGTCGAATTGGGGAATTTACTGCTTTAATACATTGTAATACTTCCTAAGAAAATAAAAAATACAATTGTAGGATGACATTTAACCTCGTTTGATAACATTTTTTTTAAAAAAGGTTGCGAATTTAAGTGTCATTCATTGATACCGGTACATGAATGAGCAATTGACCTATTGGTACACATATGGCCCAATGCGCGGGTAACGTGTTAATATATATGATAGTGCAGGGATTTGTAAAAATGACACGATTCAGTACAGTGATTAAATTATTATTAGTTAGTTTAAGCCTCCCTATCTGCAACAAATGCGATGCAAAGAGAGGAAGGAGGAAGGCACCATTTAGTATGGAGTTAAGGAAACACGCAATCTATGCAGGAGGGGCCTATAGAAACACTAAGTTGAGAAATAAGATTACGAAATAAAATCTAAGTTGAAGAAGAAAGTAGTAAATGCTAAAAAACAGGACAGCAGTTTTAGTACGGTGATGTTTGATAAAATCCAAAAAACATGTGCGTCATTAAATTCGTAAATTAACAGAGGCAATGCATCGCAGATATATCTTAGTGCAACCGCGCAGCGGTGCACTGACTTAACCTTTTCTCGAAGTGTGGACCGCCTAACTTTGCTTCTACTATAATATGTAGGTATATGAAAGTGGATGGAAATTAATTAAAAACTTGTCCTCAAACGAAAATGGCGAATCGAAAAAAGCGACACAGTGAAACAGTTCAGTTGAAAGTTTTCTCGAATAATTTATAGATCTAACTTGTAAATAACAGCGTCATTTTCACGATTCAGGTACACTTACACAAGAATTTAATATGGTGTGTGAAAGATTAGTCAGAACTTTATACTGTGGAGCAGTAACTTCCACGGTATTCATCAGAATGTAAAACTCCAATAGAAATGACAACCGGATGGGCCAAAAAAAACAGGCTCTAATAATGATAAAAATAAAATCTTTACATGTTTGAAACGATGTAAAACTTCGACGGTTTTAACGCCACGTGCACTTCATTAAGCGAACTACCGAGACTTCATCATTGTGTTGTTTTGCATATAAAGGCTACGAAAAAAGAAATTTAAAGCGACGCAGGATTCAAGAGGAAAATTTTTTCCGGCAATACGCAATTAGTTTCACATTTCTCTAGAATTCGACATTCAAAAACGAAGCACAGTGCAGTAACAATAAATTGTTAATTGTCAACTAATATACCATACCTAAAATTTGAGATTTTAATTATTATTATTAACAAATTTGATTTAAATTGAAAGTACTTTGAGACAACTTAGGTAAATTTCATAAATTACTTTTAATTCGATAACATAATGAACGAGCTATCTTCCGACGCCAACATAGCAGCACAACAAGCAGCACTTACACATGCTCTTGATCAGAATCGGTAGAAAGTATTTAAAATATTTAAATTTGATCTTCTCAACGAGTGAGATGAACACGACTTCATTTTTGTCATTTTATTGTTTCGCTTCCATGCATTACGCAACAAATGAAGCTAAATATTGCATGATAACTTCTCATTATAAGATACCTCCACAATTAAGCTGCAATCTTTTTAAAAGTTAGCAATTAACCAAATATGACCATCCAACACGGAGAAAAAATAATCGTGAACACCAAATAGTTGACGATTGCCAATTCCGGACGAGCGATTTGTGCATTCCCAGGAGGTTTATTTGGATGTGATGACGTCAGTCCTTGATTACCGCAATGGAGATGTTCGGAGATACGTCGAACACGCGTTCAAACAACACACAGAACCTAATCAAACAATATTATCTAAGAACTTACCTATTCGCATTATTCACAAAACGCGTCACTATACGTGTACGAGTGACGCTATACGACTACGTCGATATGGTTTATTTACAAATAACATAACAGTCAGAATACAGTTTAAATTCGGGTACGGCATAAAAACTGTACGCATATTAGACTCCATTGAAGCATCGAAATTTGCAAAAGTTTTTAAAAATCGGTAAGCTACAACGATTCATTCGTACTCAGAATTTCTTACTTTTGAATACTCATCGTATATCATGATATTCATTCCCAAGCATGGAGACAACCCTATTTATTTGCTCCGAGAAGTACAGTCCTAGTGATTTGTACTCATGGGTACATTATTATTATAATTATATAAGAAAGTTTTAGCCTCCCTTTAACCACGACAAAGATGTTCCAAGAGAGGAAAGAGGAAGGCACCATTTAGTATGGAGTTGAGGGAACGCGGAATCTATGCACAAGGTGCACAGAAACGGTAAGCTAGGAAAGAAGTTCATGAAACAAGAAAAAAGTTAAAGAAGAAAGTAGTAGGTGCTGAAAAACAGGACAGCAGTGAACCGAAAAAAGATGGTCCGTAACAAAACAAAAACCTATTTTATTACAACAAAAAGGAAGCCTACCTAACCTTTAGCTCAGGCCCTCACATAGTCCCCCTGGGAGCGCCAAACTCATGGGTACAGTCCTAGTGATTTGTACTCATGGGTACAGTCGTAGCGATTTGTAGTCATGGGTACAGTCCTAGTGATTTGTACTCATGGGTACAGTCCTAGTGATTTGTACTCATGGGTACAGTCCTAGTGATTTGTACTCATGGGTACAGTCCTAGTGATTTGTACTCATGGGTACAGCCCTACCGATTTGTACTGATGGGTACAGCCCTACCGATTTGTACTGATGGGTACAGTCCTACCGATTTGTACTGATGGGTACAGTCCTACCGATTTGTACTGATGGGTACAGTCCTACCGATTTGTACTGATGGGTACAGTCCGACCGATTTGTACTGATGGGTACAGTCCGACCGATTTGTACTGATGGGTACAGTCCCACCGATTTGTACTCATGGGTACGGCCCTACTCAACAGCATCAGCACGGCTGCCTCGACTCACCGTCGGTGTCGTGCAGCTGCGCGAGGTAGAGACGATGGAGGTCGGTGCCGGACCGCGCAGCCCACCAGCTTCTCACTTTCCTGTTCTCCTCACTGAGCCAGCCGTGCAGGCTCGACAACTTGCCGCCCTGTGGCCCGTTTGTCGTGCCCCCCTGTGGTCCATTTGTCGTGCCGCCCTGTTCGTTTGTCGTACTGTTGAGGTCGGCGGCATCCGAAGCTCCGTTCGACAGAAGACTTTGGCTACCCCTGATCTGACCACATGCGGACACGTCCGCAGTAGACGCCGCAGATACACTAGACACGTTCCAGTCAGAGCCCAGTGCTGTCATGTTCTTCATGCTGGTCCTGCAGCCCGGGGCGCCCATGCTGAGGGAGGGACTCGAACTGATGTAGTCCAGGGAATGGGGCGAGGATGACGAGTGCTGATGGTCGTCCAGGGACCGGAGGCTCGCGTGGGCTAGGTGTGCCATCCTCAACCTCGGTGGTTCTCACTCACTTTTCCAGTCAAAGTACCGAATTTTGCAAACACTTCAGCGGCATTTTGCGAGTCATGTAATAGTCTCTATAAATCATATATATTAAGTAAGGCACTAGCACTTCACAGTTTTTTAACACGGAAAGACAACAATTACAATTACAAGTTCCATGATATCGCACACAAATGGTATATCAAAACTAGTAACACAGAAGACACATGTAACTCAAGTTTATTCCCTACCGGGAAAAACAGAAATAAAGTAAATGAACGAATAATTTTTAAGTTGATAAGAGGAATAGAGCAACACTGACAGGGTAATAAATCAACAAAAAATACTGCGTTTAACAGTTTAGAAGCCTTAAGACGAACTCATACAAAAAACAAGCTGAAAATTTCTACAAGCTTATAAACAGCACAAGAAAAGTCGTTTCCGGAGTCTGCTACTGTCAATTTGGCGCTTATGGCGTTTCCTGTTTCATCTACGAGTCAAGCAAGACAACGCACGTCTGAGAGCGGCATCACATTTCCACATGCACTCAACTGTGTGCCTCACCGAATAATAATAATAAAAATATTCAGATCTTGCTAATTTTCTGCTCTCAAATCCAGAACATCTAAGTTCAATGTCTTCGGCTAAGTTACCTTCCAGTAAAATTTCTAAAAAAAACTACCAAGACGAAAGAGTAATCAAAAGAGAGCACATAAAAACAGCGTTTCGTCATTTCCTCTTGCTCTCGATGAGCAGCACAAGCAACATCGTTGGTTCTAGTAGAAATTGCATGAAAGCAAATATTTTCCTGCCGCTGGTAAACAACAGTTTATGATGATAATACGGAGACAATTCTGTCAGCTTCTCACAAGCGCACCACACTTTGCACCCTCCCGTCAACAAAGCGTCAAAAGAAGCCTTCTGTCTTCCCCGCGCACAGAGCAGAAATGCAAATAATTCTTCTTGTTGATTTGCCAACGAACAACACAAATGCCAAACAGAAGCACATGGCGACTGAAGGAAATTTTGCCATGGATAACTCACAGCAGCCGGCCCCGTCTTCGTGACGCATGGAAACAACGCGACGTCGGAGGACAAAGATCGCGACGTCACGACCAAGCCGTGACGCATGCCCGAGTAGGCAGACAAAGCCGCTGCATAACTGCCGATACAATGTAGTCTCCGGGCAAGCGAGTTCGCCAACAAATGGCTAGACGACCTTTGTCTCAACATTAATTTTACATGAATTCTTACCTATACTATGTGGATGACTGATTTAGTTTCGAATGTGCTTTGAAAATTAAAGGTCACTATTCTCGAGAATCAATTTAGTACTAGAACAAAGAGTTCAATTAAACAATGCACTTGCAAAAAAGATGCTATTTTAAGGCCCCTCTCAAGAAAAGATTGCATAATTGAAACAATACGAGGATTCAGCGGAAACGAACTTCCGAGAGTTCAGTCAATGTTAAAGACTATAGGAAGATAGAATATTGCTAATACTATTTCAGATGAAAATGTCCTGACACCGGGCAATGAGACCTGCTGACATTGGTCTCATGAAACTCAACAATTGTGGCGTGAATAAAGGCGAAACTTGAGAAAAATAATTATTTAATGAAATGGGGGAGAAAACGGACGACGGAATGAAACTACGGAGAACATATAGGAAGTGAAATTAATTTCTACACATATGCATGCTCTAGTGCTCGAACAGAAACATCACAGTGAACGCAAGCCAACTAATTCTAAATCGAACCTAAAGAAACACTGATCGTAACAATAAGAGTAGAGAAACGTATGCGTGCACTTAAAGTTCTTCGTGTCGTGAGGGGAGGCTAGAAGGCCGCATGAGGCAGCAGATAATTTGGGAGCAGCAAGAGCGGTCGACGGCACAAGCAAATATGCGCAACTTGTGGCGTCACTAGCGCGTAGACAAGAAACAGGCGTCTTGCCAAAGGAAAGCATGCAAAATTTATATACTTTACAACCCGAAGAAGTGCAATGCAAATGAAAAACAGCATAATAAGAGCATGATATTCATCGTGCATTCGACCCATCACGACGGGAAGACGCTCGCAGCAGACGAGTGAGACAGAGCAGCGGTCGCCAGGACGTCGGTTTGTCTCACAGACCAATGATGGTGATGACAAACGAAGGTCCCTCTGGTGACTCGACAGCAGGAAGCGCGGCAGGCTCAGGAGACGGCGTTTGGTGCCGTGCGAATGTAAGTGCGGTAAACACCAAAGCGCTCTCAACCACCTCGCAGTTAAAACGGTCAGTTCAGCAAAAAACATTCGTTTGAACTCCTAAAAATACTGAATTGTGCAGAAAATATTGCACTATTTCATGAATGAATGAATCTCAAATCATAATCTAGGGCTCTTCCATTTTGCGATGATCTCAACTCAATATAGACGACTTAACAGATTTCTTACTATCTTCTTTCCGACTATTCTCCGAACGCCGTCTTTCCTTGTTTGGGAAACTTGAACTTGAGCCCTTGGTCTGAAGCAGGCAAAGATTCCTTGCAACAATTATATCAATAAAATTTGATCCGCTGCTAAAACAGCACTCTTGAGTGCTAGTCCTAGTTTAACGACGCACAAAATAATAACACACTTCATACCCGAAAAAAATATAGATGGCGGATTGCAGAACTCCGTTAGGTATATTTACAACTTTTTATTTAGAACTTTTCGCATAAACATCGCAGGGAGCTTAAAATCCATTTAAAAATAAAACTTTGCAGAAACACTAATTTCTAATGACAATTTTCTTCCCCTCAGACGTAACTGTCACAGAAGAGTGATGTGAAACACGTAACTTCCTAAGCTGATTCCATAATAAAGTTTTACCCAGGTGCAAGAGGTCATAAACCGTGCGCAGCTGGCCGGCACGCACAGAAAAATTACAAAATCGAGGACACACAAGAGGCCGGCAGCGGAGGTGATCGATAAGCCCAGTATGCGAGCTGTGGCGAGCATGAATCAGAGGTTAACTCGGCCGCTCCACCTGTTCGCTACCTCATTCCGCACACAGAGAAAGTCCAGCTGCAGAAACAGGAGCTGCAGAGTCGCAAGGCCGTGTGCGGGCTCTGGGACGAATGCATACCGCTGAATAAATATTAGAAGCCTATACCCATCTCACGCGTCTAATTCACGAAACAAACTCAAACACCAATGTATGTAGAGGAGTCCAGCCTTTACTGTCTCGGATGCTGAGCAGCTCTATAAATCTCGCGCATCGGTGAATTTTTGGCTTGTGAAGTAGATCTGTCCAATTTAGTGTTTGAAGTACTAACCATTGTTTTGAGGTTTTATTTTCATCAGCCATTTGATCCGCTTGAACTCAACACACAGATTTAGTTCCGAAGTGTGTATTATAAATGTTTTTGCGTTAAAAGCACTGATCAGGATAGATAAAATTATGGCTAGTACTGTTTGGATTGGGTAAAGGGATATAATGCACTAGAATATACTTTAGGAGTAGCTTATTTCACGAGGTGGATTTCTGAGTCCCGTATCAAAAGACTAAAAATATAAGAAAGTATCTCCACAGAGACCAGCACGTTCACAGAATGTACGCAACCTTTAGGAAGCCCTTTGAATCCCAACAAGATAAAGACAAGAACTTTAGAACACCAGCCAACATAAGACTACGCATACTGAACAGTACAAGACAACACAACCTTGTGGAGAAGTGCAGACCGAAAGGGTAGGTCGATAGCGATGCCCATCACTCGGTTCTCTAAGTGCTGATACCTTTCAAACTCCTCAATTGACGTGTCAACACAAGCCACGTGGGTGGAAGCGATAGCTTATGGGAACGCGGGAGCGAGTGAATTGGATGAGACAGCTCAGTCTGTGGTACTTCCCAGTTGTAGACGTGAGCGTATAAGTGAGACGATGAACAGCAGCACACCTAGCACAGCTGGTAAATTTTAGAGAATTGACGTCGATGCTTCACAGCAAATAAGGCTTAGGCACAGAATTATAAAGTTACCGCGTATTCTGGCCGTCCCCTGGCAACCGTCTCAAATGGGACCAATACGATCGGACTTTCATACCAGCTCGATATGTGGGTGTAATAAAAAATTTAAAAAGCGACAACAAGATGACAGAAAAGAAAAATTAATGAAGTATCGTCAGTTCTGAACTCTTTTTCCCGTCCATATCTTCTCAACACATAAACTGGGTTTAAGCAATAAATGTACCCACACTAAGTCAATTCCAACAAATCAAGACAATTCCTCCGCATTAAGTGATCCACAGATGAACACTCGAAGCAGTTGTCTTCAGAGATCACTGCGGGAACGAGCAGAGCGCTGGCAGGCAAGCAGGGGGACTCTGATAACTCAACGCATCTACAAAAAGCTCACGCGGTCTGCGGACACAGCGACAACAAATTAAAGAAGCTCCTTAAACAGACAAGGGCTGCCGTGTTGGTCTATTTGAGGAGGTACGGCGCACGGCGAGCGTCGAGAGGGTGACACATGGAGGCCCGTAATGGCATACAGCGACCGCACAGCAACTCAACCTACGATTTGAGATCAAGTAAGGTGAGGTTCGTCAATGCGTGCATTTGAAACTCATGGCAACAGTCATATATTATTTATTGAAGTGAAAGTTACATCAGAAATGGTTCGTTGCCACATCGCTATAGTTAGCTTTTATACATTCTTCTCGTTGGACAGTGCACGCAATTAATATTAATGAATACGTTCAACCTTATTTGTAAAGTTTATTAGTTGCAGGGTTCAACCACACTCTTTGAGGATTCAATGTAAAGTTTGATTCACTTGATACGCTTCTAATTCCCTCAAGGAAAACAGACGGAATCTAAAAATGAGCTGCTCGCTTCAGCCGAGAATACCAAACCTTCGACCTCAAAGAAAGCATCAAAAACTGAAGCAAGGGTAGCTGTAAAAGACTGCCTGAACACAATTAACTTGTACGTTCTTTGCGGTATAACTTTGATATTTACGAGGAAAAATAGTTGCCCTTAAAAGTGATTAAAGTTTCACAGAACACGTGATTCGTGTGAGCGAATTCTACATACATAAGCCATCAATTGCTTTTATTTTTATATGATACAAAGAATATTGCGTGAATATGGGCAGTGGAGCCTGAACTATATTCTCGAACTGAGAATAAACATAAATTTTAAGAAAGTTAGAACATTCAATTATTTGACATAGCATAGGTTACATTCGGAACATATTAACGGTGAAAATATGACAGATTATAAGTTAGTTTAAGCCTCCCTAACCGCTACAAAAATAGAGCGTATCGAAGAGAGGAAGGAGGAAAGCACCATTTAGTATGGGGATAAGAAAATGAGGAATCTATGCTGAAGGGGCATAGAAACAGTAAGATGAAAAAGAAGTTCATGAAATAAGATAAAAGTTGAAGAAGAAAGTCAGAGGTGCTGAAAAACAGGACAGCAGTGAACCGAAAAAAGGTGGTCCTTAACATAACAAAAAAAAAACTTTTATTTCAACAAAAAGAAGGCCTACCTAACTCTCAGCTCGGGCCCTTACATTTTTCCCCTGGGAGCGCTAATTCCCATAGATACAATAGTTGTATCCCCCTGAGGGGGAAAATATGACAACTTTTTGAAATAGACTATGATATTTCCCAGAGCCAAGAAATAATTTCTCCCGCAAAAACAAAAAATTACTCGGTGTGTACCCAGAAACTTGGCATTTGACGTCAGTTTGGCAACAAGTTTCGGTAGAGTTGCAGTTAAACCACAGTAATAATATAACATAGCATAACATGGAATGCATGCTATAGTCCAGTCACAGACAAATGGAATCAACTACATAATATGATAGAACTGAAACGTTCAAGAGCGAGACCAATAAACTGGGTGAAAATTAAAACAACTGAAACTCCCATCACATGCTATCATTTAAAGGATTTATTCCCTTTATAAACGTCAATGGATTGCAATTCAATTGATTTAGCTTAAAATTTTAGAATTGGCGCACCATACCATTGTGGATACCGATTCGAGTCATTTATACGAAAGTACCACAATGCTTTATTCACACAAAGCCTGGGTTATTGAACGAAGATAATAATGGGTAACTTTGAATGAAATTTCAATTCCGATATAATTAGGCAGCCCATACCCGAAACGGAATAGCTAGCTTCTGTTTTTAGGTCAAAATTACTTCACAATAAGCAGGTTGGCAGTAGACCACTAATCAATGACAGCTTAGGTGACAAGCGACCCAGCAATCGATCTTCTTTGAAAACGAGACAAGCAATACGGCAAAGTTGTACCTATAATAGTGGGCAGATGGAGCCGACTAAATTTGACACTAGGCCAGTGGTATTCAATGCACGGCTCGCAATGACTAAATTCACGGCTCTCAAAAAACATATAAATTAATGAAGTAATGTATAATTTATATATTATACGCCAACTTGCCGTAGTTGCGGCTCTCTCAGTGCGTTTAACGGAAGTGGCCCCTCTTGCAAAAATTGGTGAATAACTCTGCACTAGGCGCTGTCGGCGCTGACCGACATGGCCCAGGCGGATTTTTGATCAATAGCAGCATAAATTTTTCCAGTCGACTCAACTGAGCAAAGTGCAATATCAAATTCGTTTTTATACCAGAATTTGGGCATTATAAGTACCAGCATCCTGCCATCCTTCAGCGTTTTCAGATCCTGAGAGCTCATTTTGCTCAATAATATTTGGAGAAAAGCTAACTCGACATAGCACGTATCGAAGCAGCCTACTCATGCTTAAAGATCTACACATCCCGTACCGTAGCCAAGTTCACTCGGAAGAACTTACGCTAGCAGCTGTATCACTATGACGACGTAAGTTAAAAACAAATGAAGCCTCTGGACTTTACGCAGGTGCTAGTGAGGGTCTCACTGAGTTACATTGCTGTCTGTCCGTCTCAACATTCAGAAATACACTGAACTCTCACAAGATTATCGGAAAGTTTGTGGTTAGAAACACCCGTACATATTAGACGGTTTTCAATTAATACACCGGAATGGTTATTTAGTTAAGGTTGGGTTCAACATCCCGTCTCTAGCTGAATTTCGCGAAATTTATGGTTATAATGGTGTACTAATTTTCAGTAAATAAATGTTTCAGCCAGCAACAGACATCTTCGCATGTTTTCATAAATATTGTCTAAAGTCTAAACGTACCTAGCATAAACTAATCACTAAATTAGTAATGCAAATTAAATGCAGAGTTTCAATTTACAAAAATAAGACGATTAATCAGTCATTTGTGATTGAAGAACTTTCCAAACATCATACAGCTCTAAAAACAGACGAATCGATCAAATATTTTCACTAAAAAAACAATAATCAATGAGGGAAATTCTAAGGACTAATTCCTATCGCAGAAGCAAAATATATCGGTTACCCATCATTTGAGAGCATCAGTTAGACATTAGTTGTAGCTTCAGGACTGTGCGTGATCGTTGTTGCAACCTAAAACGGCGACTATCTTGAAGCTTATAGAAGTGATGAAGATGAGATAATGTCTCATGGAACAGTAACCTCACTAAAACCACACGAAAGAACACCGACTGAGCATGATTTTTTTCAAACAGTTATACAACGATACGAGTTTACGTCAAGAAAGGCAGCACCAGTTTCAAAGCAGTCACTCTTTATCTATGAAGAAACGGGTATAAGTAAGACGTTGCCAGTGTTATTGAAGAGGAAAGGCATGTTGTTAAAAGTCATTTGCTGAATTTAGCATTCAAATCTCTGGTGCTCCAAAAAAGTTAATTTACAAGCAGCCAAATCTGTGGAACGTTTTTTCAACGGATCACCAAGTCGCCAGTCGGTCAGCGAGATAGCGGCATTCCAGTGAAAATTGCGAGGTTTTGCTTTCTACTGAGCAGCACAGGCCGCGAGGGGCTGAGTAATGGGAGAACCGTGAGCGCTTTTACCCGCCTCCATGAAAGCGCCGTCTTCTCCAGAAAATTATCAGGATTTGTTGTCGATTTCTTCAACTTTCCATACTGTTTTACCGCTTTCAAAGTAAAATATCGAATGAACAGGACACGTAGTATAGTACGCTTACAATGTTTCACGCCTGACACACACTGAACAATACGATGTATTCAGCGCAGGCCAATGACGTTCAACTCGCACCACAACACCGATTTGCCTCACGCACGAAAGCGGCTGGCGCTTGCACAAACATTCAGCCGATCACGAGTGACGAAGTGCAAGCCACATCCCCCATTTGGACGTCGGTAAAATGTCTGCGAAACTAAAACTTTAACGAAGCCAGCCAATACTCAAATGTAATTCGTACAAGATGTTGGTCTTATTCTGAGGTAAAAAGGAAGGTTCCCTCGTGATATTTTGCGCTGTCTCGAAATGCCAGATCAGTTCGATTCGAGCAGCCAGCACTTTGCAAGCCCACGGACGGCACATCACCTTGCACAAGCGCACACGCTTACACTCCGAACTCTAACGCCACACTGAGACAGGGTTGCCAGATGGTCTAACCTAAATTTCCCTGTTTTTGGTCGCAAAATTTCCCTTTTTGACTAAAAATTTCCCTGTTTTGTAGACTCTTAAAACATACATACGTACATACATACAATCATATTACTTTTATAGAAAATACCTATTTTAGTGAATATCTCTTTGATTTTTCCACGCAAGCATGTTGCTTTAGCACCAATGAGTGTGATGATAGTCACAAATGAATCTTTAACAACATCTTTTGTAACAACCCTTGCCACCAATGCCAAATACTTTGTAACGTTTATATGTTAATTCATCAATTATCAGTGAAAAATAAGGATTCTTCAAGAGCTCATTAATATTATCACTCACTTATCCTCCTAAAACATTCTTCGCAATTGCAACACACTTAGTTCTACCACATTTGAAGTTTACCGCAATCTCCGAATCAGGACAAGCTGCTTTCACAACTGGGACTAAATGTTCAACAATAGAATGCGGAAGATTATGCTCGTATAGGAATTGAACAAGTCTAATTTCACCTTCTTCTACTTTTGTATTTTTTCTTCATTTACTGCCACTGTGCGTAACCAAAGAACTTGTGTTTTTTTCTAATTCTATACTTTTTATTTTTCCTTCGCGCATGGTTTTTAATCTCTGATTTGCCAGCTTTTCCATCTACTCACATCATATACTTTACTACGGAAATATTCTATTCCTTTTTTATTTTAGCTGAGCCACCCTTTGAATTTCATTTCAGTTTCCCACAGCTCTAGGTACTTTTGAGTATGAATTAAACGTTTACGTATTACTTATGATGTTGGCGTTTCATTGCCACCGCTGTACATATTACATAAATTCATTTCAAAAAATTCAGCAATGCTGAAGCGCGTCGCTTCAATTGCCTCTCACTACAGTCATTACAATGACTTATGCAACTGTAATGGTTAGGATCTGCGACTCTGTAAAGTGTGAATACTCGTATGTGAAGTTGTACTGGCGCTGAGCGGCTGCGACGCAGTGGTGCCTCTGACTGTTCCAAGTCTGTATGTACGCGTACAATACGTGTATCAAAGTTCGAACATGTCCGATAAGAGTTAAAAATATAAATAATGAGTAGCTTAGCACAAAATGCTAAGTGGCTGATCACTTAGATATAATTTTACTTGAAAACGAAGCCATATAGCAAAATTTCCCTGTTTTCATGCGGTTTTCAAAGTTTTTTCCCTTTTTCCCTTTAGGACCCAAAATTTCTCGAAAGCAGGGAAATTTCCCTGCATCTGGCAACACTGCACTGAGAGAGAAACAGAATCGGCAGAACCGCTGATGCTCTGGCTTTTCTGCTCTTGGACTCATGGTTCAAGTCGGTTGGTATTCGTCTACCCTCGGGAAACACGAGGGCGTAGTTTTTTTTACCCTCAGCGCTTCTGCGGCTGAGTCGTAAGTAAACACCACGCGACGCACTATGACGGCTGCAGCGCGTCACGGGATTTTCTCGTCACTCCTCTGTTGTTTGGATGAAGAAATGAAGCATCGCGGTATGACTTTAAGAACAACACGATACAAGAAGTCGGCGGAAAAGGGAAATATTTATAAATTAATCCTCAATTAATGATTGATAGAATATACTAACAGTATGACGGGGAAGAATGGCACGAGCTGGATACATTGAACAAATGAAAATTATCTACAATAATCCGTGTGTGCCACAGTGCGCTATAACTGAAATAGGCTCAAATTTTATATGAAACAACGTTACACACTGAGAAGTTCTCACCAAGGAGGAGGTTAGCCGAACCTTCATTACTGATAGTACTCGTACGTCTATCTTCACAGATCTGGAGGAGGCGCTTCATACACTTCCCCTCGAATGTTAACTTGCTCCTCCTTGCGAATCAACTGACTGAGGGCAATCTACGCTATGCTTAGGCAATCGTAACAACAAACGCGTTCTATTGGTGGTACAAAAAACGAGAGTTTACTCTTAAACATAAAAATAAATCAAAATATATGCTACCTATTATTTATTTCTTTTAAAAGATTCTCATAGGAGGATAGAGCTGCAATAATATAACGGAGGAGAGAGAGGTAATTATTATTGAAGAATATGCCAGTAGCCCATCGCGGTGGCGAGTGTGCGAAGAAGGAAGCTGTAGAAGAAGCGCTAACTGAGTTGTTGAGAATTTTTAGAACAACCACAAATATTTAGCTATCAATATTATAAGCTTTGCGATGACAGTAATTTATTTTGGCAAGGCTCGCAAATTTTCTTGGAGATGGAATTCATCTTAGTCTTGGCTACTTATAATTGTCTTAGCGATATGTACTTCAGTAAGCAGACATGTGATTGTCCCAATGGAGACAATCATTACAAATTAGATGACGATTTGAATTGATAACTAATTCAAGACAGGAAAAACCACAATTCCGGCAATTATCGACAAATGATAATTTTTCTGCGTAGAGAGAAGGGTGAAACTTTCGAGTAATCGTCTTTACTCAAGATGGTAATAGATTAGGACGAATAATAGTTTGATTAATGGTGCACTGGTGCAGTAGCAAAGCTTACCTCGGCGCACGATAGCTTTGAGGATGTTTTGTGTTGCAACTTCAAGAAGGTCATTGCTCAATGACACTTCGAAATGCGTCTGGGACAATGCAACATGCGTTGGAAACGTTCGTTGCCTGATACTAAGCGGCCTATAACATTACGTAGTACAAAATTGAATGCGCACGCATCGGCATTTGATCGGGAATCAGCACGCTTCCATATCTTAATGAGAACCTACGGCAACAAGAACTTAAAAAACGGCATCATTGCTGAGATATTCTGCAGCATAAATTTTTTCACCATCGGAATATACTCGCCTAAAGACAATATGACAAAAAAATCGACAAAATCCACTCATAAATTTCCGCTAGGAAGATTGCACCCAGTATAACCCTCCAGAAGCTCAGCAGCGTCTCTACAAATTTCAGCCATGAAAATAAACGTAAAAAAATTACTATCTCTGCACTCTTCTACGCATAAATAATTTACATCATGAATAGCAATAACTTTTTCACAGTGAAATACGTCAGCAGTTGTGATTAGATACCAACCACCTCCGCCACACCCCGCTCTAGCACAGGGGTGTTGCCACAGAACACCCCACCACGAAGCCACGAGGAAGGCCACAGTGCCACACACACAAACGTCCTACAACGAGACAATTGAATTGCACCGCCAAATTTACTAGGAATGAGACAAGTTACCAGGATAAGCCAGGGAGAAGCATTGAGTCACCCTGCTGCAAGCGCTGTCTTCCCTCGCGACTGCAGCTCATAACGCAACTCACTGCTGTAACTTGTGACGCTCCTCACTGCTTCAACTTGTAACGCCACTCACTGCTGTTACTTGTAAGGTCCTTCGGTTCTTCTGCAGCTTGTAACGCACCTCCCAGCTGCTGCTTGTAACCCTTCTCGCTGTTGCAGCTTTTAACACGTTCAATACTGCAGCTTGTATAGCGGCTTCACTGTTACGGGTTGTAAGCCTCTCACTGTCACAGCGGCAGTTAGTGCAATAATTATCGATGTACTGTCTGTCTCCTAATGGGATAGCGATTTTTTCACTTATACGAGAGAACTCATAGCTTCACCAACACAGGATGATCAGTCACCCAATTTCGATATCATATGCAGCGGTTTCGTTTTATTTTCACAATATCAATCTCAAATAATATACCGCTTTCTCTCAACCTCTATCTTGTTCCATCTTTTATACCAGTACTGTGCATCTCACGAGTACACGCGCCTTTTCAGCAGCGCAATCTGTCAAATAGCATTCAGTGCCACACTTCAGACATGATGTACAAATGAGAACACTACTCGATTCCGTAATAGACGCGTTTCAAAACCCCGACGCAGTTTCCAAGTCAAACGGACATCTGGAAAACATTTATTTTACGAAGCTAGTTGCTCTTGTAATGTTTAATTGCGTATTAATTATATTGTATGGCTTATTCCTTTATCGTAGAATTTTATATTATCTGTATTTGCTCTACAACGTTGATCAAAACATTTTATGAGACAAGTTTCTCAAGCGCCCTCATGTCTCGTGAGGGCCGAGAGGGCCGCGACAGGAACTGAAGACAGGAGCTCAAAACAAAAGCTAGAATTGTTGCAAGTTGACAGGATCGACCCAGCTTGTCGAACAATACGTTTAATGTACTGCAATAAGTAAAATACGCCATTTTGTATTGTGCGTCTGGATAACTATAGCTACGAAGAATTTTAAGGTAAATTTGTTTAAAAACACTGTTCTAATTGACTTTCTGTTGCGCTCTAGAGGGCATACGCCAGTATTTCCCTGTTTATAAAAACCGAAACGATAAAAATATTAGCTATATGAAGAGCTATCAGTAGTTTGGTCACTATAGAAACTTTTGAATCACTTGCAGTGTCAGAAAACTTCGCCCACACTCCTTCCTTTGACATTCCCTCCTGTTCTGGTCAACACCGCGAGTGGGAAGCACAAAATCGATAAGTGGACCCTCTCTCCCTCTCTCTCTCTCTCTCTCTCTCTCTCTCGAGGCTTTGGGGTGGAGGGCGGTCTCACAAGACCTCCTCAACTGGTGGGGAAGGTGGTCTCTCAAGATCTCCTCAGCTGAAGGAAGGCAGTTTCACGATAATTCCCCAGCTACACGACACAGTGAGACAGATGAGCAAAACTTCGCTGCTATGCTGCTGCGTGGAGCACGTCAATGTTTTTTTTAAATGAACGCCTTAGGCCTGTGTGATCTCGAAAGCGCCACGCCTGATAAAACAGCTGCTAGTTATAGATCGTGAGGTACGGGTAGCTGCAGGCGAATTTATTCTAACAATAAATTAAGTTCATTATTTAATTACGTACTCCTTAAAAATTCATGCATCTCCTCCGGTATTCACTCTTTAACATAAGTATAAAAATCGTTGGAGAGCTGAAAAACTCTTAAAAAAATCTAAGAGCAAGATAATTCCGGTGAACATTTATTTAATTCTCAGAATAAAACCATATTACCAACGATTAGGTCACAGGCCATCATCAGTGTTAGAATTATCTGCACAAAAAATCGTAAACTAAATTTAACTACTTCTCAAATGAAAATTGAAAAACTAAAACCTTAAAAACAAAAAACAAGTAACAAATACAAAACATGATGTAAAACATTGTCGCCCATTCAATCTTTTTACCTTTTCTCTAATGCACGTGGGTGTGAATAGTATCTATTGTAAAAAAAATAAAATATTTGAGTGGTACAGTTGGAAAATTTCAGAGGTTCCACAGGCGCACATCCCTTGCTCACCGCCACATATCAGCAAAAATAAGTACAGGTTTTAGCCTGCCCATGGACGCTGATGTATGACCATTGACCAGTTCAGCTCAGGGAGAAAAACTGACACTTTGATGGCTCCACCGAGCACAGTATTCAGTTAATATTTCAGGACTAAAGTTTTTAACAGATGTTGAAATCGGCCGGAGTTTGGTACAATTTACGTCGTTGTAGCGGTACAGCTGGCAGAGAGAGTTGTTCTGTCGACTTGGCTACGCACCATGCGCTTTTTACGGGCTAAAATTCTCAAATTTTAACGTTTTTTAAATGAAACTTGTGCTCTGAGCTTCTAGCAACCCAACATGGTTGCTAGATTCTGAGTAGTCAAATTTTATTAAAGCAGATAAAACAAGTTTACACGGAAAACACATTACTTGATTGAAACATTAGTCTAGCCTTCTCACTTTTTGAATATTGATTCGCAAGGAAATTCATCGTTAATAAAATACTCAGACACATAACATACTTCAATAAACCAACAAATGAGCTTTCGTTTTTGGCTTAATCATACGACTTTTAGAGTGTATCTCTACTTCATATTATGCTCCAACTCCTTTCGTTTCCGCAGCTAACGCCTGAGCGACGCGTGGGCCTCACGACACAGACGCAATCTGTAACCCGTCGCGCGGTGTGGAGTGGACTCGGTCGAAAGCAGCCATCTACCAGTGAAAGTCATTTTGGTTCATCCAAAACAACGCATTTCTGATTACCTTCAGAGCTTAGCTTTGCGAGGCCTACTGCGGTTATTTTCAGAGAACGGAAGTTGATTCTGATTTACATAGCAGAAACTTAGAATACCCCTAGATATTTCATTCCAGAATTATTGGTTAACAGTACACAAAGTTTTGGATAATCAGATAGAATAGCTGTAGATCACAAACGCATATACGAGTATAAGGTACAGGAAACTACACAGTAATCAACATACATTCCATTTTGAGAGTAACGAAACCGAAGTTATCAAGTTGCCGGTCATCATACACGAGAACCATGCGTTGAATAAACGCGCGAGTTCCCGCATTCACGCACTTCGATCGAAGATAAAGGAGCTAAAATGCTGACAGTACAGCAAATAATACTATCCCGACGCTCGCATAGTTTGAAACGTCAAAACAATTTAAGAGTTTATTTAATTTTTATATCTTCTGGTCTCCTTGCATGTCGATATCGATTTCAACAACCCAGCTCCACACAAGGATATCGACTCGACTATCCGTACGCTGGTACGATAAACAACGTGATTCTCGCATGAGCAGCCAAACCTGTCGCTGTGCTCATGTTGCGCACAAAATTACAAAGAAGTAAGCCTGGTTATCAAAGGCATACCAAACACTGCAATGAAGGCCCAAGAAAGGAACACGTCTTCGAGCGTCTCTAATTCAGCGAGCTGAACGAGATCATCATGAAACAACGTACGAACGATTTAGATACAATAAATGTATTAATGTCAACTCAATCATATAAGTTTAATTAGTATGCTAATGAGACACCAAACCGATAAGTCAAAAAATCCATTTGTGTCAAGATATATGTATACATTTTTACATATTGATCTAGAATTATCGTCTTTCCGTTGCTAACCGTAGATTAGCAGCTTTTCATTCGTTTTTCTAACAGGGATTTTTTACTCTTTTTTGACTTGTCAACTTTCAGTACGCGATGCCATCTGGTATCTTATTGTAGACCATTGATTCTCAAACAAAATATGCATTGAGTTATATTCTTTACAGACTATGCTCCTTCATGCCAAAACTTTTCCAAGTAAGGATGCGAGAATGTCCCCAGAAAGTCGTACGATTTTTTCGACTCATCGATTTGGTGCCTGATTAGCATGATTGTGTTGACGGGAATGAATTTGATATAGTTACAACAAACGTATTTCTTCTTTCTTACGTTTTTCTATGACGATCCTGGTTCAGTTAGCTGATTTAGAGAGGCTCAAAGCCGGGTTCCTTTCAAGGCCTTTTGGGGCTTGGTCTGCCCTAAAAGAAATCCCGTGTTACGCTTCCGGCAAGAAAAATTACGAGTATGTCAGTAAAATATGGAAGGAGTTTATAAGCATAAGCAAAATTCATCTAAATTCTGTACTAAGTATACAAACTACTATAGAAGTCTACAATGAAAAGAGTATAAATATTACAATTCTTAATGTGACACTGGTATGAAAGATGAATTGAAACCTATCAATGAAGCCATGCATTTACCCTCTAAGTTCCCACGCGCTCGAATGCGCGCATATTAATTTGGGGTTCTCTGGTGAGTGAGAAGACTCAATTCTGGCAAACTGTTTCGGAAGTTTGAAAAGAAAATACTGATACAGCTGAGCATACAACAACACGCATTGCTGGGAAGTTGGTGGTCAGTTGATAAATTTACATTTAGACACTCATGTTCTTATGAATTCAGTAACAAATTCAATCCTTGCAGACTTGAATCAGCTACAGAAAATCTAAGCTACAGTTATGCTCATCCCCATGGCTATGAAAGCTTTATTCGTTGAAACTTTTGAACTAGGACCATCTTTAACGTCTCGTATTTGCACGCTTTGTCTAACAGCAACTGTATGAGATCATTTTGAAATTGCTTTCGGAAGCGTCTGAAAATTGTGTAAATTGAAGCTCTACTCCCGTCATGTGGAACTCCGGACAACGTAGTAGCACTAGTATCATCTACTTAGCCTATATTCACAGAATTAAACAATACGACTTCTATCACAGTACAAACCAAAATCAACCCTGATGATTCACTCTCCTTGTAGTTGATTAGAAATAAAAAAATCAGCAATATCATTACGGTTTGATAGACCTCTAAGAAGTACTAGCTTTGTCAGACAAACTTGAAAACGCAGCCAAACAAAGCGGTCTGGGAAAACAACTTAGCGCCAAGAGAAGAACAGCAAGAGTGGGCACAAGAAGCATTTAGCCAGGACTCCCGCGAGTCTACCGTGACCGCATTCCTGTGCCGGATCAGTTTCACCGTTGGAGCACAGCGCCATCAGCGCTCCAACGGAGGTGTTGCGAACATTGAGTATCTCTGCGTCCCATTGTATCACTGATATGCTTGTGTGGCATGAATATCAAAACTGGGTGTTTAATTAGAAAACGTCGTAGTTTCATTCTCGATTAAAAGATTTGTTTTACCTCATTTTCTAGATTTCAGCGTCTCTCGAAAGACGTGTCCCAAATGACGGAGGGCTGTTTTAATGTAACACTTGGCACTCTAGTGTAGGTGTTCTTCAAACCCCAACAATTATAAACTCTGCAAAAATTGAAAGTTGTCTCTTTGGCGTGCTCTTAGATTTGAACTGCTATCTGAACGAGTTAGCTGGGCAGCTTAAAAAGGCCTTCAGCAAATTTTCGTAAAGCTACATGAGATTAAGTAATCATAATTCTGGAATATCTCAGGTAAATCCATCTAAGCAAAAACAGTATGACCTACACATAAACTGAACAATCTCTGATTGTCAAGAACTGGAAGATCAATAGGAAGGTACGCAAACTACTGCAACTTCTACATCTGACCGTGATATTCCATTACACAGGTAAATCTTGCGATGAATAATGGTATGAATTTGGACGTTCCTCTTCTTGCTCATTAGTATGAAATATATTAAACCAGAGACAAAAAAGACAACAAAATCCTATGGGGGCAAAAATGAAACTCTGATGAAACTTTAGCACTCTGTTAAAGCCAAAAGAAAACGTGCAGATGGATCCTACGTAAACATGCCATATCGAGTAATGCGTGAGCGCAATATCCGCGCATGGCGCCAAGGAAGCGTCTAATGACTGCAATCCAGACACAACGCGTCTGCAGTCCAGGCCACCTCACTCGTTGTGCACGCGACGAAGGCTCCAAAGAGGGTAAGGTGCCCTCCGGAGGTATTGATTACTGTTGCTGTGAGTCACGGTGACTCCCGAGTAAAGTTTGGTGCAAGATATTGAGTAGCTTGCACAGTCAGGAACGGTGTTGTATTCAATAATTCGATCATGGCTAAGGAGGAACTCGTTGAATTAGGAAATTCAAAACGAATTCTTCTGTATAATTAAAGAGTCATTGAGATAAGTTACAGTACGCCCGAAGCAAGTGTTTTTTCTTAGAGGGAATCCCAGAAGATGCTATATGATGGTAACTTGATGAATTTCAAAATGGAAGTTTCTAATTCATAGACCGCTGAGGTAAGTTGAAGCGAGCGCGAAGCATGCGAGTCGTGCGATTTGGTAGGAAAGGGAATAGAATTAATGCATTTGCCTCGCCTCCAGATGTGCGATGCGTCTCACGAGGAGGCGAGCGGCTCTCTACACGAGGCGACACATCACCAGCATCTTTTGGAAAATTTCCGATTGTCATTCTAGAAAACAATATGACCTTGCTCCGTTTTCAAACTATTAAAGGTGGAGAACTGATGGCTGTCATAATAATACCGAAACTCAGACCCAAAGCGGAACAAAGATACCTTTCAGCGAAGCAAAAAACGATTTTTCGTTTTACCTAACATTTATGGTACGTTATAGTTTGAGGAGTGATGATCATTCTGCGTTGCGCGAAAGTTGAGGACTTTCGTACACCGGAAAATGGTAAAATCTATCAAGAAGCGAACAAAATAATAAATCTACTCAAACAGCGGCCATAATACTTGCACTCATTCTTATCCTAAAATAATTACAATACGAGTACTGAAATATCAATAATAGAAACAGCCAGTAAAGAGTGGGTAAAGCCAGTAAAGTTGTACTTAGAAACATGATATACCTCACCTTGCTTTTTCTTCTTCGTTGAGGATAATGCTTCGTCAGTTTCGATACGCAAGTTTCCCTTTTCCGCGAAACTGCTGGACTTCCGAAACGGGAGATGCCGGATGAAACTTAACTTTTTGTGTTGCGCTTTTATAATAGGCTTGTGCGAGTCTTGGTTTGAAACGGTCACAGCTCGCTGCTGCTGACCGGAGTTATTGTCCTTCCCTGGGCTTGTGAGCAGTGATAGCACGCGAGATATTTTCACGTACTTCTCATTTGTGCCACCATCGCTGACATCTGCCGAAACATTCGAGGCATCAAGCGCAGACGATGTTATGCTTGAACACTGGCTGCTATTGGCAAGGGCGCAAAATGAGCCGCTGTAATTTTGTTGAAGCTCTTCGACCTCTTCAACAAAGGAGTGTTCATGAATGAGGGTAGTAGGAGAGGATTCATCGAATCGAGAGTCGATGATTGATCTACAGACATCTCGAAACGCAAACGCACTACCAGTGAGAGAGAAAGAAGGCACATTCTTAGGTGACGCCCGACTAAAAATTTTCCGGTTTGGGGTTTCAGATTTAGCGACACATTTTGAGTGGGATTTGGCTAAAAACGACCTTCGTGTGGATTTGAAAGGAGCTCTCAACTTCAGTTTATCATCAGAGTTATCCGACGACTGCGATGATCTGATGTTTTCAGTAAAGAGTAAAGGTGTGGAATCTACCACTGGATGCTGAAGAACTTCACTGTTTTGATTTCGATGAACTTGCATGTAGGTCAGAAGTGAATCTAAAATACCCGTGTTTCGAGGTGCATTCTGAACATTCTCGGGTAATGACAAGGGAGGAGCTTGTATTTTGATGTGGGGGGCACCTAACTTGGAGTTCACTAGCCTACCTCTCAGGCGGCTTTGAGAAGTCTTTCTTTTCATGCTCAGAGAGTTTACTGAACTCGTGGGATTAGCCCGCAAGGATGATTTTGAATTCAACTGTGGAGCTAAGGATTTAGCGAAACCAACGCTATCCTGTAATGCTGCAGTAGGACAAATATTCTGCCGTGAATCACAAGCCTTACCAAGGACATTCCTCAGCCCAATTAAATTTTTAGCCTCATCTTCCTTCTGAGGTGAATTGTCCTTCTTGATTTTAGAAGACTTTTTACGTATCGAACGTTCTTCCGAGTTGGTGTAGCAATCTATTGGTACCGCGTAGTTGGGATTAATTATGATGGAATGTGTTGTGAAATTTCCATCAAAGCTGGAAGAATAAGTCTCATTACAGTGCATTTCAAAACCTGAGAGTTGCTTAATAATGCCTTCGGATGATACTTGCATATAATTTCTTTGATCACACTTGCGGAATTTTGAAAGAGGATTGGTTGATTTAATCTCAAGAAGACTTTGCAGAACACTACTTATTTCAGGCGAGGCTGAAGGATCTGCTCTCGATGTTTCGCAACTGCCGAGAGAGTACTCGGAAAGGCCAACGTTGTCTTCTTCAAAGGGAATCAGACCACTTGCATTTGCCTTACGGTCCTCGCTTTCCAGTTTTTGAATGCTTAGGGTGTCTTTCAATGACACTGAAGTTGACGGCAAAGATACCAAATTTTTCTCGGTACAAATGTTATTGGGGCGGGTCCTGGAAGAACTCAAATTTTCAGGGAGACAAGCTGAACTAGCCAATTCTAGCAAGGCTTTTTCTATAAGGTGGTCATCAACAGCTTCAACAATGCTCGATGGATGCAAATTTACTATTAGAGATTCCTTAAATGTCTCAAGTTCAGAGGTTGTTGATCTGGAAAGACCATCAGTCAAACCGCACAGTTCTGAAAGAATCGGAAACTTTCGCACAAGGTGACTTGTGTCTGCTGAGCAACGAGAGAACGAAGACCGCTCTACGTGGGCGAGTTTACCGGTGAACTTCCGATCTGTTTCCCGAGGAGAAACAGCATCTACATCACCAATCTTATGTACAGCAGTAGTCACGCAAGCGCTAGCGCCATCATATCCAACTACATTCTCAACTCTCGACAGAGAAGTAGAATCATCAGAACGACGAGAAGACAAAACATCCTCTTCAGAATCCCAGGTAGATAATCCTTCAAAAGAACTATTCGACTCATCTGCCATCGTGAGCGCAAAAACGTAGCAATATTTTACGTTATTTACCCACTGAATGCACGATCAACCACTTTAACCAGAAATATATCACTGTTTCCCAAGTGTTGCTTCGCACACAAGATCGAATGAGCTACTGAGCATTAATGATTTTTAAAAGAACAGAACTACAGTAGAAATGAACACGGCCCGCCCATTTAGGTTAGCAGGGACACCACCCGGCTGCGTCCAGGTCAGAACTCAAACCGCATCAGCTGAAGGGCAAGGCCAAGGCTTTTGTCTCGCGCTGCTCTTTAAGCCGAGTCGAAATGTGGGCAGATTACATTGGTTCCCTAAAATTCCATTACTTGCCGATCGTTTCCAAAATTGGAAAGCAAAGAAAAGGACGTGGATGTTAATAATATCAAAGAAAATGTTTCATAAATAAGATTTGTGGGATGGTTATAAAAAGTTGAGTTTCGAAATTTGTGTACATTAAGAGATGTCGCGAATGCCTGCACACGCAGCGCTTAACTTGGTCATAAAACATTCACAAATAATTTCTTGAATATTAGTTCCGTATTCTAACGACTTCGTTATGACTCAGAGCATTCTTTCTCAAAATAAACACAGAAAATACTACATCTTAAACCTACACCATAAATTATGTTACTCGTCAAGTATATTTAAGATAATACAATCAATTAAGCTTAATAATTTTCTGATTATTCTTTTGCATTTAGAACATAGAATTCGTCCTAAATTTACATACCCCGCCCATCGAACATAAGCAAGCACTAGTACCCATTTGTCTTTCTAGCCGGTAAGCAGGCACTGCACAAAGCAGTTGTTCCTGGCTGCTGGTCTTCACACATCACGACGACACCAACCTCGAGAGAACAAAAAAAAAGCCTGAGGCAATTTAAGAAATTCTCTCAGTCGACCCTACGGCTTCGAGCACGAAGTTAAGACTAAGAAGTAAGGGGAAGAGGCCTGTATTGTAATCAGAAGAAACCGATAAAGGAGATCAAATAACGCATCGTAATATCGTTTACCAGCAGTCGAAATAATCTTAAAATATAACACGTTAAATACAATGATACAAATCTGATAGAAAATACATAATGGCGAATTATAAATCCTAATATGGAGAAAGGTATCATGTATATAAGCGTAAACTGGAAAGGTACCAAAAAAAGCTTCTGAAGAACAACTCTAACAGTTCAAAACACGTCGGTCCTTCTCGAGCTAGTTAATTCTTCAAGAGCAAACCTTTGGGAAACAACGCATAGTGCAAAATCAGCACTCCTGCTACTATTACTATCATCATCATGCGATTAAGAAAATATTTCAGCCCAATAAGTGTAAACACGTTCAAACGTTTCAGTAACAAAATTATAAGCACTGAGATAAAACTAGAATGAGTTCAGAAATAATACCTCATAGGACAGTACATTGTGTAGGGTAGAGTCATAATTATTTTTAAAAACGAACAATGAATCAATTTTAACCTAAGAAAATGTAAAGATTAGTGTGATCGTAATAACCAAGATAAGAAAAAAGAACTAAAACTCTGAGTTCAAGAAAGAACTACTGTAAAACACTAAAGAGCCGCAGCAAGCCTTCACCACAGCAAGGTTCTGGTGTTAGATAACACTACATCAGATCAGTGGTGGCGCTAACTAATATTTTGTCCGTCCATTGGCGCCGGCAGCAGGAGCAAGCCGGGGCCGCGGACACTTGTTTGAGGTCAACAAACACGATGCAGGCAAAATAAACGTACAGGGCCAGCTCAACTTAACGCTAGGAGTCAATCCCGCCACCAGTGGTGGAGATCAGAAAATGCCTTCAACATTTCTCAGACCGGCGCTTAATTCATTCAACTCTGACCTGTTTGATCAAATGCACTTCGATAAATGGGAGGTTCCGTGCAGTCTTAACTCAATAGTACTTGCTTTGAACTCGCAGGAATTGGTAAAAAAAAAATTAGCTTCACTTCATGTAACACCTCACTTAAGGTCATGTATATATGGAGGGAAAGATACTGCAAGTCATATAGAACCAAGAATGTTTTCTGATGTTGTTGAAATTGAGATAAATCTCCATTTTATCACGAGCGGATTCAACACAGTAACGTGTTGAACGTTAGCTTATTAAAAGGCCCTGGAACAAGGTTTTAAGCAACTCATATTAGCAATACTAAGGAATTTAATATCGGATGTTTACTCTACAATGTCACTCAAATGGTTAAAATTTTCATAAACTCTGAACAAATCATTAAATAGTTAGAAGGCATCTAAGCAACTGGGAATAGTTCTGAATACCAATCAAGGAAATACTAACTCTACCTGAGCTTAATTATGCACAAGTCGCAGGCTGTTGCACGTTTAAAATAATGCAGAGTTTTACACAGAACTCTAAATGAAGAGACAAAAATGAGCGAGAGAGCAGGAGCAGACAGGTCACAACAGGCTGAGATCGGCGACCAAGACCTTCTCAGCGGCCCCACAGCTCCAAAATCCACTTAGAGTCTCTGCTGTCGTTCCAAGTCCCGTGTCAATGACATGCCTACATCACCATCCGTGCTGAAGATTAGAATTCCCTACACACATCTTAAAAACACCAACGAACATTCCACGGTTTATGATTTTTTCTCGGTGGCGATTTCTTGATCGCTGAAAACTGATTGAAGAATATTTATACGACAATGAATTAGTAAGAGCACATTAGTTTTATCGACCCACTTTCTCAAAATTCAAGTAACTTCGTTTTTACACTGCTTCAAAAATGAAGCTCATTACATAATTAGCAAACGAGCACTGTCACCGCACAAGCGGACATTCCGAAGAAGCCGCCCGGCCGACGGTGCTATGCAGGTGCCGGTGTTACTCGGTGTACCCGCTAGTACCGAGCAGCGCTGGGCTACGAATTGGAGAAATAATCTTGAAAACATGAGAGTGCTTGAGCTTTGAACACTGGCTGGTATATGACAAATCGAAAGTCAGACGTCAATTTCCCCTACACAATTTACTTCAGTAAAGAAAGATACCAACAATTATTCCACGTAATTCACGTACATGGTTCAAAATAAAATAAAAATAAATAATCTACTGAATGATATATGTGTTCGATAATATCAATTATTGAGCTAAAAATCCATAAATTAAGTTGATGTCATTCCAGGCTTCAAGACGGGCAAAACATCTCCAAGCTGGGCGTCACCTCGAGAACGGCGTTAGTTAGGAGGATGTGGTAGTGCGATTAATCTTTGTGTGCTGAGAATTAAACGATGATACACTGCAACAACCTCAACATAAGTTCTTATATAGTTACGGAACAGATGATGAATTATTAACTCGGTGCGAAACTTCAAAGGAAATAATATCAATAAACGCATTGTCTACAGGTTCTCAGAGACCATTCCTTCTGTTGGGAGCTAGAGTCTAGATAAAAATTTGAAGAACAATCCCATCGATAGCCTACGGCCAGAACACAGAAGCAAAGTTGCTTATTGGCCATTATAGAGGGAGAAACTCTTTCGAAAGAATAGGTAGAACTACAAAAGTAGCCTTTTCGCTCACACAAATTCACTGTATTCATGAAGATGATACTTTTAGCATCAAAAAAAGATCAAGAGATAGTAGATAATCTCAAGTAGGTATAGCACGGAGTTGCGAGTGTTGGATATCTGGTATTTCCGACCGCAGTCGGCTCTCGTCTCCACCCTCTCAGGGTCATCTTTTAGCTTGAAACTTACTGCAATACTTTTCTCAAAAAACATGACAAAAATAGTAATGAGCACAAATGCTAAGTTTTGCCGCACTTTTTAACATTGGCGTTCATAAAAGCGAACCAAGTGTCTCATAAAAAGCCATAAAATTAATATACTAACTGATGGACAAAATTTAAGCTTGACAAATTGCTATAAATTTCTCGCGTCACAGGAGTAACTGGTCCTAATAAAATGAGGGTTTCAACTTTATTGTCAAGATTTAATTCATTTTTTTTCCTGCAGTTTAATTCAC
The DNA here is from genome assembly GCA_030386875.1 of Morinoia aosen. Lineage (NCBI taxonomy): Eukaryota > Metazoa > Arthropoda > Malacostraca > Amphipoda > Talitridae > Morinoia > Morinoia aosen. The sequence goes on along the minus strand of CM059564.1, from coordinate 66,835,757 downwards.
ATAAACAATGTAGATAAAAAATTGAGGAAATGGAGGAGGAATTTCCTCGCGAGCAGCGACTGCAGGCTGCACCATTTAGGGGTCGGTAATGTGCTCATCACTCCAGCTCGTTCAGACCATTTCCCAACTGCAGAGGCTGTTCATTCCCCATCAGTTCGCATTAACCAAGGGGACTCGAGCGTACGCTCAGCCAGCACGTTTATGCTGAAATTCACTCACTTTGCCTTGAAGACAACGTGGCTGCTCTTCCAAATGCTTTCTTTGTTAATTTTTGACGAAGGAGTTCGGCCAATTTTCTTTTAAAACACTCTTCTTGACCATGGGCTTGATGAAGAATCTGTTAGTAAATCCAAACTTTATTCATTTTAAGAGTTTTCATTTTTTACATTAGATGATTGTAGCGCTAGAATAAGTGTGGAAGACAAAATTAAAGTGTGAGCAGAGGAAAACCTGTTGACAGAAAGACAGAAAGAAGGGATAATAGAATACGGCGAGAACGGAGGAAAAACTAGGGGTTGTGAAAAAAATGAATGCAGGGGAGTTGAGGGAAGAATAAGCGGATAACAAAGCAAGAATTACAGGAAGAGTTCTAATACTCTCATCACGAAATTATTTATTTCTTGCCCCTCCAGCGTCAGTTTAAAAATAAATAAAAATCGTTTTCAGAAGTAACTTGAGGCTTTCCGACACCGAATTTATCAAAAATTAAACTAATGTACAAAATATCAGCTCACCCATAAAAAGTAAAATTACAGCCAACGATGAAACTTAAAAATGAAAGTGACACACTGGTATTTAAATTTAACGTATGTATTTGGTATTTCTTGAATTGTAGGGTAAAAGGAAATTTTAATGTTTCTTACCTTAATCACTGATGAAAATTTCAGCAGAAAAGGGCTGCGCCTCCTGGTGATAACTCTTTGTATCTTGTTCCTGGTTTAACTCTTGTAATGCTAACGCTAACATGTAAACAATAAATATATTAAATCCCTTTTCAACTCAGAAGTAGACCTCATTGTATACTAAGAACAATTTATTACTGTGAGTTATAGAACCCATCTACTTTCAGCCAAAATTTGCAGCTTGGTATCACAAAAATTAAAGACACTATTTTGAAAACAACGCATAGAATCAGTACGATATGAAGGCAACTTCAAAACAATACTTCTCTGACAACTTATTTCATTTAAATATAACGTGCTATTTCATTCTCAAAGAACAGGTGGCATTTCCCCAAGCACCCAGGGTACGAGGCCCCCAGGGTGGGAAGAACGAAATACGACCTGCGCGAAGGCGGTGGCGCCAGCGCGATTTCTTCGAAGAAGACGAGCTGTGTAGCAACGTCCTCCCTCCGATGGCAGCTATACCAGGGCGTTTAGCTGCAGCGCACTGCTACTTTAGTGAGCAGTACTGCAGTTATTATTGAAATTTTGGAGTACTCAACATATCTCAACGAAGCTTTCGATGCATTATGATACACATGGTCTCCTTGTTGTGTTCTTACTATAGTTCAGAGCCCTTAACTTGGCGATCAGAGCCCTTAACTTGGCAGTGTCAGTTGAGATTCATTGAGACATAAAATACTTTATGTCCCTTATAAATGGCAGTTAAGCCTCTCCGAGACTGTTGGAGGGAAAGAACTATAAAACAAGGGAGGATAGAAGTGAGGGAAAGTGATATGAATCCCTAATAATTGGGACAATATAACAAGTCAGGGACAAAGCACTAAGGAAATAAAAATCAGATTAAGATGAGGAACACACCGGCGACAGTGAAGTGTTGTTGATATCTACTCTCTCGCTTGTGAGGAGTCAGGACATGGGAGCTGCGCGCGGCGTTTGTAGGTGGGCAAGAGAAAGCGCGTGCATCTGGCCGAAAACAGCAGAATAACTCGATACAGAACCTGCTGCATTTACTACACTGTATTATTTGGCACGATTCATACAAGGGCATTGGGAATTATTTTAGGATGCAGCGTAGCCTGTCGATGTCACGCCGGAAAATCACAGGCTCAGAATTTAGACCTTTAAAAAATTAAGCGTTCTCATTAAGAAATTTCATTTCAACATAACAAATGAGCTAAAAGGTTCTTTGTTTAGAAAGCACACATGACTTCACAATAGCTAATGATTTAGCAAGGAGTCTTCAAAAACTCTCATTATACGATGAAGGACTCTAGGGAAAACGAAGATTGAATACGACAATAAAAAAAAAAGTCAGTGGAAAATTGAAACTTGATGCAATCAAGAAAGTTCAGAATTACAAACTCAACAGCTCAACTCTATGTAAAATGCCAGTTCACATTTTAAGACGTGTAATATCACTCGCAATTTATCAAATGCAGCATGAGAAGAAATATCTCCAAATTGAGAACTCATAGTTGAAATTATTGACGGACACTCAGTCAACATCCAGTTTTTTCAGGTGTCGTACAACACATAACAGGATAGAAAAAAAACATGCATCAAATCAACAAAAAATAAAAATGACACACGTGTTGACCTGCATTATTTACATAGGTATTTCAAAGAAACTTGAATTGAAAAATGCAGAACTCGATCGCGGCGCCACCATTCGCTCACTAACGCCAAGGAAAGGTCCATGTTAGTGAGGGCAGCAGGTCTGTTGTTGTAGCCTAAAATAAGCCTCCGCAGGAAGCGAGGCATGTCGGCAGCGCTGGGTAGGGGAGGGCAAGAGGAGGCGCATACAGCTCTCCACTACCCCCCACTGCTCCTCTTAACTCGCACTTCAAGTGATTCAAGAGAAATAATGTCGGAGTTAATGGTAAATAACGTCAAGTATAAGAAATTATCGCTACGCAACACGAACCTGCCCTCAGAAAAAGTCGGGGATCGAGGAGGTTGAAGCTAATATAAATGATGAGCATACCACGGCACGGACTACATGTAGCGAACGTGAGACTATATATTACAGCCGCGTGGTTGGAGTTCTGGCCGCATGAATCTCTTTTTTTCTTATTCTTCATCTTAGTATTCACGGAGTTAAAAGAGAACTACGCGTTGTTAGAATATTACAGCAACGTTAACAGTGAATATCAGAATGGCAAGAGTCATTTTTGAAATTACCACCGAGAAAGATTTTATGAGAAGTAATACATAATATACTTCGAAGACAAATTGCAGAGGTACCTTTTAATAATAAAACAATGACAGACTTCACTAGCCTGTACTAGATTACTTTCAGCGTAGAAACGAAAGTATTGTAGTAAGAGATCCAGTGGAAAAATTTACGAGAGATTAAGTTGCCGAAAATGAGATCTGTAGGAAAGCATCGTGCATTGATGAAAATAAATTATTTTAGAGTTTCACGGCACGGGAAGTGTTCTTTAGGACGATTCTCACAATTTTAAAATTTTTTCTTCGAACAACATCGCAACTTGATCTCTGACAACAAGTGCCACGACCCAGTACGCGCCTCTTCACAGATCAAGTCAACCCAAACATCACAGACTCATCCAACGTCAGTACGCGGTTTCAATAAATAAGGTGGTTAACTCATTTATCTTCACACTTTGTCTCTAGGTAATGCGTCAACGTCAACTGTGGCGCTGAAGAAAAACATGGTACGTCGAGTATGTGGGACGTAGCAGATGCTGCAAAAAAATGCCTTTAGTTCAGCATAAGTTAACCTTTAGTTAGTCCAGTCTCACTGAAATGTCTAACTTTAAAACCAACCAGAAATGGAAATTGAGGGTTCAGTATGAACTTTGTATTGCACGCTTGTCGGCCGCCCGAAGAGAGAAAGAAGAAAACTATAAAAAACGCTTACCTTACTAGACCTAATAATTCATAACAGATGCCGTGAAACATTACTGATTGACAGAAGGCAGCTGCGTAGGAAAGGTTTTCATACCCTTAGCTAGAGCTGCAGAAAATACAAACACGTACAACTTAGCTCCTTGGAGAAGTATATTTCTACTTTTTTACGTTGAAAAATGAGTTTGGTTCACAGCGTACATTGTCATCAGCTTCGCATTAAAAAACTAATAAGTTCTGTGCACCGCTCATTTAAAAACCAACTTTGCCTTTGTAAGTGAGAAGCCTTTTCACTTTTTTGGATGTAAACAGCATCTGACGTAACTTCTCGCCTTGCGCCATCCACACAAGCGCCATCTGCGCTTTTGTTCAACCGCTGTCGGCTGAGCGTGGCTAGGCCTAGCATGTGTGCAGTCACCGTGCGCAGGGCGTTAATCTCAGGAACGAGACGACCACCGCTTGATTTCAGGAGCACATGTACATTGATTTTTGAGTGCATTTCCTCATACTTTGGCGGAAATTTCATCACTCAAGTCTATTTCTATAAATTTTTCGAGTTAATTACAGCAAATCATCAATTTGTACAAGGCGTACGGCTTCACTTTCCAAAATATGTTGTAGAAGCTCATATGCAAACGTAGTATTCTTACATCCACAAAACAGAGGAGTAGAAATAATCTTACACCAATTAAAGGAGACGATCAATGCGCAACATCAAAAAGCAAAGCTCAAGTACAGCTTGAATGTTGCAAAGATTCAAGTGTCGAGAAATCAGCTGTATTAAGCGGTTTCTTTAGTAAAAAAATCAGCAAAATAACAATGGTCGTTGGGAAAAATTTTAAATCCACAGTTTTGAAACATATCGCAACTTTTCTAAGGTTGCAACAAATTGCAACTCGCAGTACACTCCAAGAACCACATCTTCGACGTAACACAAGTCATCTCAACCCTCCTGACAGAAACATATCGCCGCATTGATCACCACCTAAATAGCAGAGCACTAACAGAGCGCGTAGAAAACAAATTACGTATTCAGTCACACATTCCTAATGAAGTAACATGGAGTTTTCTGTTATTTTTATCAGACTGAAAGGTATGCAGTAAATTATTTTGACGCGATTAATGAAGACTTCATGACCAGCACCAAGGTCTGAATGTAACAGCACTGGGCGGCCGTCAGGCCCACCGCTGTGCAGCGTGCGATTCATCTCATAAATATATTGGGACAACCATAACATGTACCAGACTCATGTCTTCAGAGCAAAATGACGTACATACAGTAGAACTAAAAAAAATAGATCAAACTCACGGCTACGAAAATGATATAATGCGATGGTACAAAATACTTCATCCAAATTCCGACGGAAAAAATTTTCGAAGGCAATTCAAATCGCAGAGGAATTTAGTTATTTGAAAAACCGCTGAACCTTCTCTTTTTAGGAAATCGTTTATCTTAAAATCAGACCATTTTTCCAGAAGTAGTGGACAATTTTGCAGTTGCTGGTTAAAAACACACACACAAAAAACTAAAAATTTGAACCAAAATTTCGACAACATCCGAATTAACAATGCCAACGGCCATACCACGTTGAATGCACCGCTTCTCGTCCGAATTAACAAAGTTTGGCCAGTTCTTAATAAAACTCATGATTGTCTCGCCGCAGTTGAATGCGTCCAATGCTAACGACCAAGCCGATTGGCCTGTGCAGCGCGCACAGGAGGCATCAGGTAGCGTTGAGAGCTGTCAACATTGAGCGGTGGACATATCATACACGAGCTCAGCAGGCCTTATTCTACGACCTAGCCGTGATGTCGGTTGAGTATAGCTGGGTCGAGCGTGTGTGCACGGTGCATTCACCATGCGCACGGCGTGTAATCATTTGTAACGAGCCGGACACCGCCAAACAAACCTGATACGGTCAGTTCGGACCAGTTTATTTTTTCACGCCCCGACGAAAGCTTGGCGCTAACTAGGCGCTCGAGTAGCGAACTTGTGCTTGACCGTACGAGCCTCACGTGGACGCCAACTCAGTGAGTTATACGACTGTGAATTTAGCCTTCGCTGCAACGACAGCATTCAATTTTTGCGTGTTGCATCCATGAGCCAACGCTGGATAGCATGCTTTCTTAAGCTAACTTGATAATTAAAACAAATTTAAAACGACCAGCAGCGAGAAAAAATCATTGCTGTACTCGAATACTATGCTGCAAGTATTTGCCATGAAAGTTTGAGAATATGAGACACGAGGAGGACAAATGTTACGATGAAGTGAAGTGAAATGGTGAATTTAAATTAGGACTTCGTACAGTCTCAATTAACAAAATTTATCGCGTCAATGTTTTTACTTTTATAAAAGCCGACCTATTCAAACCTATGCACTTTCACAAACTTATTCAAAATAGAAAGTTCTTATATTCCTGACTCCTTCACAACGGTTCAAAAACAAGTAGCTGCAGTTGTTTACACTTTTTCTTCACGTTTGAAGCAGCTTACGGTGCGGACGCTGATAAACAAATTCACAGGCACCCAAACAAGGATGGCATTGTGCAATAGAGCAGCGAGTATACACATAGTTTTTCTGTACAGTGCACGACAAACTCAATCAATGAATGTCAGAACCTACACAATCTAGCGAACTAAATTTAGGACAAGGTTAATCCAACTTGTCACATAACGTGAGCCATAGCGAGGCACCCAGAATAGCATCTATGCTACCCTTCAGCCTAGGCCACCGCACGCTCTGGCCATTCAGTTAATGCACAATCAAATGCCTGTTTGAGCTTCTACGAGCTGTCAGTCAAGAAGGGCGCGTGAACACACACCAAGTAACATGATATTTTCACAAGTGCAATGTATTAATGAGATACCTTAACTATATGCTATGAATGGCTCTAATCAACTCCCGAGTCACGCGCTTTGAGCATTCACGAAGCGCAATAGCAAGCCGCAGATCAAAATAAACACACAAGTCGGATAAGCGCTAGCTCGCTCCCGTGCTCTGCGTGCCCCCCACAAAGCGAGCAGACAAAGAGCAAACATTGGGGAAGGCTCGAGCAACATCGCGTCACAATATTTCCCGACTGAGCGGAAATCTCGCGCTTAAGCAGCGGCAGCGTGCACATGTAGCGTACACCTCAGGTCCAACACCAATGCGTGATTTTGGCAGTTGCATATGGTAGAATAATGAAGATGATCATGATTAGAGAATAGCGTTATAACAATGACTCAATGGTTATTTATGATGCTAACGTTTGGTGCTATTCCACTCGCGATATGCACTTCATTTGAGCTCACCTGAACAGAAAAACTTGTTAAGATATTTAATTAGAAAGAGAAAATTATTGCTCTGCACCAGGTAACGGTGCTGGCGAAATACAGAGTTTGTGCGGCGCTTGTCGTGGGCTGCGTTTCAATGAAAAAGTAATCGCGTAAGTGCGTGTAAGTATAGAGAAGATAATGGCGAGAATTGTGAATCAGCATCATTAACAAGCAGCAGCGCTGTTCTAGATAAATTTAATTGTTGTTCAAATATTTTGAGAGGCCTAACTCCTGTCGAGGTGTAGCTTTGGAAGTCGAGCTTTAACCAAACTTAAGTGGAACAGCTACATCTAATCTACGAACAGTGGGGACAACTAGTCTAGTTAGAAATCAGTAATGGTGATCAAAACAACGACCATATGAAAAAATTCATACGTGTCCGACCATTTTTAGACGTGTAAAAGAGAAACCAAAGTATTAGGGAAGAATCCCGCTGACATCACAAAGAAAATGAAGCGAGTGGCACCTGCGTAAGTGAACGGAATTAATACATTGTGCTTACTTCTTGACCCCTTAACTATTGAATTTTTAGTTCATTTTAGACTGTGTTACGTTTTGATTACGCGATATATGACATGAAATATGAAAAACGTACACGATATAACGGTTTTTTGAATTTTTAGCTTCTTTTCCGTTTCTTGATAATTTGGCTCCGATGAAGTTCGCCAGTTTTCACAACGTAACAAACGCAGCGTCACAGAGCACAGCCCTCTTGGGCCGGCGAACGCGGCTTTAGCTAAACGCAGAACGCAGAATGCTATGCATGAAGGAAGAAAGCTATGCATAAATGCTATGTACTAGTATTTGCTCGTGCCGTCCAATGATAAATTGGTATTTATCACGAAAGAGAGACGGAGGGAGTAGACAGAACATAGCCTACAGACACATAAAACGAAAACCACAACACCCTACGAAAAGACATGCTGATTCTGAGGCGGACAGCTAAGAGTGATTCCAGAAAGCGATAATACAAGTCCAATAGGACACAAACGAGAGCAGACGGACACAAGACACAAATCTAGCGATCAAGAGAACCGCAGAAATCTTACACCGAGAAGTGCAAGGTATCAATAAACGAAAATGACCTCAACATCCCTCCCTAGAACCTAGTTTTGAAAAAAATTCCCAACTTCTAAGTGGAGTCATGAGGAAGATGATCTAATTTCTTAGCAGGCACGAAGAACACCGCCGCCAGACGAGCGCATCAGTTGGAGACAAATGGATCTTATCTGGGGCACGCGAGCTGAGGGCCTTCCTCAGCGCTGCTTCTTATGGAGGGAAAAACTCGTCCTTTCATAAGTGAGAAGCTCTGAGGCACTCTTGAGCGCCAGCTCAGTGAGGGCAAAGAGAACGAAACCAACGAATATGAATGAGAGAGTAGTTATTTGACCGATGGAATGAGTAAAGAAATATTAGAAAACAACGAACAAAAAAAAAGTAAAAACGTATACGGAAAGGAAATTAAAAGAGGAACGCAAAGAACAGAACTGCTCACCAGTCGGTTGCTATGCCTATGCCTCGTGTAATGGAAATTCAAGCGCTCTCATCTCATAAGGAGTAATTTAAGTAAAACGCCTAAGAACGTTTCAAAAGCTACAGCCACAGCCATACGGTCAAGGTGAGGCGCCGTGGAGTACCCCGGGCGCTTTTGCCCTCCTCTACTCGCTCACCACAACACAGACGAGCCCAAATTAAGTCGTGTTATGTACCGAGGATTTTACAGAAAGCCCAAGAAAGAAATCCCAAAAATCATCAATGTGATATCAGAAAAGTTCAGTTTCAAAGTGAGAATAAGCGTTAGAAAACATGTTTGACTTCATTAACGTGAACAAACTCTTTGAACGTCGAGATGTATTGTTTTTAATTGTTTTACCTCTTCGTTGTTGCGTGAGAATCTCTTGGATAATGTAAATTTACCTGCACGTCAGATGTGCCAGTGTAACTCACATGAGAGCGGAACGGACAAGGAGCGCGTGCTATCAAAATTGAGAGCCTGATCACACAGAAAAGACTTTGATGGAAGGAAAAACGTTGATGCATTTTGAAGATACTGGATTATAACTACGGAAAATCAAGAAGTTAAAATTACAATTATCTGATAATGAAAAGTAGAAAAGTAGAAAAATGAAACCATTTGAATATCTTATCACGCGTAACTTCCAAATATACAGCACGTACGTAAGTGTATCATAAATCTCTCTCATAAGGAAGTTAACTCAAAAGGAAACAGGCAACGCTTGCGAGGAGTAAGAATAGATGAATGATTCATATATATATGCTAGCGAGAGAAATAAGGTGACGGAAGAAGGGGAGCTAAAAAGGCACCTCCTTCGCAGTCGTGCTTGCGCAGGCTGGCGCGGAGATCAAGAAGGGGCACGCAGGCCGGAGCAGATTAGGCAAAACAGGGACAAAGTGAGGGCAACACAAAGATAATAAAGAATCAAGTTATGAGGTCTACTCAGTAGTAACTCATCCCTAAAAATTATAAACAAGTTTATCTGAATATTATGATACTTGACGTCTGCATAATTGGTGTATTTTAAATATAGCATGGACAAAATTGATAATTGTAGATTTAAATATCCCTGCTACTTCATGAAAGTCGATGTATGAAGGGTTATGTAGCTCCAGCAGGCCTTTTTGTACTTTCTCACTACCCGGTATTAACGTAATGATCACGTAGCATCTAGCGAGTCCTTCACAAGTGTGAAGACGAGCTGCACGTGGATTTAAAAGAGTTTCGAGTTCCTGGAGTGTGGTCGCTGTCCTCACACAATACATGCCCTGCCACAGGATTATTTTTAAATGAATTGGAACTATATCGTCAATTAGTCTTGAGAAACAGGTCAGAATTTATTTGAACCTAAATATTCAATGTATGCGAATCGTTATTGAAAGTTGAGATTATATGATTGATTTTTAGTAAGTTTTAGCCTCCCTTGCCACAACAAAGATGTACTAAGTGAGGATGACTGAAGGCATCATTTGTGATGGAGCTAAGGGAACTCTGAATCTATGCACAATGTGTGTTCTCGCACTAGATCCCCCTCGCACAGTTGCATTAAGTTGAGAAGGAAGGTTAGGAAACAAGATCAAAGATAAAGAAAGCCAAAGGTGTTGAAGAACAGTACAGCAGTGAACTGAAAAGATGGTTCTTGACAAAACGTTAACGAGCTTTATTTCAACAACAACAAAAAAAAAAAGAGTTACCTAACTCCCAGCTCGGGTCCTCATATTTCCCCTTTAGGAGTGTTAATTCCCATAGGTACAATAGCTGTATCCCCAAAGACGTGAGATTATAAGATTGTAAGTTAGTTTAAGCCTCCCTAGCCGCAACGACGGCGTTTCAAAGTGAGGAATGCCGAGGGCCCCAATTAGTACGGAGTTAAGAGTTAAGGATACGCAGAATCTATCCATAGACAAGGTGTGTTCCTACTTAAAATCCCCTGAGCATAGAAACGCAGTTGAAATGGAAGTTTATTCAACAAGATAAAAAAGAAGAGGAATGTTTTAGGGTTAAGAAAGAATAGAGCAGTGAACCAAAAAAAAGAAGGTTGGTAACGAAATAGAATAGAAATATTCTATTTAAAAAAAATAAGAGAACTCTTAGCTCGGGACGTCACATTATCCCTCTGCCAGTAATAATTTCCCTGGATACAATAGTTGTATCCCCATGCGAGGACTCGTTGTTTAACTAAAATGCTGAATGATTAACACAAAAAGCTCGGGGCAGTATTTTATAACCAAATATTCCCTCACTAGTAATTAGCTATGGGACGAGAATAGTTCACGAAAGTCGATTATGCTCAAAGCTGTGATTTCTTCTTCAACCGTACGACATGCTCTACAGAAAAAGCTCGTCGCTTCACAGTCAGAAGGCAAGCGTTTATATGCAAATTGATATTCCGTAAGAAAATAATATTGTCCTATAAGAAGCCAATCAACTACTTGAGGAGCAACATATTCGAAACATAAGTTACAAAACAAAGCAACGCATTAGTTACGACCTGGACGGAGACACCCACAGTGCTCTGTGTCGTAAACCACAAACCGTCACGAGTACCACTGAAAAAGTCAGCCCACAAAGAAGTGCGTCAAGGAAAGAGATCCTACCACACAGAGTTCGTGGGAGACAAAGAACGAAAAGCAACAGAGGTTTTTGTCTCACCCGCTGTGCTCTCATACATCATAGCAGGAACACCCATCATATTCACCGAGGGTTATTATATCACCGACAGCAATGATCTTGGAATTAATTTAGGTTCAGAGTAAATCAAACCAGAACTTTCCGTTTAATTTCCATGACGGCGTGGTATATCGAAGAGGAACCACGTGCATGAAGAACGCTCAGCAGAACAGCTTCTCTCATTCGTCTATTCTCAACCCTGTTATACTTTAATTCGCACTACAAAAAAGAACGCCAACACGTGTGGGAAGTACATGACATCAAGCCGCCCAAACGGCAACAGCATTGATGCCCTAACTTAGAGCTATGTAGTTCTGTTACCGCTTAGGATCAGATTGGTTGCTGCTCAAAGTCGGTTCTGTTCCGGGTGGCTTCGGCTCTGTTGCCTCTTGACATAAACCTGATAGGTGCAAAGAAACAACGCTCGATGTAGAATTAGCTTTCAGCAAGGAGCCTTAGAGACCGTTATCACAGAATAATATCGACAAAATGCCCTGAAAATTTTCCTATACTAAATGAGGGATTTTTTCCATAAAAAGCCGCTATTTGTGAATAAATATTACTCTCATAAGAAACTTCTCGTTACGGCTCATAATTTAGACACTACTCCGCGCAGAAAAAGAATGCCTACCGCACAATGTTGTGCAGTGTTTTACGTGCAAAGAAATTGTACTTAGAATGGAAACAAAGGGAAATAATGGGAGAAAATATTCACAAGCTTAGAACTGAGAGGTAAGAAACGACGTAAATTATGCCATGTACTCATTAACTTTTGGAGGATTACTATGTTAAAAACAACACTAATAGCACATATTTAACTTCTGCCGAATAAACAGCTGGAATTCAACACCTTTATTCGTAAATTATCTTATTTCAAACCATTTAAGTTTGCAAATAACGCAATACACAGACCTAAAAGTTTAAGAAATCATATAAAAAAATAATAGGAGGAAAAATGAGGCCTTCTTAATGAACTTAGGAGATGTGTCATATTCAAATAAAATAATGTACACTGCAACAAAATTTGACAATCCATAAAGTTCCAGTGGATGTAAATATTTTTAAAAATTAGGTGAAGTTATTTTTTCAATAAAATAAGATGACAAATAGATGCATACGTCGACAAATTCAAAATCCCATGAATAAATGGTGAAACATAAAAAACAGTTTACGCTGTAAAAACTCGTTTTCTTCAGTACAAATATTCGTTTTCTTTCAACGCATTACTTGGGAAACTCATTTGTTAAAGTTTTGACATATTGAAATTGAATTCAAAAACCTATTCCAAAAATAAACGCAGAAGACTACGTTAAGGGAATAAAGTAGAGCAAGTGTTCGTTCTTTATACCAATATATGTAGTGTTATCTATTTAGCAAAATTTCGCAAGTTTCCAGATACATGTCATGTCATCTCTAGGTGAGACTTTCATGTTGTTAGATTAGATTATATGTTGGTTTAACCTCCCTAATCGCTACAAAAAAGAAAAGAAGGAGGAAGGCATAATTTAGTAAGGAGAAGAGGGAACGTGGAATATTTGCAGACGAGGCAAAGAAACAATAAGTTGAAAAAGAAGTTCTAAAACAAGATAGAAGTTGAAGAAGAAAGTAATAGGTGCTGAAAAACAGGACAGCAGTTAACCGAGAAAAAAAGAAGGTGCTTACCACAACAAAAACACTTCATCACAAAAAAGACCTACCTAACTCTCAGCTCGGGCCTTCACACATTCTCCCCCTGGGAGTGCTAATTCCCATAACAATAGTTGTATCCCCCTGATGGGTTTCCTGTTGTTATATTTTGATTTAACGACACAAATTTTTTTTTCAAACAATTTGTAATTTTCTCTAGTCTTGCAGTATCAATTTATTAATAAAAATCTACATTAAATAAAACTATTAAGAGGCTAATATGTGTTACCCAGTAGGTATGTGTTCCTGGTTGTTTAAGTCCCGCAGATAATTTTAAAAATGTCATCGGAACACAAAAATCATTTGAATAAGGAATTAAGAAGAATACACGTACAAAAAATTCTAGTAAAGTTGCTCATTTTTACGATAATAGTGCTTAAAAATGTTCGACAGAGTACTTAAGTTTGACCGTTGAGTAGCAACAGCAAGTAAACGTCAAATGTAATGCAAATTGCAGAGAAGATCAGAGGTTATAGGTTAGTTTAAGACTCCCTAACCGCTACAAAAAAAAAAAAAATTATCGGAGAGAGGAAGGATGAAGGCACCATTTAGTATGGAGATAAGGGAATGCGGAATCTATGCAGAAGGGCATAAACAGTAAGTTGAGAAAAAAGTTCCTGAAACAAGATAAAAGTTGAAGAAGAAAGTAGTAGATGCTGAAATACAGGACAGCAGTGAACCGAAAAAGGTGGTTCTTAACATAACAAAAAAATTTTGTTTCAACAAAAAGAAGGCCTACCTAACTCTCAGCTCGGGCTTTCAAACATTACCTCTTGGGATTGCTAATTCCCATGGGTACAATAATTGTATCCCCCTGAGGGGAGTTACAGAGAAACAAAAAAGTAAACCTATATCAGTCAAGCAAAGCAATAAAATACAAATTTGGAGCTGCCAGAGGTTCAGGAGAGTGACACGGACTATAAAACAATGATCACGCGTTGTAAAAGTATCAGGAGACAGGAACATGTCCGGCTCCGCAGCGGAGAGCAGACAGAATAAGAGGTCTGGACATACACCGTGTTTGATTCGCTGAAAACGTAAGCCACCAACACGACCGCATCATTCTTTTCTTTCTTCACATGGGTAGTCGAGCCTATTATTATTATTATATAAGAAAGTTTTAGCCTCCCTTAACCACGACAAAGATGTTCCAAGAGAGAAAAGAGGAAGGCACCATTTAGTATGGAGTTGAGGGAACGCGGAATCTATGCACAAGGTGCACAGAAACAGTAAGCTAGGAAAGAAGTTCATGAAACAAGAAAAAAGTTGAAGAAGAAAGTAGTAGGTGCTGGAAAACAGGACAGCAGTGAACCGAAAAAAGATGGTCCGTAACAAAACAAAACCTATTCTATTTCAACAAAAAAGAAAGCCTACCTAACCTTTAGCTCAGGCCCTTACATAGTCCCCCTGGGAGCGCTAATTCCCATAGATACAATAGTTGTATCCCCCTGAGGGGGGTAGTCGAGCCTAACTTTCCACAAAATACAAAATTGGGATTCATGGCGGGATATTAAAAATAGAAGAAACAAAATAGATGAAAGTAATAATCCTGACTAATAATAATACTGTGATCCAACGAAAGGTGTCACTTATTCATAGATGACATCAGACACTCATTGCTATGACTCAGAGAAGCTCAGCAGGCCTGCGAAGAGTAAGTACACTGAAAAAAGTTCGAGTAGCAGAGGCGTGCGGGCGCGGCTGGAGATTCGGGGAGAACAAAGACGCCACAGAATGAAGACGGCGATTTTTGCCAGCTCTCGTGGCTGCTAACGATGCAGCTTGGTGAAGTGCGTCGGGTGCTGCGCCAGGTTGCGCAGGCGCCTCATTGTGTGGTCTACCAAAGCCGTGAATCCTCGATGAACACAGGAGGCGACGGGAAATGAGGGATTTTATGTTCAATGCAGCAGCGACAATAGTGATGGGACTCGCGATACGATAGTTGCATCGAAACTTGGATAGCTGGAACTAATTACATAAATAAAAAGATGGCTCATAGCCTTATACTTCCTACGTAACGTGCATTCTAAATGATGCATTTAGTTCTTTTTTACTAACAGCCACATCTATATATCATCGGGGAAATTTACTATGAATAATTTTCACACCGGAAGGATAAAATTTGGAGCTTACGTCGGTACCTCTTCAGCAGAATTGCTAAGGAGATGGTGGGAAACTCAATTGGCGTTCACAAGAAATAGATGTGCAATATTCAGGGAAGGTAGCACGAAATGATAAATATCACAGAAATATAAGCCGCACCAAGAAGTTGTCATTAAGGAATTTTCCTCGTTCGTTTTTATGATTTCAAATAGTTTTTATTGAGGTCTCCAAAGTTCTTAGGTTTGGCTCTCATTCAAATGCCGAAACAAACAGTGCAAAATTTATTAGTTTCGGCCTCACTCATAAAGCATATTTCTGCTATTGAACGAATTATACGTTCCTAAACGAGTATATTGCGTCATAGGCGGTCGGAAGGTAAGAGAGCGCGCACTCGTCAGGATGAGGCTTTCAGCTTCAAGGGAATGCCGCACACAGCCCCACGGACAGTCGCGTTTCTAGTACAATAAAGGCGTCTTAAAACCCTCAAAAATAAAACAGTTTCCAACAGTTGATTTTTTACAGTTGATTTTTATTTCTATGGAATAAGAACAGTAGGGACTACTCGGACAACTGATGATCACGCTAAAGGCAAAGATTGTCAGACAGTACGTGGGCGGCATAACTATAGCATCATAACACGCCGAGAGCGTGGGCGCGTTGCGCTGCGCAGCAGATGAAGCAACCTTTCTATTGCAGACAACCTGCTTGGTCGAACAAAAGTAAATTAAGTGCTTTGAAGTTTAAGGAGATAATAAAGCTAACCCACACTTTTAAAAATGAGAAGTCAGCAATGTTACGTGACAAAGTATTCAATGCTTATTTATTTGTGGAGATAAAATGGGTTTCCTGAAAGAATCAACAAGCAGAAAGGTACCAGAGACAACTCCAAAGTGTTAACGAAACTTTAAAAAAAATCCCAGCTACTATCGTTTATCAATTTTAAATAGCCGACTCAATCTTACATCAAACATACTCTAGCATAGGTATTACAAGCAATTTCACTGCTGATGCTTCTTTAAACGTCATACAAAAAACAATTATATTAATGCGTTTCAGGTCGAATCTTTGAAAAGAGCTATCTTATATCGAATTGACAGGGACCTCGTCCCCACAAAGATTGCCGTATGTTCCAGAAATTGAAGGGCCAAGATAGCTAGTTAACTGACTTGCAGAAAAAGTTGTAAAAGTCGAACACCAACAGGACTATATAAGCGTCATTTATTCATTCCCTTAACCTCTCAGCGTCACGCGTCGACCAATCGTCACGAAATAGTCTAGCATTTGTTCTCTAGAAAAGAAAATCGACACGGCATACATAGGCTTAGGATGACAGAAATTGAACGGAGTACAATAGTGTAAATAATGTCAGTTCTTCATGTCGATATTACACAATCGATTTATGTTACGTTGCAGTATTGTGTGTACTATATATGTAGTAATGTTTGTATATTGTATTGTATGCTGTTTATATTGTACGATCTATCATCACATTAACAAAAAAAAAAAAGATTGCGACAATACGATTGTGAAATAAACGAAACGGGGATGAAATAAACGTTAATTGTGAATGCTGTGAAATTCTATGAAAGAACACCACAACACTCACTGAGAAGTTGAAATTTAAAAAAGAAGAAATTTATTGCAGTGTGGGAGTAAACATGAAAAACTTTTGATAAAATAGGTTAGTTCAAGCCTCCATAACTACAATAAGGGTGTTTCAAAGAGAAGAAGGAGTAAGGCAAATTTACCATAGAATTTTGGGAATGGGGAATCTATGCAGAATCAAAGTCTCCAAACCCTACGCATCGAAACTGCAAGATTGAAAGTAATGTACCGAACAAGATTAAAGTAAGAGAATAAATAGTAGGTGCTGGAAAACTTGACAGCAGTGAACCGAGAAAAGATGTTCCGTAACGAAACAAAACCCAAAACTATTCAATTTCAATAAAAGGAAGGCCTGCCTAACCTTCAGCTGGGAGCGCTTATTCCCATGGATGCAAAGTTGCACTCCCCGAGGAAAAAATTTATCAAAATAAAAGACCAATTATAGCACAATTATATCAATAAACATTAAATTTACCATCATATAATACTACTATGCTATAGCTAGAGAAACTTTCACTGAGCACAGGGCTAGAATGTAACTTGATCTTACAAGTCTTCCTCCGATATTTATACAGCTGGCGGCTTGAAGGCAACTAAATTTGGGCCATGACCATGACAAGATGAATTCCGTTGAACGCTTTCTTGACCTTTTTCTGGACCGCTGCCTCAGCTCACCAAGCTCTCCGTCTCCGTGGAGGCGAAATGAGCGACACGGCGTGAGTCTGTTCTAATGGACGGCTTTCTTATTCAACTGCATGGCCTTCGAGGAATTTATCTCGTCTTCTTAGAGTGTTTGATTTCACAAAATGAGCCCTGATCGGATACTCTGCAGCATCGAATTCTTGATTGTGGGAAACTAGTACTCTCCTATAGGTAACAAGAATCTGAAGAACAAAAATTGCAACAATCTCTGATGTATACGTCTTCGGTTTTTTCAGCCCTTCTAAGTTGTCATTGAGAACGTCGCACTGAAAAGTCGCGCATTTGTTTAACGTGAAACCTTCGTAAGAATCGCAGAACTGAGCTATGGCATCAATAGAGATTTACGGGCAACCTGAAATTGCGAAATATTTCCTACGAATTGAGCTTCGCAGGCTTGAAAAAGTCTCCTTTTCTCACATAATTTAATAACGAACTTCACCTGAAAGCAGCAAGGGCTTTGAAGGAGACACGTTCGCTCAATAAATCAACGGATAACCGTCAAGGTTCGTTGGCTAGGGTTTATCCTGCTCTTATCATCGCACACCTTACTTCTGAACAAGTTCCGCATATAATTCAGGCTCAGCGGTTGCGGGCTGTCGAGGAAGACATTTTCCATGAATTCTATCTGTAAATTTCACGGTGTCTCACGACCTCTAACCTACATGAGATTGCTCAGATAATAAATTAGTTTAAGCCTTTCTTATTAAGAGTTAACTCATAATGCTCAGCGTAAAGAAATGTTGCCATTATTGTTAAAGAAAACGAACATAGCACATAGCCCTACTTCCCATTTAACCGGTATGTCTGAGCCCCGCTCAAACAAAGACTTCTTCGATACTAGGGATAAAGTTGGCGTTGAAAGAAATTCTCACTTCTAATTTATTTTCTTAGTCATTGCGTTTATTCTTTCACTCATGAAAATTTAAAAAAGGTAAGTTACTTTCAGCATTCCTAACCACAACAAAGGTTTCTGAAGAGAGGAAGGATGAACGCACCATTTAGTATGGAATTAGTGGAATTTATGCACATTGAGTATTCCCACGCGAGATCCTCAGCGTATAGAATCAGTAAGTTGAGAAGGAAAGTTAAGAAACAAGAAAAAAAAAGTTGAAGAAAGTCAGAGGTGCTGAAGCATGTATCGAAAAAAGATGGTCCATTAGAACACAAAAACCTTTTCTATTTCAATAAAAATAACGGCTACCTCACTATCCGCTCAGGACCTCACATTTTCCCTGTAGGAGGGCTAATTTCCATAGATACAACAGTTGTACCTCCTTGAGGGGAAAAGTTTCTGAAACCAGATAGGTATAAGTAGACGTAATAGATGTTTACAAGGACGGCAGTGAACCGGGAAAACGTGGTCCGCAACAAAAGAAACCCCATTTCTATTTCAGTAAAATAAAGGCCAACCGATCAAACTTTCAGCTCGAGTTCGGCCCTTGCATCTTCCCCACGGAGCGTTAATTCCAAGGAGATCAATTCCCGATTATGCAGTAGCTGGACCTCTCATCTCCTGCGATGGACTAAATTCAAAGAGCTTTCCTCAGCTTTAAAATTATATAATTCTGTATTTGTTCAGTAAGAGGAGTAGGCTATTCAAGGAAAAGCTTCAGAACACCTTATCTCGATATTACTATTGAATGTAGCGTCGATTACACTAAGAATGGCTAGTTTTTCGATATTCAATACTAAGTTTTGACTTGAGTAATTACTCGGGGCTCTCGACTGCGGTGCCTTATAGTAAAGGCTATAAACTTTCGGACGTAGTAGTTTAATTTTATAATTATCCGTTCTGTTAGCCTTGGAATAGAAATACCACGTACTATCCTGTTAGCCATTATTAGTAATTAGCATTGATAATAAAATTAAACCATAAAAGCTCGCGGTCGTTTGCTGTCCCCAACCAGAGTTGGAATGAAAAGCTTTTCTAACCGGTACAAAAATATCCACAACGGACTCCTGATACAAGCGTTGCCAATCCTACGTTAATCTCGAACATCTTTAAAAACCGTTAACCGTCTCAAAGTAGGTACACGAATTTAGTTGATTCAACTCTAGCCTAATCCCAAAAACGTACAGAAAAGAAATAGGCTTCATCAAACGCCACGCGTAGAACTTTCAGGTATCAAATGATACAAAAGCGAAACGGGAAATATTTCAATTTTCAAGCAAAAATTACTGTGGCCCCGAAATTAAGCCAGGAAATCTTTCATTCTAAAAATAGAGAATATCCGTGGATTGTTCTTCAGCTCGGTCGCTTTAACGGTCGTCGAGTTGCTAAGACAGAGAGAAGTTTGGAGCCTCGATCCTGAAATGGTGCGAATCGTCAAGCTGTCAAGTGAGGAGCGCGACACAAACAAGGAAGAATGACGCAGAATAGTTCCTTCCGAGCATCTGCGTCATTGTTGCTGATGCGAGCGAGCGCGTCTTCTTGACCGAGACTGTAATAGAACAATTGTCTTTATTAAGCCATTGTTGACGGCGCTGCTTCGCCGAGCTCCAGTGGGATCCCAGCTACGCCAGATGGCTCGAAGCAACGCCCACAACTTGAACTGCCGTCCCCCTCAAAATACTCCAATTTTCTACTCTTTTTCAGCGAGAGCGGATGGAAAAGCTAACTGTTTACTAACGGAGTCTTAGGGTAACATTTTTCATGCAATAAACAAAATAAAAGTCCTGCTAATATTGCATAACACAAATTGGTAAATAAGTCTGCATGGGATATGACCCACGGATGTATTCAATCGAACATGGAACGTTGTATGCCACTCAAAACGCCCTATTTAATCAAGATTCTATACTCAGTTGTACATGTATAACAGACATTTTTACAGAATTCGCCCTCTTCTACTAGAAAAAAAAAACACGAGTTCGTTGCTGCAAGGTAATGATATATATAAGAAAGCTTCAGAGCGCTTTCAAGATGTTTTTTCTTAAAAAAGTTTGCAATCACCATACTCAAAATAAAACTAGGTTTTCACTCGAGTTAAATTAGCCGGAGCACATTCTGTATTTCACTATTTTCATAACGAAGACTAAAAGTGACAGCTGCTTTAAATACAGTGCAGCGAATGAACAACCTAGCGGCTCACAACGTTTAACCTCACCTTAATTGTAACTTGACAAAAATTTTCGATCGATTACATCGTAAATCCTCATAGAAGGATTCTCTATGGAATCGCGTATGTTTTCATATTACTTTAAAATCCTATGTAGCGATAATTCCCGTATACTCTCGTCAGGAGTCAAATACTCAAACGCACGAGGACTTCAGAGAAGGACTCCGACCGAAATGTCTTGAGGGTTACTGAAGAAGAAACATAACAAAAATGTATAAATGCCCATAGCAACACGGAAGCACATTTCCATCAAATTAAGAAGTACATGGAAAGCAGGAACAAAGAACTATTTAATATTTTCGAGACTACGATGACTACAAAGGGCATAGGCCACTGAAAAGCATAACAAAATTTTACCTTATCTATTTTTACCCTGATCACTTGAAATTTTGCGCACGATGATGTCGCTTCACAAATTGTAGTATAATTTGAAAGATTAGATTAAATTACTGGTTAGTTTAAGCCTCCCTAACTACATGATTCGCATTTCAAAGACAGGAAAGAGGAAAGCATAATTTCGTTAGGAAATAAGGTAACGGGGAACCTATGCACATGTTGAGTCCCTACTCGAAGTCAGTGCAAAATAACTGGCAAAATCTTCACGTTGATATTACCTTACCAGAACGTTGTACCGATTTTTCGGTGATTTTCGAATTTAACAACATACCACCGTACGTAATTTTCGCTACTCTGCGTATTTCGTGAAAAAATGAGTCCCAAACTAAAAATAACCTGCCAATCGTGATCAAACCTCGTGGTTAGCCATTGCAAATGTCTGCCCCCATATGTTTGAATTGACTTTGGGTGGTTAAACGTTTAGCAATTAGGTTCAGGGCCTCAGGTCTGCAGTGATATAATACGAGTCACTGACCTATTTGTTCTTAGCAGGCCTGCACCTTAATTTTACTGGATTCCGATGAAAACTATTTTTAGCGTATCCGAAATCTAGAAATATTGAAGAAAGTATTTTTCCTTTGGTTTCTAGATTCATAAGAAAATACTGCAATATACATGCGAATATGTACGGGCATAAATTGACAGTTAAGAAGCTACTGTTTCATTTTTTAGCGAATGTTTACCTTTTGCTTAATTTTTGATTTACCCTACCCTTCCCTTCCCTTCTAGCTATTTCTTGGATTTTAACTTCTTGTAACCTTTGCCAGTTTTTCTTTATTTCCTCCAGAACTAAATTAGACGAGTTAGTTTATGTCTTCCTTTTTCCCCCAGGAAGAACTTCCTTGAAGTATCGGCTTGTTTATTGACGATTTCTTGGAAATATTATAAAATATAGTATAGTCTTGCAATACGGAGAACTGCTGAAGAAGTCAAATACAATAGTTAGATAGGTCCAGAACGACATTTTCCTTTAACCTTCAAGTAAGCCTTCTTTGACTTATGGCTTAACCCTGAGTTCCTGTTATTTATTCAAGTTGGCTGGACGTTTTGCCAGCGCTAGGGGGAATACTACTTCGTGATTATGCGCGTCGGCAAATATTAATAATCATTCCGCGATGGATGAATACGTGCATGATAGTTTTTCAGCAATGCCCTAAAAAGTGGACAACAACAATCTTGATGTCGGTTGCTTTGCCAACCGGAACACTTTTTGATGCACCACTGCAAGCACACAAGCACAGTTACCACGTATTCAAACTTTAAAATCTTTTAGTTGATTATGATCAGTTGTGTTACAGAAGCATTCGAAAATTCTTGAATGGAAATGATGTCTCCTTGGCTGTTCCACGCATACGAAACAGTTTACCAAAGTTCCACCCGATTTCCTCTCTACGGTTTTACCAAATTTCAAAATAATCATGACGAAACTATTCAGAGAGCAAGTCTTCTCACTCGAGCTTCCAACCCGTTTTAAAACTTTTTCCGACAACAATGTGCTAGCTTCACCTTAAAGCCTATAACTGTTCTATATTCAAAAACTTTCTGATATTAAAACGTGAGGTCTTCTTTCATTTCACTTGGTTACCTATATGTCAAAATCAGCCGCACTACGAAAATGATGAGTTCTGATTGGAACGCAACTGTCTGAAGTAAAATATAAAATTAATTAGCACCATCTCCAAGTTTGGGCTGTTGACCCAGTAAATGATGGCATGATTGTCTAATATGGTGTACTACGAGGAAAATGCGTTGAGAGATCATTTCGATAAATTGGAGATGTAAGGCTAAACAAGCATGTAGGTCAAATAATTCAACTAGTCGATGTAATTCGAAGAAGATTCAATTCATTTTTATACTAGAGCGTAAAATATGACAAAATAAATGAACAAATAAATGAACAAATAAATGAGCAAATGAATGAAAACAAAAGTGAGAATAAATTAAGCGAATATGAGCCTCACATTGTACAACATCTGACTTTAATTTCAAGAGCTGTATTAGGTTTTACGAAATACAAAGAAAAATATATTAAGCAAGACACATAAACGGAAGCGAGTCTAACCGCGACACCTGACAGCGTAACCCGCATAAAATTTTAACGATCCCGTCGCAGAAGAGCGGCTCCTGCTACGCTCACCACCAGGAAGGAGAGCTTAATGCGCGATGCGCCTCAGACCAAAAGACAAATGGATGTCTATTGTTACCGGCTCTAACAATGGATGAGCTTTGACAACACATCTGTTAATTCATCCCTGCAATAGCTTGCTAAAACTGAAGTTAAAAGGCTAGTTCACTAACGTCTAACTAGTTGAGTAAGAGAACAGGTAAAGGTCACCGGAGTTGGAAGTCACAGTGAGTAGAAAAAATATGTCTTACAACCAGTCGAGAGTTCATTCATGATCTCAACATGGTAAAATCTGAAAGTTAAATACAGTATCGAAAAACAGTTTTTTTCTCAACGTCATCGTGTTGCACTCAGTTGTAGCATGGTGGCGAGCAGCAAACCAAAGTGTCATTTAAACTTCTAAACTCGGTTCTCTGTTCCTGCGACAACGATACCGATGGTAATACTTTTACCTCGACAACTTTCGCTCGACCACAGAGTACATCAAGAGAAACAAGTGCTGCCAGCTATGAGCTTCGAACACGGGTTACGCAGCAGGCCAGGCGATTATTAGCAGCCATATTTGCAGGACTTGAGATACGCAAGAGGTAAGGCAGGGTAGACACGAGTTGGCACAACACTGAAAAATCAGCGGACGACTGCCCATCGCAGGCTTTATGATTCTAGAAAGACCGACAGCACATGAGAAACGTTTCTTCCGGAGGACGACTGGATCTGTAGGATAACTCCGAGCAACATTTGCGGCTCATAATACTAGCAAGCAACAATAATTTTGAACGAGTGACTCGCCATGTGATGAAGGGCTTAGCAAGCACACCGGTAAAGGTCGTCAAGTGACAGTCATTTCTTTTTTGTACACAGCACAATATTTTACGGTCATAGCTGAAAAACAAACCGTTAATGATTCAAGTTGATCCATACCTACATGATATACATACAAACATATACCGATACACTTCAAGCTATGCACGATCAAAATATTAGACGTAAATGCTGTAAGATGAACCTCAACTGGAATGCATGACCAAATTGCAGTGCACATTAGAATGGGAAATCATGAACTCTTCTCCACTGCAACCAGAAAGTTTTTAAATTTACCGGTCGCAAAAAATGAGAATATTCGAATGTGGACCAACCTATAATAGAAGAATGTGGAATTATCTTCTGACAGTTTCTAGTACGAAACTCTGCGTAATCACTGAACTCGCAAAAAACAACTATTTGAAATTTGTTTTAGCTTCACACTTGCCGAATTCTGATACCCATGGCAGACGATTTTGAAATCTCAACTTCAAGTTTCGTTCATCCATTGGCATTTCTGAGCTTAAAAAAAACTTCTGATGTTATACCGCGATCAACTTCTCTGTGAGTAAACAAGATATTTTTGCGCTTTTATTATACAAAAGATCATGTGCGTAGTATTCGACGAAAGGTCGTGCAGTTGGCTCCCCTGCCTCGGCTCGTTCACCGCTGTATAAGAATGCGAAGTTTCTTTTCCGTGTTTGTAGCCCTATAGCTTTCAAGGTATAGTGAGTGCGCGGAATTTAATGAAGAATGAGGTTGTTCCAATTCACACATTCCGCATTAACAAGTAGCAATCAGCGTATCGTGCGCAACACAGATACATTCTGCGGCATCGAATGCAGTGTGCATGAGTATGTTTTTATGCTACGAATAATTGGTACTCCAAGTACATTACCGGTCGCTTGTCGCACAGTGTACCACAGAAAAATTATGCAGTACGAAACGTGAAGTGCGTCACCACACAGTGTGCGTCCCCGCATTTTGCGCCAACAAACACGATTTTGACACCAAACACATGGTCTGCCGCTATCACATTGTGTGAGAACAAATTCAGCGGAACAGAAGAAGCCCGTGCACAGGAAATAATGAGACGCACGGCGGCGTATGCGAGCATCGGCATCAACGCCGGGGAGCGGATGTAATCTCGAGTGTTGATTGATGGTCGACGTGGGACTGGGAGGACGGCAACAGCACGCACAAGAAGTCCAGAGAAAACAGGCGAATTGGCGGTTTTGCCTCTGAAGGCGAACACTGCGTCCTATAACCTGATCTAGTCTGGGGTCTCTGTGATTTTCGCTATCTTAATACAACTTAGGTTCTCACAGATAATATTGGCAACAAGTTAACACGTTTCCTGTGATGGGCTAAACTGAAGTTCAATATTCAATTCAAATTTAAAATAATTGTAGTGAACAATTTTGAAAATAGCAAACATTAACTGAGCTGTGCCTTAATTTAGCTTCCATTAACTGCGTTTCCGCGGCTGTTAACGCTTGGTGTTGTTAGGTTGTAAGTAGCAAAATGGGGAAATCTACTTTACTGCTCGAATAAATTTTTATTATTCCTAAGTAAGATGGAAATGCAATTTTTCGATAACATTTCACCTCTTATGATATCAGTCATTTTTTTAAAGGTCATGAAACAGTTGAAATGTCATTTATGTATAACGGTGAGTGAATGAACAACTTACGGAATGGTAAACATATGGCAAAGTACGCGGGGAACATGTTTAGTATTTATAAAAATTCAGTTGGTGGCTGCAGGTCGGTCAGTAGCATTATTAAAATCCTCTCAGTGACTACCGGTCGCAGGATACGTGTTCACTCAGCACTTAGGCTTGGATAGCCATCGATGCAACAAAAGCGGGAAACTGCAAAGGTTAAATTTATTCAGATAGTATTTCTTTAGAGGCAGAGCAGATCCCTGACACCCACCCACACCTTGACGTTCAGCCGCGTCTCCAGCACTCAATCGCAAAACCAAAGGCTAGCCAACTTTAGACCAGCGCCTCCTAACTTCAACTGATGTATAACCAGAACTCCAAACACAAGCAGAAGACACGGAATGGTGCCTACGACATGCTTCACTTTATTTTGAGGAATATTGCATAAAATAGTACACGTATTTATACCATACCCAAGATTGAACAAACGTGTCGCTAGATAACGCAACTAAACAGTCATTAATTGACAGTTAATTTCTAACACGAATAACAATCTCATTCGCCCCTTACCTGAATTTAAAGCTGTTATTTTTTTCTGAATAGTGATAAAAAAGGTGGATTTAAATGGTAACAATCGAACAGAAATAGAGCAACGATAGAAAAATTGGTCGAAAACGATAAAAGCTCTCTCTTCAGGATTCTTTGAATATTAGTGCATATCTGAAAGCGAGAACAGTATGACTATGCGCTACGAAAAATCATATATACCAAAAACTTGTGGAGAACCTTCCAGAAAATATGGGACATCCCAATTATTACTGCAGTTGGTTTTTAAAACATACATAGAAAAAGTGGAATCGATCTCTCCCGCGACGATATACTGTACAATTACGCGAAACAAATCAATAGTCTTTGTCCGCTGAATATTGGATAACCTCTCATAACTTCGATTTGCTACCATTGCAATAATTGAAATTAAGCACTTGTTCACTAGCGCTCGGGGATCAAAATGATACTCTAATAGTGCAAAATCTTAAGCTATATAAAAAACCTACCTTGGTTTTCAACAATAAATAATGTGTTGTCATATGACGGTATTTTATGTTAAGTCTACTGATAAAACGTTCAGTATGAAACTACTTCGTAGATTACACTATATATTTTTATAATTTTAATACGAAGAAACTTGCTTCATACACGTTAGTGTCCCGTCTGGGATAATATGCGAGATACGAGGGTAGGTCATCAACATAACTACTTAAGAATATCCTCTAAATATACCCTACCGTCTCCGAAAAAATATTTTTAATTTAGATGAGCATAATACTCAGACGGTTATTTTTCTATGAATGTGCAGGCATAATACTCGAGAAGAACACATATTTGGTCACCTTACCTGAAAAGAATATTACTACATCCCTTTAACGCCCGAGAGGACACCAGTGTCCTCTTTCAAAAAGGTCAATGTGAAGTTTAATGCAATCACGGAAAATAATAATTTCGATCCCAGGAATCACTAAAAGGAACACATTTCAGAGCGTTTTACATGAATGACATTCTGGTCGCTGATGCGTTATTTTCGAATTATTCAGATCTGATGTTAAAGGTGAAATCGCTTTCCCGCGCAAAATGTGCAACACAGATTACGACCAGGTTGGGTCGGGAAAGGCAAAGTTCGGATCATGAGGTGTTAAAGCTTTCGTTAGAACTTCGTAGAAATAAAAGAATGATAGAAATTGTTAATAAAACAATAAGAAATATTGTTATCAGTTAATAACACAAAAAAGTTAACGTACTATTTCTCGTACTTGGTGCTTTTGACGTTTTTTAGTCGTCATTATTACGTCGTCACCTTTACAGTCAGCTCATAGATGGCGCCACCCGGTACCGTCACCTTTACAGTCAGCTCATAGATGGCGCCACCCGGTACGGCAGCCGCCATCATGGTGCAGATGTAAACACAATAGTTAACGTGACCTTAATGGGTTGCTTTAACCCTCTATTTATATTTTCACTAGAAGAACTGTGGCTTCCCCTCACGACCCAACCTCTTTACGTTTGTAATAGGGGGTTAGCTTCCATTATTAATTAAATTCTGTTCGGCGCGGCCGCTTCCTTTTGCGCGCGAAAGCCAACTTCGAAGTTTAATAATTCGAAAATGACGCATCAGCGAGCAGAATGTATTTTCGTGTAAAACGTTTTTAAATGGGTTCCTTTCGTGATTCTTTGGAATGGAATTATTCTTTTCCGTGATCATTAAACTTCACATTGACCTTCAAAAATACCCTCAATATATTATATTTATCGTTAAATTAGCTCCCTAATGCGTTCTTTGAAGTTCACTGCCGAGTGGCAATTCCTTCCTCATCCTGATATCGGTGATTGTCTAGCTGATGCCAGCGCCAGTTCAGTGACGGTGGTTGTGTTAACGGTAATATGAGTACAAAAATTCTGACGTTAAAGGGATATATAACACACCTGCGATTATAAACAAACACCAAACCTGGGAAAAACACCATATTCGATACCATACCTTGGAGTAATATCCCAGTAGATATAGCACTAGGGAAGTACACTGCAATAAACACCATAATTGAAAAGGAAATCTCTACAGACGCCAAATTGGAGAGAAGAAAATCTGGTTAATATCAAGGAGATGCAACTAGTCGATTTTCGAAATTTTGTTACCTGTATCACGGTAATTACATCGATATAAACAACTCTTCATCTATGCACTTTTTGAGGCAAATGAGTATTTAACGAGTTATGGCGGTAAATCACTCACCGCAACTCTACTGTTTGAAGCGGGAAGAAATTGTCTTAAGGATAAGACTACAATGGACTCTCCCTTAAGCGTGCTCGAACGATCGATCGCATTCCAGCCATCAAAGACGAAAATTTACATACCGCTATAACTCGTTAAATATTCATTTCCCCCCAAAAGTGCATGGATTAAAAGTTGTTTATTTCTATGTAATTACCATGATTCAAGCAACAAAATTCAAAAATCGATTAGTAGCCGTTTATTCGAGCGCATTCTAGTCATCAAAGACAAAAATTAACCTACCGCTATAACTCGTTAAATACGCATTTGCCCCAAAAAGTGCATAGAAGAAAAATTGCTCATTTTGATGTAATTACTATCATACAGGCAACAAAATTTCGAAAATCGTTTAGTTGCATCTCCTTAATATTTACCGAAAATCCCAGAAGACACCAAATTTGTGGCAAGAAAATACCAGCAGGCACCAAATTTGGGTAAATGTGTAGCGTTGGTCAGTAATCGATTTTCCACTTTTCGGTGCCTAGAAATAGGTAATTAGATCTGAATAAAAAATTTCTCTTCTATGCACTTTCCGTCGTAAATGAGTATTTAACGAGTTATGGCGCTAGGTTCAGTTTCGTCTTTGATGACGAATGAGCTCGAATAAACAGCAACTCATCGATTTATAAATTTTTGTTGCTTGAATCATGGTAATAACATCAAAATAAACAACTTTTCTTATATACACTTTTTTCGTCAAATGAGTATTTAACGAGGTATAGCGGTAGGTTTGGTTTCGTCTGTGATGACGATCGCGCTGGAAGCGAGTGCGCTTTGCAGTGTTGCTGTCCGACGTGCTCCTTGAATTACTTGCCGCTTCAAACACTGGAGTTGCGGTAAGTCATTTACCGCTACAACTAATAAAATACTCATTTGAGACGGAAAGTGCATAGAAGAAAACTTGTTTATTTCGGGTAAATCTGAAGGATTTGACAGTTATCGATTTTCCATTTTTTGGTGCCTGAACCTAATTAATTGAATCAAAATAAACAAGTTTTCTTCAATGCACTTTTCGTCTCAAATGAGTATTTTACGATTTATAGCGGTAAGTTTAGTTTCGTCATTGATGACGAATGCGCTCGAATAAACAGCTACTCATCGATTTTCGAATTTTTGTTGCTTGAAACATGGTAATAACATCGAAATAAACAACTTTTCTTCTATACACTTTTTTCGTCAAATGAGTATTTAACGAGGTATAGCGGTAGGTTTGGTTTCGTCTTTCAAGACAGAGCGCTGGAAGCGAGACGCCATTGCAGTATTGCCATACAACTCGATCAAAGAATTTCTGTCCGCTTCAAAGACTGGAGTTGCGGTAAGTCATTTACCGCTATAACTAATAAAATACTCACTTGAGACGAAAAGTGCATAGAAGAAAACTTGTTTATTTTGGTGTCATTAACCATGTTTAGGCATTACAATTTGCAAAATCGACAACTGTCATATCCTTCAGATTTACCTTATTTCGATCTAATTAACTATGCTTAGGCATTTAAATTTACGAAATCGATAACTGACATATCCTTCAGATTTACCAATTAGACACAAAAGTTAGGCGAACATTAAATTAGACACGAAAGTTAGGCGAACATTAAATTAGACACGAAAGTTAGGCGAACATTAAATTAGACACGAAAGTTAGGCGAACATTAAATTAGACACAAAAGTTAGGCGAACCTTAAATTAGACACAAAAGTTAGGCGAACCTTAAATTAGACACAAAAGTTAGGCGAACCTTAAATTAGACACAAAAGTTAGGCGAACCTTAAATTAGACACCATACCTGGGAAGAACATTCTTATTTCTCTGTTGTAGGCTGACTCAGGCCAGCCGGCCGCCAGGCACTGCAGCATGGTGACGAGGGTAAGCACTTCTCTCTACACCGTCCGGTAAGCTCACATTCCATCAACCGACCATCCTGGTCGTTGCCATCGTTTGAAAGAAAACCTACTAATACACACTTTTTGCAAAATTGTATATAAAACTATAGTGAATACAATAATGAAAAATGTTCGCGTTTTTTTCAAGGTGAAGTTGGTTGCACTGTGTCGAACATATTAGCAAAACCCACCACGCTCCTGGAGCATTACACTGCAATTTACGTAGGAGTTTGTCCAAAAATTCTAGGATAAACAAATAGATGCTTGGTAGTCCATGAATATTAGTATAAACACCAAGCGTACATAATCCTAATTTAACAGGTGCTTAGCTGGTCCTTGACATTTAAGAGATGCACATCAACATAGGAACACATTAAAAAGAAAAATATGAGGATTTTATGATTATAATCGGATTGCTAAGCTTGAAAATCAGGAAATAAATCTGTTGATAAAAGAAAAAGAATTAAGCTTCGAATTAAAACAACAATGAAAACAATAAAAACTACTAAATCAGATATGAGTTTAGAAAAAAGATAGGAATGGAATCAAAACAGAATGTAATAATTTTGATGCTTCCAGGTAGCAGTCCTCAAAGGACAGCATTCCGACTAAAAGCTCACACCCCGCAATGTTCTCTTCAGCCACATAATTTTACAAAAATTGCCTTGCAGTGTAGAGCAATAACGACGTGCTGGCGAATCACATTCTGTAAATGTCAACGAAATAAAAAAACTTTCGCACATGTATGCAAAGAAGAATTACAGCCCTTATGTACGCACCCTGCGAGCCGCATATTCCAGACTCCAGCACATGAGCGCATGTTCACAAGTCAGACGGTTTCAAGTAACAACACAGTGTTTGTAGACGAGGATGAGAGGATAAGGTAGTTTTTGTACGTCAGTGTGAACGCACGGAGCAGGAAAGGTAGTTCTTTATCAAGATTTCTATCTTACCATCCTAATATGCTGGATATTTCTAGTCCGAATTTAAAGAAAAACTGCTGGAAGACGAAATTTTAAAATATAGTTTAATTTATAGCACTTCAGATTCTGTGAGTGAGTTTAGGAAGTATTCTAACACGTGAAAAGAAGTAGTAAATAACACGTTTCTAGCGCTCTCACGTCTTGGAGCAAATAAACGTCAAGAAGAATGAATACAAACGTCGAGTGCTTGAGACTGCGCTCAGAGCAGTTTCTATTACAACAATTTACAACACAATATAGGCTATAAAAAATGGACTGCAGAGCGTTAAGAAAGACGTGTTTGAAAGTCAAACGCATTCAGGAAGTTGAAACTTAGACATTTCCCCCCCTTCCATAGATAACTAATAAATTCTATGCTGACGTACGAAAAACAGTGACAGACGCCACTGAAATACTACAAACATTGTAATGTTCTGAAAGTACTTCACTGTCTAATGTTTAAATACATAATGTATGATTAAACCATGGACGCACTTGAAAAATATTGACGGTAATTACTCATTCTGGTCTTAGTATTGTTTCTAGAGCCGAGAATGACGAAGTTCATCTTGTGCACCGCTGCAAAAAAAAATTTTTCACTAGTTTACGACCAAGGAGGTTTAATGTATTTAACTTCCTTGTTTACGACCGACTAAACCAATCGGTTCAAGTGAGCAACAAGCCAGTCTTATTTTCAAGGTCGTACTAGTGGATAAAAATATTTTACGAAATGTGATTCAAGCAGTTAAAGATCTGACATTAAAGGGTATAATTCGTGAAAATTTTCGGATATTGTTAACTGTGCGCGTCAAATCGATCATCCACACTCGTTTGTTGCGGGAGAGCGTCGATAAGTCCTTATCATAATAATTGGGACAGGATATAAATAATGACACCGAAAATGTTAAAATAAATGAGTTTCCTGTTCCTATCAGCAACGAGTACGGACGCCAAATCTAAGTGAATAATCCTGATAGACATGCGAAGTATTCTTCAGCATTTCGTAAGCACGTAAGCAACGAATCCACAACACTGAGGCCACCGTTCATCACCAAAAAACAAGTTGAAATTAGAGCTTCATGTCCAGTATAATTCAGGCTAATTAATGAAGCATTAGGTAACTCAAACGATATTTCACCTACTGAAGTCATTGATGAGAGTAAGTATAAAAAGTCGATAGCTCTGAAGCTGCAAAGAGTATGCACTGTATTGTTGACGTGTATCGTAAACGATATTGGCTGCGTCAGCCCCTCAAGTTTACCGCAACATCATCAAGAATGGCGGCAGCGAACTCTGTTATGGACGCTCAAATCACGCAATTTTTTTGAGGCTCGTTTGGGTGAGGACGGGGACGCACGTCATGCTGGAGCCGCGAGTGCTGACGCATGTCACGCTCAGCATGAGCATCACCATTACTTCTAACGGTAAAGCCGCCGGCAATCACACTTCGCCAGAAATTGAGAGCAAGAATATGGCAAGCTGAGGAGTGCGCAATTCGAGCGCAACAATTTTAAAACTTTAATGGAGAATGTTTGAAAAATTTGGTCAAGACATACTCATATTTAATGCAATTTTGTACTCGTACAATTGCTAAAAAATCTGAATGTCGAATTTTGACAAATTTGGAAGGCTTCGAAATCGGTTTGATTTTTTATTTTCAATATAAAAAAATTAGCTACTTTTCTTGCAAACACGAGCTAACTTACTTCTATACCATTTTCAGGTCTATTTCACACAAACGAAATTCAATTTCACGCAAGTGCAAAAACAATTTTACACAAAACGATATTCATTTTCTCATAAGCGAAAAAACAATTTCACACAAACGAAATTCAGTTTCGCACAAAAAAAAATCAACTTACACGAACGAAAAATTAATATCACAAGTTCCACTGTTACAACTTCTGAAAACGTATTTCATCGTTCCAACAAAGATTTATTGTTCTATATTTCTTTGAAGATTTTATCACATGCACAAAGACCTCATAATGAAATCTAACAAAATATCTATAAATGACAGACGAAGAATTTTCGAAGCTTTCAATAGAAAAAAAATTGAAGAGAAGTTTCTAAAAAAATTTGGGATTAGTATTCGCACAGCCAGCACATGATTGAATACGAAATGAACAGCCTGGGGCAAATGAAAAGGGAGGATCAAAGACCAAAGGAATAGAAGAAATGATAAATTGCATTGTCGATTATATTGAGAAATATCCGTCAACATCTCTTGTGGAATTCACCACAATTGTAATGAGGAGATTCAATGCATCTGTTTGTTAACTTGGTGACTACGATGGTTAGATGGTCATCTAATTTCTTCGAAAAATGAGCGTTCAATTATTTACAATGTCAATACTCTTGAGGTCAAAATTAAAAGAGCACAATGCTTGGAAAATTTGTTTCAAGCTCGAACAAAGGGAAGAACATTAATTTGTACTGATAAATCGAATTTCAGCCCGTATTGTTGTCGGAAAGAAGGGAGACCTTAAAGCGGAGCAAGATCATCAGTAGTGCTTTATACCTAGCAGCAAGGGTGCAAATCTGCGCTACATAGGAGCAATGATTGATTCAAGAATGCTTCATTTCACAACACGACGAGGAGCCCTTAAATTTGAAAATTTCAATGAATGGCTTGAAGCAAAGATCAAGATGCGTGCCATTCAAGAGATAGAGGAGCCAAAATAAATAATTGACAATGCTCTCTGCCATGCACGTGTGAAGTCAGTTCCATAAGAACAAGGAAATGTGGAATTGCTTCGCCTTCATCCGTATTCTCACCTTTTAAATCCAATAGAACTCGTTTGGAATATTCTCATAAGCAACATTAAGGAAAACGTGCATCAAAAGTTGCGTGGAGTTCTGGAAATACAGCGTGCTGAAGTAATTGGAATTGCGCAACAACGCATGTGTATACTTGAAATTGCGGCGGCTGTAGGGAAATTATCGGGAAAGATGCTTGCAAAATTTACGAGCCGTGTGGAAAATGTTGTCCAGCGGTGATGCACCAGGATAATTTGAAAGAACGTGATTAAATTCTTTTTAAATTTATTATTTACGAAATTTAAGACTTACAAGTAAAATTTCCAGATGTAAACAAAATATTTAGTCCGAGTATTGATTTATATTGTATATTGAACGTCTTTATAGTGATTACTCTTTATAATGTTATGTAAATTGAAGCATAATTATATGACTTATTTGAATTCATAATATTGAATTTATAATACACATAGTTTCTTTCAGATGGCTGTCAATTTGAATAACAACAGTTTTTTTGCGTGTATTTTCTCTTGTGACTAAGAAATACTGTGAAAAGTCCTACGTAAGAAATTCCACGCTTTTAACTATATGCATAAATATTGTGTTTGGAAATCATCATTCATGAAAAAACATTTATGTATATGTTCTTTTCATTTTTTTAAACGTATAACCCAAACATATGTTTAGTCATTATTATATGTGCAAAAATATTACCACTTATACATCGAAAACCCATTGCTTTTACTTTAAATGAAAGGAGGCTTTGAGGCTTTTGTATCTACGCTAATAGAGCAGCTTGGCAATTCCTATGTCAAGATCTTCAACCCATCACTCATGGTCCGATCTTAACTAATACATAAATCCTTTTATTTTGTGATGACATTGACTTAACTAAGGGAAAGAGACTATGTATTATCGAAATAATATGTATAATACATAGAAGTAAAATAAATTTTACAATAATACAATATAATTCTGTTATGTGAAATTGATTTTTTGTTTGTGTGAAATCGTATTTCGTTTGAGTGAAATTGTTTCACTTGTGTGAGATTGAATTTTATTTATGTGAATTTTTTTTCCGCTCGAATGATATTGAATTTCGTTTCTGTGAAATAAAATTGAAAATGGTGTAGAATGACGCTCAGTTGCTCACAACTATGCCACCTATGCATCTCATTTGATGAACACGTAAAGCTTCATTAGCATTGATATCGCAGTAAACAGACTCACAACAATCAGTCATTTACTCTCATTCCTGTAGCATTTTGCAGTTATCATCTATAACTAGTGCAGACGACTCGTCAAGATTGACGGGATTCGATATTTTTTTAGACGAATTTTCCAGATGTGGATGACAAACAAATTTATTCATCCTGATAGTACTCGCGATTAAAATATTCTTGTACTTGGGCACTGATGAAACTCGTTTCACAGATACAGTCATTAAGCGTCCTTTAATTAAAAGCGTGAAAGGGAGACGAACCAAGCAACCAATTTAATGTGTTCAATGAGATTCCCATTGTAATAACACAGGAGAAATAACGCACAAATTTATAAATTGATAGTGACGCCTGGCGTTTTTTTATATACAGTATGTCCCACAAAATCCCGAACCGAGTATTTATTTTCCCGTATCAGTAATACCATCATAAGAATACCATAAGCATTTAATTTTTAGTAAAATTATTCTTTAAAATTCACCTATAGAAAAAGTATTACTGATTATGATGGTATTGCTGATACGGGAAAATAAATACTCGCTCGTGTTTTTGTAGGACATTTTATAGATTGATTATTTGACCATAGTTATTTTTAGTTTCATTGAGACTTCAGATGATTTTAGCGGTCAGATAACGTATACCTTTTTAAGGTCTTTGAGTTTTTCATTGATTACCGCAAATGTTGCATATATAGTCTCCTACGCACAAGTTTCAATGAGAAAGATTCTATTGATTTATTACTGATTCAAAAATCAAAGCCCACACATTAACTTAGTCCTATTCGATAGCTAAATGAAGAATTTCCAGAGTAAAAAATATCTTAATTGAGAAACCTGAAATCATCTTGGCTAGAAAAACGTGGCTTAGGGATTGAGTCCCCGCTGTTGGTCTGGATGGTTCGAAGATTCGAAACATGCAGTGCGGGCGCAGTGTTTCTGCCGATTGGGAAAAGGATAAAAAAGTTACCCACTATTCCTCTCATTACCCAGATGCTTGAAATGGTTTCTCGCTTGACCAGAAGTAATAGTTATTACGTCCAAGCGTTCGTAACAGAAAAATTGAAAATATTGTACCAGGAGACATTTTTCCTCTCACTACTCTCGCTGACAACCATGAATCAAAGCAAATAGCTTAACTTGAACTTTTCAAATGTTGATAGGCGTATACTTTGCAGCTCATTATACGGGACCCACCGTACTTGCAGCACTAAGAAGGTAAACCGGTCCTGGATTCTGCCCCGCAGTAACATGTCAGAGCTCAACCAACTACAGAGCTTGTCTGCCGCTGCATTCCAGCGTGCAGCCTTCAATCAACTTGTGTGTGCCCTGGCAAATGCATCTGCATCTTTGACAAATGCACAGGGCAGGCTGTTGATTTTAAAACTTTTGTAGGTATTCCAAAAGTTAAGTTTGACCACTTTGGCACCAAATGTTGATACGTTGCCGCAGACATTTGAGAAGTAGTTAAGGAATTCATTAACTGATTGTAGTTTAATATGATATACTCTGCTAAAATATTAAAGTTTGACAAGAAATTTACAATAAGTATACGCAAATTTAAGGAAAACTGGTACTTTTTTTATACACCGCGAATTATACCCAACTGTCACACTAGACCAAGCGAGGAGGTGTGGTCATGAAATCTTTATTTGAAATTGAAAATCAACATTCAGGTCGTTTGTCTATAGAAAATTTGACGAACAGTTACAGTTTTTAACTTTATACTGACATGCAGACAAAGGACTAGTGATAATTCATCACGGAAGATTAAATGGCAAATAAAGACTTAATTCGTGAACAGTATCATTGTCAGTAAATAGAAACATATTTTTCCGTTCCGAAATTTCTTTCCAGATACTCAACTTGACCTTCATTCACATGGAAGCCAGATACAATATGTATTCATTTTCATTCCCCGCCAAAAAATAAATGATGAACACTTGGCTAGTTGCATGCAGGTCGGTAAAAATAAGGTGAAAATCTCCCGAGAATTGCTGAAAAGTGTAGCCCCGAAGCATCTACTTTAGCTCAGACAAGTTCGTGATGAAAACAAGCTACCGAGACATGGACTCGGCAGCACGAAAATTAATTCCTCATTGGCTCCAAAAATGAAAGCACGCTCGAGATGAAGTTCTTTCGCAGTAAAGCGTAAAAATTGAGGTGCTTAAAGAATTGAGTTAAGCCGTGAGTGCCAGAAAGTAGTTCATTTGTCACGCTTTCTATTTAGCAGGCGGGGCTAGCGGAGGTAGAGCGACCGTCGGCTCAAGAATGGCAAACCCTCGGAACATGTGGACGCATCGAGCTGTGACATGACCAAGCGTTTCAGGTCGGCAGGAGACAGTCCAAAAGTACGCTTCTGCACGCTAACTCCTCAATTGTGGAAGATCTATGTTACGGGGATAATGGATGTCTTCAAAGTCGGCCCAAAGCGAGATACTTCAGTTAAATGAGCCGTAGCCGACCGCTGTTCATTGGATAGGTCGTGCATGAACTCGAGTCGGATTTTTTCGACGCGCACCTAACAATAATTCGCAATAATCTGCGCTAAAAAGATATACAACATGATACATTTATTCAGGGCCAAACAACTTAGCGACGAGCTTTACGTGCTGTGATCGGGTCAGAGCAATAAAGTAGTGGAATGCTGCACTGAAGAACATGATTTTTTTTAAAAGAATTTCAAATCAATGGATTTGGATATATCCAACTCCTGCGTGAGCTATCAGCCCACAGCGCAGACACTGGCCCTCCGAAGGAACTACAGTACATGTATGATACAACGATACGTTGCTTTATTTCTGCTCACTGACTGTAATTTGCTGGCACATCTGCAGTTAGAATTTTACCGGTTGACCTTCCGTGAGGCTAACAGGAGAGGAGGTCGCGTAGCTGGGTCATGCTGCGACTGCATAGAGGCACATTAAATAATCTCATTTTAAAGAAGCTTTTCTGCTCTTTTGTTTTAGACTGATCCCGTTCTGAAAGAACACAATCATTCTCTTGCCAATGAAAATAATAACAGGTGGTAGAAATGGGAGAATATTACAGCTAATAAACATTTATTAGGGGCACTAGACGTCTATGCTCATGCCGAGATTAATCTTTTAAAGAGGATGCTTAAAGTGCTGGTGACGAGCAATAGAGTAACGCATGAGATGCAACTGCATTGTCATTGTCTCACCTCTCCAGAATAGTGCGTTTTGTGGTAGAAGTTTTCATATTAACTCAAGTTTATGTGAGAAAAATCTTGCCACATTTTTTGAACAGTTGTATTAAACCCTAAATTTACTTAATACACGGTTACTACGCAGCGATGTCTAGATGCAGGAAAAGTTGTTAATTACCGAGAAATAACAGCGATATTTTTTTGGATTTATATTTGCGCACTTAAATGTTTACGATATTACTTAAGAAATTTTGATTTTAAAATGAGTGTCCTTACGATGAGGATTAGTGACTGACAGTTGCTTATTTACCGGAGTTCAAGTTCAATTGTGCATCATTTGAGCTAAATTCATAATGTCCGCTGTGATTGTTCGTTTCTTTAATACTGAAAGAACATTTTTAGCGATTATCATATCTTATTCAACCAAGTGAATTAGTAAAAAAGTGTGTTTCAAACCTTTTGTCATTTCCAACTGTCTTTAAACAAGAAG
Source organism: Morinoia aosen (assembly GCA_030386875.1). Taxonomy (NCBI): domain Eukaryota; kingdom Metazoa; phylum Arthropoda; class Malacostraca; order Amphipoda; family Talitridae; genus Morinoia; species Morinoia aosen. The sequence continues at coordinate 66,796,972 of CM059564.1, read as the reverse complement.
AGAGAAGACAAGCCAAGTCGAATTCGAAAAAACATCCAGAAGAAAAAATGCATTAATAATGCTGGGAATGCGGATAGCATGTTATTCTAAATGGGTTTATCCTTAGGAAAACAACGATTCTGGAATGCAAAAGTTCATTTTTGGACCATACGCTGGGTAAATAACATTCACTGTTCCGGAAAGCTATTAATAGACACAAAATCTGCTTGGAAAAACGCACAATATTGGAAAAATGATTCAAAAACAGAAACAAACTCATAAAACCGAAGTCAACCACATAACGTAAAAAAGTGTGAAATGTCACGTTAATGCAACGTATGTGATGATGTCTCATCTTACAGTAAGAAAAAATACAGTCTTCACCAGCACGGACATCCTTAAAATAAACTCAAACGATGATGCCCTTTTGAGGAAAGCGTCGATTCTCGGCAGCTAAATTCTGAGGGCGGGACCAGTGTCATCTCGCGTGGAACACCGAGGGCGTCACCGCTCTATTTCACCCTGCAGCTCCGGCTCTGTGGGACTGTCATAATCAGCGGGAGACACTTTAGGGCTTCACCTCATTTTGCAGAGCTGCGTGTGAGTGCTGTGGGTGTTCTGCGGTGTCTTATATGGTCAGCACTAGAGAACGCTGTTCACTTGGACCGAACGTCGGCTACGAGTAATGCGAGGTACAGAATCCAAACCAGCGCACTAAATTAACAGCAGTTTCAGGGATCTATCCTTTTACAGCTAGATAAGTTGCGGTCAGCCATGAACGATGCATTACGGCTTACATGATATTAATTGATCCACGCATACATACAGATATTTCGAAGGTTGTCGATTTCGTAGCCAGTGATACACTCGGAACGCCAAAAAGAAACTGTGTAACTTTAATCGTTTAGTAGCTTCTACTTTGCTTAGCCTGACGTTCACGAAGAAACACCTTCCAGCCAAATACGAAGATCGAACGCATCGCTGCAGAGTTCACTACAAGGCTTTGATGAGAAACGCTTCAGTCGATCACAACCTAGGATATGAAAGCGTGATCAAACGCATGAGGTTAATTTTATATTTTTCTCCTTGAATCAAATATTTCTTTACTGCAGGAGTGAGGGGGTGGGGCGAGGAATGTAAATTATGAACAATGAAGGAATACTATTAACATTCTGTCTGGTGAGTAACTCATGAGAATAAATTATTTTCACATTGAAAACGAGTCTCTTAAAAAAACAAATCAAGATATAAGTATCATTGTTTTAATGGCTTAACCTCCGTTTCCATTCATTTGCCTAATAATCACAGAGAAACGCGGTAAAGTTTGAATCGAAGTAGCACCACAGGGGCTCACAATTTTGGTGACTGAAGCTTTCAGAGCATGCTCGAAATGCCAGCTATCGGAGGCGTGAGCATGTCTGTGAGACGGAAAGGTAAAATAAGAGTAACGAAATAAAACACGAAGGCGTTCGTGTAGGAGTTCAGTTGCACGATTCGCAGGCCGCCTCTGCGACAGAGACAGAGTAGTGAACAATGAATGATATCGCCAATTTAACAACGAATCGAAACCCACAACAGGTTCCTGTGACTAATAAGGTTGATTCAATTTTAACAACTTAAACAGTTTATTTACCAAAGTTAATGCATCAAGATTATTACTGACGACTATAACAATGCAGACATTGGAATATAGTCACTTGTAGCTCCGCACAAGGGCAGCTACTTCTGTGTTGTCCCGTCAAAACGCTACTCTGAGAATTATAATCACGGTGAACCTAGTCGCACGCCAGACTGGGCAAATAATATGAAAACTCAAAATTTGATACTCAAGTTAATAATATTATTTCGTACGAGTTAAATTAAAACAACAAAATTAAAATAGGTTTTGGATCAATGTCATTTTATGGGATTTAGTCTTGTCAATTTGTCTATTGATGAGATAAAAGTTTGATTGTATCATTTAGTTATCAATGCCTGTCAACAGAAATTCAAGGTCCATTTTAAGTGTTTCGTATGGTATTTTTCACGAATTTCAGCAGGAATCGAATGCCACGTTTTAGTTTCATGAAGCTCAGCACCCTAAAGTGTGCCGCAGAACAGTGTTGAAATCACACTTTTTTAATAGTAAGGGACAATTTTAGTTAGATGATCGCGATGGCCGGTTTGTGCATACATTAATTACTCAAGATTTTTGTAGCGATTATTAGTCAAAATTTAACTCATGAAATTATCTGAAAAAAGCTTATAAAGGTCAAAAAGTTCAAACATTTTTAAACTTGTGAGTAAGTCGTTCGTGTACGCATTCTATTCGAATTTTCTCACCGTACTAATGACTTTTTTGAAGCGTCAGGACCCTATTGAAAATCGAGGACGGTGCACTGGTGGAATATGGTTGACAGGGCTTATTATCCGCGATTTATTGGTCATTCGGCCATACGACCGATAAAACAACGGTACACCGCCCAATTTACGAGCATGTTATGATTGGCACTGCCATCCGTGGCCTCCCGTCCATACACCGTCTTTAATTCGCGGCATCTAGTAGCGATTCGAGGTTGACTTGGCCAAGGACGGCCATCTGGCTCAGAATCGCTGATACCGTGTTTTTCTGACACTTGTTTCTCATGCCCTCTCCCATTCAATAATGACTGCTCTGCATTTGTGGTTAATTCTCAATTGCATAAATTAATCTTTATCGCAGACCGTCAGTAGCTGCAGCAACTGGTTCTAAATGTGCACCCAAACCAAATACGGTAAATATGACTCATGCTAATAGTTTACTTCCCGTTTTAAAATATGATCAACTTTATGGTCGAGTGAAACTGCATCAAATTGCCGAGGTATATTATGGAATGATTCAATTATATTTAACTTGTTGGGATATAAATGCACAGGCGTAGCCAAATACATTTCAACAATATCATAAAACTATTATTTATGTAACGGAGGTGAATACTTTATTTCATGCTGTGATTACACATGATGGGGTTCAACAATACATGGAGAAATATTAATTCTAAACACTTCAACTGATAAACAAAATGCAATAGAGAACTAATTCTATGATCCTATCGAAAAAGCATAGTAAATATTTCTACTTGTGAATAATATTTGGTATTTGAACTTGGAATCTCGTAACAGAATTATAATTCAAGTTACTCACTAGAACAAGAAATAACATAATAAAAAGCCTAGTGATAGTTTTTCAATCGTGAAGTTTAGGATGCAGTGAACAAATGAAGTATCGGATATTTTTCTGTCATTCTCTAATCAGAGTTACTAATTCATCTTTCTTAGATATTTAGCCTAAGAAAAAAACGTCCATGCCAAATATACCTCCCAATTTGGATGTTGAAGTGAACGGAAAAATAAATACTTCGTTCGTTTTGAAGCTGCTCTCGATAAATTATGCATATTTTGAATTGAGATTAGTCTCATCTAAATGTCATAAATGTTTGGCAACTCTAGGCTGCAGAATAGGTTGTTTATTGGTATGTAATACATCTACCGCAATCATGCTCAAGTATTGTGTAGTATTTTCTTATTTCGATATAATATTATATCATCAAAGGTTTAAAATATATCTTAACTCAAAAACATATCACGCTCCCAGTTTTGTGCACAAAAATATTTCTTCACCTTCGGTGAGCAAATGGTTGTTCGTACTTCTAAAATTCACTTTGCTATTATACACTTCGTGTAAGGACCTCAAAGAGCTCTAAAAAATTTACAGTATGGTATCTCACAGTTATCCGTTTATGTTTTCGTATGAACGTTTAAGCAGGAAAATGCAATTGGTAAATTGCAATCGGTTATTTTGGCTTTTCAATGTTGCGCGGTACTTGGTTCAGTGATTGTCGAGTTAACCGTTTTTGTCAGGCTAATTGTACATTGGCTAATTGTAGCTTATTTCGTCAGGCTAATTGTACATTGTACGCTAATTGTAGACTCTCATTTTGATGTTTTAAAATTATTATTGGTAGAAATTGTCATTTTGATAATGCATTTTGATTGGGAATATTGGCCATATATTTTAAGTTGAAAATTACCACTGAACAGTGGTAAAGGACAAGATTAGGATTGGCAGATTTTAAACATTTTAACAGTCAATTGAGGTTAACTCCAACATTCATAAACATTTTTCACAAATATCTACTAATTTGGGAAAAGTTTTTTTCTATATTGTAGTTAGTTCATACCAAGGCTTTTGGATTGTCTGAGATTTTTAGGTCAATATGTACTTTAATGTTGTCAACGATTTTCATAATTTCGTTACGAAGAATCAATAAAGGAACACATTTAAGAATGTTTTGCATGACTGACATTCTGCCCGGTGATGCGTTATTTTCGAATTAATCAACTTTGAAGATGGCTTGTGCGCGCTATGGAAGCGCGCGCGGCTAGCGTAATTTAATTAATAACTGAAGCTAACCCCCTATTACAAACGTAAAGAGGTTGGGTCGTGAGGGGTAGCCACAGTTCTTTTAGTGAAAGTTATAAATAAAGGTTTCTAGTGACGTTTGTTTACATCGACTCCAAGGTGGCTGCCACCATGGCGCCAACCATCTTGGAGTCGATGTAAACAAACGTCACTAGAAACCTTCATTTATAATTTTCACCAAAAGAACTGTGGCTACCCCTCACGACCCAACCTCTTTACGTTTGTAATAGGGGGTTAGCTTCCGTTTCCGTTGCAAAAACAATGACTGTTTTTGCGCAAAAAAGGCCATTCAGGAGCGCCGTTCGTATAACTTCAAACTTAAATAACTCGAAAACTAAGCATTTCCGGGCACATTGTCATTCGTGTAAAACGTCTTAAAATCGACTATATTAACTATCTGTAGCTACGAAATTATGAAAATAGTTGACAACATGAAAGTAAACATTGACCATTTTTTATTTGCTTTGATATTTACATGAAACATTTTATCAAACACAAAACATTCCAAGTTACTTTTGTTATTGTAATTAATTTTTGTCTAATTTTTAATATTTGATTGAAATATTTTTTTATTGTGAAAATAATTCATTTAGCTCAGGTACATACGAAAGTGTCTTAATTGTTCAGTCAGTTTGGATGTTTGTGGCCCAAACCTGCTTTAGATCCCTAATTGCCAACAGTTCATATTTTTTAATATTTTACATATCAGTACTTATTTTGAGAAAAATCCCCAAAAAATTTCTTGAGCTATACCTAGGTATGAAGAAACGATTATTTTTCTTTTGAATATATTTATGCCTAACTTCCACGAGAAAGAAACATCAATTTGAATGCAGTTTTTACAGAGTGATATAGAATTATATATGAACAACTTATTCCAAGTTGTGCAATATTACTAATTTTCTACATCTTAAAAAATATATTGTTGTTATCTTTTGTTATTTACTGCACCATTCAAATGAATTTTTTTCATTATGCATAGAATAATCTGACCAGCATCTGTTTATTCAAAGGTTTTGAATTCTATGAATTTACAGTAAAATTTTTGTTTGATATTTCAAAAACAATTATTTTAATGTATGAGCTGCAATTCAAAGAAACTTTTGTATTGGATATAAATAATTATTAGTACCATTAGTGTGAATGATAGTCACGTCGAAAAGTTCGGGGGCCCCCGCGCCACTCATGATGCGGCCGGGGTAAACCAGCGGTAGCTGTCGGGCCTGGCTGCTGAATTCATTTGCCTGGAATGCAAAGTATGTGCGATTGTGATTAGATGGAGATGTATGAACGTTGAAATTTTTTTTTCTTATCTATGTTTTTTGCAATTTTTTGGTTCTCTGCACTTGTAGCTACCCTTCCCTTGTGGAGGGAGAAAGCTCTCGGCTATACATACATACATCGATATTATTCGCTTGTAGTTTATAAAAAAAATATTTTACGAATTTTGTTTCATATCCTTCCAATTATGTTCATTCTAATACTCGATTTTTGACGGACGTAGAGGTTGGTTTTTGAGTAAAGATCCTGACCTATTATAGGGGCGATTGAATATTTTTTGATATCAGGCTTGAGGCTAGAGGTCATTCGACAGGGCTAAATTTTTGAGCTTGCCTAAGTGGCTTATTAATAGATTGATTTGTATACCAAATATCTGATCGTAGCTACCAAATATCCACGTGAATGTATTAGTTAAGGTTGCGCAATTGATTCATATATCTTAAATGAGGGTATATGATATTTATTATTGGTGTGCGGTTAGCATGGTATGTTAATATTGTTGCTTCTTCACCCTAGCAAAATCAGAATCACAGGTGATCTCTGTACGATATATAAGAAACGCTCCCAACTGCCAGTGTATGACGTCACAACCATATGTATATATGCTCGTGACGTCATACACTGGCAGCTGGGAGCGTTTTTTAAGCGATTGCGTAGAGGTGGCCACCCGTGATTTGGAGTTGATTAAGGTTGCGAAGCGAGCGATTCATTGGATGTAGAGTTGGGTTGAGGTTGATTTGAAACCATTCACCGGCCTAAGTTGGTTTTAGAAGTTATTTGAGGTTGATTTGACGCTGTTCACCGACCAAAGTTGGTCGCAGTATGGACGTATTGAGGGCGCAGTATGGTCGCGGAGACTGGACATTTGACCCTCAAATAGACGGTAAACCCACCTCAAATCGTCCATGTTTCCACTCATATTCCACCGGTGCACCGTCCTCGATTTTCAATAGGGGAGCATGCTGGTGTTATTTTCATCAATTTCAAGCGATGCTCCTATTTCGTACTGTAAATTTGGATAAATATGCATTCTATAGAGCATTTTAATTTTTTTTCAGATAACATATTAACGAGTCTTATAGATTTTGATAGTTTAGTATATGTAATGTAATATATGAAATGATGTTTAATATAGGTAATGCGTTTTTTGAATGTAAAACGTTTTCTTTAATAATGCTTAGGAAGTTAAAAGAGTCAGTTTCTCCAATCTGGTAAATCCGGTTCAATTTAAATGCATGGTAGAGATGCGATCTTCATAAAAGAGAGTTGATTGTATTTTATTCAGTGGTTGGTAGCTGGGATCATTTACCTCCAAGGAGTGCTTGTTCTCCAAGGTACGCTAACGACGACAGACATCATCTAACTCCTTGACTGAGCGCAGGCCTCCTACGTAAGTCTGTGGAGCGGTAGGCCCTCAGCGTGTGCTAGGTCCAATCTTCTTCAATGCTCCGTTCTGGGGGGCTAATCAAGAAGGCCTATGGATTGGAATAATTGAACCATCATGAAAGTTATACGATCCTACATCAACATCATCTCGAAAAACACTGTGTAAATTCTACGCCTTGAGAATAATGGTGAATCGACAATAAGGTTATTTCTCAAGATCGACAAAGATAATTTAAAAATTCGCTTCGTTCGCAAAAGTACCCAAGCAACCGCGATGCATGTAAGTCATGATCTAGAGACGATTCACGGTAAATACATGCTTCACAACGTGTGTTTTTATGGCACTGGCACAAACCAAGGATAGACGAAGCACAACGCGCACGCAGCGGCTATTAAGTTAATGCCTGTTATAAAGCAGAAGTCGAAAACTGCGCATTGTAAAGTCGACGTCTCCCATACGCTGAGACAACATAAAGAACTTGAATTGAAGATGCAGGCAGTACTTCAGAAGAGGATTACAGGCATGAGACCCTCGCGTAGACGGCGCTCGAAAACAGTAAGCGATGCGTGGATTGTGCTAGCGTAATTGACTCGATACTTAAGCAACGGTTCCGAGACAGGGAGAAAACCTTACAGCCCTGCACGATTCATGAAGTGTGAGACATGTCAGTGTCGTGGAAATAGGTGAGCTCGAACAAACAAAGAATGCGAATAATATTAACACGAGATAACCGTTTTATAACATAGAGGTCACGAAGTAATTGGATGGGAACACCGTTAAGTATCACCGTAATCCGAGTTAATGACCGGTAGCTCAGGTACCGCTGCGCTTAAATGCATTCATGACTTCTCTGCAGTGCGGATCTGTTCCCACATTCAAGGCATTAAGGTAAATTGGTGGCGACGAGACGCAGACTCAATTAAGGGCGGTCACGCCGCAACCAAAGCTAAGGTAGTCATCACTCGGCGCCGTGGCAAACTGACCTAAACTGACAACAATGAACTAAAATCAGTTAATGAATATCAAATCTGTAAGTACTTATGAGTTTATGTTTGATGCGGCAGCAATAAGTGATTAGAAGTGGCAAATGCTCAGTTACTTGCTACCTTTGTAGTAACCGCAACAAACACAAACTATTGCGATAGAGGAATCAAACCACGTATATTATAAAACGTGCTAAAATGTAAAAAATAAAGTTTTGATTATTTCGATTAATATGTCGAACAGCGCTAAGGCGACCGACTGAGACGATGCTGGCGAACCATGGCCATTACTTCGGTTCAGTGCAGGACCTTGACGACCGTGCGACTGCTGGCCATCGTGAGAAAAACTTGAACTTTTGGTCGTGCAACACCTAACTGCGCGATGTTCCGCAGACACCGCGTCGTCTTTTCAAATAACTGCACACTCAAGAAGGCACAGTTTCTGAATGTATTTCCTGCAGTAAGAGCACAACCGAAGCGAGTTTGAAGAAATAAAAATAACCTCTTTCACAGAGTTTTACTGAGGGTTGCGAGGTGCTCAATTCGGCCAAGAGAAATAAGTTCAACTGCTAGCATTTTCATGTAAGTTTTCTCCGAAAATAAGGTCAGAAATGATGCACCTCATGGAATAAAAATGACGGCTCGATCATGAAGTATTGTCAATAACGGATGATGTGCGGCCGCCGTCATAAATGGCAACGTTTGCATTACAATACCGAGTTCATGTTTCACAGCTCCTAGCACGACAGCCAGGAGCAAGTTAAATTCGTTTCAAATACGTAGTTCACATTCATCAGCAAGTAATCTAAACCTCAAAACTTGGAACAACTACAATTTCTAAATATTCTGCAAGCGATGTTGATTGAAAGAAAATAAAGTGAAAAATAACAACATTAATACGATTGAAAAGTAAGAATAGAAAAGCAACGTCAGCCGCAGCGCCCCTGTTCTATTTGAGCGGCCAGCCCACCCAACAACATAAGGTCCTCGAACTCGTCGCCTGAGGGCTTCCATTAAAACTCGCCTTGTCATCCTATGCCTGGCAGCAAAGTTCACTGTCTCAAGTATGACAACGACGAAATAAAGTTTAAAATATCACGTAAAACAGCAAAGCCTTGAGGGGAAGGAGTTTTGTAGAAGCTGGAAGTTGGCAGACTAAGCGTTCTAATGAACAGGGAGTCTGGGAGAGACTTCGAACCTCCCTTGAGAGAGCGTTTGGTTTGTACCGAATAAACATGCACGGGTGAATAAGAATACGCTGAGCGCGCTGCTAAATCACTGTAAACACATTAAGGTTTTACACAAATTAACATACAAACAAATCATCCAATTCAAGTTGGCAGAACCAAGTAAAGGCAATATATAAGTTTATCATCAACCAAAAAAAAATTATTGTTCCCCGAATCCTCGTGCACAATACGAAAGTATGACGTTACTATTGCACATAGAAAAACAAATGAAGAGTATGCGTCCTAAGTGAGTACGCAGCATTAACTGCTCTATTAATGTGTTGTATACGTAACCACCCACCTAATTCAAGCGGCAAGGAATAAAATCGAAGAAAAAACAGCTTGCATTAAAAACAGAATAGATTTTAACAGCAAAATAGATCCGTTATGACTACTTTCGTGGCAAACAAGAGCGCCAATACAACGTTAACACAAACGCGCTGCAAGGAGAACTCCAGTGACGGCTGTGGCGCCTAGTGCCGAGTGGCACGAATGACACTGTTATTATGACACTAATATATTATAATGACACAATTTTGATGACACTATTATACTATAATGACACAATTGTGATGGAACTCTATTATAATCGAAAGGTATACAGCTAGATAATGATAGCTTGAAGAATTTGTCCGAAAAATTCCACTGGAAATTGTTTGAAGTTGCATAAAAATGCATGGTTGTTGCAGGCCGGGCCTGTTCAGTTCGTTAAGAAAAAAACTATAACAGATTGATAATCAGAATATTATTGCACTAAAATGAAGGAAATTGAGAACTGGGGGTGGTAAACTATTTCGGGAGCCGATGAAGAATCAAACAGGCAAGTTGTTAATCCAATTAGATACACTGCTCAGATTCATGCGTCCGTGTGTGGCAATTGTACACAGCTGCAATTTAGAGAATCTAAGAGAAAACTTATGCCTTAGAGTTAGAGAATAGTAGCTTCGAATATAGAAGTTTTGCAATGAAAGACGATCATGGCAAGAACAGCACGCGACGACGATAGCAGCTCTAAAATTCTAAGGTGGGCGTCGGACACCGCAGCGAAGGTGCGACCGACGGCCGACGAATCTGCGGTTGCGCACGATTTTCTAATGAAGATTTGCGGCGTAAAGGCCATAAGAGTGCGGAGCGTGGGGCACCACACGCGCATGCGATCATTTCATTGCCAATTTTGTGGTCCACTTGCAGTGAAGAAACTATCATACTACGCATTAAAATGAGTACAAACATTATGCAATTAAAAGTAATAATGTCACAAACCGGTCTAAATTAGCACGATGCTACTGTTCTAAACCTATGGGAACAAATGAACTTCGTATTCGAAAATGACTATCTAAATTCAATTAAGTTCATTTGAGCAAATCAATAGTAAATTTTCACGCAAAACAACAGTAAATTCCTCAACTCGACAAAATTTGATAATATTCCAAAACAGGTTTCGTCGAAAATTGGCATAAGTTAGTTTCAGCCCCTAATCACGACAAAGGTGTTCCAAAGACAGGAAGGATGAAGGCACCAATCATCTAGTAAGGAGTCAAGGAAATACGAAATCTGCACACAAAGAAGTAATAGGTGCTGATTAACCGGACAGCAGTGAACCGAATAAAGATAATTCTTAACGAAAGAATAACCTTTTTTATTTAACAAAAAAAGCTGACTCAACTCTCCGCTTAGGGCCTCATCTATTCCCCCTGAGAGTCCCGATTTCCATATTTTCAATATCCCCACTGAGGGATATTTCAACAGTCGCGTTCTTTTAAAATCAACTAAATTTTCCTTGAACTGCAAAAATTTTCGAGCAACAATTCAGAACAAATTACTCAAACACAAACTCATCAGAAAATCAGAAAAAACTTATGTCGTTTACAGCATTGATTGAGCCAAAATGAAATAAAAAAGGAATGGTTTCATAACTGAATAATTTATCTACAGGTGAGAGCTAAGCATTAAAAAATAATAGTTTTCAAGTCTTACTTTTTGCATGAGGCAGCATGACCCTCGACTAAATTACCACAACTTTATATGATAGTACACAATCACATCAATATTTCGATGTGAGGTTTTCCCAGCCATTACTTTTTTACAGTCAATCGACCCTTAGCTTACCTTTATGAGACTCACAGAGAAGGTGACTTCGTTGGCTGTTGAAATCTAAAATGAGGCATCAGCATACCTACACTAACTCCTCATGGCATATTGAAACAAAGCATTTTCCCTCTGTTCCCAGTTAAATCTAGAAGTGGCTTATCAGCAAGCCATGCGTCGAGTAACACCCGAATTATTCAAAGCGCCGAGGAGGCGCGGCGCACGTCACGCACGCAAGCACGCACCAACAGCAACACTTCAACCGAGTGTCGTCCTTCCAGCACACCTGCACAAACATCGACTATCTTCCAGAAACGAAGAAGTTTTATTTTACCTTTTAAGTATAACCGTTTAAATACAAAATTCATGGTTATAATAAAGACAACTGGAGCAAAAATAATGGTTCCTGGAAAGCTTGTGAGAAAGAATTTTCAAACAATTAAACAAATTTTGACAGATGTTTCAACATCATTTCGTTTTATATCGAGTCTTTCAGTCATGTTATACGTTTGAAATTTTGTCTAAAATTTGATACGAAATGCAAATTTTGTCTAAAATTTGATACGAAATGCAATTTTTGTCTAAAATTGGATGAGAAATGAGTCCACGATGCTGTACAGCAGAATCCACAAGCTCGTGGAATAAGTTTAGAATATTTGCAAGAACACTTCCCTCACAAACATCTTCGCTTCGTAACTTACGGTTAGTTTCCCCTCTTCGAGAAAAGGCAGATTCCAATAACTCGCAAGTACAAGTCAGCTCGTCGGGCCGTAAGAAATTTGAGGGAAGAGGAATACCCCTAACGACAAACAGTAATAAATTGGCGCGCTGGGACTGCAACAACAAACGGGGAATCTCTAAAAATAAACCGTCTCACTTTCCTGTCGCTGTGCCTAATTCGTTCGTCCGAAGGGAGCGAGAATGTGCAGTGAGTTAAGGAAAGGATGTTCATCAGGACGCTGCCCGAAATAGAGCAGACATTACAGAGGGGATCGCGGCATGCTGGAGGAGAGACGTGTTTCTACATCAAATACTTCACAGTTTTCAACACTCTTCTTAGCTCAGTGGAATAGGTTTTATATTCGAAATAAAAAAGGCATAGTATTTCCCACTTATCGTTTTCTTAGCTAAAATAAATAGCACTCAATATGAAAATAATGTTGACAAAAGGGTAATCGTGTTTTTCGTTATGGATGCAGCTGTTGTTAGATATAGTTAGATTCTGTCTGACCGCTGTAATCACAAATATGAACGAACAGAATAAACACATAAACGCCAGAGACGAAGTTATACTTTACAATTTGCATGCATTAGGCTCAGTGTACAGTTTACATGAAATGCCTGACCTTCCAAACCCTCTTTCCGTGAAGAATTGCAGCAAAAGCATCATAATTTACCACCTACCTTAAATTATCAATTGCTCAGGTCGTAGACTTTTCAATCATGTTTAGTTCGCGTATATTCGTTACTTTGCAGAGCTACTTGAGATTACGCTGTAGCGCTCACGGTATTTCTCAATTAATGGAGCAGCATGGTTGCTTATTTATGTTATTTACTATCTTTTGTTTACAAATTAATAGTAAAAACAGGTAAGCGAGTAGCTAGTAATATCTGAAGAGGGAAAAAATTTTTCCCTAATAATCAGTAACTCAACATTCATGACAGAAAACACATAGTTTCTACCTAATGGCCGAACATGATTTTGCAAGTATAATCGCCTCATTTTAATTTTTTATTTGAGGAAATATCACGACTATCGACTCCCACGATGACCACGAACTCGTCAAGTGAAAATACTAAAAACCAAACTAAACGACTTTAAAACACGAGAATTAGTGCAGTTTTACCTCCGCTTACTTTTGACTGATTCCTTAAAATAAGTCTTTGACTCTCACACTAGAAAGAGAAGCAGAAAATACGGACAACCTATCTACAACACATGCATGCCGCTCTAACTTCGACGTTGCAGTGAGGCGCATGCGATGCCTCACAGGAGCGCCAAGTCCCTGAGGACGCTGTCGACGACAGACCGTCAACACACCAGGCCCGCCAGAGCTCTGTGGTGCTGCTACCTACCTCAGAGGAGCGCCAATTCAGTATGGAAAAACACGTTTATACCACTCTCTTTGAGACTTTCGTATTTTAGTATAAAATACTACACGATCCACAGTAATGCATTCTCAAAGTAAAATATACTCGTACATTTTTTGGTTTTGGTATAATTGGTCGGAGTTTGGCTGTGTTGTGACTAGTTATCTCTTCCGCTCGAATGAGGAAAGAGAACTTCAAGCCACAACTCTTTGGAGGCAATAAGCAGAATGTTACGAGCCATTTTTACTTCTATCCAAAAATGCTCGACGATTTTGGGAGTGAAATAATGAAACAAACGCACTTAAATGAAGCCGTCATTAGCTCATTCAATAATCGAGGTTTGAAAAGAGAAAAAATGAACGCTTTACATCCACAAGAGAAAACACACAAACATGCAATGTGTAGTATAGAGATTTTAACTAATATTAAACTAAAATACAGCATTGCTCAGCACTTTATAGGTTGCCTGGTCAAAAGAATATTCTCATCAATTCACAAAACCTAAATACCTCATAATAATGTCAGATGAAGAGGTGGATTAACGAATAACATCACTTTAAAAATGCTATTAATCTGCTCAAACAACTGAAACAAGGACGGTAAGGTCCATTCGCACAAGGAATTTTGCCCGTACAAAAAGTTTACCGCAGATGCGCAGTGCTTTAATATGTTCCGAGAATGGAACGCTTGAAATGGAGGTATCAATTCCTAAACGCAAAATTAAGACTGAGTTCCCTGCGGAAGAGAAGTTGTTGCGTAAGCGAATTTCCGGCTTAGAAGGACGCCCTACAACGGGGTCTGCAAGCTGATCGCATGCGAGGGGCGCACGCGAGACCCATAAGCTGAATATCTCCAGTTGTTGTTGGTCGCGGTCTGATGAAGTGGCGTTCGCGTTTAAAGATTCCACGTAACAAGAATAACGTTTGAAGTTTTTAAAATACTTCTTATATTAAATGTTGAAACATATAACATATCATAATAATATCCTAAACCACTGTAGAGTAACTAAGTGCACATATCGAAGTTCTTTAAGAACTTGAAGGTTCGCCAGTCCTGCCCCTTCTCCACTTCTTGCCACACAATATTACCACTCCATGCTTCACAAATTTAGCAGCCATTAGCTGCATGTTTTTGGGTGGGTGTTTCCTGTACATAATCCTGTTGCCCAGACGATCATGTCCTGATTCTTCGCACCAATCCTTAGAAAGTTTAGATAAAATCGAACGCTTTCCCGTCTGACCAACCATCGAACTGAGCAGGCAGGGTGAGGCCCATAATTATGTAGTTTATGAGTCAGGCAGGGCTCGCTGTGCGTTGGGTCTCCGACGGTTCGTTTACTGAGAGTTTATAACACTTATAAGGACTGACACTATCGGTTGGGATCTGAATTGACCCGAAAATTGCAATGTGTGTTGATGCGTTGCCCATAATCATTAAATCATTGAATGTGAATGAAATAAAGAAATGTACCCTGACATTTTTCTTCTTAAATCTTTGCGGAGGAAATTTTTGAGAAAATTATCTAAATTATTAAAATACAATCTCCTTTAGCACTCCCCAATCCTTATATTTGCAGCCATGAGGCACGCCACGCTATTACCAAACCTTTATGAGAGTTAAGGGATCAAACCCTGCATCACAAGAATCGGCCGCTCATTCCGCATGCTGTAGTGTCGTCATCAATTAGTTTCACGCGTGAATATTTTGTTCGCATAGGAATGCAACACCAATTTTTGATGCTGCCAAAGGACCTGAAGTAAATGATAACAATCTAAGTAGTAGCGTATAAGACCAAATGGCGTGGCCCATGAAAATAATTAAAAATGGCGTGGCCCATGAAGAACTGTTCTCCAAACCTTTCCCTCTCGCCACCTCACTTCTTAAAAGCAGCCAAAGCTCATCTACAATTAGAGAAATGTGACGTATATTACATACCGAACCAGAAAATTTCCAGTTTTTCAGAGAAAGACCTTAACGCCTCCTGCCAACGACGAATAACAGTTTCAAGTACAGACAACTGTGACAGTTTACAGGAGGAACGTATTTTGACTTCGTAAAGCACATTGTCAATGGTCTCGTAAATGTTCCCGAAGCCATCTTATTTTGAAAAAACTTTTCATTTTTTGGACAGCCCTTTTAAAAAACGCGTAAAATGATAACTCAGCCTTGTAGTATTACTTTTCAACGATCGAATGGAAGTGGTTTCAAATTTATCTTAAATAAAGTTTACCTATAACTGCTTCAACTCAGTATTAAACCTGAATTCAGACTTTTAAAACATTTCCAAAAAAAATGGGACAAGTTTGGTAACAGTCATGGTTGAAGGTACTACATTCCGCAGTTTGTCATCTGTTTTCACTGCATTGCTTCTGGACTATTCAGATTCTACAACGAAAGTCCGTTGATGAATGAAGCTTCTGATATTGCCTACCACACGATACAATTTAAAATATGAGCAATGAAACAACTCCAGAAAATATTATTGGACAAATCGCATCTACAACCATCGGCACTGTCATACCAGCTTGTCCTTTTGATTCAATGAAATGCCTTGTGATAAAAATCTGTCGGCTGAGGGCTTTATCATAGTTGAGAGATAGTAATGATAAAACTATAATAATGCTTGTGATGATAGATCTTTAGTAATGATACAGCTATATAAATGACAAGCCCGGGATAACGACAGAGCCATAAAAAAGATAAAGCCCGAGCAATGATAGAAATCACATACCTGCAGTAATGATAGAGCCATAAAATGGCACAGCCGTAGTAATGACTGAGCCATTGTAATGATAGAGTTATAGATAATAATGATGGAGCTGCATCAATGGCATAGCAGTAGAAATTATTGACCTGGAGTTAATCACAGAGGCGTAGATATGATAAAGCCGTCAGAATTACAACTGAAGTTATGACAGCCTTTGTAATGATAGAGCGGTAGCAGTGACGTAACCGTAGTTGTAGTTTTGATAGAGCTGTTGCAATAAAGGAGCATAATAATGATAGAGCCGTATTAATAGCAGTAGTTGCTTTTTCATTAGCCTCATTACCTCAGAGACGACGAGGCCTAGTGTGCATTGTAACTTTACAAACGGAATCTTAGAACAAAGAGTACATTTTTTGGCGTAACAAACAAAATAATGGAAGTGAGCAGGCAATTAGTATATATAGAGCAACGAGAGTTTAATTAAAAGTAACACTGAGATTGAAATGTGCAGATACAAATCAAATCGTAAACATTTTCGACTAATTCTATTCACACATTGAAAAATTAGTACAGCAGTTTATGATCATTGACTTGTTGTATCAAACTTCACTACTCATCAATTAATTACGAGAATCAATTAATTAAGAATCAAGATTAGCGAGAACAATACCGATTACCACCAGAAAATCAGCAAGTGGCCAGCATCGAAAGCGGCTGACGACAAAATTCGTCAGTCGATGCCGATTTTTCGAAAATGGCCACACTAACCCATATCCAATCTAGTATTTCTACCCATTCATGCACTCCATTAACTTCTCTCTGCAATACTCCTCTTGCACGATGCCCTGCGTTGTATACATGTTGGTATTCTACACTCAAAAGTTGCTAAGAAAAGCGTCATCAATAAGCGGCTTTGATTTTTCAGACGTCACCAGCTCTACTGTATTTAAGCTCCAGCTCAAAACATGACTTGTTACGTATAATACGATGCCAACAGAGTCCATGAAGATGTACTTGTATAAACTAACGTTGATGGGCAGCTTATAACAAGGCGATTATCTGAATTGGATAGTGACGGCTCCCATGAGTACAAAGGCTCTCTTGTTTCATTACGAGCGTCTGTTATCTCAGTCAATAGCCCCACCAGCCCGCAATGATAGCGCGAACAACTTCGTTACGGTGGAAGCTAAATCCGAAAAAAAGATTTATGGCTCTCTCAATAAAAATAAACATGAGGTGTAAGTTCCACCCTCTGATAATGATTGGAAATTTTATAAGACTTTTTCCTTCGCTTATGTATGTTAAATTGGAGTGAAATCCAATGCGCACCCGGCGATTTACAGAGCAACATAGTACGTCTGCATTGATGGATTCGAGTTTGGTGGCACTTGAAAAACGAGCTTTATTCCACAGGGAAATAGTTAACATTATCTGTCACAGGTAATGTAGACAAGAGACGTCTATTCAACGAAACTAAGCCCACATCCTGAGCTTAAATTGAAAAAAAAATGGTCATCTGAACAAGAGGAAAAGAACGAAACAGTAAGGGAACATGAGAAAGAATAAATTTCGAGTTTTCAAATTCGAAATTAAATTCTCTATGCTTTCCTCTCGACATTAAAACCTACGACTTCTTTTGTCGCTATGCAATTCTCAGCATGAAACACTGTGTTTGTCGTAGGAGGAAAAGAGAACTCAGTACGTTTCAAACCGTGACAGAATGAACACCTTTTTCACAGGATACCCAACATGTGACGAGCGGACAACTGCTGGAATATGGGGCAACAATGAACACAGAGATGACCAAAGAGAGATAGTAACTGCAGCTAATAATAATAGTAATTTGAATGCATCGGTGGCATTTGTAGGGGTCTCTTTTGCTCAGTTTTCCTCATTAACGCGGTAAATATATTCAAATCAGTGGTTGCCCCTCTTACATGGCTTCAAGTACGAATTAAATATAGTAATGGTCTCAAGATTGGATAATGGGGCTTCAGATTGGCATCAACTGTGCATTAGAACTAAGAGTTGGTAGGCGTCATGCCATAATATTTTGAACCTTTTAAATTTACATACTAATTAGAACCTGTAAAATAATTGCCGCGTTAATGAAGCATAATAATTTTCCTCTCCCTACAATCCTCTCCCTAATTTAATGCTGCGAATACTTAGCAATTTCTCAGACGTCAGAGACAATTATCAATCACAGGACGATCAAGCTTTTCATCACGCTTCATCTACACGTCACCAATCTCTTACTATCAACGGAGCAGAAAAATAGTTTCAAATCCAGTCGTGGTTGTTTGGACGAAACTTTGCGCAGTAAGATCAAGTCGGATTAGGACGAAAAGTTTGCCGGCTCGAACAGTGAAGCACGATCAGATTAGCGGTACAAATCAGTTGCCAGGGCGACAACGTTGATCTGATCGGTATGGCCTGCACTAGAAAATTGTTCTTTCTGATCAGACTGTATAGAAAACCGAATAAATAACAGTACATGACAAACCAAGATAACATAATCTGTTTTCAGTGAACTAAAATATTCTAAAGTCAAGACTGCTTCCTATTCATGAGCCCGCCATTGTTTGTGAGTTTGTGCAAAATACAAAGTGGAACTTAAAGAGATGGTCGTCGAATTTTCCCCATTGGAACGATCTACAACACTATTTGTAGGAACAAAAACTCCTCTGAATCGCGAAAAAGTTAAAAGAACTAAATAATGCGATATAATTGAACGAATTTTCAGTATTGAACTTCAAAACACAAAATCTGTCGCTTCCAGAACGACTATAAGCACTGAAGCATAATTTTTAATTCAAAATGCGTACTTAATTGAATTTGAATTTTCACACATCGTTCAAGTGGTTTGCTTTATAAATACCTGAAGGGTGAACACAAGTCGAATTTCGTGCCAGCTAGTCCAACAGCGGCCAATACAAGCAGACGAGCGCGGCATATGCGGAAGCACACAACCCGCATGCCCACGCCGGTCGGGAATTCGGTGCGCTAATGCGGCCATTGTGCGGGCGGGCCGAGCGGGTTTCTGGCTGCTCGGTGCCAGCAAACAGCACCGATATTTCGCAGGGGACACATCAACAAGCGCGAGAGTAAACAGACGCTGTCTTGATACAGCCTCAATTTTGAGTGCAAATGGACAAAGGTTAAAGATGACGACCCAGGCATTGTGCTGAGAAGACGCAGTTGTGCTGCTCTGCAGGCATGATATCGTGTACAATAAACTAATTTCGGCAATGTTTCACTTAAATATAGGAGATAATAATAACACCTGACGTTGTACGTGTTGTAGGGCAACCATTAATGAGAATGAGAACAAAAAGAGTCGTGTTCCATGAAAGCACCAATAACATCATTTGCTTCATTACGAGCACAGTCCTGTTAAGTTTCAATATTAAACCTTAGACGGAATATGTTAGAATGTACGAAATGGATGTAGATATCTCGCTATTTGAATATTTTTTAGCGTGAATACGAAACAAATACGTAAGTATAAGTTGTTTAGGATGCCAAGAAACGAAAAAGAAGTAGGATCGTAGAGCTGAGCAGTGCTTGTCCTCGTGTACGAGGCAAGCATTCGCTCGAAATAGGCGGTGGGTAGAATTTCCTGGACAAAAGGCTATTTATCGAAACTTGCTCAGCTTAACATAGAACTGCATAGAAGAATCAGGATTGATAAGTCTTGATTAAGAAAACGAATGTATTAACTCCACGTAATGATAACTGTGAATTAATAATATTCTCATTTCGAAATCGAAGGAAGTCAGTGGAAAAACAATCTACATTCCCTACAATATGAGCGGCGTCTGTCCTTCCATCCACAGTGCAAATATAAGATAAGGTCTGTAACACATAGATGTGATACAACTACTTTGTGCTTATGCGCGTACATTTAAGGATAGCTGAGATGAGATCCGTTTTCTCTGTTCATTTGAAAACAGTTTTCCGATATGAATTGTCACCCTAACTTTGAAAAGCCACCATTTTTGACAGAGCGGGCCCAATAGTTAGTAATAAATAGATAGATATTAAGGCCAGGCAATTTCTTCACCACCTGTTCCTTTTTTGCTATCATATGAGACCAACAAGGAATAGCTGTCCACATAGGAGTCTGTGCCGCGTTAACGTATTGAAGGATAAAGAAAGTACAACCTGTAGCTCAGGTATAACTGTCAATGTAGTCTTCACTTATTGGAAGAGCTTGTGAAAAATATGCAAGGAAGCGAACTGAACACACGAATGTTATTTGGGACATCAGTTACAAACAGCGAAGGTTCTTTAAGATTTTATTCACTGGAAGGTACATTTGAAATACAATCACCCTAAATTGAGAACGCTGAATGATTAAATAGCATAAGCAATCAACGCATATGAGCATTTCTTCGAGTCGGAAAATTTTTTCAGCAGCCCTTGCGATCACAGAAGTACAGCTATCAATCTGGACTGCGACGTCAAACTGGACTGCATTTCTTTAAACAGTACACACAGGCTCACTACAGAAGATTTACAACACGGCACACGTGAGGCATGTTACCAGGACACGGCTTGCTCTAAAGCTGCGCGGTGCGTGGAACGTTGACTGCTCAACAACGTGCAGCTGGTCCCACGTGCAGCAACTCGCTCGTGAGGCATGTCACGTGCAGCATATCACACGTGCAGCAACTCGCACGTGCAGCATGCCACACGTGCGACACGCCACACGAGCGGCCCGACTCAGGCAGCACGTGCGAGGACGCAGCTCGGGGTGCGGCGGCTGAGAACATGAGGCAGGCAGCTGCCGGAGCTCTCCTGTGCAGGTGTGCGCTGCCTCCGCACTCCCGCTTGCCCGCGACGTGGCGTACACATCAGCGTTGCCATTTTTCCTCAAAGTTCTCACGTTTTTTCTTAAAACATAATTTAGACGCTAAAGTTGCACAGCTTCTGTTACAGCATTCTCAGTGGTCGTGGTAGCTAAGTTTTAGTTGAGAAAGCCCAAAACGTGAAAAAAAATTCTCATAAAAAAGGTAATTTAACCACCGTGAACTGCAAAACTACTGCAATGAAATTCTCGTGTCAATTAGCTCTCATTCTTTGTTATTGAGGAAATAAAGAGGCTTAGATTGTAATATAAGGTTATGAGCTTAGGTCTCCCAACCTACAACAAAGCTAGCTAGGTGATCCAAAGAAAGGAAAGGAAAAGGTTCCATTTAGTATGCTATCCACAAGATTTGACCAAACCCTACGAATGGAAACCGCAAAATAAAATTAAGTCAATGAAAAAAAGTGAAAGAACAAAGTAATATGCGCTAAAACGGACAAAAATGAACCGAAAAAAGACGATTTGTTACAAAACAAATTACATTTCAATTCTACCAACAGGTAGGCTAAATCTAAATCTCAAGCTCGGGACCACATATCTCTCTGCTGGAAGCGCTAATTCTTATAGAGACAATAATTGTACCCTTTTGAGGGTATTAAACAAGGGTATTATCTCCGAGTTAGAAGTGACTGCATCAACAAGTTACGCTATTGCACTCCAAGCATCTGGAAGTTACGAGATTATGAGACCAAGAGACGGTATCCTCATGCATGCTGAACTACAGGACACGAAGCTACGAGGTGCGTAAAATACTGACCGATAAACAAACAACGCTAGCGAAGTACCACGGTCATAAGGAATTAATTGTTAACCATATGACTGCTATAAAATTTAATGAGAGTGCATTTAAAAGGCCGCTACGATGAAATTGTAGTACTCATGTAAGAAAGTACATTATCAGCAATGATGAGTGTTTGGGGCGCGGCCATGATCCAAATACAAATTTCTCGGTAATGGCATCGGAAAAGTTTATTTTTCAGAGAAAGACTGTGAGAGGTACAGTAACAGTATCATCTTTGCAATTCATCGTGGTGCCGATGTGTAGGCACCATAAATCCAAATAAAATTTCATGTCAGCTAACCGTATGGCATTTTAAATAGCCTGAGATGAGTGGCGAGACAACCTATACAGAGTGTAGAAATAACGTTGCCGTGTTTTTATCATGACAGCGCGTCCTCTCATATAACACTGAAGGAGTTTTTCAGCTAAACAATAGAATTTTCTGCCCCTCACTCTTAAGCCTTCCGAATCGGGCATGAGCTGTCACTATGGCAGGTGGCATCACAATAGTACATGTAGACTCATGCAAGGGACAAAATGCGATCGCCGATGGGAAGGGTATTTGGTTTTAAGCCTTTGGAGAGATCCAAGGCTAATCTCACACGGTAAGTGGGTGCACGTTATGGACTGCATTTCCAGAGGGTGTATGAAAAGCGGATGTAGTGATAGCATCTACATATAATCACCAACCAAGAGAACCTATATTACAGGCGACAATATCTGCATGCGAATCAGCTTTAGGTCTATATGTTTTACGCTAGCACAGAAGCGCGCTTGCTGCTCTCGGTGTAGAGCTCATAGGGTTTCGACCTCTCTTTGTGGAGCACGAACATTTCCCAATCCTATTGCTCGTCGAGGGTTTTGCGCTCATTTGCATCAACGGTTGGACTTCGGGAGCATTAAAATAAAAAACCTCTCCTCTCGCCAGAAAACTATGTGCAATAGCTGTACTGACGATAGAAGGAAAATTGCTTGCTCTCATAAAATTTTCACATTTTTATGGCTCGCAGCATCACATGTTTGTGACATGTGCGATAAGTGTTTCCTGACCGCGTTCGATTTTCAATGAGTTTCATAATTATTATAGAAAGAAACGGAGCACTTTCTTCTGTTAAACGCCTTCACTCTCACTGAATAACCAAAATTTGTTCTCATTTAGGCATAAAAGGAATTTTAGAAGAAGAAATTTCTAACAACTCGCAGGAGTCATGCACGTATACTTGACTTCAGCCAAAGCGCAGCAAGATAGTCTGCCGCTCGCACAGCCCTACTGTTAGCAGCACACCCTCGTCTGGCGCGTCGTTGAGTTACTCGAGTCACGTACACATCGGGGTTATATAGTGCTGCAGTGAATTGTGACTAGAGGAATAGCGCGAATAGTCGGACGCTCTTTGTGTTTTTTCCTTGCAAATAGTTCGGTGAAGGAAACCGAGTTGCAAATAGATGCTTAGGCGTCACCTAGGAGATTGCAAAAATATGAGCAGGTGGCCGTATATGTGCAGTACTCATGCAGCAGTGGACTCGCTACAGGCCTCATTTGAAATTACGCTATCTGAGTAGGAAGTGGAGCGGTATTCGAATTTTTTTATTACGACTGCTCAAAAAACTAAAGCATCCTATGTGTCCATAACAATATCGTTCTTTTAATCGATCCATTAGACAGAAACGATAATGACTAGAAGACCTGAGAAGAAAACACGTTTCAGTTTCTAAAACTGTCGTTATTGCATCGTGAATACTAAAGGCTGTTTTGAAGTGTATATCCGCAAATAATTATTCTCTCATCAGAGTCCTGCTCTAAAGTTGTACGCCTGTTAGTGCTTATTTTCAAAGCCTAAAGTTTGGCTCCACCTCACGTTCGACACAGTACAGAACACCAGCCCTTCAGACACCCCGCACTCAGAGGAAAAGATATTCGCAGTGTAGTACTGTAGTGGCGTCTGCAATGCACACACATAAGGTAAATCTCACAGGTTTGTAGCGATAAGGTTATTGACGAACGTCAAGTACATTAAAATATGTATACGAGCAATCACATGCAGGATATCACTCAGGAGACGCGCATGACGAAGCGTTTCAAGGATGCATCGAAAAGATGCGGATGTCAACTTATACTCTCATCCGTATGCATTATAAACAAATCGATTTAGCTAAGAATATTTTGACATCCAGGCGCTTGTTAAGAATTGAAGAAAAGCAGCGGCGATTAGCATGCCCCTGCCCTGCACACACACAGGCTTTCGTCTACCATGATCAAGAGACACGGGCGGTCAGAGTTGGCCAAGTAAACCAGGGATCCTGCAGGCAGCTCACTAGACGGTCTTTCAAATTCGTGAAAGAAGCCTGACTTACTCCAAACTTCATCGAGCGGTGGCGAAGAAGTTTCTACCGCAGAAGACACAAAGGAAGCCTTGGAGTTCAGTCAAGGCACGTTCTTTCTAAAAAGTTCTCCGTTCCCCTCAAGTGCCTCGGAAATCTTTAGGGATGTAGAATTTGGACCCGCTTCCACGATCAATAGCTTTTTTGCTACTAATAAAAGCTAGACGATCATAAATAATTGAGAAAAATTAAAACTACTTAAATATTTAACAGCTTTTATGATGTATTTGTGCATTATCATCGATATGAATGTCAAAAGGGCTGAATAGTGCAGTAGTCGTATTATTTAACCTCTCAGAAGCGTCTGACGGTCTGAGCTCCAATGGTTACGTTTTCCAACGAAACCTCCCATGATGTGTGATTAAATAATCTATGGAAAGATGCTGCTCGTATGAATGATGCGTATAAATAATCTCACATAGGCGGAAAAACTATGAATTACTCAGCATCACATGAAGAAAACATTTGGAAAAACACGTGCAAATTAAATTTCAAATTTCTGCAAACATAATCGCAGAAACCACGTCGCAGAAAAAATAGCTGCATGAGCCCACCGCTCTTGACCGTACCTCACGAAAATAAAACGCAAGGAAATAAATGCGTTCTCTAAAGTAGGTTATCAAACTCAAGCCCGGACGCAATCAGACTCAGGTTTGAATGAAAGAAAGGATAGAACGTTTGGCGATAATCCTAGGGTACACGTGAGCAAACAGTCGTACTACAATGATGCTTCCGAAAGAAAAAAACAGAGTACGTCCACGAAATGGGTGTGGGGTGAAAATTTTTACACATACATTCCAGGCCATCTCGGATACAGAGCATAGGACAATGTAATGCATCAATACACCATCACACATTCCATAAGCAGGTCGAAACTTTTGACAGCTATTACGGAAGATTATGGTAATGAAGCATACCCTCAGTGTGCCGTGAGTAGCAACGTTTTGTTCTAGAGCAGAATTAAAACAAATATCATGACCAGAAATAAAACATGGTCAGGAGAATCAAAGATACGTAAGCGGCAGTGTTACAGCGCAGCTTAGCTCCAATGACGCTTTGGTCTCTCCATGGAAAGAAGCTGAGGAAAATAATACATAGAACCCACAACAGATTGTCACAGTCACTGATGTTAACGTACCGCAATGAGTGGACACGAAGGGTAGGTCTTATAAGAACACAGACTAAATTGAGCATCAACAGTAATAAATGGTACGCCTTCATCAAATAAATTCTTAGACGTAACATGTCTGAGAATTTATTTTACCTGTTAGAAAAGATAAATCCCAGAGATACGCTCAACAAGAAGGGACTTCGAAACATTCCTGATGATTAAGTTTCCATCAAATACGTTATTTTATATGTTAACAATATTTTTACCTAATTGGGAATGCATGTATGTGAGGCGCGAGATTCTAAGTTAATCAGTGAAATAGAAAATTGACACGCATAAAATGAGGACAGCAGGCTTTTCTGGAGTGTCACTCAGGAACATTCAATCGTATGTGCCACCCAGCCTTCTCGAGATATTCGCCAACTTTGTAACTGAAGAACTGCAACATAGGAGCTTGGGCCTACGACCTCCGTCTTGATGAGCAACTTGAGTCGCCCATCATCGCTGTGCTCAACAGGTCTTTCCTGTTGACATATCATCAGTCTTAATTGCCTCATGTATCACCTGGAAATTAGGTCAACACAGAATCCCCTTAGGGCAGTTTTATAGCCCTCCAAACGCGCGAAGTGTGCTGTGTCAAGAAAGTTTCGGAGAGTTATTATAACTTGGCTGTATCGAGGAAGACATCTAAGTAATTTAATTCATTACAGTGTGTGTGTGCGTGGATCTATGGATTGGCAATTCATTTTTCTTTGATACCAGGGTCCTAAAAATTGTTGGAAATCTGTAGCCAGTTTAAAATAATGTAGTAAGCATGTAAGACTTGTTTATCAGACATGAGTTCTGAATAATCACGTTTATTGAAGAATAATGGGTATAAGCTAGATCATGCTAACACTCTCTCCACCTTATACATGAACTTTGAGAAAACATAGAACAAAGATAAAGACCAGACACAGATAATGCAACATCCAATAAGAATAAATGTAAGTGCCAGTGAGGGTACTGCAAAATTCGTCAGCACTCTGGTTTACTATTAGTATGGAAGCCAATGAACCGGTAAAACTGGTTTCTTACCGTAATAAAAACTACGGATAAACTCGTTTCATAACACGCGATCCAACAGGCTCCTGCAAAGTCAATTAAAAGTCACATGAGACTCCTGACTGCTGCCACGGTCGAGCGCAAGAACTGCACAACGACCCATGATTCCAACTCGAATGTACACAAAACGGATCGACGATACCTACCTCATCACTCTTGTACGCATACAACTCAGAACGAGAATCAAAACGGAGAATTTGATACACATGAGAAACTCAAATATGAACGTTAATCTATTTCTTCATAGCGCTTAGTTACTAAAATAATTATTATTAGGAGCAGGCGATTATCTGAAGTTTTAAAGTTATTTAAATAAATATCTGCATGATAGTCCACGTATTATTGTTTGGTGACATTCCTGACAAAAATCGAGTTAAGGATGGATTTAGATATTACTTAGCTCTAATCTCGTGGCCATGACTTGCTGTCATAATATCGAGAGGCCAGGCGCACCAAGCATATAGCGTGTGATATTTCTGTTGCAAACTCGGTGTAACGAAGCTGAAGGTCATGAGACAAGTTTGCAGAAACAGAATAATCGGTAAATTGGTTCAGCATTCACGTTTTTAAACACACAGCTAAGTGAAAATGAAAATAAAACACTGACAAGTGACAACTGCAATATGATCTCGGAACATCATAACACGCAACGAAAAAAACGCGATTGAAAGTTAAGCTGCGTTAAAGAAAAATGTTAGCTGTAATGGGAAGCGACCATGAAACAGACGGGTATGAATTCTCAGGCTCCATGTGAATATTTTTTTCGCAGTTAAATAACAGTACAGGAAGAAGCTACTTGAAATAAGGTTGTATATTTAAATTAAATTGAATTAAACTGCGTAAAAGGGTCAGGAGTCATGAAGATCAAAGGTTAAAGATCGAACGAAAAATCCCGAGAGCGGTCACTCAACACTACAAAGACTTGAGGGTAGAATAAAGCAACTTGAGATGCACGCAGCTGAGGCTGATCGTACATATTGAGTTCAAATTTTTTATAAAAAATTACTCAAACAGAGCGAAATATCAATCACCAAAGACGAAAAAATTAATTAAGGCATCTATATAACGAATGGGCACATAAGGAAGACGCAACTAAAATCATCACGGCAGACTTGCACCCTTCGCACTAAAGCAAATGTGCATGTGACTAGGAGCAAAGACCGTGAGAGGCAGACAAGACCTTCAAAGCAGCTAAATAATCCCACAGCAGCGCTACGCAACACATTAAGCTGTGGAGGACTCGATCGTATTACTACTTCTCGTTCTGGCAACGAGTTTCGCAATGTGGTGCTTGATGTCACCATTTTCATTCACTCGTAAGACTTAGTATGAATATTACACGTAATGGGACACGGACTAGTGACCTATAAAACTGAAAACCTGTGCCGGGTCACGCAGAAAGTGGGACATGGAGTCCTGGTTGGCGGCGAAATAACCTGTTTCTCCAGGGCACGGTAGTAGAGAGGGCAGAGAAAAAAGACATAGGGATAGTGACTCAAGCCCTGGGCAACAATTATATCAAAACCTTCATTGCTGGGAAGATTATCTCGAATGCAAGCACCAACAATAACGGCACGGACTTTCAAATCCGTAAAAATGCAGTGGATAAGTAGTATTTGTTGTTGATAACTAAAGTTGATATGTTGCACGTACGGCAAAAAATAATTCAGGAGTGAAAATTTATTTCAAATCTTCTCAATATCCCCTGGAAGCGCTTACTCAGCCTTCTACAGCAGCAGCAACTACATGCATCTTCAACTATAGTACTCAACAACACACGCTGCGATCTGCACTTTTTGCGATGAAGTCTGAGACCACGAGCGATGAATTTCAAGAAAGCGCTTTAGCCTTACTTCAACGCTTATGGCTCGACCCACATCACACTCATGCAACAAGCAATGCCGACTGCGCAAATTCAAGTTATCAGTGAGACACGATGAGTCCCCAAAACATGCTTGCGAGAATTAACGTATTCAGAGCTATACCTTTCCGAGGGGCTCAGAATGCTCGGAAATGAATACTACGGTTTCACAAAACTTTGAAATACCGACCGTCACTTGCTACAATACTCCGTGAAGGGCGTGCGTTAACGAGGACAGGAGAGGCAGCCCGAATCATATCCCTAGAGAGGCACGGAGAACTTTTGTGAAGAATAGTGACCCTAACACGTGAGAGGAAGGAGAGGAAGTAGTATACACGATGTCAGAGTGGAGCATTAGCCGCGAAAGTAGGGAAAAAGTATAAAAGGAGGAGGAGTATCAGCCGGGACAAGCGTAACAACAGCAGTGACATAATCAACAATAGCGACAGCAGCAGCAACAGGAGCAGCAATGCAAGCAGTGGCTGCAGGACAAGAGAGATAAGAGTTTAGCCGCAGGGCAAGCTCAACTGTAGACGCAAGTTCTGCCACATGGAGTTGTGTCGCCAAGCCTGAGTCACAATTACGCAGACTTCTGGGGTGAGTCAACCTACAACAGGCTTGGTGTCACAATTACACGGACTGTCTTGGTATGTCAAAATAAGCTAGACTTCGAGTCAGAATTCTAACCACTGGCAAAAACAACGGCAGACTCATTGAGGCAAATTCCCACCCAGACACAAAATTTTAATACCAAATAGATGCAGTTGACACTGATAGCTACTTTTGTGTGCAACCAAGACATCTGCAGTTCCGTGGAACTGAACAGGACGGTGCTTGATTTTACGGTCAGGTGAAGCTCGAGGCTGGCTTTTACCGCTCTGCTCTGCGTCGCTCTCGCTGAACGACGAACAGAGCTAGAAAAGCGCAAATATGCAGTCGGACTGATACGCGACACTTGACCGCAATACTAACCGGAGCAGTTTTTGTAATCCTTGTATTCAATTCATTGCTTTAACTTAAAACGAGAATTCGGTTTTGCTATATACTCTTTGTTCGCGTAGCGGGGTATGTGATGTGGGAATATTCAATGTTTACACACTCTTGTGGAACTTTACATATGTGTGTTGGAATAAGTAATTTACCAAAAATTCATTAGCGATCCATGAATTACCCTATAATATACACTAGCCACATTTTCAGCTACGGCTGTGATCGGTAGCGTCAGCAGCAGTGGAACATAGATACTGTAGGAAGGGGAACACTAGTTGAGAGTCAAAAGAAAACTTGCGTTTACGATAATTATAAACCATTTCATTTTTTACCCTATTTGTCATGCGTTGGACAGTACACACATGCACATACATGAAAATACTTAGTGCAGAAAATCGGATGTCTATCAGTCTTTTGACAATCGGTTCAGTTCATGGAAAATTTATTCCAATTCAATAACTGAAACACTCAAAAAAGACTGAAGAAGACAAGCAATAAAACAAAAAATGACTAACACAAAAAGTGTCCAAGTGGAGAGTTACAGCAGTAAGACAAAGCAATGTTAACCAATCATTTTTGTTACAGTTTTGCCGGCTGTCATGAACGACATTTGATGGAACTCCACGAGTGAAATAAAATACGATATCAGTACACGTTTTTTCTGTACTGTGGTTATGAGGATCCTTATAACGGCCATAGTTATATGGTGGGAAACATCCATAGAAGGTTTGAGAAGAGAGCGCTCACCAGTAATTTTGTTTCTATTATATTAATAAATCGCGGAAATTCAATCGCGTCAGTCAAAAAATCTTGAGCAGTCTTTTTCAATGGTGATATGATGTGAAACTCGAAGGATATATGCCGAAAACGGAACAATGCATGTGTTATACGAAGAGTCAGAGCATCATAAAATTTTATTGTCGAAAAAATAAATCATCACTCTTTCACATGGTTCATTCTCTTGCCTAGGTCACTCATAAGGTTATCAAGATCTCCGTGCTCCAATTTGCTACGCTGAGATTGATCTCGCAGCCTCCTTTTGAACACGAAAATGATTCGTGAAAGCGAGCCACCCACAGAGCCCTGGTTTACTGAGTTGTAAAAACTTACCAATAGTACATACACTGAAAAAAATGTGGGCGTCTCGTTTGATTGCATATTCTACGTTCATATTTCTCGTTAATAAACTTTGATCATATATTACTTGAAAAGAGATATATTATTAGCGTACCATTGCTCTCATGAAATTTTTCAAAGAGTATTGTGCGACGACTTAAATGGCATTGAAACACTGAGTTGTACGGAGAAAGCCAATTTTAGAAAGTTTTTGGCGCTTTAGAACAAAAAATTGCAGCACGGAGTAGCTTCGCTTCCACGCACCCGAGCGCACAAAGCCACCAGGAAGAAAATTACAGTCTTCTAAAAACTTACGCGGGCAATTACAACTCACGTTAGCAGAAACTGAGATCTATAAAAAAGCGTCGAACTGACGTGTCGCTGCAATAACGTTTAGCTTACAATTACGGGCTTGAACGTTTCTTCGAAATTATTAATAATCATTATTTGTTTAAGGTTTTTTAAGGTGAAAGTGAGTGAAACTTTACTCAATAATTCAAGCTCCACAGGGCTTAAAAACGATTCACTGATAATTATGCAGCACTGTTTCGAATGGAGCGTCTCTCACTAGTTGTCGCTGCAGGGAATTTCACAACACCTGTTGCTTAGCAGCGACATATCAGTTAAGATGGAACCGAATTTTCTAACAATTGCAATTTACGCGTCTTCGGAGTGGTGATGCTGGCAGTCTAAGTTCTTCAAACGCGACCTCGCTACAATACGTGTAAGTTGATTTGAAAAAAGGTGAAAATGCACGAAGAGTAGCCAAGTCAACTTAGAACTTACGCTGCCTGCTACATCACTATGACGTCGCAAGCTGTTTGAAAATTCAGCCTCTGACAAACGGAGAACTGTAGCAACGGGAGGCTGCGTTAAACTAAGCGCCTATCCCTCACTGCTAATTTTTGCAGGTTTTCATGGCTATCCGGTGGGAGCTTTATTTTACCATCACCCTATATCACTAGAAAAATATAGCATCTATTTTGGGACATTTGACCGAGGAATTTTATAGCGACAAAGAAATTTAATTGCACGTTACCCACTCATTCCTTACCTTAGCAAGAAATACAGTGAAACAGTTCGTAACATATGATTTGTACCGTACACAAAAACTCGAACATGAGTGCAGTCGTCACAACGGATATTGTGGCGCAGCCGCTAATAACACAAATGAGGCAACCTGCCCCGAGGCAGCAGGCAAGTAACGTTCACGCGCAGGTCGGCAATTTTGACAAGCCAAGTATGCTTTAGACATCGTACCTAGTGCACTGGAATAATGGAGTAATTCTGAGCGCGATATTAGGCAGGTGTCGCACGAAATGGAGCATTCTATCAAGGTTTTTTGCAAGAGAGTAACTTGATTTTTTTCTTAGGGAAGGAATTAGACCGAACTATTCGAGTCAATGCTGATATGTTGCAGGATCACAAGAAACAGGACAATATCATCAATGCTTCCCTCGGTTCTACGAAATCAGAAAGACGAAGCTCCCGACACGCTTTATGTTGATTGTGAACTTCTTGAAGCTCGTTTAACAACAAAATTTGTCGACTCACGCCCTCTGTAGCAGAGTAAGATTTTATCCAATAAAACATGATCCGTCTAGAAAATTATTTCTCGTGGCATCTCCTCACCCTAGCCACAACAAAGATGTTCCGAAACAGGGAAGGGGAAAGCACCATTTACACAGTATGGTATTGAACTCATATTGCAACCCAGGAAATGCGGCCGCCGCAGCATAGCAACTGCGATCAAAAGATTCATGACGTCAGTTTCTAATTGAGTCTGTCACGGTTGAGCCTCTGGAAATGGCAATACAAGATAATTTCTGCAGGGAAGTGAACCACTGCTCTGAAATCGAAGTTTGAGCGGCGTAGTAGGTATACGGAAGTCACTTGAAAAAAAAATATGGCGACGTGTTAGTAAATATTCTTCATCCAAGTGTAAAAAAAGTTGGAAATTCATAGAATGAAGGCATGAGAAGGCCAAACCCATCTACACAAATCTCCAGCACCTTTCTCGTGCGGAGAGTTTACCAGATTCTAGAGTTAGTGTAAGTCGGAAGAAAGTGACGTATTTTTTTTCAAACTCATTTTATCGGAAGAAATCCCATAGTGGTACTTTTTAATCCCAGTAATAGTTTTCCCAATTTTCAATGACCCATGTACAAAGCTCCGCCTAAATTTCGATACCAAGTACAAAAAATCTCTGTGTTTGAATAAGAGGAAGATCAAGGTTTTGGGTATCCATAATTTAATTAAATTTTGTTGGGTAAGTTATTCTGCAGAGACTTGAAAAGATATGTGAGATAAAACAATTTTGGATAAATAAGTGAATGAGATAAAATTTAACAAAAAAAAAATTATTTTGCACCTTGATTAGACTTGATTTTAAATTAGTTTAAGCTTCCTAATCACAATAAAGGAGTTTACAGGAGAGAAAGGAGGAAAGTACTTTTAGTAAAGAATTAAGGGAACGGGAAATCTATGTAAAATGTGTGTCCCCACACCCTGTGCTTAGAAAAAGCGAAGATTTATAAAAAACTATGAAACAAGTTATAAGTTGAAGAAGAGAGTAATAGCTGGAAAAATGACGGAAATGAACCGAAAATTTTCCGTAACAAAAAGCTATTCTTTTTCAACGATAGGCATGCTTCCTTAATTATTAGCTCGGGTCTTCACATTGTTTCTTTTGAAGCGCCAATTCCCAAATATACAATTGTTGTACCCCATGCAGGAGTTTGGCTCCTTGAGAGCGAAGATGTGCTGACAACCAATATCTGGTGCCGTTGAGCACCAAATCATGGTAAACACATCGTTAAAGTTTTGATATTTTCTCTAGATCATGAAGGCCTAAAATTATGCTAGCATGAGGTGTGTTGGTTTGTTTACCTAATTCATTGTAACAGCCTCAACCTGTAAGGGCTTATTTAGCAACTGACTTTGGTCGTCTTTGCCTTGAAATTAAAATACATAAATAAAACTTAGCAAACCATCGCTGGCATTTCCGATGAGTGAGAGTATTATTTCCATAGACAATTCGAATGAGCCGGAGAATGTTGCCGTTATTTTTTCAAATACTTTTGGCAGCTTGTGCAGCTGAAGTGCCTTTTCGTATTCATAGAGCAAAAGTCTTTTAAATGTTCATAATTAACGTTCATTTCTAGAGGGTTCAACTGATCGACGTTATTTAATATGATATAAATATTATTCCACAGAAAGTGACTGAGACGTTAGGACAAAAATTCAATGGAAAATAACAGAGAGGCTATGTGGACGGCACTATTTAATCGCAATAAATAACGACATTGCTTCCATCCAGCCAAATAGCTTAGCGCTGATGAACGCTAATTCTCAATCTTGAGCATGTTTAAAGAAAACTGTTAAACTCCCCCCCCCCCCCCCAGATCCCTCATCCCCGTCCCCCAGATGTACTCAAGGCCCTCGCCGGCAATGAACTACACCCTGAAGCTGGAATGTTACTTCAATGAAAGTCATCACTTCTACTTAGCGGTGTAAAAGATCCCTGAACACAAAATACGTTTCAACTTTAGGACTACTGCACCAATTGCCAAAGTTTCGCCCTTTAACTTGTATGGAAGCCGGTACGAAGGTGAGAGCAAACAGAACTGACATACTTGTTACAATGTGTGTTCTAGCTTGGCTGGGACCAAGAGAATGAAATATGAGCTTCAGCTTGAATTTTGAGATAGCATATTCCTCAGATTGAAAATTAACCCAAGTGGGTCATGATTACTTACAATAATTAAGTACTGTAAAATTTAAGGTCACATTGGAATGTTAATTTAGATGAACATTGTTTTGACGGCTTTGGTGTGTACATAAGGTATGTTGATCTTGGTTCAAAATCCCCTTCAGCCTCAAACCTAGGATCGGAGTGTGGGAGCTCTAAGGTGGTCTTAGGTTGTGAGTTCTAAGGTTCCAATTTTTAGCTCAATTTCATTACCTGAGGTGTATCGGGTTCGGGCAGTTGCTTGGCAAAAGGTTGAAAAATTCCCAATCCCCCGAACACATTCTGACAGAACTAACAGGTGGATCAGACGATAGCTTGCATTCACCTCAATGGAAAAAATATACAGCCTCAACTGTCATAAAAATCCAGTAAAATTCATTTCAGAGCCCATAGAGTTGAGCAGGAGACAACACTTTAGCAGTGCCATCTCAGTTGTCGCTCGTGACCTCACGAAATAGGTGAGATATTTCAAAGAGCAGCGATGTCGTCAACGAGCTTCTGTCGTCCCTGCAAACCGAAAATTTCACGCCTTCGATAATAATTAATCCTTCAAACGCAACTGTTGTTCGAACGACAAAAAAAAAAACCTTCAAGAAGCTCGAATCAACGATCGTGGCAGCATTTGAAGGAGCGAGACGCTACTCTGCATGATGAACATATATACTCATCCAGGTCTATGCGGGGTTACTGGCCAGGGGGACTAGGTTATATTTTCCCTATTCTGCTCGATAGAGTCATCATTTGATTTTGAGAGGTCTTCTGTTCATTAACATTTAAGGGACGTGGTGAAATAAGAATTTTCTGACATAATAATACGATTATTTAGGACTTAGAGCTGAGGTGAGCTGTGGAGGACCAGAAGGGCGTTGAGATGCTTTCGCCGATATTTTATTCAGAGTTTTTAGGTCCTGTGTCCGCAATTTCATAGAAACATTGACAAGAAAAGTAGGAACGTGGAATACGGTCGATCTTTCTTCGAATGCGAATCTCAACTTGGAAATTAACCCCAGTTTTTTATAGATTAAATAAGGTCTCGTATTACTTGAATAACTGGCTTTAATTTTTAAACGTATTTGTTGAACTTCACATGTGGTTATGTCGCACAGTGACTCGAGGATCAGCCAACTGTGAATGTAACCGGCAAAACATAGTTACAAAATTTGCTTAAGTGCATTGTAATAGCTGAAAAAGACATTGATATTCATAATTTGTACAAAATAGATTCATGTAACATAAATACGCGCAGGTCAGCCACTTCAGTTCTTCAAGTAATTTGTATCAAATGATAAAATACGCTCTTTAATCCAAACGAAACACCCGAAGTTCGAAAAAAGGTCGTTCAGTATTAAAATTGGTCATTTGTGTATTTAGGATTCTTAATTTCATGACTTCCAAGTCATTTCATTCCAAGCTATTTCAATCATAACACTGTTTTCAAACGTAAACTAGCATGCAATTCTGCCAACTTCAGCACAATAACTTCTTACAGCATAGATGCACAAGTTTAAAGCACGAAAATTTTTCACTACGATCATCATAAAACAACTCAAAAAAGGTGCGCATCACTTGTACAGAAAATTATAAATATCCACTGGTTTGTAATAGCATGAAAAAATCATTTTCACCCAGAGCATAACAGTTCATTCTCGTAGTATTTCCTACTCACTCACAAGTGTCCAGAGTTCTTAGAAGGCAATTTAATTACTTCAGCAAATTTACTTTCGCACGCGACAATCGATTTTCATTGGCGTTATACGTATGAGCGAATGTCACACACCCTCACAAAACAACTGCCTCGCACTCACTGACTCTCGCGTTTCTGTACCACAAGTCCACAACTTCAGATGGTGGTTCATGGTTGGCGACTGGCGATTGCAGCGTCAGGCTGCCAGCCGCACGAGCTGTGGGTCCTTCACTACCTCACCCCACTTAAGGAAAACACAGCATTTCTGCCAGGAGTTCATTATGCGAAGGCAGAAATTAGTAGACATGTAATGAACGTTTTGATTATTATTAGATGCAAATGTACTTTCCTTCAATGACATTAAATGTAAAATGTCATGGCACACGAAATGGATTGCATTTTCGTTCTGTTCTCACGTGCGTTGTTTTCAACAGTATTGAAATAGATAATTGTTGCATTTGGATGAAATATTTGACCTAGCAGCTAGCTATGTATTTCAATTAACATTCTACTTCTGATTTCATCTCAATCCATTTCCTATTTAGCTTTCCAAAGCTGAAACATCGCTAGTTCCCATAGAAGTTGCAGTGCAGCGAAAAGAAAAAGAGAAAGCGAAACAGTACAATTCCTCACGAGTTTAAAGATTAAATGCAAGTCTGCGCGGTTATTAATTTTTTTAAACTAACAATAAAGTACTATATGCATTTCAAAGTGGTTTAATTTCATATTAGATCAAAATCAAAATTACTCATGTGTTGATTTCTCATGAAACAGGCTCCGGAATAGTTCCAACGGGAATCCACGATTCCGACTCTACCTATCCGCCCAGTCGCAATATAAGACTTTCACTCTCCGCCCAGTCGCAATATAAGACTATCACCCGACCAGACACTATTCATGAATTAGCAAACCGAAGTCGTCCGTACTGAAGGCCGGTAACGTAGCTACCTCAAGCCTTACTAACGCAAGTGGTCACGGGCTCCTGCAGGCAAAATATCGTCTAGTGAAGCGCGTCTAATTACAGCAATTATGAAATAAATCGCCAAGGCCCGGGCTCTAAGTGTTCACTGTAAGAGCTCAGCTATATGGGGCATAAAAAAAGCAGAACTCTTTTTTTTTGTGCGTTTAATGCCGTAGAGTTGAGCAAGAGTCTAGCAAGTGCGACTCGTGGTGATGCTAAAACTTTCAAAAACTCTTGTTAAAGCAAAAGTGTAGAAGGTTAACGAAAGTCTACAGCGGAAACAAAGTCGACTAGAATTTCCGAAGAAATTCGTCTTCGCTGCGAGGATGGACTTCCGTTGTCCGATGCACTGTGTTGCGCTGGCATCTTGGTCGAGCGATTCAAGTAAAACACGAAAAATGTAAAAAATTAAATACTTCCCGCGAGGTCCAAGGTTATTCTGCCCGAGAAAATAGGAACGAACAATATAATTCCTCGTAACCGGTCAATTGATAACCAAACTAACATGACAAGCGGTCACATGATGATTGGAATAACATGACTACCCCAGTCATTATAAAGTAGTAAATATTAGAATCGGGGCAAACATAGCAATGGGACGCATTCAGAATACTATTGGTGCATGTTGACGAACAGTTGTACAGTTAACCTTATACGCTTATTTATGTGTATGTTTTATAATTATATTATTCTACTACGATTTTTGAGTTGTACACTTACACTTTTATTTTTTGGTTTTGGTAGGGTAGAAACTTAATATTTTGAGTATGTTGTCGTTGTACGGATGTTTCTACAATCGTACAGCTAGTGACTAACAGAACTTTGAACCTGTAGCATCTCTAATTCTCATTTTTATCCAAAAAATTTTTGACTGGCATACCCTGGTAACTATACATTAGTGAGAGCATGGTTGTAAGAAATTCTTCAGTGTTGGATACAAAATAAGAACCCTTCTTTATAATGTTGTAATTTCGTGACAGGTATTACATTATGGGTTTCACTTTCACGTGGTCGCTGCTAGTGCACCTCTAATTGGATATTCTTCAACATTTCCAATGTCATTTTAAGCAAGACTTGAGTAACGTCGATCGTAAATGCGGGTAGCTTGCTTTTCAGCGCTGATCACATCCAGGGAGTTAAGCTGTGACAAAACCGACTGGTATTGTTCTCGCACTTCCCTGCGCCCTGAGGAGTTTCATCTTCAGCTGGTGATTTCGCTGCCTGTCTTTTGTATCAGGCTTTATAAAAGAAATTCTCAGCAATTTCTCCTTCGTTGTAAAATCGTTTAAATTTAATACAAGTATAAGCAATTCACGAGTTGCACATGCAGATTAATGATCTTTTTAATCTGTACTGTGATATCGCTCAATAAATTTGAAGTACTTATATTTCTGGCCTTCGTAGTTTTTATTTCGCAAAAAACAGTAAATAAGGAGTTTTCAATTAGCCAACAATTAAAATATACTTTGCGCTATGGACAATTCTTCTAAAACCAGCAATGCTGAACAAGAGATCGCCTCCTACTCGGGGAATGTTACAGAGCTACGATGTGACGACCACCTCTACTTAAGAGAAAGCTTGGGAGAGCATCTGTGCTCAACAAAGAACAATTTAACTGTTGTTATGCAATTAAATTCAATAAATATAAGGCAAATGTAAAAATAAGCTAAATATCAAGTAAGCAATAAATTAAAATGAGTATCAACACATGCAACTGTTAACAAGAGCGCGTACACCGAGCATACAGTATTATTAAAAACTACAACTGTTATAGCCTCTTTTCTTTTGAATCCAAGTTCAAGGTTTTTCAATTTTTTTTCATCTTTTCAAGTCTAAAAATCAAAGGAGTTATTTTCCGAAAGAAAACACGATTCTTTCAACGTGGCCACGTCATTTTTACTTGTTATGATGAAAGGTGTACACAAAATATGACAATGGGGTAGATGAGACTAGCAAATATAAGAACAATTGTTACGAGGGTCTCACGCAACTTTGGATATGCAGCGATGACGGAGTGCAATATTAAGGTCTCGAATTGTACGTTAAATTATTACGTGACGTTAACACAGAGTCAGGGACTAATACGGAGTGCCGGCCGTATGCAAACAAAATAAGTGAAGTGGCACGACGAGACCTTCTAGTGATGGAGCTTCGCTCTCTAATGATGATGCCCTAACCCTCGTCGAACCCTTTAAGTAGCTGTCGTGCTGCAGGAGTTACCGCAGCTGATCATAGCCGTTGAAGTTGACGCCCGCAGTATCGTCGCGGCTACTCATTGCCACTCGGCCACTCTGCCACTCGCTCGCTGCCACTCGCTGATCGCCATTGCTTGTTGTGGCTATGGCCCAGCCGCCAGCCTGCTGAGACCGGGCTGCTGTTGCCATCCACACGCTGCCACACTGCCATACCGCTGCCACGCTGATGCCATGCTGTTGCCACGTTGCCACGCTGTAGTTGGGAGCGCAGGCGTCGCCTTCTCCTTTTTTTTGTAACGGCCGAGCCCTCGCTGTGTACACATCGACATCTGGCGCGTTGTATACTGCTGAACTTTGAGATTTCCTGATAGCAGAGTTCGGTGTAAGCTCTCACGTCCAACCGCCCTTTACTCTTTTTTGTGGCGAAAACTTAACGGTTCGTACTAGGGACATAACAGAATCCCCCCAACCTATATTAATCAACATCCTCCTGGATGTAAAATGGAAGTTTCCGTCTACTGAAGTCACGCATCTGAGATTCGTACTTCATTGCAGGGGCGAAATTAGACAAGCCTTGAGATTTGTGCTTCTGACGCACTTCTGAATCGAAGATCCTGAACAAGCGATAGCTTATTGTAGTCGTCGGGACGTCCTATTCCAATTCACTATCGAAGACCTTCTCTCTTGGCTAATGACGTTCTATCAGAGGCCTTCTGAAGACGTTCAAAGGGGTAAAAACCATCCTAATAAAATATCGAATATGCAATCGATCAGTCTATACTCGACCTCCTGCGTGTAGTTACTACGGACATATTGCTGTCCAACGGTATCTTCTTCATTTTTCTTCGCCTTTGTTGAATCCGTGTCCGGCGAAAATATAGATGTTCAGGGGAAAGTCCCGTCCTTCGTACGAGTGGGTGTACTGTTGTTGCAGATGTAAGCTGGATCCGCCGATTGCGTCTGTACAGCTGGGGCCGCGGCACGCCAGGACAGCTGAGGCCCTTTAATAGCAAGGTCGTCGCTGACGACGCGTAGTAGAAACAGCTGGTATGGAGAGCGGTGTTGCCATAGCGTTGGTATTGTACTGCGCGCCTGCACACCGCCTCTGGGTCGCTGCACTGTCGCGCTGGCGAGCGGTGCGTGAGTGCTGTGCGCCTGTAGCCCCGTACACGGCTTCCCAGCCGCGGCGTAGCTGCGGTGGAGAGAGGAGGGTGTGTGCTGCCGCTGCTCAGACCCCAGTCGGCGCAGCATTGCTGTAATCAATCGTTCCACGTTAATCTCAGGCTTTGACAAAATTTTCTCTCGGATTTCTTCGACTTATCGTAATCAATTGTGTCCATCTACTCATCCCATCTTACCCCCTGTCATTTACAGCCCGGTGTACCATCCTTCGATAGCATTTTAACTAGAATCAAAGTAATCTAATGCGCAATAAGCTCAAAGAAATCCTTTAGAGAACATTATAACTAACGCAAAATAAAATAAATGCAAGGTAAATGAAGTTTGTGAGAGATCTAACGCAATAAGCTCAAAGAAATCCGTTAGAGAACACAAAATGAAATAAATGCACAGTAAATGAAGTTAATGAGAAATACATAATATGACATTCAATATCTCGGATAATTAGTGGGCTGCAAAGGAAAGTTCCTACGTATTAGCACGCCTTCCTGGGGAAGAGCTATAAAAAGACATACGAACGGGTTACAAATTTGACATCGAGTAAAATTTTTATCCGAATAATGAGCATCCTCAAGGTAAATACATAAATTGATTTATAAATCGACATTAATCATGTAATACATCCTATCTGCATTTTGCTGGAGAAATCATTTAAATTTAAGTCGAAGCACTTATCCTAAAATTGAAATATGAAAGAAATGTTAAACACAAGGGAAATAATTAGAAAACATTCTTAATATTAAACATAGAACATTTGGGAGTGAAATGAGATAATCATTATTGAAGTTTTGGGACGTGGAAAATCAGTTAATTCTAAGTCAAAGCACGTATCCTAAATTGGTAATACGAAAGAAACGTTAAACACAAGGGAAATGGTTAGAAAACATTCTTAATATTAAACATAGCACATCTTTAGAATGAAATGGAGTAATCATCATCGAATTTTTGGGACGTCCTTGCGAGACACAAATAATCATACATAGTTTGGGCGTCTCGTCCGATTTCTCAGAGAGTACCTAGGGATCATTTCTTCATTTCTCTGGCTTGTGCTCGGCACTGCAGGAATGTCGTTCGTCTCTGCCCCTTGCAGTTCGTCCTTTTCTTCGTCGTTGTTGAAAGGGAAGGCCATGGCGTCGTCAAGATAAGCACGTTTCACACGGTTCAGGTGCACGGTCTGCTCCTTTCGGTCTGAATATAGACCTCTGATAGTGATGTTATTTCCACGTCTGGAGGTAATTCTGTATGGGCCTCTGAAGCGCGAAGGGAAGGCTCTGCCTTCAGTGTGTCCAGTTACGTTCCTAAGCATGATTAGCTCTCCTGCTTGAATGTCACATTCTTTGGCCGTTCGATTATAAATGTTTGCGGCAGCTTGCCTCGCAGTTTCCGAATTCTTCCGAACTGCAGCAAATGCTTTGGACAGTCGGAGCGAGACTTCAGTTGAATACTCTTTGTCACATGCGTAGTTTATAGGCTGCTCCTTGAAGATGTCGTGGAAGGGAAGGTTTGCGTCTCGGCCGTAGAACAGAAAGAACGGCGTGTCCTTAATCGCAGTCTGATAGGAAGTATTCACCGCGAGAGTCGCAAAGGCGACGCTCTCGTCCCAAGTGAACTTATCTTCAGCCGCTAAGTGAGAGATTGCAGTCTTTAAGATACCGTTCATTCTCTCGCAGCAACCGTTCGCCATCGCGTGGTAAGCAGTCGTCGTTTGTGATCTCGCTTTGAGATTTTTGCAGACGTCCTGGAATAACCTATTGGTAAATTCGCTGCCTCTGTCACTGACGATCGTATTCGGGGCAGAGAATTTTCCGACGTATTGGACAAAAGCTCTGGTGACAGTATCCGCAGACTTATCTGTAAGGGGATAAGCATCAACATACCTAGTAAAATGATCAACTATCGTTAGAAGGTATTTGTTGCCTGCGTAA
This sequence comes from Morinoia aosen, assembly GCA_030386875.1. Taxonomy (NCBI): domain Eukaryota; kingdom Metazoa; phylum Arthropoda; class Malacostraca; order Amphipoda; family Talitridae; genus Morinoia; species Morinoia aosen. The sequence continues at coordinate 66,754,876 of CM059564.1, read as the reverse complement.
CTAACAGGAAGCTCAACAAGGTCAACTGCAACTCTTTCAAGGGGATATGAAATTTCAGGGAATTTTCCCAAGGGAACTTTAAATTGACCCTGCCATTTTGTTCGTTGGCAAGCCAGACATTTCTTTACATAGTCTTTGACGTCACGAATTTGATTAATCCAGAAGAATTTATCTCTGGCACGTTCAAGAGTTCTTAGGAAACCCATATGAGCGGACAAATCGTTGTCATGGCTCAGCTTTAAAGCTACCTTAACTAAAGACTTAGGAATGACTATTTGTACATTACTTCTACCGTTTCTGCGTTTCTTTCTCGACAATCTACACAGGACATTGTTCTCATCAATAAAATATTCGTCAATGTTTGAAATCTTAGTGTCACCCAAGTCATTGCCAGTTAACAAGTTTCTTACACCAGACCAAAGTGAGTCCTTTTCTTGCTCTGAAACAACATCATCCAGGCTCAATTGCTTTGCCTCGACGGCAACACTCTTATCACGTTCATTGTACACGGGTGGAGGGCACACGTCGTCGACGGGAACATCTGTCGCATTATTATTAGAACAAGGCTTAATTCTAGAAGGAACATCAGCATTAATTTTAGGATCATTCTTATTACTACAGTTTGACTCAGCAGTGTCTACGACAGCATTGATGATTCTTTCGGATCTAGACAAATAGTCGGGCAAATGGTGTAGTGCTCCCGGCTTGTACCGAACAGAGAAATTATATTCCTGAAGAAGCAGAGCCCACCTTGAAATACGGTGATTACCTGTTTTATTAGCAAAAATGAACGTTAAGGGACGGTGATCTGTTACCACGACGAACTCATTTAAGTACAGGTACGCATCATAATGTTTGATTGAATCATGGATAGCGAGAGCTTCGAGTTCTGTTGCAGAGTACTTAAGTTCATTTCCTTTTAATTTTCGACTATAGTATGCTACAGGTAACTCAATGCCGTCGTGCATCTGAAGTAATGCTCCTCCAATTGCAATGCCCGAGGCATCAGTATGCAACACAAACTCTCTCTGAAAGTCAGGAAATTTAAGTATAGGCGCAGACACAAGTTTATCTTTCAAGTCATCGAAAGCTCGCTGATGGACGTCAGTCCATTTAAATAAGTTCGTCTTTTTTGTTAGCTCGGTTAGAGGTGCCGCGATATGAGCATAATTTTTAATGAACTTTCTAAAGAATCCGGTTGAGCCTAAGAATCTCTTCACCTCTTTAACACTCCTAGGTCTCAAAGCATCCGCTAAAGCTCGCACTTTGTCAGGTCTGGGAGTTAGTCCCTCTGAACTGACTTTGATACCAAGGAAAGTCACGCTACTGGCCGCAAATTGGCATTTCTTAAGGCTTAATTTGAAGCCTGAAGCAGCTGTTTGAAGCAATGCCTTATCCAAATGTTCGACATGAGTCTCGAAATTTTTTGAATAGATGATGATGTCGTCAACGTAACAGAACAGAAATTTTGAAATGAATGGAGAAAAAGCCATATTAACTGCTCTTTGAAGTGCAGCTGCGGATGTGATAAGACCCTGGGGTGACCGGCAGTACCTGTAACTACCTGTAGGCGTTCTGAAAGCGGTGATATCCCTGCTCTCGGGAGACAGTTCAATCTGATGGTAGGAGCTTCGCATATCAAGGGTCGTGAATAAATTTGAGTCCTTTAGACTTTCGAGGGTGTCAGTCATATGCGGGATAGGGAAAGTGTCTTTCTTAACTATTTTGTTGATAAGACGAAAATCGACAACTATCCTATGAGTTCCGTCGTTTTTTCTGACTGTCAAAATAGGTGACGACCATGGGGAGTAAGCTGGCTCTATAACTTTCTGTTTCAGCATCTCTTGGACATGCTCTTCAACTAATTGTTTTGTAGCGTGAGGAACTCGATATTGGGGCGTATTGATTGGCTCATGACCCTGAATGTCTAATCTATGTACAGCATTTCGCGCATGACCAATCTCGTCTCCAACCGCGAACGCATTCCTATGATTGTTAATCAAATTTACAAGGGTCGTTCTCTGATCTAAGTTCAAATGGGACAGGTCGATATTGTCAATCATTTCATTGAAATCGGGCTCCCGACGTCTCTCTGCGTCACGTTTGAGCCTGCTATTCCTAGCCTCGATCTGCCTAATGCCTATCCTGGTCAGTGCGGCACCGAGCTGACTCGCTCGCGTGTCCACCGTCTCTGTGCACAGCTGTCACTGTCTCGTAGGCCTTGCTCTGCGTCTGCGCTCGAGCATCACTTTCGCTTTCGTCTGAGCCAGACTCCGGCTCCTCAATAGCAACGTCTAGAGTAGCACAAATTTTATTTCTAGGTACAAGAACATTCTTATCATTATAATTTACAAAGACTATTGGTATAGTACCTTCACGAACTGTGGCTAACGTGCGAGGCACTGCTATTCCTTTGCATGTAACGCTCTGCTTTAGAACGACTGTCTTTCCATTCATGTGCTTGGGAACTCTCAAAAAGGAATGACATAACGTGCCTCCTTCAACAGTCAGATCATGTGACATTCTTGCGACACTGAATGATGCATCCTCAGATTGTTTCACAAAATTTACTGAATTAGAAGCAGCAACTGATTGAAATGGGTAAACTTTATTGTTAATTCTCACGTGACCTTTCTCATTCTGACTGTATTTTATTTCAACGCCGAACCTCTTAAGGAAATCTCGGCCTATCAAGACAGCTCCGGGGAAGTAAGAATCTTCTACAACAATAGCGGAATGGCAATACTCAACATCACCTAGTTTAAATTTCAAGTCAATCGTACCTCGAGTGTGGAGATTATCTCCATTTACAGAACAAAGAACTTTAGTGCATCGTTTAATTCGGGGTGGAGTTTTGAATAATTTGCTAATTACACAAGATTTCACAAGAGTCACGGAAGAGCCTGAATCAACGAAAGTGGAGCATTTTTTCTGTTCAATACTTAGCAAAATCACGGGGGAAAAGCTTTTCGGTTGCCGTGGAAGTTTTTTGACTTTACTGCGGCGATGTCACCATTCTGACTCGGATGGCCATTGAATTTGCGTTGATAATTATTAAATGGACGAGCATTTTTGTGTGAAGCACTTTGCCATTTGAATGGATTTTTAGGCTGGTACGCTCGCTTTTGTGGTGAATTGTATTGGTATTTCTCCACCACTACATCACTCTCGTGGGCACGTCTTTTGCGACTCAACAAAGATCTTTCTTCGATCAGAGATTCCTCAATAGATCTCGCTTTATCTAAGAGTTTTGTCACACTCTCAGGGTCAAAATCATGTGATAATTTTTCACTGATCTTGGGATTCATATTTTTAATGATAGTCGGGATTAGAATCTTTTGTGCATTGGCATCCTCGTAGTGCCATTCTTGGCCGAACACGTCTTTCCAGCTAGCTAGAACGCGAGTTGCAAATGCATTGACACTCTCATCATTCTCTTGACGCAGACTAAATAGGATTTTATGAACGGTTTTTCTATAATTCACGGCCCCCTTGTACACAGAAATAAGCCAAGTCTTGACATCTTCCAGAGTGACTAATTGGTCCGATTTAAGAACATAAGAATCCCAAGCTTTGCCGGTTAAGGCGTTCTTCAAATAACGACATTGCAAATCTTTATCATTGGTGTAAATGTCAACTCTGGTCTGAAAGGGTTTTAAAAATGAAGTTACACAGCCTTCACCATTAAATTTAGGCAGATCAATTGCATGATTTAAAGTGACAAAGCTACTTTGATTGTTCTCCCCATTGTTACTTTGATTACTTTCATTATCGTCCCCAGCCATGGTTTCAACTGATAATTAGGGCAAAATTGGCGAAGCGAAATAGATTCACAATGAATACTGATAGCAATCTTAGAGTTTCAAATTAGAAGTTTAAATGCAATATTTCGTACAATATGTTTCCAAATACACAGACATAATTGAGTTTTTTCGCACAATAAGTTTCCAAATGCACAGAAATAATTGGATAGATCCAACAAAAGCAATGCACATAGACACGAAATATCAAAAATAGAATACGCAATAATCTTATAAAACGGATCAAATCAATAGGAAAACGGGTTAAATCAGTTAATAAAACGGGTTAAATCAATGAATAAAGCAACACACATGGATACAATGGCATCAAAAATAAAGAGCACAATAATCTTATTACGGAAGCGGTTTTGCATGGATTAATACATGTCATAAGGAAATAAATCAATAGGGCTAAGTTAATAAAACGAATTAAATGAATTAATACACACAGTAAAGAAATAAATCAATACGCAAATAAAGTGACATGAGGACATACACATTTCTAGGGAAATATTACAAATTATAAATGAGATGAATGAATTTAAATAATTACTTGGGCCATTTAATTTACGTTACAAAAATTTTTTTTTTTTTGAATAGGTAGCGTGGCTTTAACGGTCCCTTGTGGAGACGTTAAGTTTTAATGGGTTATAATGGGTTATGATCCCACACTCGCTGCTCACCAATTGTTATAGCCTCTTTTCTTTTGAATCCAAGTTCAAGGTTTTTCAATTTTTTTTCATCTTTTCAAGTCTAAAAATCAAAGGAGTTATTTTCCGAAAGAAAACACGATTCTTTCAACGTGGCCACGTCATTTTTACTTGTTATGATGAAAGGTGTACACAAAATATGACAATGGGGTAGATGAGACTAGCAAATATAAGAACAATTGTTACGAGGGTCTCACGCAACTTTGGATATGCAGCGATGACGGAGTGCAATATTAAGGTCTCGAATTGTACGTTAAATTATTACGTGACGTTAACACAGAGTCAGGGACTAATACGGAGTGCCGGCCGTATGCAAACAAAATAAGTGAAGTGGCACGACGAGACCTTCTAGTGATGGAGCTTCGCTCTCTAATGATGATGCCCTAACCCTCGTCGAACCCTTTAAGTAGCTGTCGTGCTGCAGGAGTTACCGCAGCTGATCATAGCCGTTGAAGTTGACGCCCGCAGTATCGTCGCGGCTACTCATTGCCACTCGGCCACTCTGCCACTCGCTCGCTGCCACTCGCTGATCGCCATTGCTTGTTGTGGCTATGGCCCAGCCGCCAGCCTGCTGAGACCGGGCTGCTGTTGCCATCCACACGCTGCCACACTGCCATACCGCTGCCACGCTGATGCCATGCTGTTGCCACGTTGCCACGCTGTAGTTGGGAGCGCAGGCGTCGCCTTCTCCTTTTTTTTGTAACGGCCGAGCCCTCGCTGTGTACACATCGACATCTGGCGCGTTGTATACTGCTGAACTTTGAGATTTCCTGATAGCAGAGTTCGGTGTAAGCTCTCACGTCCAACCGCCCTTTACTCTTTTTTGTGGCGAAAACTTAACGGTTCGTACTAGGGACATAACACAACCTACACAAATCTCCCCAAAAACCACCCTGTCAACTCATCAGTGAATAGTATTTCTCCTCGCAAGAATAAGCCTGTTTGCCAGCTTCAAAACTAATTGCTTCATTAAGATTAAAACACCAAGCCCTTAAGCCGCTGAGATAGTATCTTACAGTTAAATCTCAGAATTGTTTGCTCCTCTGAATAAGTCACTTCTAAGCCCGGTGGATCATGTGGGTCCTAAAATAATTTACATCGACTGGCAGTTTGAGTACATTCTTATACCTTATTACACTAACAAATGATACTTATTCTGTCAAATAAGTATTTCTTTCCATTATCACAATATGCTTCCTGAAATGGATAAATCTTCACCTCATTGTAACGCTCGTGTTCGTGAATAAATGTTGAAAAGTCGTGCTGTCTCCAAAACATAAATATTCTTTTTGACTCTCGGTGCGACTTATTTGTGAAGCGAAGTTTATGTCGTGAAATGCAATGGACATTCTGGAGAGTAAGATGTCGCAAAATGATGTGCAGCTTAAGGCTTACTTTTAGAACATGTAATTTTCATGGGTGACACTCATGAATTCACGTCACAAAGGCTGGCCACTTTGAAATTTTACTGTTTAAGTTTTTCTTCATAACTAAAACTCAAAGTTGCGTGAGTGGGAGCATAGAGTATATTTGTAAGAAGGCATCAAAATCAAGTTGGTCAAAGATGCTGAAAAATAATTTTGTGTTATTAAGAAAAGCTAAGATTAAGTAGGAAATGTAGTAACATCGAAATGTGGATGGGAGATCAGAAAAATATAAAGTGAATGTAAGCCCCTGAGAAACATGAGAATGATAAGATAAAGCGGTTAACTTCTTGCACAACAGTGAACCAAATTGACACTTAATGGTTGGTTAACAAGACATACCTAGACGGTTTCCTAATCTTTGCTTAATAATGAAAAGCATGAATTATGGCACTGACTCGGTAGCATCGCGCATGAAATTATTGAGCAACGTATCAATTGTGTGGCATACGATTTTAAATTAAAGTACGTCATAGGTTGTCTTCTATTGATTTCCAGAGCATGGACTCCAGAGGCCGAGGGGGCGAGAGCTGCCCCACCTGCTGGCTTGCATCCAAATTGCCTTCGTCTCCCCACCCGTGCCTCTCTGAGGTTACAGTCCTAAAAAGGACTGGCAGTTCAATTTTGAAGCATTACCATAAAAAAACAGACTACAGAGTCGGTTCTACGCTGCGTTAAAATAAAAGTTGACGCAAATAAATGGCTTTAATATATTTTATTGATCCTTTTTCTTCGACGAGAACCACAGAAGAAATTGTTTTGAAGGCTCGCCCTGGCGGCAATGAGGCAAAGAGCGATGAGCTTAACGTTAAAGCTGAGTAAGTGCTTTACTGCGGCAATTACGCGAAGTGTTTTTGTGAACACCATGTTGCCTTTTTGCGCCGTAAAATGTGTTAATTATTACAAATCTAGCGAACGTATGCGTACTTCCACGGCCAAAAAGTGACAAAAAAGCTAAAAGAAAAATTGTTTCACTACAGCTTCCATTTGGACTTTTTCTAAAAACTTAAAGTTATTTTGGAAGCGTTGCAGAACATCATTTGGATGTGGGCATGACGCAACTGTGTAGTAGAGTTAATGATGCGTAAAGAGCTACTATGTTCAAGAAGTCTAGCGCCTGTCATACCCAGTAACTAAGGAGTAAAACAAGAACACATTTTCGCCAAAGCTAAGTGTCCAAGTTGAACCCTGATTGTGATTTAAGATAGCACTAAAATCCGTGTTTATTTCTTCCTTAAGGAAAATTCTCAACAGCTCCACTCTGCTGCCATAACTCATGAGGGTGGTCGCGAGGAACCCGACATGTACTCCCGCATGAGAGCTGGTATTGAAATGAGACATAATGAATGTAAGGTTTCACGACCATATCGGTGCTAAGCTACAGCGCACGGTGGCGGTAGCGCAAGGCGCAGCACGGCGCCGTAACCCAACTTTGAGCTATCACACCGAGCTCTGTTCTCTATCAAAGCTCTGCGTTGTTCAGCGCACATGAGAGTCTTGTAGATCATCACTCACATGAAACGGCCAAAACATGAGCCTGTTGCGCCGTCGGGGGAGGGTACGAGGGATAGGAGATGGAAGGAGGGATATTGAAGGAACGTGCAGGAAAAAGGATGTGAGGGAATGTAGAAGTTTGCTAGACAATGTTTAGTGCTTTAGTTCAGGAATAAACGTATTATAAGGCATGACATTACTACCCAGTGAAATAAACGTTCGGCTAAAACTCGATTTCTTGCACTCATAAATTGAGCAGGCACTACATTGGACCAATTTTTCTTTCTTCAATTGAAGTCTTACTTTTGCATTGCCCAATGCACTTCGTTCTTCAAATCTCGTTCATTTCTAAACAATAAACAAAAGGTTGTCATTTTCTAGGCGAAGTAAATACAATAACAAAAAATGTTGAAACAATACACCTCGCAGAAAACAATGAAAACCAAACATATGCTCATTTCCATATTTTAGTGCGCCTTGCATGAACTTATCATGTGAAGTGAAATGACCGTGTGCAAAATATTTTCAGATATTTAATTACCTGTCATTCTCGTTAATAATATTAGGGTTGCATTTCTTTCCAAAACAACGGTACTCTTCCCACTCAGATGCGATTACTGTGTGTATATTAGAATAGCGGAGTAATGTGATTGAAGTTTTTGTATTAGCATTTACCTACCTTCCTCGTCCAATCCAGCAAATGGCAATTATGCTGGAAAGTGCAACGTTCCTATATTAACTACAGAGCTTAAAGTCTTACATTCAGCATCAACTTCGAATCATTTCAGTAGTCCAAAGTCTTTACTTATATTTTAGTAAAAAACCTATGTGAATAATATAGACAGCTAATAACCCTAGGAAATAGTCAATTAATTACACTTGCGTAACTTCATGTTTTCATTCATTTTTTTATCGTCTCTTATTCATTTTTGTTTGATCTTTTATTTCAGTGATGTGATGATGTTCAACAGAACTTATGGTGGAGTTTACCTCAAAAAATGTTCCTATTATATGTGTTTATTTTCTCGAAATGTTCTTAGTTTAACAGGTTTCAAATAAATGTAAAGTACGGATCTCATTCTTCAGCTCAATGGATTATTTTTCAACTTCAATAATATAAGTTTACGTGAGCTGGCAGGTAATTAGATCTCGCTAACGATTTTTTTATCAGAGGCGCGTCTGGCACGTATTTTCGCTTAGAGCATCCACATAGAAAACGCAAAGATTTCGAGGTAAACTCTGGTAATTCAAAATGGGCAAATTTGCAAATGCATCTAGTGAACTGAGGCATCTTCACCTTCCTGCAAATTACCGCGCGAGGACTGTAGTATGGAGGCTGTTGAGTAATAAATTGATGAACTATGCAAAATATAAAAAAACGTCAGCCTTAAAGCATTTCATTTTATTGACGCAATCCACTCGATGAACGCAGGCTGTGGTAGGGGCCGGCCTGCAGGCTGTGGCAGAGGCTGGCCTGCAGGCTGTGGCAGAGGCTGGCTTGCAGGCTGTGGCAGAGGCCGGCCGGCAGGCTGTGGCAGAGGCCGGCCTGCAGGCTGTGGCAGAGACCGGCCTGCAGGCTGTGGCAGAGGCCGGCCTGCAGGCTGTGGCAGAGGCCGGCCTGCAGGCTGTGGTAGAGGCCGGCCTGCAGGCTGTGGCAGAGGCCGGCCTGCAGGCTGTGGTAGAGGCCGGCCTGCAGGCTGTGGCAGAAGCCGGCCTGCAGGCTGTGGCAGAGGCCGGCCTGCAGGCTGTGGTAGAGGCCGCCCTGCAGGCTGTGGCAGAGGCCGGCCTGCAGGCTGTGGCAGAGGCCGGCCTGCAGGCTGTGGTAGAGGCCGGCCTGCAGGCTGTGGCAGAGGCCGGCCTGCAGGCTGTGGCAGAGGTCGGCCTGCAGGCTGTGGCAGAGGCCGGCCTGCAGGCTGTGGCAGAGGCCGGCCTGCAGTACCGAGGCTTCAGCTTTAACGCTCCTGCCGCGGCCTCTCATTCATGCTGGCCTGCACGGCCTGCGCCTGCGCTGTGAACCTCATAACCTGCGCTGTGCCCCTAGTAACCTGCACTGTGTACCTCATAACCTGCGGTGTGCACCTCATAGCCTGCGCTGTGCACCTCATAGCCTGCGCTGTGTACCTCATAACCTGCGCTGTGCACCTCATAACCTGCGCTGTGTACCTCATAACCTGCGCTGTGCACCTCATACCCTGCGCTGTGCACCTCCTAACCTGCGCTGTGCACCTCATAACCTGCGCTGTGTACCTCATAACCTGCGCTGTGTACCTCATAACCTGCGCTGTGCACCTCATAACCTGCGCTGTGTACCTCATAGCCTGCGCTGTGTACCTCATAACCTGCGCTGTGCACCTCATAACCTGCGCTGTGTACCTCATAGCCTTCGCTGTGTATCTCATAACCTGCGCTGTGTACCTCATAACTTGCGCTGTGCACTGTGCAGTTGCCATGGTACTGTGCGAACTCTGTACCATGACACCTCGCCTTGTCCTGGGTTCCTGGAGTCGTAAACTCTAAGAGCTGTGTTTCCCCGTACGAATAATTCAGTATTCTGGCTTACTTGATTGTTTGCTTGGTCTGTTTATCTTTTTTTCCGTCTTCTTGATTAAATACCTGAACAGATTAAATACCTGAACACTGTCTGTCTAGTTACAGCTACTTCTACTTGCAATTTGCAATAAAATTTATCGACGGAAATTTATTCCAACATTTACCAAACTCAAAAAAAACTAATCGGGTGATATAAAAATGCGCATTTAAACTCTGCATTTGAAAAAAAATTTCCCGAAGGAATAACAGCTCTGGCTTAAAAGAGTACTCCGTTTTTGAGGGATGTTGTTCCTGGCATCATTTCTACGTAGGCTTTTTATGAAACGTCAAATTATCAGTCTCCAATAACTAATGGGAGTCTATTCATACTTATTATGAGTCAACTTTTACTCGGAAGTCATACGCATGAGGGTTTGGTATCACAGCTACCACTGAATTAGGCTTATAAGCAGGGTTGTGAAGTCCGAAGCATAAACTTGCGACTCCTACTCCGACTCCCCCTTTTCAGTATTTTCCGACTCCGACTGCACCTTTTCAGAATTTGGCAACTCAGACTCCATCTTTTCAAAATTTTTTGACTCCGACGCCCACTCAGTTTACAGTATTCACAATTTTGAGATTTCAACTTCATCTATTCACAATGTTTAGATGAATATTTTCAATTCCTAGTGGCTGCTGGTATTGCAACCTAAATACTTGTTGTTATTTATAATTTTTTATAAAGTACATTAAAATTGGTGACAATATTAAAAATCATGGTTTATCAAACGTAATTTTATATATATATATAAAATAATAATAATAAACAGATATATACTCGTGTACATATATATATATATATAAATATGTTCTCACTGAGAAGGTAAGGTAGCCAGTGCCTACCCTGGGAAGTATAGACCAGCATCAGCAATTTCTTTTTCTGACAAAATTTTAAAGTATGCACCAAATCCAACGAAATGATAATTTGTTGATCCAATTACTATATTCGAAGTACCAAAAATGTTGATATATTTGTAAGTAAGGTAGGCACGATTTGTACTGCCTTTTATTCTCTGTATCTAGACTTCGAGAGTAACAATGCAGTACAGGTGCCACATCGTTGCTCAACACTATGTTATGTTACAGCTACATCTAATCAGCAAAATTCATTCTGCTTCGTCTTAGTGAGCCTGACATTTCTGATACGTAATGAAGACGAAGTAAAGCCCCTTTTAGGTTTTATCTATGTAATATGGTATCTTTTTTTGTTTTCTTCTAAATTTTTAACAAGTATTTGATTCATTCTTTTTTTTTAATTAACGTCCATTTTCCATCAATTTGTTTTCTTTCGTGTAATTTGGAATATTTACAGCAAGAAATTTTGTACTATTATACAAAAAGCAAAAACCATTGCAGATGAGGCAGAGCATTGCTCTCAGTTACAACAAGTGTGTGACCAAGTCAGGTTTTGCTAGTCTTGTGTTGTTTCTTTCACTGCAACTCGTTTACATTGTATTTTCATTTTTTCATTCATACCAGCCTCGATATTATCTTAAATCGTGTCTATATCTTCCTCATGAAGAAGTAATTAATTATACGTATAGTGCTGGAACGCAAATGCCAGTTCAGTTTTTAAAATTGTAAAAACATAATTATAAAAATTTTCATTTTAGCGAATGCTTTCTTAAAAACTAAGAAGTGATGAGAAGATTAAAATCAAACTTGATAATGATTAAGTGAAATACAATATAACTCTGAAAGAATTAAACAACAATCAAGGTATAAAATTAGGAATGTGCAGAAATTTCCATTATTAATACATACGTGTTAACTTGACCTGAAGACTAGGTAGTGAACAAAACAACGAGACCAATATGAAGTACATAAGTACAACGTATTACCGAAAAATCAACTAATATTCCAGTTATTATCAACATATTAAGCTAATTAAATTTCCCTTATCAATAGTGATAACATAACTAGACAACTAAAAGCCTTTAGGTACTAGAACACAGCTTTAGGTTTCTACATAAACTACATTAACTACATTCTACATTAACAATATATCATAACCTAAAGACAAGAGATGATAACAACAGAACTTTAGGTTTCTACAAAGACGATTCATTATCGATTAATACATCCTAACATAACCTAAAGACTAGAAGAGATCGTTGTAGGGAATCTCTGGTATAGATGCTGACAAATAAGGAGCGTACAGAGTTGTCATTCTGTTCGTGAGTAAAATGTATTCCATCAGCTGAGCTGGCATGCATGTAACTTGCAGCGCATTCATAATTAGTTTCTACTTCCTATGTACTTATTTATGGGGAAATAAACGAGACAAAAATAAGAATGGATTTGCGATACTTTCAATGACTAATTTCGTTTCTTCTAACATAAAATACACATTATCACTCTAGTATGAAAATTATATTTCGTAATCGTATGTGTCATACGTATGTATGCGAACCCAGAATGACTAGATATCAATGACAGTACGTGGCGAAAGGCATAGATATGCGGTTTCGTACTTAGAACAAAATAATCAACAGAAACAGTTTCTTGTAAGTCAGTTTTTTAGAAAAGTGTTTTAACTCTGATTTGTTTACATTCGGTTTCAAACCATTATTACTAGATTTTTAGCAGAAATCAGAGTCGCTAGCACCTAAAAATAGCGACTCTAATTTCTGCTAAAAATCTAGTAATAATGGTTTGAAACCGAATGTAAACAAATCAGAGTTAAAACACTTTTCTAAAAAACTGACTTACAAGAAACTGTTTCTGTTGATTATTTTGTTCTAAGTACGAAACAGCATATCTATGCCTTTCGCCACGTACTGTCATTGATATCTAGTCATTCTAGTCATATTCGAAAGAATGACTCCGACTCCGACTCTACCACATTCGGAAGACCGACTCCGACTGCGATTCCACCCTAAAACATGCGACTCCGGCGACTCCGACTCCACAACCCTGCTTAAAAGTAAGTCCATTCCTGTGGTATTGCTGGGATCCCAGGAGCGGAGTTGGAGCATTTACGCTCTGGTCTACGGCTAGGAAATAAGTTGTCGAGCTGATTTCGCTAAGGAATGTGAATCCAACGTTCGAGTGCAGTTTTTCAGAGAGGAGATCCGACATCCAAGTTCAGGTTCAGTTCTCGTGTAGTCATAATTTGCTTCCACAGTATATCACTCTTAATTAGAATAACAGTGTCTTGTAAAGAAGAAAAGTATATGCAACTAGCTGGGCTCGTATGAAATTTCTCTCGTATTTTATCTACTTATACAACCAAATTTTTCATTACTTTAATAATTCTTTCTCAATTTATCTTAACCTCATCCATCCTTACTTAATCTAACCTAACCGTTAATTATATAAGGTGACTGGTACTTTAATGAACAAACTTTAGCATAAGGTTAGAACCGTTGAAAGACCATAAGGTTATAACCGTGTGGTTGAAAATTCCTCCTTAAAAAATCAACTTCTGAGGACATTTGAAGAGTTTTGTGAAAAAGAAACACCGATTCATTCCTAAGAAAAATTGATCGGTAGAATCGTTGGAGCCCCCACTAGGATTCGTGGAACTCCAGCTGTCTTCGATCGCGTCCGGCAAGCGTTGCACCGGCGTTATACGGCCTGCATGGCAACAGATGGGCGTCATGCTGAACATCTTTTGTAAACATTTAAGTTAATTTAAAAATCTTTCTTCGGTGGTCATAATAATAAAGGCTGTTATTTTGTTTCTTGCGTTCATCATAAAAATGCTTTACTGAGTTCTATACTTCCTTTTCCTGTCACTCTTAAGTAACGATTTTTCTCAGATACGTTTCAAATTTATGTCCTTGCAACTCTTTGACGAATCATTTTCTACCTCACGGTTGTTTAATAAAAAGTTTTCATTTAAACGGTCTTGATCTTACGTTAAAGTTGTTCAACAAAGTGACTGTCACCCTGCACCTGACCAGGGTGATCAGACAGGAAGTTAAAAATGGAATTTTTTCTTGTTGTTCCGCTGACAAAGCCGGATAAACATTTCTTGCTTTCTTATTGTGTAAAATTTTGACACCTGGTAGAAGTAATGCCATAGTTGTCAGTAATTTTAGCTGTGACAATTCTTTGTTTAGTTTCAGAAATTTTCCAGATTTTAATGCTTCTGTCCATATATGTGCCTAACGATTTGTTGCATTTTTCAAATTTTTTCTGCCCATTTTGTTTGGCCTGTATTAAGGAAATGCTTTTTGACAAACTTTCATTTGATAAGGAAACTTGTTGCCGATGCTGTACGTATAAAGCAGTTCGTTCTTTACGATCATGAACTTGAACTATTTTTAACTAGTAGAGTAGGGACTGTAAAATTCCACAGCCATTAATGTCTCAGTAGAATCTGAGGATACGGCGTGCGGTTTGGCTCCATATCCTTCTAAAAAATCTCTTGTTTACATTCGGAAACATATGGGAAGCTGAATGGTATTCAAGTGGTACCAAGTAAAATGGAGGTTATAAAAAATACCAAATAACGATAGGCAGTTCATTATAAATAGTTTTCAATATCTATGGGTCATTTTATATAATTAACAATAATACCTTGCTCGACTCGACAAAAAAGTTTATAATTCTTTAAGTTTAACATAAATATCGTATGCAACTCTGTGTAAACCGATCTTAACCAAATTTATACCTGCTGTCTTGAACCTCGCCGGTTCTCACCTCACCAATCTAAATTAAACTTATCCAACCTATCTTAAAATTACTTAAATTATCCTAACGTTTCATAACTCATCCTAACCCTAAGTTTTCGAAAGTGTTTGATAGAGCACGTAAATTATTTGAATACGTTGCAATTACATTGGATAGCATTACTCTCTGATTATGTAAACTACAGGAAGTGTGGGATGCGCCCATCGGTGTTACAGGCTTCACTACTTCCCTAGGTTCCCTTATAAACCGTCAAATGCAGAATCAAACAAGCATTCCTATAGTATTTCATTAATATTCGTTATTTAAATATCATACTCGTATTTACGCAGTTTAGATATAGAAACTAGTATCATAGACTCAAGTTAATTAGACTCAAAGAGTTGTTTCAGATAAAATATAAGAATTATTTTATTTGTTATAATGACTTGAAAAAAATTATACGAAGAGTCTCACAAAAACGCGTGCATCTATTTTCATTCGTTTTCCCATTTCGATGCAGAATTTTTTTTTGTCATCATAATGGAAAATATTTTGCACATTCTTAGTAAGCTGGCCCCTTCAGTACGAAATGTAAGGAAAGGAGTCAAATCCCTCCCTTAAAATTCGAACGCTTCGAACGAATGACTCACTTTTGATTTAATTCTTCGCAATATATGTATCATATTACATATTTATTCACGACTTATGTACCGTACGAAATATAAATGAAAGTAATTGAATGAGATTAAAAAATGCTAGAACTGATGGTTACATTAGTTGAACAAATTAATATTTGATAATTAATAATTAAATAATAATTTGATAATAAATTAATTGAACAAAACCTCAAAGGGGATTATAATTTATTATTATTCAGAAGGAACAAAAGTTTTCACTTAAAGTGTATTTCAACAGAGGCTTCTAGATCGAGATCGCTCCTGCTTTCGGGTATTCAGTTTTTGTTCTATAATCAACCAACTGAATTTCTCGTGGATTTTGTTACAGAAGGGACAGCTTTCCATGTAAAAAATAAACAAAGCGCTAAACACAATTTTCCAAAGACCTATCGTCCTGAAAATGCTGCGTTTGATGTTCCATTGAGCCGAGATAAGGTGTTCGTTTGGACTGGCTTGCGTGGAAAAAAATATTGAGCCAACACTCTACAACATTAAAATCGCATTCTTATGTGAAGTTAAATCAAACAACAATTTTGGAGCTCGAAACAGCTTACCGTGGTGAGTTCAACTACATTCAGTGGATTCAAGAGACCCCACCCTGACATCGGAGTGTCGTCGTGAGATATTATTTACAATCCCTCTTTGCACAAGGAATAATTATAATAAGATACGAACAAGAATGGCCCCCAAGAGATTACTGAACCTCACACCTTGTGTTTTTTTATGAGTTCATCTAAATTTAATGATTTACACATCATCACCGCATGCTTTAGACAAGTTGAAACTGTTAAGAATGATTAATTTTGCGAATTAAAGCGGAGAATTTAGGAAAAATTGTAATTGTGTGTGTAATAAAATTTTAATTATGTGTGATAAATTTTGGGCTTACTTAAAAAAAATTTTGTTCGTTGAAATATCTTAGTAAATTCCAGCAGTACAGATGGGTCGCTTCAACATGTATGTTACATGCCTGTATGTTTGGGCTCAAAAAATGTTATGTGTAGCGATAAGCTGTGTTGGTTCTAGCGATGTCTGTTTATATTGAGTTAGCAAGAATTTTATGGTGTGGGCAATTCTCAAGAGGCCTCGGGCGGACTCTTGGGACGAGAAATTTAATCAGCTACACACTTGAGACGTTTGAAAGTGCCGACGCGGTGGGAAACACTCGCCGCAAGGGTGACAGAGATATATCGCTACACTTAAGCTACGAGGGTGAACATAGCAACGGTTTCGTATGTTTGAGACTTGGATAGGGCGGGACTTGATGCGTTCTCGGCAAAAGAGCTTTAGCCAATAAGGAACAGTGATACCAGGAAAGGGAAATTCGAAGAGCTGAAGCCACGTATCATACAGCAAAAGCAACGCACAGGCGGAGCTTCGAACATTACGTACGGACTTCGAAACAGTTTTGTTGTGACTTCACTCTGCGCGTCCAAAAAATTTTTTTTGTGCTATAAAAAGGAAGTACGTTATTCGTCATGCTTGAGGAGATATTTCATCGCGAGTTAACAACGAATGAACGTGCCAAACCATCGAGGAGAGTTCTAGACGAATCTACGGCTCATTCGTTTCGAACGCGTTACGTCGAGGTTCCCTAACAACCGAGAGGAACTGCCGTCTACTGCCATTCCATGTAACTTCAATATGTATTTCTTCTATTTCCTAGGAATATATTTCTTGTTGTTTATAGCGTATTTCATAATAGGAACTCATAGGGATGTTATTGATTCAGTTAGGCATATTTCCATGTATGTTAGAATGACTTTGTTATTCGATCGATCGACGTACGATCGGGTATTTAGGCGGTTGTGAACTCGAGGTGAGGGAGCTACAGGCTGGGGTGAAGTCAGGCAGTCAAGCTCCGAGAACGAGAGGAGCAACATCGTGTCGTTAAGATCTTCGGCCGCGCCTTCGGGTGTTGGTGCCAGTGCCATAAACTTACGTAATAACTAAATACGACCAAGCTAATAAGCAGCCGCTGTACACCTGATTTGTGAGGACCATTCATCCCGAACGGTTTTGTGTGTTAACCAACGAACTGTCTGCCGTTATGACGCTGTCAAATTCCAAAGCACCAGGACACGCCACCTTCTTCGGGGCTACGCCAATGCCCAAGCCCGGCACCGTGACAGCCAGTCGAGGCACATCTCCACCTTTCTCTAAGATGAGTGTTCTTTCTTTATCGCGATCATTTGTAAAACCTTTCTATATCAATGTCTTAATCCGTCGGCAATGATCATGTTCAGGCACAGCGAGTAAAGTTTCTAGGTAATTGTTGATATGAGACCTGTAATGTGAGATTAATTGATTCTTAGCCATTGAATTTAACATATAATCTTCAATTGTGTATCATTCTCCTGCGTGGTGGGAATAAGAGACGAGGCATGAAATACGTTACCAAAATTAATAGCTCATTTGTCTTTATAATAAAATCATATTCCTCTCTCAGAGGTGGTGGCAGCAGTTATAGACTATTGATTAATTTGAATCAAGGCGAGGGCATTAAAGTCACGTCTTTATTAATAAAATATATTAAAGTGGTGTGATCAAGCATCACGACAATAGGAAACGAATAAATTACATCTGAAATATGCCTCCGCAACGACGAAATGATGTGACATCAGTGGTAAAAGAACGGAAACCACGACAAAATGGTGCTCAGCGTGTGGGATCTTGATTTTGTGCACTCGTAAAATTTAATTCTTCGAACTTCACCGCCTCCGTTTAAAAATGAATTTAATTATACTTAACATCATAAAAACCCGCTCGTGCTTTATCAAGCTAATCATGCCTAAAAGAAGAACAGTCTCAAATTTCCAAAACGCAGTCTTCTCACAAACCATAAATATCATGCAATGATTCTGCAACGTGCAACGTCAATTTGAACAGCCCAGCCATGTGAAATTTTGAAATGGCCGCCAGCTGGCTCAACCAGGAAGGTGACGCGCAGTGACTGGCTTAAGTAAGATGGCGTCGCCTATGCCACAGGCGGCGTTCCGCACGAGAATAGCGCACACGTTTCGCTTTCACAAGCGAATAGATTTAAACAAAGGATATTTCTGTAGATTAAGATTGATTTTATGTAAGAAATTAGTTATGATTCATGCCCAACAAAAATTTTATTTGCGTAGGATATTTTAGAAAATTTCATGACTGTGTAATTTCGACTGTATTTTCAAATGTTAGAAAAATTTTGTTAACCCGCATTTTAAGTCGAGATATGTTTTATTTAAGAAAATTTTGCTTCAACATTTAGACACAACATTTATATTCACCACAACGTAAATCTTTCTTAAGGCTTATTACGTTTTTAGTAGACGAACTTTAAAA
Organism: Morinoia aosen; assembly: GCA_030386875.1. Taxonomy (NCBI): domain Eukaryota; kingdom Metazoa; phylum Arthropoda; class Malacostraca; order Amphipoda; family Talitridae; genus Morinoia; species Morinoia aosen. The sequence goes on along the minus strand of CM059564.1, from coordinate 66,736,232 downwards.
ACCGTTGAAATTTCATTAGAAATCGAGTTCTATAAACTGTAATTAATTGATAAAAATCGAAACTTTCACGAATTAACTCCACGAATTTTGTTTGAATTAGGAAATTAATTTCTTCGAAAATTTTCATTTCAAATAGGATGTTAATTTTAAGTTAATTTTAATGATTTTCCCGTACGATTTCCTGAGTTTCTTTTGTGTCAAATGTGTCCTTAAAAATGTTCAATGTAAATTTAATTCATAAACATTTAATTTGTATTCAAATCATGTGTCAATTAATAGTTAAATTGCGTTCATACACTGCATAGGACTAAGACATTGATTGGATTGAGTTGTGATCATGATGGCTAAAGACGCTCAGAGAAATATACCGGGAAACAATTAAGAAATCAAATATGGATCTTCATGAGTTCGGGTCTTTCAGACAAATGCTGCTGTGGTCGCTGCAACGGCGACACGACATCGAGCGAGGCGAGCTCCACACTCGTCATGGCGCCGACGACGTCAGGAACGTCGGACGACCACACCCTGGATATCCCACGACGACGTAAAGTCAACGACGTGAACGCAACACACGGCGTGCGCACGAATGTGCTCGTGAACACGAACATACACTCAGGCGCCAACCATCTCAGGCTGCTACAGAGCTCTGCTACGCTTTCCCCTACACCTCCCCTCCACGTTCACGGCCTCACCGACGCTGGCGGTGCGCACGAACTCACGAGCCAGCTAACGTACCTACGAACGCAAACACACGCGCTGGAGTTTAGAAAACGCAGGACCGAGATTGAAAGAAAATTCTTCAGTCTACCCGGAACGGTCCCAGCACGAAGAAAATGTGGCGCACTCCAGGATGAAATAGAAAACTACGAAGCAGAAACTACGATGAACCGAATCGGCGAGAAATGGATATCGACGACCGTAGATTATTCGACAAGGCAGCAACACAACTACGATGGACTGAATTGGCAAGTGATGAATATCAACGACAGTGATGATTCGACAAAACAGCACATTGACGCACAGAGGAGGATCTGCAAGTTCTCCAAAAGTCAACGGATAAAATTTTGGGCCATCAAAGGGTTCCAATAAACCTCTTCAACAAAGAAGCATCGCGGAGTTTATACTCATCTGCTGCAGTGAAAGGACTTGACATCTCATTAAGAGAGTTTTTTTTTACTCTCTGAGGGGTTTTCACCTCTCATGGTTATTCCTAGGGTAACCTCAACGGCGAGGGACGGACCCGCACCTGATGTAGGGGACTAGATCCCGCCGATGGGATAACTGCATCATGTGCCTCGTTAGGGGTTCGTCGTATCAGTGTCTGCCAGAAAGACAAACCTCGTATCGTTTCGTCAACTAGTTCTTCTCACAAGCAAGTCACGCCCGAGTCTTGACTCGAGTGGCACGCACGCGATAGCCCCTGGAGAGGAAGAAAAAAGAATGTATTTCGAACAGGAGTTCGAGTCTCGTCCATTCGGCCCCCGGAGATATGTTGTGACTTCACTCTGCGCGTCCAAAAAATTTTTTTTGTGCTATAAAAAGGAAGTACGTTATTCGTCATGCTTGAGGAGATATTTCATCGCGAGTTAACAACGAATGAACGTGCCAAACCATCGAGGAGAGTTCTAGACGAATCTACGGCTCATTCGTTTCGAACGCGTTACGTCGAGGTTCCCTAACAACCGAGAGGAACTGCCGTCTACTGCCATTCCATGTAACTTCAATATGTATTTCTTCTATTTCCTAGGAATATATTTCTTGTTGTTTATAGCGTATTTCATAATAGGAACTCATAGGGATGTTATTGATTCAGTTAGGCATATTTCCATGTATGTTAGAATGACTTTGTTATTCGATCGATCGACGTACGATCGGGTATTTAGGCGGTTGTGAACTCGAGGTGAGGGAGCTACAGGCTGGGGTGAAGTCAGGCAGTCAAGCTCCGAGAACGAGAGGAGCAACATCGTGTCGTTAAGATCTTCGGCCGCGCCTTCGGGTGTTGGTGCCAGTGCCATAAACTTACGTAATAACTAAATACGACCAAGCTAATAAGCAGCCGCTGTACACCTGATTTGTGAGGACCATTCATCCCGAACGGTTTTGTGTGTTAACCAACGAACTGTCTGCCGTTATGACGCTGTCAAATTCCAAAGCACCAGGACACGCCACCTTCTTCGGGGCTACGCCAATGCCCAAGCCCGGCACCGTGACAGCCAGTCGAGGCACATCTCCACCTTTCTCTAAGATGAGTGTTCTTTCTTTATCGCGATCATTTGTAAAACCTTTCTATATCAATGTCTTAATCCGTCGGCAATGATCATGTTTAGGCACAGCGAGTAAAGTTTCTAGGTAATTGTTGATATGAGACCTGTAATGTGAGATTAATTGATTCTTAGCCATTGAATTTAACATATAATCTTCAATTGTGTATCATTCTCCTGCGTGGTGGGAATAAGAGACGAGGCATGAAATACGTTACCAAAATTAATAGCTCATTTGTCTTTATAATAAAATCATATTCCTCTCTCAGAGGTGGTGGCAGCAGTTATAGACTATTGATTAATTTGAATCAAGGCGAGGGCATTAAAGTCACGTCTTTATTAATAAAATATATTAAAGTGGTGTGATCAAGCATCACGACAATAGGAAACGAATAAATTACATCTGAAATATGCCTCCGCAACGACGAAATGATGTGACATCAGTGGTAAAAGAACGGAAACCACGACAGTTTATTGGCTGTACGAAAAGCAGAAAATCGCTCCATCCCAGACATTCTGGTAGAAGCTAATGAAATAATTTCAGTTTGTAGCCGAGGATCGTCGGAAAAAGTACGTGTTATAAATAGGAGGTGGTGGAGATAAAGTTACTCTGAAAGAAAAATACCAATCTGAAATAATGTGACAGTGTATTTCAAATAAAGGAAGTTGAACTTATCAAAATTTCTCTTCTTTTTACAATAGAGTAAATATTCTCTGTTTTTCTGTGCAGAGGGAAAACTTCAAACCCAACCAAATCGTAGGAGTCATTTAATGGAACATGGAGATGCCATATTAGATGGGAGGGTAAGAGAGATGTAGTTTCCTTTGGAAAAGATATTTTGAAATAAATGTTGTGAAAATTTAATGGCATTCAGTGAATTAAAAATTGAGATATTTTGAGGAAACGTCATTGACGCGATTAAAAGAAAAGTAATAAGTTAAATTTTTGTCTTAACAGGCGGGAAGGATTTATCTGAAGGATTAATCTACTCGGATGAAAAGGGGATCGACGTGTGAATATACTGAAGCGGAATGAGCAGTATAACGTCAGCAATAGACATTTTCTGAACAGTGCATATGACAGGAATTTGAACTGAAGCGAGTCGTGGACGAATGATTTTGTGGGTTAAAGTGACTATCACCTACTGTGCTGCTGGAATAGCTGAGATAGAATAGACCAGAATAGACCATATTTCATGTGTAGCTCTCGTTAACTTGGGGTGGCTGGCCAGCCGAATCGAATTATTCAGTATAGTACTGTGATGTAAGCCATTTGGCGTATGCAGTTTCTAGATTCCATTACTTGATTTGAATCATTCCTAATAACATTCATTGTACGCACGCTTGTTGATGTTTTGTATAACGTACGGCCGAAATCATAAATGTTAAGCGAATTTCACCCTGTGTATTATGCCCCAACATTAGAAGCGACAGCTCGCAACATCACGGGTGTGCTCAGAAAAGCGCTGAGTAAGTTGAGTCGTCTTTAATCGGTGAGTAACGTTTTGTTTTAGTATTTACTGTAATGTTGATTATTTTGCTTTTGGGCTTGCCCATGAGTTTTCTTGTGTTTTCTGTGTATTTCCTGGAGGTGAGCCAATTCCTCAAACGAGCGTTCGGTTTCCTTGTTAGTGCAAACTAATGAGGGACAGGACAGAGGCGTCTCGTGACAAAACCACGTTTTGATACTGATACCAATGTGTTGAGTAACAGTGCACGTATATTGTGAAGGATGATGGATTTGAGAGACAATTGACAAAAATGCATCGATAAGGATAGACATCAGGCTAATTATCGTTTCATGTAATGCATTATTATTATGTATCAATAAACTATAATTTTTTCAAATTATGTTTTATCTTCCACTAGTCGGAGTCAAATATCTGCATTGTTCTATAATAAGCTAAAAGCGTTTAATTCATTAGGCACATTCACTTAATAAAAAAATGTTTCGAACTGTTCCCTTACAATTCGTATTTTAGATATCAACTTATTAAGAATATACACAGGCTCTATCAGATTGTTGCCGAGAATAAATTATTGCATCAAATTAGAAGAAGACAATGAAGAAAGGTAACAACGTAGCGCATATAGAGTGATAGAGAGAGTGCGGTTCCTTATAAAGAGTGAGTTCGTTTTTGTGCGATACCCAGTTATTGTATGAAAATCCACGAACGCTCATGTAATTATGAATTTTGTGAGGTGTAAAGTTTCTCTTACCGAATTATGTGAAAGCGTTGAGCAATACTTTCCATTGGTTTAGGCTTGAAACAAGAGTACATGAAACGAACGATTCGCTATTTTTTATCTCATTTCAATCACTGAAGATGAAACGTCTTGGTCAAGCGAACTAATTTACAGGACATCGGATGGACACGTATAATTATAAAATAGGTAGCTCTGAGGTAAGGATGTTGCCACAAAGAGAGCAATGCTTTAGATCACAGCAGTGAGGGTGCGCAACTGTGCTGATTCACCCCAATAGGGTGACCGGCGGCGTGCCATTAACAGTGGTATACCAAACTTGGTTGTGCTTCACACTTAAATAGCTAAATAATGTTGAGCATACCTCCGTATCGTTAATCCTGCACGTTAAATTCCTTCGTGACACATTAGAATGCATGATGTCCTTTTTTTACATCATATTAAGCTGTAACCACTGTGCAAACTTGGCGAACAACCTCAACCTGCTCTCACCAGGAGCAGTTTTTGGTGCGACGTCGCCCTCTGTTTGTTGACACCTAACGCGCACGTTGATCAAACGTGGGACAACAGCTCTGACTCAGCCTAAATCTCTGAGCTAAGTTGACAATCTCCGTCGCCACTTTGCCTATATTCACAGGAAAACTGAAAAGTGCGAAGGTGAATTCCTTCTCAGCCCTTCCCACAGTTCCTTTGTGGAAAATGCGTATTTCAAAAATACGCAAAGAGTCGTCGATATGTTCAGAGCTATGTAACACTAATCTCTAAATAAATCTGTTCCAGAGCGTTGCATTTGAGCTATCAACACGGCTTTTAGTGTAAAAGGGCACAAAGAATTTCGACCTCAAAAGCCGGGAAGTTGCAGGTGAACACTATATTTACGCTCTCTTGCTGCGCAAAACGAGACGATTAGCTCATAATTTCGAGGATTTACAGAACTAGAAAATTCATACAGTCACCGTTTCTCCCTCAACATTTGCTCTGAGTTTCAACTTCTACGTCACCTATTCATTACTGGTTGTTCTCTAGACATTTGCGTTGGGTGCGATAACAAACTTTCGAAATTTAAAGTAATTTTTGAGGTGTTTGAGATAAATCTAAAGTTTACCTTGAGCTTTGTAACTCTGTGTCCCGGCAGCTCGTGATCGGACTCGTGGCGGCACAGTTATGAGTTTGTTCAGAGAGATGTTTACAAAGAGACCGGAATAAGAATATTTGCAGACACGATTGGTGTGAGAAGGGGAATGATATTCTCAAATGATGGATTCGTGGAATAAAAATACGATCGACCAAGGGAACCGTAATGATAAAGTCACTCTACAACTTCAGGATCGAAGAGATGGAGGGAACGTGCACTAAATGTGAGCAAACTTTGCGTTAACAGAACATTGACGTTGCGTCTAAAGGCTTCACGCTGTATTCAGAATACAGGTAGATCAGAGCATCGGGTATTTCAAGGTCACTTCAGAATCAAAAAAATGCTTCTTTTATCATTTGTGATAAAATAATTTTATCATATTTTATCATTTACAATTTGTGAATATGATTGTGGTATTGCATTGATATAAATTGTGTCCTTATCGTAGAGAAAGTTTATAGAGTACTAAAGTGATTTTCGTTGAAGTCAAATGCAAATCTCGGTGCCATGACGACATCCTCATAGATATGCTGCGTAAATTAGCGGATAAAATGTTCTAATTTCTTACCAGCCATTTTTCATACGAACTCTGCATTATTGTTTACATATGAACAGAAATCTAATGTTTGAATGAAACTTCATGGTTCCCTTTATGGTATTTCCCAAAAAAAACGGAACCTAAAAGGAAAATAGCATTATTTAAAATTATTTGCAGTATTTTTATTTTGTTGCGACCATATACTTCGTTGAACGCTTCATAATAAAAGCTATACGTTTTTATAAAATATTTAGAAAAATGTTTTCTCCCAATCACTCTACTAAAGGCTGTCATAACATGTTTGCGTAGGAAAGTCAAACAATAAAATGTACAAACCACATTTTAACTTTAACTTTAGTTGAAGCTTTAGAAAATTAGCAAAATCATCTGTTTACTGAACCTTGGTATCTATGATACCGGACTTAGCCCCATGCGATTTTTTTGGGTTAAGCGGCCCATAGACAATCAAGTTAATTGTCAGGATAATTTTCAATGATGCATATTGACAATTTAATTGACCGTCTGTGGGCTTGATTGATGACCGTCAGTTAATTATCTCAATGTGTTGACGCAATCAAATCATTTTGATTTTTTATTGATGGTTCGTAAATATTTCATTCTTAGCTCTGAAAGTTGTAGTGATAAACCTATGAATATTTGGAATTCCATTTTTGTGTACACGCAGATCTGGTAGTTTTGCATGCTGGAGGACACTGCTACAAATATCTGGTACTTCTTATGTCTTATTATTATGTTATGTTATTTGAATATCGTTAAGTTTTTTATTTAAAATTGTTAACCTACTTATTAAAATTATCTCGGAAAGTAAGTACTTGGTACTTTCATGGAGTAACCAGATGCTATAGTTCATCAAATGAAATGATGTCCATTCGAAGATAGTTCTTACAGTAAAATCTTCTGGCCCGTTTGCACGTAATTCCTTGGGCAATGAGTCGGTTCCGAATATTCTGCCACGTTCCCTGAGCCAGTTTTGGCCTAAGTCTTGCTTTGACGCGGGGATTTTCTGGGAGATGAAAAGACCAAGGCGAGCGCTACCATAGTAATTTCTTCGTCGACCATCACATGAATCGTCCGCAGAGCAAATGACTGGTTTTCATCAATTATATTGCTGAAAAGATTGACGCCATTTGTGGGGAACAGAAAATTTCATCAATATATTGAGTCAATGATAATGAAAATTGAATTGATCGTCTATGGGCCGCATTACCTGAAGTCGAAGGTGCATTGCAATCGTCTCAGTACCCTGGAAGGCCTACAGAACAATATTGAGGCTGAAATTGCTATAATACCAGAAAACATGCTTGAAAGAGGGCATTAGAATTTCAGAAAACGTCTTCAGCAGTGTGGGGATTGTGAGGGTGTATATAGACATTTGCCAGATACACTGTTTGAAACCATGTAATTAGAAGCTTCCACTATTGTCATATATGAGAAAAATAAAAATGTTCATTATTCATTATTATTTATTTCATTCCTAAATCAGTGATTTACTCCGCTCCACTCTGCATTTACGCAAAACGTATAGAACTTCTTAAAAAGCGTTCAACGAAGAACATGGTCGAAACAAAATAAAAATGCAGCAACTCGTTTTTGAACTAAATTATTTGCATTTCGGCTTCCATTTCTCCTGGAAATCGCTGTATACAGTAGGTTTCAAAATCAAGATGATACACTGAGGAAGCGTTAAAAGAATTTCTACGAGCAAACCGTTGGAGAACATCACATAGTATTTAGTAGAGACGCCATTGAATCACGCCACGAGGATGAGGCATGTGGGTACCGGCGCGTGGAGGCACGGCAGCGTGACGGCACGGGACTGTCGCTGTCTCTGATTAACGCGCGCCCGCCGCCCACTTCTGCGAAATTCGACCTTTAAAGCTGCGCTGTCGGGCTGTGGGGCTGTGGCCCTGCACCTGCACTGCAGCAGCTGCGGCGCATGTGTCCCGGCCGCGTCCCTGTCTCGACTTTGTTGCGGGCTTTGTATCCGTGGTATTGTGCGACATTCCGGGAACGTTGCGAGGATTTGCGGCTACAGTTTCGTCGAAACTATGCGGCACACAGCCTCATTTACACATTTGTATGCGTAGATTTACGAAACTGAAATGTGATTGGTACAGAACTCTTTGCTCACAGTTGTTCTACAGAATTTATTCTTAGAAATTCGTTTAAACTTCACTTTCATCGTTTTCTTACTAGGATTTACCCTTTTTATCGCTGCAGACATGCTTAATGTATGTAAAACAATCTCGGTGCTTGACCTCTAAATTCAAAGTTTTTTGTGCCGTTCACTCCCAAGGTTCTAACGAAATTTGTTAGCAGCGGCTGCTTTCTCAATCCATCACTTTATTCGGTCATTTCACTTAACACCACGTTATTCACCTCTTATAACCACTGCTTGCTATTTTTCTTCTGCACATCTTCAAATTCTATCGTTATCGGCAGCCATCTCTCGTCTAATACCTGCATGGTGTCTGTTTCATCAGCCAATGGTAGTTAACTGAGATCATTGGACCTCCATCGTCTCAGTTAACATTGCCAAAAGTGGTATTAAGCTCTCTTATTTAACCGTCCAGATTGCATCTTATCTTCAGATAAAAATGCAGAGAATGTTGCCTTCTCAAATAGGCTATTTAATTGGTCTTAGTTTAATCGTCATAAACATTGCGCCTAAATCTGTTATTTAAAGGTCATATCTGAAAATATTATCGCACATGAAGAAGAACAATAGTTCTTACTTTTATCATAAATATACAAGTATCACTTACTGTGTAGCTCATTCTAGAGTGTATTTTATACATCTAGAGAGTAAATGCACTGGATTATTCATCACCGAAATCATCAAACCAGCGCAAAAGAACAAACACTGTAATTTTTTGTTGCTTTCTTGTATGTTTGTAGTCAGATATTGTTTTAAGCCTCAGCCTACATTTAAACCTCAGCCTACCCTCAGCACAATTGTTTTAAACCTCAGAAGATACACTGGACACCAGCAGAAACGCTACAGAAGCAAGCAGGCGCCACTCACCTCGAGCAGCGATCTCCACGTCGAGCACCGCCAGGTCCTTGTCGCGCGCGTCCCTCCGCAGCGACCCCGCGCCTCTCGCCCACGCCGTCTGCGGCAGAAGGCGTCTTTCAAATACGTCGCTGCTTAATTTATTTGCAATGTACAACGAATGTTAGATCAATGACAAATACGTTACTGCTTAATTTATTTGCAATGTGGGGCGAATATAAGATCAATGGAATAATGAGAGAAAAATTCACATCTGAAGTATCATTTAAGATGAAGTAGATTCCTGAGATAGTAATGTTAGTCTGCTATAATTACTTTGGCATAATTTTGATTGTTGAGCTCATTTTGTTTCCTTTTATTATTGCAGGAGAAGTTTAATACGTCAGGAAAATATACCATGCCTGGTACGTGCGCAGTGAATGGTCACACCACTCTAGTGTCGTATTGTACTTGTTTTACCCGCTCATTATTTTTGTTCTTCATGTCGGAAAACTCTTTTCGTCAATCATTATTTCCATAACGGGAATTTTTTTGTATCGCCTTCCCGTCAATTCAGTTGCAAAATCTTTCATTTTCCAAAAAGTTCTATGCATTGAAATCTCACATAGAGATCACATTTTCTAAGAAACAAGATAAATAGTTATATTAAAAAGGGAATTTCATCATCTCGATACCCAGTAATTAATAAAACAACCGTTGGAATATAATGATCCCAATTTCAAGTCATCGTAGTTCACGACGAGTTTCAGGGTAAACGTTACATTAAATCAGTGTTATTTTAATATTTTAGTCGGGATTTCTTCGGCGAGTTTAAGGAAGAAATACGCGCAGGATGATGGTCAACCGTTTATTATAAATGTAAGCGCACACACTGATGAATTGTAACAAAAAAAGGCTCACAATCACGGGACAAGAGAGGAAGTGCAATGATACTGAGCTTCTAGATGAGGTAAAGCGATGGCCTTAAATACAGTAGGGTCTCGATTATGCTGTGGTTAAAATTTTGCAGTAACTGAAGTTTCTACGCATGCAGAAATGCTTAATCTAGCGCAAGAATTATCAGCTCTTGAGGGCAATTTAGGTCATAACTGCTCTAAGTCGTATATAATCGACATGTGACTCTAGGATCATATCCGCAATTCAGTCGAAAGAAAATGGGGCATCCGCTGTAAATGTTCCAAGTATGTAATTGGAAATTATGTTCATATTTCAGATACGATTACTGCCCGCCTACTTGAGCGAGTTGAATCTTGACCAAACTTCGGGTATCAGAGTCGGATATCCTGTCTAATAATGCATAACAATTGGCCTCATCATATGGGTTATTCTGTAATGCTTTTGTGAGCAAGAATTATTATCGTTCCTTCGCTCTCTGGGGATGGCAATATTAATCTACTTACATCTCGTTTGGCCCAATATATCTAGAGTTCCATGCTCATTGCATTTTTTTGAAGCAGATAATCATAAAGTAAATTGTTAACGAATCTATGAATTCAAAATTGTGACTTGATCGTTTCTTCAAGGATAGAAAACCGTTGTTTCGAAATAATGTTTCACACATGAGAAACCGATATTAAAAGTGTGTTCATCACGCAAATTTTCTGAAAAAATTGGCGTGCAAAGCTTGAAACCAGAAAAAATTTCTTTGTTGTATTATCATGTCTGATGAAATGTTTCGACCTCTGTTGTCTGTGAGGTCAATTGATGGGGATGGCAGCGGTATAGGTCATTAATCTTGTGTTTCCTCGGAATATTTTCTTCAAAATTATCAACTCATCAGCACAAACAACAAAAACTATACTAAAAAAGTAATCATCTATATGCATCCAGTTATGGGAAGTGTTCGGCCCTAAGTGAATCATGTGCATGCAAATCTATATTATAAAAGGAGCCTCGTCCGTCTGTCTGTGTGTGACACCCACCAGCCGAAAGTGTGAAGTGAGCGAATCTGTGATACAAGCTTCATCAACTCCACAATTATTTTCGGTACATTAACCCAGCAGATTCAGAGTCGGAAAGAACATCACGTGTATTGAACGTGTAGGCAGTAGGTTAGTTTAGGTTGTATAGAATATAAGCAATTGAGACTGAGGAAAGTATATGAAAGGTATAAGATAGCACAGAAAATCGTGGGAAAGCAATGTTAAAGCTCAGTTGGTCTGCCACTTTATCACGCTGTCAAGGAAGCGTAATGACTATTTTTGATAGGAGTTTCACCAGTGCACAAGATTAAGAGTATTTTAATCGCGGGTTCTGTAGGGTTAGATGTATTTGTTCTTGATCCACATCTGACGTATATTTTTTGAGGAAATTATTGATTCCAGTCATTTATGACGGATCAGGTACATTAAAAAAATCCTACACCTCGACCTTCTCGCAGGGCCAGCAGCGTAACATCACCTCCTCCCCTTCCTTTCAAAAAATCAGGGGTGTACTAGTTTAAGTATAAGAGAGGCAAGATAATAAAACACGAATAGTAAATTCCGTAGACTTTACTTTGCTCTCAGAAGTTTGATGAAATTAAAACTGCATAATTAATGTCTGTAATTCCATGCAAGATGGCAAACCTCCATCAGAAGTATAAAATTTGAACACTATGTTTAGCACACTGAGTCAAAACTTATAACAATTTTTCAGGCAATATTTAAATGAACAAATTTTCAACACTAAGGTGACATAATGGTATCGAGAATAATGTTTAATTTATTTGAGCACAGAATGTTGTTTCAAAACTGGAGAAATGTATTGCAAAATGAGGAAAATTCTACAGAAGATCCAAATCTCGACCACGGACTGCAGGTGAAGTAATTCAGCACATTGATGAGTGCAGAACTATAGAGAATTGAAATAAAACAGAACATACCAGAACATTTCACTCTGTGGCCTCGATGTGAAAAGCTCTAGAACGCACTCGCGATTAATATGTAACGAATCACAATAAAACACGCTAATAGAATTTTAAAATCGATAAGAAATATTCAAGTCTGCATTTGGCGACATATTTCTCTGCATCAGTTGCTTCGCTCGGTGCAGGCCTGTTCTACAGTTGTTAATACGTACCAACTCCGGGTATATTTAAAGGAATGTTCTTATTTGCATAGAGAAAAGGTGCAGTTGTGTAGATCACTATTGAGCTATTTTATTGTGTAGAATGCTATTATGCTCATTGAAAATAATAAACGAAAAATGTATCATAGTTTTAAATGAAAAGAACAAGACACGTAGAAAGGGAATTTGAATTTTGAACTTAATAGCATTTGGTGTGAGGTTTTCCGTCTCACGCAGCTCTTCTAACAAAAAGTTACGAATGAATGCTGTCAATAATCCACTACGAAGCTGAGGAAGTTAATGGGATAAATATATTTGCCAAGGATGCTGTCATATACCGTGAATCAATTTATACTGAAACAATAATTTGTACCATTATTGATAACAGGGCATTTTTATCTTGCTCTCCCGTCCTTGTTATTTGACGATTCATAGATTTAGTTACAACCAAATCAGAGCTACGTCATGTCTGCTTCCACCTTTAACTCTATGATAAGAACTGGAGGGATCCACAGCGAGATTTTAACCCATATATTAATAAGAAAGCATCTAATTTTGCTAAGTTATACCCGTTGTGGTAGCATGGGCTGGTATGTGGTCCTGCCCGTTGTGGCAGGATGGGCTGGTGTGTAGCAATACCCGTTGTGGCAGGATGGGCTGGTGTGTGGCAATACCCGTTGTGGCAGCATTGGCTGGTGTGTAGCAATACCCGTTGTGGCAGCATGGGCTGGTGTGTAGCAATACTCGATGTGGCAGCATGGGCTGGTGTGTAGCAATACCGATGTGGCAGCATAGGTTGGTGTGTAGCAATACCCATTGTGCCCTGGTGCATGAAGCTGTCTGCCCAAACAAGTTTGTTTTTTGTTGGGATAAACATTTACGTAGAGTGACCGTACCTGCCTGCAACCGTGGTAACTTTACCTGCCCGCTGCTTTAGTGGCTGTGCCTACCCGCTACCGTATTGAATGTTCTAAGCTCTCCTGATCAAGGTTCTATAGTTTGATAAGCGGAAAAAAAGTCCCGATACTCCTTGCTGTGACATCAAGAGCAGTCAAGCACGGGATTTTCTTTGATGCAAGAAAAATCGGACAACTACCGTTTTTGTGGAACGCTGTTCGAAACGTATACAAAATTACTTAATGTACGTTGAGAGAATAAGCACGAACGTTTTTAGACGACATTTCTTTGTTTAGGCTCAATTATGCGAGGACGAGAGCGTCACTCAATTTAGTATCGTAAGGGAGCGCAAAAGCAATGCAGTTAACTCGGGAACAAAATTTTGGTATACGGCTTCTTATAACTGGAGTAAAAGATTTTAAGGAGGCGCCAGCTTTGAAAAATTATACAGGTAGACTTTGTTCACTGGTTAAAATCCGCCACTAAATGAACGACTTGGAAATTTGAAACATTCAGAAAGAATAATTTTACAACTGTTGGCAGGTTGCCTCTAGTTAAGCAGCAAATACAAGACATTCACAACTGGCGATATGGCCAATTCATAGCCGATATTTTTTCTTGCTGAAGTTTAAAAGCAGTTAACTTGCAAATCTCACGTCTGTTACTTCTTACATGTTGTGATGAAACCGAGGCAGTGAGTCAAAGATTGATTTGGAGAGCCTGAACCAGTTCATTCTCGCTGTAAAAGGTCTGCAAATCCTTTATCCGTATGAAGTCCATTAAGGTTTAGGAAAATAACTACTGAAGTTGAGTAGCACAAGGGAACATTAAACTCTCAGGTGTTCTAACCTCAAACTTCTGTCAGAACCCAGAGGCTGTGGAGTAATATTTTCTTCATGATCGTAGAGCGCTACCGAAAAGCTTAGCACTGAATAGAAAAAGATGCTTAAGTTGGTCGCGATTTGAGCAGCCGGTGTACACCGAGGGTATTTTCATAATGCTGCTGACTGATCAGTAGTCACAAACTCAATTTAATTTAAATGCTTAATCAAAGCTAAACGAAGGCACGATCCAGTTAATGTTTACCATTTTCAAAATCGCTTTTTACAATTGACTTTAAATTTGAGTTGAATATTAAACTTCATTTTGACCAATCGAGGTCAAAGTGTTGAGGCCCACTCACCCTCAAGGACATGGCGCCGTGATGAGGTTGTCAAGGAGGCAGACAATAATTGCACTAGAACGCAGCTTCGCGACACGCAAAAAGCATCATTTTTACATATCTTCCTTGACCGTCGAATAATACACTGCACACACAATTTTTCCACACATATTATTTCATTTAACTTTTGATTAACAAAATGTTTATATTAACTTTTGATAAACAAAATGTTATTTTTCATCAATTGTGATGTACATTCAGTTTTTCACTATTATACCTGCAAACGAAGAAAAGAACAGTGAATCAAAGTCAATGCCTTTGTTATTCCAAGAGGCACGGCCTATTTGAAAAATATGGTTTATTTCAGGTGCAATTCTCATTTATAAATTTTTACTTAAATAAATAAATAAACTTCATGACTGCATACATATGAGAATGAAATGTAAAAAAAATTACCTAATATTTTTCGAAATATGTTAATACAGTTCATAACCATGAATAACTAATGATGAATTGAAAGTCTTAAATTATGGCAACAAAAATGAAGCAAACACCTTGGGGCAGCGATGCAGAAACGAGGACATGGACTAAGTTCAGAATATTAGATTGTGAGTGAAAGTGATCATGCATGACGATGGAGATCATTCTGTAGGTATAAATGATAATCTTTATAGGAATACGGACTGCAGTAGGACAATATGAGTTTATATAATCGCTTGTGTAGAAGTTTCCCAGTCTCTTAGAACTTTTAATAGCTGTATCCATGACACCTTGAAATTGATGTTTTGTTTTACTTGCACTGATCATGAACCATTTGAAGGGTACAAAACCTTAGCACAATAGACTCCATGGTTTCGTTTTAAATTTGTTTCTGTAATAAAGAACCACTTTAGGTGCTTAAACAATAGTTTATTGTTTGCCACGAGTTGTAGTTTGTGTAGAGGGTGTTGAAATGGAAGGTAAATTACGCTCAACTGCAATCACCTTTCCGCACAATTATGATATGAGGCATACCATGAATCAGACACCGAAATTCGCTTCTTTCACACTTTATAGAATTTAAAACTTTCTCTGAAAATGAAGCTAAAGCTCACGTATAGTAACATCAGCATACACCGTGAGGCTTCATTAGTTGGAGTCCCTCACACACAGATATTTTTCTGCATGCAAAAGATTTCTACGAAAATGTTAGATCGTAAGATCGACCGTAACATTCAAAAGACAATTGGGTACTCGTTTGTTATTTGTACGCACCTTATAATCTACCTTCAAAAGTTTATTTTTGTTCTAATAGTTGGTTAGGTTAGGTTATAAAAATGGTTGGCTTTGATGTTCATTTTGGCAATCAGCTGCCTTTGCTTGTTGTCTTTCACCACTTCGTAATTCAATCTTACAAGTTTTATTCAGAGTTCATTCTCAAGTTCGCACCAATATACCATGTATTTACTCTGACCTAACCAACTGTATTGTCAATGAATATAATGTAAAATTCAGGATATTAAACAACAAATTGCTAGAAAACAAAGCATCACAATTTTTTCATGAAGAGTTCAACCCACACTCATCATCTTAAATACGCAGGGAAAAGATCAGTAGCTAAAATACGTCTTTTCTCCACAAAAACGCTAACTAGTTGTCGGCATGGAGCGACATGTAAATATTTCAATAGCTGAGAAAAGCGTCTTTAAGCTCAGCCAGCAATGCAGCGAACTTGAACAGTTCGCTGCATGAACACTTGCGCTTTAAGTTGAGGGTGCAGCGAACACTTAGCAGAACAATTCATCCGATGAGCGCAGTGTTTTCAAGTCTTTCCACTGTGAGGACACTTTCATTTGGAGGCTTTTTTGCACGAAGCACGACCGATGGCCCTCGGAAACACGACAGCCACGCGAACACAATTCCACCGGCTGTGTTTCCCTTCGGCGCTGTGAAACAAAAAGCAGGCAGGAGACAGGACTGCTAAGGCTTACACTAAACACGAAATGACATGGAACATTTAAATGCCTACATGGCGCCTGCCACTGGATACAAACACCCCCTGCAGCTGCGGGGCATGGATCCCATGCCGAGTTTCTTGAGGTGACGCACAGCTGCAACAACTGCGACGGTCTCAAAGCAACTGAGGGCGCAGCGATATTGAAGGCGACCTGCAGCTCTATACGCCTGCTCGACGCTCTCCGCACCTGCTGCGTCCGCACACTCGATGCTGATGCAACTGTATATACTCGCCGCCGCTCACGCTCCTGTCTTAGCCATTGTTAATTTGCCAGTGATTCTGCGCAATTATCGCTAGCATAACCATGCCACTAACAGGTCCAATGAAGAGCTATGGATTATATGAATAAACAGATACGGTACTTTTTGTTTTTGCGTGAGCGCAAAATTATTGTTTTATTTGCATTTTTTCATTGTTGCAACTAACATGTTTATGGATACAAGGCTCGATGTGCATTTAATTTTTAATGTGTTATATACGTCTTTTTGTTAAAGTTTAAGCTGGACCTTTGGCTTCAGCAGAGGGTCAGCACAGCGCTAGCACCCGGTGGAAACACACGATGCTAACAGAGGTATCGTTAGCGATACTCTGTGGGTTTCGTGGCCATGAAATGAGAGAACACGTAGCGAATATGACAGAGGACGTCGCCCGAATAGACGTTAGCGTCTTAGTTAGAACAACGTAAAGAAGATCATTCACATATAGTTTGATAACGGTGTTAAAAATACCGGGAAAACTTCACCAGCGCTCTTGACATAAGCGCTAGGTTCCCATAAAACATGCCTGTAATTGAGAATTAAAAGCTCTGTACAATTCATCATTCGAATTAATTTTTCTAAATGTAAACAAAATGTTCTTCATTGAACAGGATCAGCGTTTCAAGTTTCACAGAAATAAAATTTTATTCACAAATGAGAACAAGATCAAATTGCTTCGTTTACTACGCAACTTACATATAGATTCAAAATTTCAAAAAGGAAAATACTACGGGTGTAGGTCAGTCTGAATTTATCGAGATGTTATAGCGTTGAAGTATTTCAGTGCATGACATCCACGCTTACACTTAATGAGAAATGGAAGTATTTTAGCGTAGCATGTGGTTTTGTTGCCTAGAAATACGCTGATGTGTTGTTTCTGGACAAGGTGCGTGTATATAAAATTAATTTATTTCATGCTTTAGGTTAAAGTAAAATTAATGCCAACCAATAGTACTTTTACGTAAACAATTTGGCTTTTGATTTTATCCGACACAGTCTTGGCTGCAATATCTGTGATAGAAAATTAGGTAAGTACCAGTAAAATCATAATTGAATCATAAATATAAGGGGGTATAAATAAATATACCCCCCAATTTCTGATTTGAGCCCTTTTTGAACTGTAATTATAACATAGAAAAGCTGTAAATTATATTAGACCCTATTTCTTTCGAGGTGTTCAACTGTTAATGAATTACCGATATGCTGCTATGACCCTCGGTGAAATGCAGGAAATAAAGGTTATCAATTATATAAAGTAAGTAACTATATTTTAATTATAATTAAAGGTGCGTCAATGAAACGGAAAATCTGTAAGGTTCTCAAAACAATGAAAAATAAGGCACAATATTATAATTAAAATTAAAGGTGCGTCAATGAAACGGAAAATCTGTAAGGTTCTCAAAACAATGAAAAATAAGGCACAATATTATAATTAAAATTAAAGGTGCGTCAATGAAACGGAAAATTTGTAAGGTTCTCAAAACAATGAAAAATAAGGCACAATATTATAATTCAAATTAAAGGTGCGTCAATGAAACGGAAAATTTGTAAGGTTCTCAAAACAATGAAAAATAAGGCACAATATTATAATTAAAATTAAAGGTGCGTCAATGAAAGGAAAATTTGTAAGGTTCTCAAAACAATGAAAAATAAGGTACAAAAAATGTATTTGGTATATAAATGATGAAAATAAACAAACATTTGGTGTACAATAACCGAAATGAAATATTTTTTAAAAAATAATGTCCTCTAGGTGGCCTTCATTCCGCCGCACACATTCATCAGTGGAAATTGTTCGTGACATCTCTTAACGTGTTTAGTGGAATCGCAGCAATCCTATCTTGCATGAATACGCTGTTTCAAGGCTGGAATGTTCCCGGCAGGATTTAATGCCTTTTTTAAACACCTTGAACACCTTTATCTAGTAATTTCGTTTTAAGGAGTCCCCATATATCATGAACAATGTCATGAAAAATTTCTACGGCCCCCTAGAGGATGTTATTTTGTAAAATAATTCATTTCGGTTATTTTGCATCAATTGATTGTTTATGGTAACCATTTATATACCAAATAAATTTTTTAAGCCTCATTTTTCATTGTTTAAGACGCTTAAAAAATTTTCGTTTCACTGACGCGCCCAATTCTCTCTTGTGTCTTTATCAGGTCTTGCTTTCAGATAACTATCGTCAATGGTGTTGAACATACATTTCGTTTAACTCGTAACAAACATGAAATTAAGGCAGGAGAGGATCAAACGATTTATTCCTGAAAGAAACTGCTAACATAGGAGGATTGGATAGGAGGAGTGATAGATAGTGAAAGATAGGGCTATCATAGGAGGATTGCAGGAAGGGAACTTTACTATCTTTAAATACACTCGTAGCGCTCAATTTACACGGGCGTATCGATGATCGCACTCAACAGGAACAGAAGATCGAAGTGATGTGGGAGACCAAGGTGGTAATCTAAAATACTGTCGACATTAAGAGCACTGACATCGAAATGGCCTCCCAAATCCACGTATAGTTCACGAAATCACCAATAATTACGATATCACTTCAAGTAAGTAGACAATGAAGAGAGTAAATGGATGGATAAATCTTGAAGATATACCGTGAAAATTTGTCACTATATTGATTGGCTCGTACCGCTGTTTCCAAAAATTGTCAATAGATCTAGGCAGACGTTACTGCAAGGTTTTCGAGACGGAACTCTGCAATGCACAATTGCTGAGCTTGACTTCAGTAAAACTTACAGCTTGAATTTGAATGAACTTTCATAATTATCTATTCCCCTTTGTAGAATTAATCCTCTTCAGTATGTACTTGAACTCTAGCCATAATGATCGCGTTGAAAAAGCACAATACTACCCTTAATTTGTTTTTCGTAAAATATTCTCCAAACAGATGAGAAATACAATCAAATGAGGATAGAGATGAAGGTTTATTGTCCTTGAAGAAGACGTCTGAATCGAGTCCATCGCATCAGGAAAGTGGCTGCGTAGGAGGCATTAGATCGCAGCACCACAACCGAGATCGAACGAGGTCAATGAAAGTTTTTGCGAAGATTGACAAAGATTCAGATTACGAGTTTCAGATTACAAAGATTACAAGTTTTGGGATTGTAATAATTTCTTCAGGTTGGGAACGCTATTCTTTTCGGAGAAAAACATTATTTTGGTTTTAATACGACTCCTTATTATTGCCGTAGCGATATATTAGTTTATAGACATACTATGATTGTCCTAATGATGACAATCATGACATCTCTAACAAGGACGGTGAGTGCCCCGTAGCACCGGTTAGTTGTTAAGTTATTTCCTGCAGTGAGTTAGGCGGAATTACAGAAGTTACATTGTTTCATCTCCAGAAACTGGCCGGATAGCTAAAGAAGATAACTCGCAGAAATTCGCGGACCGCAGAACATACCCTTGAATTGCATCACTTTATATATTTATTATATACATCATCGTATCGGTAGGTTTTAACTTCTAATAAACGATTTTTTAATGACGAATGTAGCAACGTTGGCTTTCAAATGTAATGTTTTCGAATATTTTTCTTTCTAATTAACTCGCTTCTAGGACACAAAGTTGTGACAGAGAAATAAATAGTTTTTGCGAATGGTTCGCTCAAAGTTGAGGAGCATTTCTCGTAAATAACGAGCACCATAGGTTGTGGTTACCAAGAAGGATGGCCGTTACTATAAAGTTACGCAATTCATACAATACACACCACCCCGTGTTGCTGCGGTAGCCCACTTGTTGGAATCTATTTCATTACTCGGTATCTACAGAGTGGAGCATGAGTCACTTCACCGTTTCAAAATGAAATATCTTTCTACCAACAAATTAATTTGATTTTACCTTTCATGATTATAAAGTTACGTCAGTGGAAATTTAAATTTGAAAAATTCGTTAGCAAAGAGAGAGTGAAGATAACTGAATCATATTTTGAAAATAGGCGCTCAATTATTGGAACACAGTGTAGAGATACCCTTGTAAATTATGTTCGTACGTAAGATAAAAGGTGTACGTAAATAAGCCTTGGACTATCCAGCAACTTAAAGCAAACATACAGGAGGAAATTCATTCCATACAGCCTCAGATGCTAAGAAATGTCATGGAAAATGCCTTACAAAAAACTCGTGTTTGCGAAGGTGATAATGAAGACCATTAACGTGACATTGTTTTTCATACATAAATGAAAATAAAATTCCAATATTTAAACTATGTGATAAAAAAAGAAAAAATAAAGTACGCTCATTCACAAAAATATATTTTAGTATAAGATGGTAAAGTGACTTTTGTGCTATCCTGTAAATAGTAATTTTTCCCGAGTAATAATTTTTTTGCGAGTGGGTAACCAAGATATGTGTTACAGAAACTATAACAAATATAGTAGTTACCTAATTAATACAAGTATAACTCACCAAAATATCGTGGCAACTCAGAGTTATTGTTGTTACTTTATTGTCTTAAGTTGTTACAAGCCTTGGTCTAGGTTGTAATTACCAATATACAAAATAACCAAAACTCAATTCATTTGGCGCAATGCAGACGCTCGTAAAGCGTTACTCAGGTTTGTTAACCTAAAGTCTGCATGGCATGGAGACGACAATGCAATCTCTACTTAAGCTCAGGATCAATGCACACAACTAACTTGACAATAATTTTTAGGCTGTCATTACACAGTGATTTCTATGTGAGTTCTTGTTGTAAAACACAGAGAGAGCTCCGCCCTAATGTTTGTACGGCCTCGCTTATATATGTCTTAGATATGTTTCTTTTATTCCTATTTATTGAACTATATAGTAATACGCTTGAGGTCATCAGAAGAAATATTATTTGAATATTTTGTGGTATTATTGCTGCAGGAAATCGGAGTTGATAACACCTTAAAGGGTTATGTAGAATAAAACGAGCCGTAGGTAAATTATAAGTTTAATTTTAGTGACTCCATTTCTAAGATAATTTCAATTCAATAGAAGAAATAAAACGCACTACGGAAAGAGTCAACACCTGTGCTGGGCTTGTGTACAAACAAGCCTAACCCTGAAACATTTGCTGTTTTGATTACCGCTCTTCTTCTTGAGTCACCTGCAGATTAAGAACGCAAATGAGCTCTGCCAAAAATAATCAGATTCTGGCAGGCTTTAGCACTCGGTCCTCTGGCAAGGAGGCTTCATCAGCCCTCCTCGGTTATCGGGACATCAGCATCGTTACTACTCTGCTATCTGGGACCTTACTTTAAGACATCTTCTTTGAAGAATCCTGCTTGCGTTTATTATTTTTCAAAAATAGGATGTCAACAAATTTGAAGGAATAAATTTATTCATAAAAATGTAAGACTCTTCGTGAAACTCTAAGCTGAAGATTGGAGCCGAGGCAGCTGTGCGCTCTCTTGGTCTGACGCCGCTTGGGGAGGTTCCAGCAGCGACTCCGCGCCTGTGCTAGCCTCACGCGGTGGGGCGCTGAGGCGGGCCTGCACTCTAAATAATAATGAAGGCATCTACGGATGCTTTATTTCCAATCAAGCCATTTCACCTTGTACATTGGATTTTCAAATGCCTTATAACTAACGCCAGGACGCCACGACGCTTTCCCCCGGTCAAGACCGGTACCCATTTCAGACACCTGGGTGGAGAGGGGTATTGTGCTTGAAATTTTTCTCCTGTACCCAACAGAGAAAATCCTGCTCGGGCGGCGCGCGCCTCTTGAGCTCTACTGCACGGAGGAACGGCTTTCTGAGCACGTCCTTTATGGTGAGTTGGGAAGCAATTTCAGTGAGGTGTTCTCTTTCCGTCTCAGTGCTTCGATTAGTTTTGATAATTGCCAGAGCGAACGGATATTTTAACTTAGTTTAGTCAGAGCCGTAAATCACTATGAGCTTTAGGCTCAAATTGGCTTAAGCTCTTTTTTCAGCTTCACTGCCAGTTTAGCTGGTTGGCTAAATGCCATTGTTTGGACTAATTTTGTTTAGCTGCCGCAAGCACGTAAAATAAAGTTTTTTTTAATATTTCCTGAAATTTTGTGAGTAGCTTCGGCATAAAGTTTAGTTTCTTTGCAACGCAGTCAAAAGTACTTTTTCAAACAAATAAACTTCCTTTTTAAGGTGGAAGTACTGGCTCGGACTTCTTGAAGCGAGCTGGGAAAGTACGGAGGGTTACTGCGCTGGCTCGCTTCTAACTCCGAGCCCCCACCGCTACGCCACGGGGGCGAACCGTGCCGGCCGCAATACTTAAATGTTTTCTATTTTCTGTACTGATTTACTCCTATACTCGGTAAAAATTGTGGCTGCCGCATGTAGTTTTTGCTCCTTCGGTGACGCGTCTCCAGATATATTTTCAAGAGGTTATATGGTTCCGCAGAGGAACCATATAACCAGAGGATCCAGAATTCTGCATCATTCGGCTTAAAATCATGATTTGAACTCATAATCATGAACTGTGTAACATTTACTGAAAATATTCGGCTTATTGCGTTTCATGCAGTACAAGTGAGCTTTGCTCTTTAAAATTTTGTGTTACTAAGATAGTTGAAACACTGTTGGAATAAGCACTATGGAGTACGCACCGATGCTGAGGCGAAGAAGTTGAAGCAGCCGAACATACTTCAACCCCCGCCCACCACCTACTCATCCTACTCATATGCAAACTCTTCATAAAGCAATAAGATCTTATTATTATTACGAGTAGAGCATTGTTCGTTGAGGCATTACAGAAGTGCTGGTTCTCAAAAGTTACGTCAGATATCACACAAAATAGTAATGGAGTACGCAGAGTAAGAGGAATTGCAGAATTGAATGAAATGTTCAAATTATTCTAGTTGTGGACAGCAAAGCTTGGCGAGTACGCTGCCGTTGAGAACAATCGTTATAAAAACGTTCATTAAATAACTTTTACGCAGTCAAGAAATCAGAGCAGCTCACAACTTTTTCAAGAATGAATAAGCATTGGGATCTTTTCCGATACGTGTAACCAAAACTCCGAAATTGTAAGAGGCTGAAATACATGAATCGATACGATAGATAAAAAATTTTTGCGAGAAAAACAATTGCATTTTTCAAACTTTCAACAGCGAGTTTCCAAACTGGTGCGTTTAACATAATTAATACTCAGTGATGCCGACGATTAGATAAACTATTGCGTACATTGAAATGAAGAGCCGTGACAGTAGCACTATATGCCCCTAGGGGGAGGGTCACTGAAGGCAATTATCCTTTAGCGCATCATTGAGACCCAGCGCTCCCACAGCTTGCGTAAGATTTCTTCACTAGACTCAGAGGAAGGGTCGTTAGTATAGTGTCTGTCGTCGTCAGTGTACCTTGGAGATCCGTGCTCCGTATCGGTACCCCAACAGTACCTGCGGCACTTGTTGATGTAGTCAGTTAGTCAGTTGTGTGTTTAGATTTGTTGTTAGTGAGCCCTAATTTTTCCTCCTTTACTTCCCTGTCTTTCTCGAGGTTGGCGTTCCGTGCAACCGACCTCCTGTACTGGTAACGTCTTTTTATATCTTTTCTTATTTCATATTTTTGTCTCATCGTTATGCCAACAGCTCTAAGCCTAGGTGGCTTTCTGTGCCAACCGAGAAACCGAAATTTTACATGCTTGTGAACATTAACATCACTGCTTCTCCGAGGTCATTGTTCGACTGAGCAGAAGCTGAAGTCAAACGTAAACTGTAATAATAATAATGCTGTAAAACATGTCTCTACAGTGCGCTTCGTTATCAGTTACCTTACATTACTGCTTAATCTGATGCTGGCAGCTCAGATTATGCCGTCCGTCTCACTCAAGAGAACCAAGGATATGAGAAAATATGAGAAAATCTTACCTAAAACTGAGCTTGCGACGGCCGACGAAAATTGCAGAAGAACTTGAGCAGATGGCGATGTCAGAAGGAAAGGCTTGTGATTATTGCACAGGATTTTTGAATCTCAGATGAGAGCATGGATGCGGATTGCGGAATGTGATGCTACCTCATAGCATCGCGCCATTGCGTAATTTGAGGTGCCCTTGCGTAGTGCAAGGACACCTCAAATTTGTTTATGAACTTTCTTGTTTTTAATTGTAATTCAAAAATCAATGGAAATAATTCTTCGTTTTTCGTATAAGGATAGAATATTTAGGCTGTTGCGATCAATACTGGAATACTTATTTTCATACGGAATTAGGATATTATGATATTTTCCACTTTTAATTTCTAAATCTCCTGGTGAATGTAAGCTAATAGGCACACGCCGAGTTGTGGACAGATATGGCTAAATAAATTCCTATCCCCACAAATCCCTTTGAGAGGGTCATGGAGCAGCCATAGCATTGGTGTTGTTTGTTCAGCAGCTTCTCTACAACCTGGAAAAATCTCACCTGGCTTACACTGACAGTCACAGTACTTGCTAGAACAAAAGTGCGCTCGATTCCGCTGCGGTCGACATATAGGCAAATGAGCAATGACCACCATAAAGGTGTGTTTTGATTTAGGATGAAATACCAAAGCCAATACCCAGACGCATCCGTGTCTTAACATTTGAAAGTATAACAAATTTACATTTCGACATTTTATCACGGTTCACATCATGTTGTCTTGTTGTTTCAAGATTGCATTACGAATGCAATCTGTGAACACTTGCACATCAATTCCTCTTACTTGAGTTTTAAAACTTGAATGTTCACAAAAAATTCAATAAAACAAAGAGCTTAACTAAAATTTCAGAGTGATTTTGCTGAGAGTTTCAGCAGATGCACTCTATAAGTTGAGAAAACCTTTCACTATCTTGTTTCGGATGTATCTTAAAAACTATTAAACAAGTATGACCAAGCTCTACATAGGGATACAGTGCAAGTAAATTAATGTATGCAAATAAGTGTACAAAACCTTTAACTTCTAGCGGAACCGGTAAGAGTTCCACAGAAATGTATATTATTTAAAAAATACGCACAGCAATCCACTACCCTCACACCGAACGAACTAGTAGGTAAAATCTTACAAGTTCCGATAGGACCTTGAAGATTTGGTTGTCCATCGTTGGTGCAATAGCACGCTAAGTTATTGTCAAACAAAATGATGCACCATCAATAAAGCTGGATAAGTGATTTATAATATTGATATCCTTTGATACGTAACAAAAACTGAACAGATCGACGAGTTATTGCTTTCTGCTTCAGAGTTAAAAATAGTTGAAACAAGGCTTTCACTCCGTAAATTTCAATCGGATTCAGTTCGGAAGACAGGCCCGCGCAATTCCAAATGCGAAACATTTTTGGATATTGTGAGTGTTATGAGCAGGGTAATTCCTTCAAGTGAGTGATGATCATTTAAATCGCGACCTTCTTTGAATAACGAATATCAGGCAGAATTGGAAGCAGGCCAGTGCGGCGAGGGGGAGGCTAGTACCATCAAGCGAACACATAATTTGAGAAATTAGACTTGTGTGAGTTGTCATAGCATTGCATAAGAGTATATTATAATAGTGTTTATGCTCAGTAGAACGATTCTGAGTCCAGTGCAGCAACTCATCACAACGCACATCACAAATGAGTATAGCTAAGAAAAATCCAAGCCTGTAATGCAGGAAGAATCTCTAAGAAGTGCGGTCACTTCTCATCACAATTGAAAGAAGTGGTTGCCAAGCATGTAATACTTGATAATGTTTGAACAATGATGAACTGGAGTTGTAGCCTACGCGGCGCCTTCTGCTGCCGCAGCATCCTCGGCCTGGATGCTGAGTGTCCGCAGGCGGTGCTTGTCTTTGGTGTTCGAGTTGGGGATGGTTGTGAAGATGTCGGCAGGCATCACAGAGAGCATGGAGTTCACGAGCTGCTTCAGGAAATCGTTGAGTTGAGCGCTGATTCCAGGACGAATCTCTTCTAGCACCAAATGACCATTCTCGTTTAAGAAATGATGGATGGTGTCACCTACAAGAAAGAAAACGAAATTAAGATATAGGTCAAGAAAGAATAAATTATGAATGTTTTTACTTAACCAAACGGCTTTTTAAAAATTTGGATTCACGAATATTAAGGAAAGACAAGAGGGTATGGTGGTGGGTGAGCAAAAAGTTAAATGTTAGCATTTTCATGGTGGCCCAAAAGTTTACGGATTAGTATGTTGGCAAATTTCTGGGACCTCGCATAATCATACTTTTACGAGTGAATGATTGTAATTCATAAAATAAAATTCAATATTCATGGAAAACGCAATTGCAAAAGTGAAAATTTAATATTGGACAACTAAATTGGCACTTGACAACGGTAGCATATGGTATATTCTTCCGCATGCTTGTCAGCAGCAGCAGAAAAAATGTGCAACGTGTTCAGTTAATAAGTCGACTGGTTGACGAGTATTTTTTGCATCTTTTTCTTCTGAAGATTTCAGACACAATCAGAGGGAACTTCTCTTCCTCAGCCTATCGAAGAAGTTGGTCTCCAGCTGGACGAGGAGCGATCGTCCAATATCTGTAGGTCTTGCTGGGGATCTTTTGAGATTTTTTATTTAAATCCGAGTTGTTCCCTAGCAGGTTCGCTATGAAACTTGCAACCAGCAAATTTCTTCCATCCAGAACACCGACGTACACTCCACCAACCAGGGCTATCGACAACGCGCGGAGCATCAGGGCTTACTACTAACATTGTGAAGGAAAGTACCGTCGAAATATACGCTTCAAGTCACGGAGAGAATTGTCGCTTGGCCGCTTATTATCAAAGAAACATAGGTTAAGCACCGGCTACTATGCTCCATATGTTCTAGAAACTGCTTTACGTATCTCAGATAGGAGACTGCTATATAGGATTGGCTTTAATGGCTCATCGAGTTCTCTGCGTAATGTATACGATTAAAAAAAAAATTACGTGAAAGAGCCAGTTGAACTTGAAAACTCTTCTACGGTCGACATTTTGTAATTTTGCCAGACATCATGAGCTAGATAGTGTGAACTGCTCCAGTCAAACACTATAAGTGCAGATTATAATTTGAGAAGTAGTAATGAGAACGTAGCGAGACCATAAACCAGAGTATAGATCTACCAAAAAGAAATAATTTGGCCTTAAACATTATAAAAGGACTTTATATGTATTTTTCTGATGAAAAACTCGTTTGACTTACTGAGAATAGTGTTGCCTTGGAAGAGGTTGTCCATCTTTGTTTGCATGCTCCTAAATTTGAATTCGATGTGTATGTCTGCGAGAGTCATTGTGTTCCCTTTCTGCTCCAAGTTTCCAACTCCTTCCACGATCATGCCATCTGTAAAAAAATTGAAATATTAACTTCAAATTCATAGCTCAGAATCATTAATCACTATAATTTTACCAGAAGCTTGACCACCGATGTCAAAGTGAAGGTTCCTATAACGAAGGCTATAAAATAATCAAGTCATTATAGTCTTAAATCACGTCCTTATGAGGCTTGTCATACTACTGCTCCAAAATCAGACGTTATTTTAGCTATTTTTGTATAAACGTATAGAAACCTCAGCAAAACCATTAGCTTCACCCCAAGCGACTTACGCAACAAATCATGCCAATGCTACTGAATGCCTCCTGCAGGGTTGTAGATCGGCCTTTTCTTAGCCAAAGCTCTCAATTTTATTGGTTTTGAAAATCTAATTTGATAAGATTGGTTAGAAAACGCTTGTCTGGCTATCTTCGCCTCGTGAGCTCTTAAATATGTGGGAAGATCAGCGTGCATCTGAAAAGGCTTCGCAACGCCTCGCTTACTTGAGCTGCAATTGCTCCCATAAAAACTTCAAAGCTAACCAACTAACTGAGACTAACTTGTGTTTTATGGGCTCCAGCTACAAGTAACGAGAAATGTAGAATGAGGGTGAATTTTAAGTGAAGAACATCATGTTAGAATTATGAGCGAACACACCTAAAGCCACACAAGTTCACAACCTCTTGCTCTCTACTTTCGAAACCTGACTGAACGTCAGGAACAATGGCGGTTTGCCATGGAACCAAAAGCTATCTGGAACTATCTCTAAGAGGAGCATTTGGCCGTGCAATACAACTACGGTACTCTTCCTCAAAAGTTCCTACTTGATGTACAATATTAGAATAAGGTGAATGTTTAAAACATGACTACAGTAATTATCACAGTTATCAGATTCTGTTTAATCCATGTTCTTTTGAAACTCTGATAATATTGTTTGCTTGTATACTTGCGTGCTTACTTGCTTGGTGTAGTTTGTTTGTCCTCGCCCACACTGCCTCAGTAACAACAATTAACATACGAAAAAATTCAACATCTTGCCTTCAGTAATATGGGCTTGAGAAAATCCAACTTCGTTTTCATATTGCTGATAATTCAAGTCTTCATTTTTACAGAGGGAAAAATTCGCGTTCTTTTTAAATTCGCGTTCTTTACATGTATTAAGTCGTCACGCAATATTTTGGAATCGGTCTGCTGTAAATTTTGATTTGATAAAAGAGAATTCCCATTGAATTTTCTAAAAGACTAAAAATAGTTCGCAAAATTGAAATTATTTTCACTTTCGCAGAAATCAGGTACAATCGACCAATTTATAAGTAAGAAATTAGTCACATAAACAGCAAGATCTACAAGGGTCGAGAGTGGTCTAGTAATTGCATTTATAAATTTCTAATAACCTTATTTGTTTGACCACAAATTGGCTTGTTCCCTCAACGCTACTCAAATTAGGGAAACATTCAACGTTCTTCATTAAGTAATAGCAAGGGGAAAAATTTAACTTCTATTCTCACATTATAGGTAATTCCAGTTTTTAACTATACTTGAGGCGAAATTTAGATTTTTTGGGCCATCTTATCAAATAAATCCCCAAGCTGTATTGTGGTCACAAGCCACCATTTTACAGAAAATATTTCTCATTGTTTCTATGGCGAGTTTAACAAACAACATTCTAATTGGGACTGAATTCATATACCCTAGTGTAAACATAGTTATATTTTCATTAAAAACAAACATGAAAACATAAGGTAACAAGAATATTAACCAGGTTAACAGTTCAGTTTTACCAGCAACCTGACCTGACAGACTACGGAGGACCAAGTATTATATTTACTAAATCATTTATTGTAATTCTTTGAAGACGTTGATTAACACACCGATAACAATTCCTCAAACGTAAGCACCAGAGTAATATCGCCCTCGTCCAGCGCACGCAACAGAAGCGGGGGCCGAGTTGTGTACTTACCTAGGATGGTCAGGAAGTCTCCCTCGCCCTCTATCGGCAGGAGGAACACGTTGCCGCCGATCTGGTACTGGCCTCGCATCGTCAGCGACGGGATGGTCAGGCCCAGGTGCACGAGCTTGTTCGGCATGTCAATGCTGCAAACATTCTACAGGTTAGCAGCAAGTTAACATCTTCTCTCTTTTAGGGACAGACTTCTCAAGGAGATCAATGTTAAAAACGTATGTAATTCGTATCTTCTACCACTACGCTTGAGAGGTTTAATTCTGATTAACTCAGAACTTGATCGATACACTGCGTAATCCGTGGTTCAATTTTTATTCGCAAAGGTTTTCGTTGAAAAACCTTGAAAATCAGCTGAACTTTCAGCAGAGCCAAGCATTTGAAAATTTGTTCTCTTCATTAGGACTCATTTCTTATCACAGCCTGGTATTTTAATTATCTGCTAACATTTCTTCTTGTTTTTCTTTGGCCAAAAGGGTAACATTTCAGGTATGGACAAACTTATCAGATTACCTTAATCCTTCTAAGGACACGATTTTTAGGTAAAGTGTACACATAAGTGTTATAAATGTACACAGTTTCTTAGAAGATTTCTACGGATAGTATGCTCTACAAATAGTGGTTCACATTTAGCACCATCATGCTTCAAAGGAATAATTGAAGACAGTACGTCGTAGGCTGAGGAACATTGAGCACGAATCAATAACAGTGCCGACACGGAACTTCAAACATGACCAGGGAAAACTCATCGCTCAACAATCTGTTTAAAATTTTCTGAATTCAACTTACTCGAGGTATTTCATGTCGAATGCAGTGATGCCGGAGACTTTCACATTATTGTAGATGGCTTCGACAGTCACGGGCGGCTCCGACTGCCTGAACACGATGTTCTTCAACAGCAGGGGCTCTAGCCGAGGGATGTTCAGCTCCGGGATACCTGGAGTGAGACGTTTAATATAGAACTTAACTTAACTTGCTCCCAAGCAAGGAGTAATTGAACCGAGAGCAAGGGTAAATTCCTTGAATGGAGTTTCTTACGGCATTTAATGCCTTGAGACCACATGTTTTCTCTTTGCTTCTAATACACTGCGAAATTATGATTTTTTGTTTCTGATTCTGGAAACGCTGTTTCAATTTTTGGCTGCTTTTACTCTTGTATTCCTACTATCTACATATTCTAGTGGTCATGTTTAACTCCGAGTTTTCAATTTTGAAGTAATGCAAGCAGCTACAAAATACAAGCGAGGCTTCTGAGCGGATGCTAAAATAATAGAAAAAAGTTACAGGAGGAGTTTTCCTGTTTTCCAGAATGCTACTTTTGTGCGAAATGCGAAATGGAGGAAAGTCGTCAAAAAGTTAAAAAATTCAGCGGTGCTGAAAACTATTGTTACAAGTCCCTCCACAAGTCCCGCCATCATGTTACTAGTAGCATGGCACTGTCCTTTGAGACACTTCCATGTTCCATTTTAGGGCAGGGTTTCTGGTGCAAAGCATTGGATTCCTTACTTTCAGGAGTAATGAAATCATACTGCTCATCTCTACTGTATCAAGCTATGACGATAGAAAAATAAGTACTTCAATTTGAAAGTAACTTAACATTCTGGGTGCATCCCTCTTCTCAACGATTTTGCTCGTATACGAACAGTTCAATTGACTAAAAGTTATTTGAAAAATGTTTTGAGAATGGCATTTCGTTCTATATATATTATTACCAACTCCTCCCATTTTTGTTATCAGTTGCTTTGAGGAAAAGCTGATGGAGCCTGAAACAGCCTGAAAAGCTAATAATTCATTTTAGGCATCAAAATTTATAAACATACAAATTTGGCATTTATAGTCTAAAAGACTATACTAGCAACATGTCTGAGAAAGCAATGAAAAAGTTATGACGAATAAATATTTCTACGGTAATTATTTTTTCATTTTGAATGAAAACTCACTTTAATTTCAATGAATGTAATGACCCGAGCAGCTAACCTGAGCAGCCCGTGCTTTAATACACACGTATGTACATTTTAAGAATTCAAATTTGTAGAAACTAAAAGAACAGAATTCTACTACCAATTGGGTCCAATATTTTCGGGAATTCGTGTTTATCGTGGAGATGCCTAGAGCGCCTAGCTCCATCTAGTATGTCTTGCTCTGAGGCACTTGTTTGGTACAAGAGGTACACCTGTTGCTCTGAGGCACTTGTTTGGTACAAGAGGTACACCTGTTGCTCTGAGGCACTTGTTTGGTACAAGTGTTATACCTGCTGCTCTGAGGCACTTGTTTGGTACAAGTGATATACCTGTTGCTCTAAGGCACTTGTTTGGTACAAGTGTTATACCCGTTGCTCTGAGGCACATGATGGTACAAGAGGTACACCTGTTGCTCTGAGGCACTTGTTTGGTACAAGAGGTACACCTGTTGCTCTGAGGCACTTGTTTGGTACAAGTGTTATACCTGTTGCTCTGAGGCACTTGTTTGGTACAAGTGATATACTCGTTGCTCTGAGGCACTTGTTTGGTACAAGAGGTACACCTGTTGCTCTGAGGCACTTGTTTGGTACAAGAGGTACACCTGTTGCTCTGAGGCACTTGTTTGGTACAAGTGTTATACCTGTTGCTCTGAGGCACTTGTTTGGTACAAGTGATATACCCGTTGCTCTGAGGCACTTGTTTGGTACAAGTGATGTACCTGTTGCTCTAAGGCACTTGTTTGGTACAAGTGTTATACCCGTTGCTCTGAGGCACATGATGGTACAAGAGGTACACCTGTTGCTCTGAGGCACTTGTTTGGTACAAGAGGTACACCTGTTGCTCTGAGGCACTTGTTTGGTACAAGAGGTACACCTGTTGCTCTGAGGCACTTGTTTGGTACAAGTGATATACCCGTTGCTCTGAGGCACTTGTTTGGTACAAGAGGTACACCTGTTGCTCTGAGGCACTTGTTTGGTACAAGAGGTACACCTGTTGCTCTGAGGCACTTGTTTGGTACAAGAGGTACACCTGTTGCTCTGAGGCACTTGTTTGGTACAAGTGATATACCCGTTGCTCTGAGGCACTTGTTCGGTACAAGAGGTACACCTGTTGCTCTGAGGCACTTGTTTGGTACAAGAGGTACACCTGTTGCTCTGAGGCACTTGTTTGGTACAAGTGATATACCCGTTGCTCTGAGGCACATGATGGTACAAGAGGTACACCTGTTGCTCTGAGGCACTTGTTTGGTACAAGAGGTACACCTGTTGCTCTGAGGCACTTGTTTGGTACAAGTGATATACCCGTTGCTCTGAGGCACATGATGGTACAAGAGGTACACCTGTTGCTCTGAGGCACTTGTTTGGTACAAGAGGTACACCTGTTGCTCTGAGGCACTTGTTTGGTACAAGTGATATACCCGTTGCTCTGAGGCACATGATGGTACAAGAGGTACACCTGTTGCTCTGAGGCACTTGTTTGGTACAAGAGGTACACCTGTTGCTCTGAGGCACTTGTTTGGTACAAGAGGTTCACCTGTTGCTCTGAGGCACTTGTTTGGTACAAGAGGTACACCTGTTGCTCTGAGGCACTTGTTTGGTACAAGTGTTATACCTGTTGCTCTGAGGCACTTGTTTGGTACAAGTGTTATACCTGTTGCTCTGAGGCACTTGTTTGGTACAAGAGGTACACCTGTTGCTCTGAGGCACTTGTTTGGTACAAGAGGTACACCTGCTGCTCTGAGGCACTTGTTTGTTACAAGAGGTACACCTGTTGCTCTGAGGCACTTGTTTGGTACAAGAGGTACACCTGTTGCTCTGAGGCCCTTGTTTGGTACAAGTGTTATACCCGTTGCTCTGAGGCACTTGTTTGGTACAAGAGGTACACCTGTTGCTCTGAGGCACTTGTTTGGTACAAGTGTTATACCTGTTGCTCTGAGGCACTTGTTTGGTACAAGTGTTATACCTGTTGCTCTGAGGCACTTGTTTGGTACAAGTGTTATACATGTTGCTCTGAGGCACTTGTTTGGTACAAGTGTTATACCTGTTGCTCTGAGGCACTTGTTTGGTACAAGTGTTATACCCGTTGCTCTGAGGCACTTGTTTGGTACAAGAGGTACACCTGTTGCTCTGAGGCACTTGTTTGGTACAAGAGGTACACCTGTTGCTCTGAGGCACTTGTTTGGTACAAGTGTTATACCTGATGCTCTGAGGCACATGATGGTACAAGAGGTACACCTGCTGCTCTGAGGCACTTGTTTGGTACAAGAGGTACACCTGCTGCTCTGAGGCACTTGTTTGGTACAAGAGGTACACCTGTTGCTCTGAGGCACTTGTTTGGTACAAGAGGTACACCTGTTGCTCTGAGGCACTTGTTTGGTACAAGAGGTACACCTGTTGATCTGAGGCACTTGTTTGGTACAAGTGTTATACCCGTTGCTCTGAGGCACTTGTTTGGTACAAGTGTTATACCTGTTGCTCTGAGGCACTTGTTTGGTACAAGTGTTATACCCGTTGCTCTGAGGCACCTGTTTGGTACAAGAGGTACACCTGTTGCTCTGAGGCACTTGTTTGGTACAAGTGTTATACCCGTTGCTCTGAGGCACTTGTTTGGTACAAGTGTTATACCTGTTGCTTTGAGGCACTTGTTTGGTACAAGAGGTACACCTGTTGCTCTGAGGCACTTGTTTGGTACAAGTGTTATACCTGTTGCTCTGAGGCACTTGTTTGGTACAAGAGGTACACCTGTTGCTCTGAGGCACTTGTTTGGTACAAGTGTTATACCTGTTGCTCTGAGGCACTTGTTTGGTACAAGAGGTACACCTGTTGCTCTGAGGCACTTGTTTGGTACAAGAGGTACACCTGTTGCTCTGAGGCACTTGTTTGGTACAAGAGGTACACCTGTTGCTCTGAGGCACTTGTTTGGTACAAGAGGTACACCTGTTGCTCTGAGGCACTTGTTTGGTACAAGAGGTACACCTGTTGCTCTGAGGCACTTGTTTGGTACAAGTGTTATACCCGTTGCTCTGAGGCACTTGTTTGGTACAAGTGTTATACCTGTTGCTCTGAGGCACTTGTTTGGTACAAGAGGTACACCTGCTGCTCTGAGGCACTTGTTTGGTACAAGAGGTACACCTGTTGCTCTGAGGCACTTGTTTGGTACAAGTGTTATACCCGTTGCTCTGAGGCACTTGTTTGGTACAAGTGTTATACCTGTTGCTCTGAGGCACTTGTTTGGTACAAGAGGTACACCTGTTTCTCTGAGGCACTTGTTTGATACAAGTGTTATACCCGTTGCTCTGAGGCACTTGTTTGGTACAAGAGGTACACCTGTTGCTCTGAGGCACTTGTTTGGTACAAGTGTTATACCTGTTGCTCTGAGGCACTTGTTTGGTACAAGTGTTATAACTGTTGCTCTGAGGCACTTGTTTGGTACAAGAGGTTCACCTGTTGCTCTGAGGCACTTGTTTGGTACAAGAGGTACACCTGCTGCTCTGAGGCACTTGTTTGGTACAAGAGGTACACCTGTTGCTCTGAGGCACTTGTTTGGTACAAGAGGTACACCTGTTGCTCTGAGGCACTTGTTTGGTACAAGAGGTACACCTGTTGCTCTGAGGCACTTGTTTGGTACAAGAGGTACACCTGTTGCTCTGAGGCACTTGTTTGGTACAAGTGTTATACCCGTTGCTCTGAGGCACATGATGGTACAAGAGGTACACCTGCTGCTCTGAGGCACTTGTTTGGTACAAGAGGTACACCTGCTGCTCTGAGGCACTTGTTTGGTACAAGAGGTACACCTGTTGCTCTGAGGCACTTGTTTGGTACAAGAGGTACACCTGTTGCTCTGAGGCACTTGTTTGGTACAAGAGGTACACCTGCTGCTCTGAGGCACTTGTTTGGTACAAGAGGTATACCCGTTGCTCTTAGGCACTTGTTTGGTTCAAGAGGTACACCTGTTGCTCTGAGGCACTTGTTAGGTACAAGAAGTACACCCGTTGCTCTGAGGCACGTGTTAGGTACACGAGGTACACTTATTGCTCTGAGGCACTTGTTAGGTACTAGAGGTACACCTGTTGCTCTGAGGCACTTGTTAGGCACAAGAGGTACACCCGCTGCTCTGAGGCACTTGTTTGAAACAAGAGGTACACCCGTTGCCCTGAGACACCAGTTTAGTGCCATAGGTATCGCACGATGCGCATGCAGAAAGCAGTCATCTCTTCACCGCGCCACGAGTCCTCGGAGCTCACTATATCAGGCAAGCTCAAGTCTCAAACGGTCGCTGTCCTCTACAACCTCGCGTGGCCTCTGGTCCCAATTTATTGATGGATATTACGCTAATTTTCGGGAGTACAAATTCACTCTCTACATGAGTAAAAATTCATACTTATTTGAGTAACTGCAATGGAATAAGAAGCAATGTCGGTGAATCTAACAACGTGGACTGTAAAGCAATGAGCAATTCTTCCTGAGCTTCCCTTCCCTAAAGCATTTGAAGGTCAGTTAACATTTCTTGAAGCCAATAATTCTTTTATCTTCGATAAATGATAAAGAAAATAGTTGTGGAACTTAAAATCGTAGGCCACCCGACCTTCGCAAAATAATTTCTTGTTTATTCAAGCGCAGTCTAGCACCCGCACTTAAATAACTTCTCACTCCATACTTTGGGCACCAGAACGACCACAACATTGGGAGCCTTCATACATTATGCATCTTATTCTTGCTCATCCGCAGCTCGCAGAAGAGTCTCGTATTATAACCTTAAAAAGTATGAGCTTCGTTTTTGTGATGCTAAACGTTTACAGCCAGTTAATTTCAAGGTGAGGAACACCAACTCCGGTGACAGCTTGCTATCTTGCTGAATTTTAATACAAGTTCAAAGTTTACATCTTCCTATAGCGGGCGACCATTAATTCCAAAACAAAACTATAGAAATATTTTTTATACTATCCCCAGCAGGAAAATTTCCCGTTCATCAAACCAAATTTTATTAACCTCTCACCAAAAATTACTTTACCTTGTTCTCAAACAGAGTTCATTTGTCATTGGAAGTAAGTGGATGAAAATGTCCAGCTGTTGAAGGACAACGTGCGGCTTTGCCAAGCGTAACGGGGGAGCGACGGGTCGGAGCATCGTGGACGCAAGTCACGATTTGTCAGTCAGTGGCAGTCCCGCAGTCAGGCCTCCCACTTCTGAATAAAATAATAAAATGAGTACGCATAGTATCAATATTTTAAAATTTTCTCGAATATAATTCGATGAGTTATTTTTGTCTCACCATGCCACAGTCTCGCTGTCTCATTATGGTCTCATAAGTCATGGCAGCTCAATGTTTCTTTAGTACATATAAATGGTTAAATTATGGTCTTGCGGTCAAGTCCAGCAGAAAATGTCCCCTGCGTTCTTCCCTGTAACTGAGCTCCAAGAAATCCATTGAAAAATTAAAGATTGGAAAATGAAAAAGAAAAACAAGGGGATCGTATCACGAGGCCAGAGACAAGGCAATCTCGTCCTTCGTCAGATCTGAAGTCAATCTCAAGGAAACACGCTAGCCAGACTGGTGTTCGTCCGTTGAAGTAGCAAATGTCTGCTGAATATCTATATTTTCCTCAGATTTGCCACATATGGTGACGTGGTCATCCATTCACATCGGGCTACTGAAGGCAAGCGTATGTTGAAATTTCGTTCCCGGTAATTTCTGTAGAAATTAAATGGAAGCTACCTAACTGGGGCAAATTCATCTACCATATCAACTTAACTAAAAAATAACCCGCATGAAGAATTGGTGTAAATTCAGGATTGAAAACGATTGAATACTTTGACGATTAGTTACTACATCAAGCATTAAATAATATACTTTGTACTCTACGACAACGGTGCTTATCAATAATCGACGGACTCTGCGTGAAAATAACTCAACTTATCAGTTTTTGTGATGACGATCATGATAGTTTAAACAGCCTAAAGATCTGGGGCAAGACTTCTCAATGTCCTCTAAGATATACTACCACATTCTATTGGCTGCTCAAATCTGATGACTGAACTCGCTAATTTCTATCGACATGCTATGGCATAAAAACCTTTGCATACATGGAACCTGTATTTACTGTGAGACTCAAACAAGTGTGGAGAATAAACTTCGATGAAAAATTCGTTTTTGCTATTGTGGGTTACCATGCCAATGAAGTAGCTGTAAAAAAGCATTGTTGCTCACTCGTTACGTGTAATTAACGTTGTATCTCATTTCGGATAAAGTGGAGTTATTAATATGTATATTCTGCGGACAATGCATGCTTGTTGGATATCATTTGGTATTCGAACAAAAAAATCTCACTGATAATAAAATGGCATTGAAATATTTTATAAATGAAAAAATATATGACATTGGCCTGCTCACAAATAAGTACATAACTGGACCATGCATGTGTAGCCCCACTTTCATTACAATCTTCCATAGCTGAGAACCACGACCACAAAAAGACCAATGAAAACGCATTCTCTGCCACGTTTGCTCATTGCGAACCTGAAATCCAAAACTTCAAGAGTCTCAAAAAATGAAAGGGCGAAGGTAAGGAGGGAGGTCATGCTATTTATTTAACGGCAGTAGTGGCAGATGTCAAACAAACCTGCGACGTTAAGCCATAAAACAGTGTAATCATTTGTTGCTACTAGCCTTTGTGTTTATATTTTGATTTTTTCATAGTTAATTAGCATTTTCCCATCCACGTTTCAGTTCATAACAAAATGAAGTAATCGAAATAAATTGAAGCAGAACGTAAACTCAGGTCATTACTAAAAACTCTGGACCCGAGAAAGCGCGCTATAAATACTTACTATAATTAGTCTTGGGTCATGTTCATAAAATTTACTCCTCGTGCGAGTTAAATAAATGCCTATCATGCACAGTAGCTCACCTGCCCCCATCCTGGGTTGGATGAGCTTGATAACCTCAATGAGGCACTCATTGAGCCTCTCGATGTAGTTCTGACGACATCTGCGCACCCCAGCCTCTGCAAATTAAAAACGAGAATAAAATGTCGCTCGGCTTTCATGGCAGTACTCACCAATTAGTCGTCACTGTAAACGCGATATAAAACCAGTGACCATAATATTGAAAATAAATTGGAGTCTAAGCTTAAAAAAGTACGATGAGTTGTGAACTCAGGGCTTGAATTGCAGTTGTAGAAATTTGGTACTGGTCTATAAACTGTCATCTATTGGTGTTGTCTGGTGCCTACAAACCTGCAGTCAACAGCCGAGATTGAAGTCGTGAAAAAGTGAAGACAAAATGGAGCATCTCGAGGTCAAATTTAACACAGAATCAAGGATGGAAGCGAATGAAAATGTATATAAGTTTATAGTAAGCTGAAAATAGTTGAAAAGCATTTACATACGAGCAAGCCATGAGCGATTTAAGGCACAACATATTTGTCTAACTCAAAGCCAAGAAACTGCAAACGAACTCAATGGATCTCTAATTACTGATGTTGAACGGCAAGAAGCCTACTCGAGATAAAAAGAATTAGCAAAGACATCGAAGAGCGAAAACATTTTTTTCTGAAACCTAGTAATAAAATTATTTATAACAAGTGGTTAATTACTTTCAAATAGAGCGTTGAAATTGCATTTTTGAGAGCACCGAACACTGGAGTCACGATACCTTCAGTAAAATCAGAATATGCAGCAAACAACACTTGAACAACGCTGAGCTCCGGACCCCTTTCACTCCTACTCCACCAAACAATGAGAGGAAGTGACTCGACAGTAACGTACGATTCATAGAATATTTATTTATTTCGAAGAATTAGTGAGCTGTGAATGACTGACAGAAATGAGCACAAAACCGAATAAGAAGCAAGCGCACTGTAGGGTTGGCTATGGAGAATGACGGAAGGTGCACACGACAGTGTGCTGTTCAGGAGCATTTTCGAGTGGGGAAGAACAGTAAAATTAACTCTCTGAAAATAGGGAGTCTCATTATTTTGAACATGGAACTTGAGAGTAAATTTATTAGAATAATAATCCATTGTGTGTTTGGAAACTAATACACTTAAGATAAAATTTTCTTTCGATGTAAAGGAATTTATAACCTTCAATGACACGCTTGATGACCTTAAACGAAAACCAAGAAACCGATACAAATGCAAAGCTTGGAATTTGCAGTGTTTCCTCATCAGAATATTGCACTGCTAGAGTGTGAAATTTTATTCACACTAGGCTTACAGTGCGCAACTGTTCTTTTTCGAAGCTCGACAGCAGATCATCATTTTGTGGACCAGAAATATTTAGGCTAAAATTCAGTCCTTGGACAGCAGTACTTAAACAGGAAAGAAACAGCTTTCCAATGGCCCATAAAGAACGATTTGAAGAGACTATTGAAAAAACCTTAACTCATTGTGCCTGTCAATCCTTTCTTCCTCTTAACTTAACTTAAGGATCCTAATAACTGTTGGTAGTGGAGGGCAAAAACGATGCTATCAATAAAGATCTGATGATTTTATAAGTTAACTCAGGCTTCTATAATCACGATAAACGTTATCACATAAGAGAAAGGAGGGAGGCACCATTTTGTATGGAATTGAATGACGACAGAATCTGTGCTTAAAGAGTCTAAACACTCCCTGAGCATTGAAACAGAAAGAATGAAAGATATTTAGCAAATAAAATAAATATAGGAGAAGAAACCAACGGATGTTTAAAAAAATACAGCAGTGATCCGATGAAAAGTTGATCCTTGGCAAACGGAAAGGATGTTCTATTTTAACAACCAGAAGACCTGTTTCCTTTTCAGCTCGCGATCTCATATCTACCCTATGGAAGCGAGATTTCTCCCCGATAAAATAGTTGCATTCTCCGGAGGACCAATTAATAAAGATGTACATATTTTGTTAAATGAGTTTAAAAAACAAAAATGTTACTTTAACTCTGTCTGTATGTAATTAAAGATAATGTGAACAGTTTTCTACAGATTGGCAATAGATATCTATTTAAAAATGCCATAATTCCCAGTTTTTGCCTTACATAAGTAAAAGAATTTAGAGACCATAACGAGAGCTGAAGTGTGTTGTTACTGAAAGTCGCTCAATTCATGTTTTACTCTTTCTTAAAAATTTAGAGGATTCTTTACAAGTGACTGGGAACGGACACAAGGAATGGTGTTAATTTCATTTAGAATTCAGATTGCTTTCATTGAATGACGAGAGAGTTTTTGCCACCCTCCGCTGAGATGCCTTTCAGAAACAAGCGAAAGCAGGGTTACCAGAAAGTTTGCGTGAATAGTAACAAATTCCCATCTCAAAAGGTAACAAATTTGACCAAAAAGTAGCAAAACATATAAATCCTAAAATAAATATTTTAATATTGAAGAAAGTGTTTATTAACCTTTCAAAAAATAGCTCCTTCTTCAGCACTGCCGTATAAGTCCTTATGCGTCATTAATCTGAGTAATTCTTGACAGGGTTGCCGTTTCATGCAGTTAGTGCCATTAAGTAAGCTTTTTGGGAATGGAAGTGCGTTTGAAGTTTCTGTTTTTAACAAAGACCTGTTTTGCGTTTAATATTATTTAAAAGTTAAAATATTCTTTCGGCACAGGGTGAGGAGTGAAGCAACGCAAGTAGGCTCATCAATAATTTTGATAATAGGGGATATCGAAGTCCATCACCGCACTATACTTTTGGAACAGCGTACCAGAACTTTTCAGGTTTCTTGTCAGTTATGTGGTTTGTGTCCTCCAAGGTGAGCTCTCGCCACTCGGTATTCAATATTTCGTACTTTTTTTCAGAAATGATGATAGGAAATTTTAAGGGAAGAAGAATCATGCAGCCAGGTTTTCCCGTATTTACGTGGGCGGGGGCCATAGCCTCAAGCAATTCCAACTTTTTGAGCATATAATTCAACAGAAGACACCTAAATATTTCTTTCATTAATCGAACATAGAAATTCAAGATGTTCGCTCGAAATTGCATCTGGTCTTGGTCAGAAATTTTTTCAAAATTCTCACAGTAAACGGCTTCTATTGTTTGGCCCCTGGTAAATTTCATCAATTGGAAGGTAGACCGAAGGATCATTTACAGTAATTCCTGCCAGATCTTATTTTTAATTATTCATCGTTTTACAAAGTAACTCAGTATAGTTTTTACAGAAATGTTTATAGAACTCTTCAGTATGTGCAATTGAAAAATCTCGGTTTGAAATTCAAGGTTAATCATACTGATATTAGGTAATATGAAGGCCAAAAGTGAATAGTACATCTAATTTTGTGGGTTCCGCAGTTGTTCTAATATTGCTGCAGCCGACTTCACATTATCTTCTAATGCTGTTGATGTGAGGAATAAAGGGAGAGCTGCCCACTGATACAAAATTCTCGTCACGACTTGCTCAAGAGGCAGCCATCTATTGCTACTTAGATGCAAGATTTTTCACTGCATCAATTATTGACGCTGACCTTATGTATACCGAGACACTGACAGATGGTTATTGAAACGAC
The DNA here is from genome assembly GCA_030386875.1 of Morinoia aosen. Classification (NCBI taxonomy): domain Eukaryota; kingdom Metazoa; phylum Arthropoda; class Malacostraca; order Amphipoda; family Talitridae; genus Morinoia; species Morinoia aosen. The sequence continues at coordinate 66,694,090 of CM059564.1, read as the reverse complement.
TCTGCACGAGTGTCAACGAAAACGTTACACTCTTTAAAGAATTATTAGCTGAAATTTTAAACAGTACCAAAATTTGTCGAATTTTGTCGAAGTCGTAACAAAAGTAACAACGTTAAGATCCGACAGCAAAAAGTAACACTATTGTTTCGAACGTAACACTTCTGGCAACCCTGTGAGAGGGATGCACGGCTCATTTCTGCTTCTCGAAGTGCAGAAAAAGTGGATCGAAATTACCCTAAAGGTCAAAATTCAAGTTTGAAGTCCAAGATTCAGGCTGCTCTGGGATTAACGCTTAAATCGGTCGAGACAAACGCACGTGATGCGACGTGTGCGCCACACTATTACTATCACTAAGTACTTATACTTTACACTACCTTTACATTACGCTACTGACAAGTCACTCTACACACACGTCACGCCACGTACATAATACGCTACATGCACGAAGAATCATGTTCATGTCGCGTGACGTACGTTTTGCTACGCATCGGCGCCCGGTTCGACAAATCCCGCTGACGAGTGAAATGTTCCTCGTCAGTCACGGGCCGCAGCAACAGCCGTGTTCCATTACGGCGGCCACGAGAGAAACTGTGATGTTGAAAGTCCGGCCTTCGTTGACGGGTGTCGCTTCGTGGCTCCTGTGGTGCGGTGCAACCATGCTGTTCGAATTACGGTCTTTGAGTTACGGAAGTCTTAGTACGAACCTAGAACAGCATGGAAAACCAGCAGTAGAAAGACGCTTTTTTAACAGCCTGCATGTGTTGTGTGAAGTTTCAGACCTAGATAAAGTGATGTTTGTGGCGTCGAGGCTTCTCTGAAAATTAACTCCTTGTCAGCGTGCTGAGGCGGAAATGGTTTAGCAAAACTGTTGATGAATGAATGTATTGATCATGAATGAGTCATCCGAGTGTTTATGTATTCAATTCTCTACGATATTGATCAACAAATATATCCATATTAGAATATGTGACTAGAAAAATCTTCAAGGAGTTAAGTTAGCTTAATGTATCACCGCGTTTTTTTTGTGCCGTGTGGCAGTTTATTCGTAAATGTCATAGATGCTTTTTGAATTTCATTTTGCGCGTTTCGGAAAGACAGGCTAAGATAAGGGGTTTTAAGATTAGATAACACTAGGCTAAGATAAGCTAGTCTAGCAAGCACACATGTATTGAAGATGAAATCTGATCAATAAACTTAGGTTGTGACGGTCAATAAGATGTCTAATAAAAAACATTTCCATACATAGAATATGAACGACTCTAGAAGTTACGAATTTATTTTCAACATTAAACTATCAAAGTAAGAAATTTACTTGCGTTGAAAAGATGAAATAACTCATTTTATTTAACAATATCTGAAACTGAATGCAAAGCACGGTCATCGTGTAAACGAGATGCGAGACACTCTCCTTAGAGACAGGACCTCGTAAAGTTTCACATGCCTCTCGACACCGCGTGAGCACGACAGGTGCAGGGAGCGCCAGTCGTTATGAATTTGGTCCAGGTTGAGTTACAGATCTCAAATCTTCCTGGAAAGAGAGTGAGCATTGACGCAGTCTTGAATAATTCATGCCGTTGCTCGTGAATAAAGCATGTCATACCATAGGTTGGAGGGGTTGTGTTAAAGTATAAAGTTCGCATGCTCACCTAATTAAATGAAAAATATTCTCAATTAAATGAAGTAGAATAAAATAATGCATCTCTCAGTAAGGTCACTGGCTAAAGTTGCGTGTTTGGACGGAAGATAAATTACTTAGAATTTTAATTAGTCTTTCTGTAATCAATAACTAAAGCGGATGAGTTTGATGATTTGAAATAATGTGTAACGGTAACACGAAATAAAACACTGTCTCGAGACTGATTGTGGCTGGGAAAATACGTAGTCTCGATTTTCTGCACGTGACACCATGAGAACTTTATTCTGTAGCTTTTGCTTAAGCCGATCTTTATAGTAATGAGAACCCGATGTGTTACCCCTGCTGCAAAAATTTATTACTCTTGCGACATTGGTTACCGTTGAGGGGTGTCTCTTACAACGAAGCAAACTGTAAAGGTGAACAACATCATTGCACTAATTTCATCGCAGAAAGGGGCCGAGAGACGATGCAAGAAGGTTTCGGAAAATGACGGGACATTCGCAACGCCCTTTTATTTTCACCTCCGATGGAGGGCGGATCAAAACAGCCGCGGTGCATGAGTTAACTAACCTCCACGTGCCCTTGACTGACTGCCGCGTCGTGTGGAAAACCATCTCAAATTCGCTCCAGAACCTTCGGTGTAGTCGATTGGTCATTCAGTGATTCCTATGATTTTGTGCACCAGCCACTTTCAAAACAGATACTCTGAACTGTGAACAACTTTTGATACAGAGATCAATGTTCAGTTACTGTTAAAAGCCGCGATAAATACTTGATGAGGCGCTTTTATTATCCTTCCATACACCGTGTTACCTTCAAGAAATGATGTTATAGCGGAACATAGCGGAACAAAATATTATAATATTATAAATATAGCGGAACAAAATATTTACTTTCGTTGAAAATTCCTTTCCAATTTAAGGGAACGTGGATCACTATTCATGCACGAGTGGTGTTGAAAGTTTTTACCGCAAGATTCGTTCTGAAAAATCTTTTCGACTCCATCAGTAGTTACGTTCCTAAGACTTGCATACCAATTTTGCCCTTATTCATAGACGAGGTTTCGGGGGGCTGCCAAGCTGATAGCTGACAAAGAGACTTCATAAGAAAAATATGTTTTTTGATAATGTTTGGTGTTTGGTACAGCTCGATTCGTGTTGTGACACAAAGCACGACACCGTGTGTGCAAACGCGTCACCCAGCGCATGACAGCGTGCAGGCATCCACACGCTCACACAAGTGCCACGTAGCCCGACAACGGCTCCACGCTGCGCACGCAACAGTCTACATGACATCGCGCCCGTATCCCACACATGCCACGCAATGCACGTCATCGTGCTACACCACACACGTGCTCACAAAGCACGACATCGTGCCACACAATGAATGATGTCGTGCTCACACCACACACGTGCCTCGCAACACACACACACACACGCACACACACCAGGACACGTGAGGAGGTGTCCTCACGCAAACATGACGAGCTGGTGAATGATGCAATGGAACAATCACGGTTTTGACACTCTTTGTGATTGTTAATCGTTTTTCCAGTAAGAGAAACCTTAACTTAATGATATTCTACTTTCTCATGAAATGAGTTGAGGCGAAGTTTTTTATAACATTTGGTGAGTGCAAATTGTGATTTATCAATAAATAATTTACTGGAACACATGTATAAAATATGAAATAGTGACCCCTCAAATACATAAATAGATTAATGGTATCATTTCATGTTCATCTATATCATTGACAATCCACAGGATAAGCATAAACCACATCGGATCGATTTCTCTTCGTGCGATTCCACATCTTTGCATTTAGGAGCAACAAAAAATTTACTCAGTAATTTTCTGTCGACGCATGATTTTATAGATTACCCTGCTGCAAATTGAACGAAATTACGGAATTGCAAAATTGTGAAATCGTTTTCCATCAACCAATAAGAAGCCGTCGATCGTCGCCCAGGGAAACATGACATGACTTCGTCGCTGCAGCGCTGATGTCTTCACAGCCAAACGCGCTGCATGGAGAGGCAAAAAACCAAAAGTTCTCATTTATGCTGCCTGCTGCCGTGATGGTCAAGGTGACCCGAATGCAAGCACTCGTGCGTGCACAAGCATGACAACCCACTTTCTTGGTCTTCTTTACCTTGAAACTTTGCTTCTCGAGCGTTATTTATCATGGAGTTTTGCGTCCCTCTAAAAGGACATTCGTGGTAGTATTAGATACGGGAAAGAGTAGCAAACTGACAACTACATCTAAGTCGAGCAACTGCATAGTCCTTGAAGGCCAGGGATACGTAATGAATGCACTGCACCTCTCAAGGAGTCGAAACCGGATTAATTGTTCTATTATGTGATAATAAATGATCCTGCTTTAAATAAGGAGTGAATGAAGGCACTTTGAAACTGGAATTAATTTCAAGTTAAACATTTGAGAAATTTCAGCATCATGATCAGAAAACGTACCTTGATGTTGGAAAATTTTAACGGACCTATGACACGCTAAAAAACATGAGCTACTTCTTGAGCTAATGATAAAAAGGTTATGTTTCAGAAATATGAGGTGACTTTTACTATTCTATCATTAACGTTAGTGGTAAGTCCTAAGCCATCCTATAACCTGGGAACTATCATTCCTCTGTATGCGGACACAGAGTAACCAAACGATTATTTTGAACGAAAATGTTGATTCTCGGGATATGTGATTAGAGTTGAGCATGGCATCACTGTTACGTAAGATCACAAAGCTGGTTCTCAGTATGCCAGGATCTTTATATCGGCTCTCGGCTGGCACAGACACCCTTTGTTCAGTGATTAACTGTAGGGTTTGCAATCCCGGGACAAAATGAAAATTCCGGAGTCCCAGGATTTCAGAAAGAACATCCCGGGAATTCCCGAGATCCCGGGATTTCTTCAAATTTTTACATTTATGCTATTGTAATTTGTTGCCCATGCCCATCACAGTACTTGGCGATTTAGGGAGCGAAAAATCTTCATCTGAGATGGATTCTCTAATGAATTCATTCTTTGCAACTGTATTTACTGACACGTCATCGACTGCTACAAGCCTGGTCACTTGTTCTTCCGGAGTTGTTTGGTGTACCTTAACGACACTTGTTATTTTTGTTTGTTTAGGTTTAGAGCTTTCACTACTGCTCTCCCTTGCATCAGGGCGCTTTGTTTTAATTCGAATTCTGTCTTCTGAGATACTAGTTGACGCAAAAGGGTCTACAGTCTCAAGCTTCACTATGTTATGTTTACTCTTTAGGTAACGTAACAAAACCCCTGGTAGACAAGCCTTTGCAAAGTGAATTCTTGCCGCACTTTATACACTTTGCACTTTCTCCAGTTACATCTTTAACAAAGTATCGCCTCACAAAAGCTTCAGTTTGTACAACATCGGCCGTTGCCATCGTATCTATTACAGTCTATTCTTTATTACCCGCAGAACCAAACTACAAAATATATTCTGATGCGATAGTTGAACTATATATTATGAGATAGTGTAGACTACACTGTGTTGTGATGTAAATTGCAATAATATTATAACACTAAAGTCCTATCTTCTGCCTTCTAATTGATAAATCATATTGAACAACATGATTTTAAGTTATCTCTCGCCTATATCTTAAATATGTATACTATTGAGAATCTCGGGAATTCCCGGGAAAAAAGGAATTCCCGGACCGAGAAATTTCAGCCCCAAATCCCGGAATCCCGGGATACCGCGATGCAAACCCTATTTAACTGTAGTGCAGCTTGTCATAGATCCACATCGTCGAAATTTGGACATTTGTATCAGCTAAATTATAAAATACTCTTGACGAACAGTTTTCGTTCGATAGAAGAATATAGTACATTGAAAATTAAACGAAAAGGAGTCGGTAGAATTTTATCTCTTTTTTTCTTAAGAAAATATTCATAAACTTTTACTAAGAATCGCAATCTGTACAGCTCGTCACCAGATATTTGCCAGGCGTTAAATAGGCTGGTGACAGATAAGCTTCTTTAGATATTAAATTTGGAGACATCCTAGTTACATGCTAAGCAGCTGAAGTATAGATAACTATTCTAGTAATGTTTGCCATTCACAATTACTGAATTCCTTAAAGCCAGAATAGTGCCTTAATCTAAGCTATTTTGTTGGATCGATGTTAATATAAGAATCCCCATCGTAGTAAGGAGCAAGGAATAACAATTTTTTCGTAATATACCTGTCATGTTTTCTCGGTTTTCACAATATAATATTATTCGATCTCAGGTACTCGGAATGCTTGTGGGCTTGAGTACTGTTTGGGTAGTTGAAAGTCTTATATCAATAAGCTCAAGTCTTACAAATAAGCCTAAGTCCTTCTGATAGGCCTAAATCGATTTGCTGAACGTGAATCTTGGTAGTATAGGCTGGAATATCATACATGTAGGCCAAACAACGCTGCTACGCAGGCACGGCGGACGCGAGGAGACCTCTCACAAGGACTTGCGCAACAACATAAGCGCCCTTGCATAAGAAATATCCCAGATCTGAGGCACACTCTACCGTTCACTGTAAGAATTTCCCTTTAGCCATGCGTGGCATGCAGCACGCGTACATCCTGGGGGTAAATATACATGAAACGTTCCCTAGCAACCGCTGCGGTGCGTGCGAGGAGTGTTGTCATAGAGAATGACTCTCCACTTCATACAATGAGGTGCTAGAAGAAGAAATTTCGAGCCTTTCTAGCACATCTGCGTGTCATTGAGTCCTTTGTATAGCGTACAGATAAACACCAGTACAACTCATTCAAACAATGTTTTGTAATTTTCTAGACTTTACAGTGCCAGATAATTATTACTTGATACGAGTTATATATCACGAATTGTAATAAGCTCTGATGCGTCATGTTATGTCCTGCTTTAGACCGTAATGCCATGCTCTAGTCTAGTGTTATGTTCCAGTATCTCGTGCTTTAGCGCGTAATATGACATTTTCATATAGAGTAGGCTCCTGTCTTGAGCTATTAAGTCCCAAACTCGTACACTCGAGGCTCCTGTGGAAAAAACTGACGGTAGATAAAAGCGCATCAAGAGACATTTTCTTACGTCTTTGTGTACCAAGTTTTACAATCACAGAATTGGAGTATTTATAATGGGATAGACGGTTGCACAGTCAAAAATCGTGCGTGTGTACGACTCTCAGGCTCACATGCTCGTTATTAGATGTATTGTGCAGTGAAGCACGTTAGTTCTGCGGTTAAAAATTGCTTCAAGAACGTTCGAGATGTTTGTCGATTCTCAAAAAGCTACGACTGTGACAAAAGTTTTTAAAAGTGTACATATTCGATGGATGTGTTTTTTCTTTTGCGCAATAAATTTCACCCGTCAGACTTTAACCCGAAACTCTGTGCTCAATTCTTAAATACGTAACAGAAGCTTCCCCAAAGCATCTCAGCAGAAAACAAGACAATTCATTGAAATAAACTGCAAAACAAAAAAAAAACACTTTGTACGAGCTGGAAATATTTTCTAATTACAATAAAAGCATAAGATACATATTCAAGTATCTTCAACGCGGACGTAGGTAATGTTACCAATCAATGAAATTTCCGGCTGAAGATTACCGGAAACATTGCAGCAGAGTTTGGTGACAGCACACACGTGCTGACCCAAGAACTTTGCGTAAAAAGCCGTCCCGTCAAAAAAGCCGCACTCTGCAGTGAAAGTAGATTGGAACTTCGCAGAACTGCACTTCGCTATTGCCGTGACCCTCCGAGCAGCTAGAGTATACACACAAACTGATAAAAATACACACGACAAGCTCAAAAACTGCATACAACTTCACCCGTGTACAAAAACGACATGCACGAACAAGCTCTGCAATTATGGTCATGAAAATGAATTAAAGTATTCTAAAGCCTTATGGAAAGAAGTGTGATATCAAAACGGTTAGGAAAACGATTAGGCACGTAAAAAATGGAGGAAAAAAATGGGTAGTTTACTTACAAAATATGAAAAAGTCGTCGACCCATAATGTTACTGAGCGGTGCCAGATCGAGGTAGGCTTGCAGCGTCCGCTTCGTGGCCTGGCGACCATCTTTGTTGATCACTTTATTATTACCGAGGTTTTTCACTTTCAAAGGAGGGAGTGAGGTATGAGCTCACTGAGTAGAAAAATTCCCCTATATTCTCTTTTTCCTTTTACTTGTTTTGCTCCAATCACCTGGCATCACTGCCGAATGTACCACTCCAGGATTTCAATTTGCATCGTTTTCGAATAAATTTTACGCTCAGCTCCAGCGCTACGGAAAATGCAATATAGCAAGACTACCTCAGCCAATGGTGTTGCAGCCTTTCAAAAAACAAATTCAAAGTTGCAATCAGCCGCGTGGAAATTTTCAAAAGCCCAAGACTTTAAGGGCACAGTAAAAAGTTTATAAGATGGGGAGGAAAAAAGGAGCTGATGAATCAAGAATGAAGATAGCAAACCATCGGAAAGGGAGTCACTGGTGAATGCTTCATTAGCCTCCCGTACAGGCTAAGGCTTGCTAACGCCTAGAGTAAGGCCAATATATGCAACAGCCACTTGTAGGGAGCGTTACAGATCCTTCAGCACGTATGTTACCTGGGAAGATGTTACTATAATAATATAACAGGCAGTTGAGCATCCTATAGGCATGATGAAGGCAGCGTCACGTACGATATTGAAATGACTGTAGGGAATGAAATTCAAAACTGGATGCTTTTTGAAAAAAACATAATTTGAACATAAAAAGGGAATACTGCCAGAAAGTTCATGCCGACAATATATTAACTTACCCGAAGTTACACTAAGCAACATGGCGCGCAGTCGAATAGTTTTCTCACTAACACAGATGTAGTGAGAGTTCTAAAACGGACGGCTACTAACGTGGTCATTCGTTTCATGTTTTTTCTGAGCTACTCTACGCGAGAACACGGTGTGTGTGATGTCTAGTCGAACTATTTAGAAAAGGGAAAACAGAGTACCGCTCCGAATGTTTTTTTCTAGTTGGCTTTCAGCGACTATAGCAGTGTAGGCTGACGTGATAGTTAGAATTCGAATAAGCGCCGAATTAAAATCAAACAAAATACGCGCATCTCTGTAAAATTATCCCTAGGTCATCAAATTATAGAAATTGATCTGAGAAAAGAAATCCTGTGATTTTCACTACTAACAGCAGCTGAGTTTCCATAGAAGTTCATTAATTGCAGGAAGAGATGATTCGCATTTCCTTATTTTCCAGATCTTGCTGATTATAGTTATCGTATGAAGTTACAGCATTGGGTCTTGGATGAGTACTTCAGCTCTGTCGGGCAATGTTGACCTCCCATATGAGTTTTGCTCTGCAAGCAGAAATGCTCTCTCTCGACAACGGGGGAACTAAGGCAAATACTGTAGCGTACTGAAAGTTCTTTGATTCTAAAGTAACAAATGCCACCACTCGAAACCTTTCTTTTTAAGGCGGAAAGAGGTGGATGAAAACCATGAATTTTTTTCCAAATCGTTATACGTACTTGCAAAAAATGTAACCAACTAATCACTCCCACCTTAACGCAGCACGCATACAAAATTGTCCAACGGAACTACGAATTGGAACAAACACAACCTTTGGCAAAAGAGCAAAGTGCGTGAAAATGATGCAGAATAATATCTTCGCAGATCATTGTTTCTAATCATGACATTAATTTACTGTGCCGGTTAAATTAAAGTACATCGATCCTAGTGGAGTGTTATCATGAAGAAAATGTCATAAAAATATCGGCGTGAAACTTTATTGAATTTTCTTCTCGTGATCTGATGCTGAACTATCATCACAGATCTTAAAATTCAATGGTCTCAAATTTAATACTCAGGAGCAGTGTTTCATCTTACTGAAATTTGCAAACGTTTCCACAGTGATTTAAAAACATATTTGAAATTCAACGGAGATTGAAATTATTAGCCTGATTTATTCATGATTCTGATTTCACGGCCTCATATTCATTCCGTGCTAACGTGATGAAGCTATTAACTTTCTGATGCGCAGAGCTTCATCATCCTAAACTTGACGTACTTTCATCTCGCTTAGAACATATCCTCAGAAAGAGGTAATCATAAAAACAACACATTAATATGTACTTATTTTGGGTTACCTGAACAAAATGTCTTACCGTAATTAAAGGGCTCATCTGGTGAGGTTATGATGAATTCTGCGCTGGCGCACGCGAAAACAAGAATCACTCCGAAATATTTCATCTTCAGCTGCGTATGAATTACGCCCTACAAGCGAAAGCCTTCAACTTCCTAGGCAAGAATTTCACTAAGGTTACGGAGACCAGGGAACCGCTACCACTTTCACTCACAGGCAGACTCACAATGGCTGGCTCCTGCGGTCCGCTACCGCAGCATCCAACTTGTTCTTCTCAGGGTCGATCGGTGTAAAAATTCTCCGGGTAGCAATCGTTCTCAGAAGTAGCCTGAGGGTTATAAAACTGCGGAAATATGTAATTGAAAGTAAATATGTTGTCTCGGATCTGAAAATTAGCAGAATGTTGCTCTAGGGTTTTCCGATTTTAGTCAACCATTTTGCCTATTCTAAACTCGTTCTTCGCGTGTAAGTCAGTCCAGTCTGTAGAAACCGGTTACTGAAAATAGGAACAACACACGTAGACGGGGAAATGACCGCCTCCAGCAACGATGTCACAGACGTGCCAAGACGTAGAGAAATAAGCTGAAGCATTTAACTCCATGTTTTTACAATTGAATGTAATTTGGACGCGTTATCGAATTATTGTTATGAAATTGACGATACATGGGACACTGAACATAAATTTCGATGATGATGGACAGTACTACTTCAAATTAAAAATAATGAGTTACATTTTTCGCCCATCAACAGTGGTAATAGATCAACGAGCTCTACCCTCGACTGCTTAAGATTATAAGTTACTGTTATCGACTTCAGTGAAGCATGAACTATTAGAATTAAATATTTTTTTGCCAGTAACACTCGAAGGTTAGAATAAAGTTAAAATTTGTGAGGTAAGGTAGGAATGAGACACAAGAAATGGCTAAGACATCTTAATATCAAGAAAAAGTAGAACCAGATTTTCAGGTAAGACTTGATTTTTACATTGAGTCGACTTCTCTTTAAGATTATTAAATCATTTGCCTCCAAAGCAGATTAACGGGTTGAAACTAGAATTTTTCCTCAATAAAAATAATGTAGAGGCAGGCAAAACATTAGATTCAACGTTCAAGAACATTAACTTTTTGAAAAAACGTGACATTTTTATTCTTACTACACGGAACCCCTTGCCAATAAGTTTAGTGATGTGAATGTTTGTGTAGAGAGTTACATTTTTCTTTATCGCGTTGATGTTCACTGAGCTCGAAAGAAGCAGTTCTTGTTAGAGGAAAAATTCTGCAGATGCTGCGGCTGGTTAATGAAGAACGAAGTGAAACTTCATGCGCACAGCCGAGGTTATTGTCGCCTTTTGATGACACAGTGTATCCTGCGTATCTTTAGTTGCCCCAGTCCGAATCTTTCTGGTTGTATGAATCGATTTTGGTTTCAGAGGTTCTGACTGCCTCTTCTCTAAAACAGTCTAATTAAAAATTCAGTGTTCTATTTAGAAAGTTAGTTTAACGAGGAAAAAGAGGTGGAAAAAAATTGGATTTGTTTCCTACACACCAAGTGAAGCTACGAGTATCCTTTACGAATGCCGCATTCCTAGGTTCTTTTTTCCCTTGGAACCGAAAAATTTCTAATGTTTTTTTAACATGATTGGATGAGCAAAAATTTCAACAGTATCTCAGTCAGCCTATGCGATGAAAAAAATGGAAGGGGTATACAGTAAAACAATTGGTTCCTCCATGCTTCACTTACAGGTCATGCCACGGTCACGAGGCCTGTGCGGTTCACTGCTGAGTCAACTCGACAAAGCCTTTCTACTCGACAACTATTATATCTATGACGCATGGGAATGATAATTATTACCATTCTTATCATATTCATGCTTATCACATTTAGAATATATCCTATGATGTATTTCCTATAGTTTAAAGTCAACGCATAGCGCGTACGGCCTCAGAACTGAACAAAATGAATTGCTGAGAGGAATTTTTACGTCGTGAGCTATCCATGCATCTAATCGATGTTATTTTTATGGTTTATGATTCAACAGAAAAGACAGGGTGAGGTCTAGGTATAACTTTTAAGCTTATATGATTATTACTATCCTTCATGTTTTACCATAGCAACCACAACAAACAGTCACAGGCGGTCTGAGACCCCAGCACTCAACGTGTCCACTTAGTCGACCACTGGATCAGTAGTTTGTCTTTGAACTTAACTAAATCAGTAATGGAATAGAAATGAAGGTACTACGCGAAAGGAACTTCATCAAGGACTCGTGGAGAAGGAAAAATTTCACCCAGAAATTGGAATTTTATCAACTTTCCTTTATCGCGAAGAACGACAAGCATTTCGAACATTTTTCCATTAGCGAAGGCTCCATAAAATATTTGTCTGTGCCTCCTTGTGATCCCATATTCAAGTCGAGCTTAGATCTAATATATATTTATTTGTAGCTTTCACTTTTCAGAAGTAACTTTCTTCTGAAACTATAGCAAATGAATTTATATTTGTGCGGCTAGATCTAGCGTTAAGCAAGTAGCCTCTGTCATATATTAACAGTAAAAATCTTGTGTTCTCGATCAGCACATGAAGCTTCAAAGATTTATAAAAGTTGGTACTTTTGAACAAAATTATACTTGAGTCTGTGTTCAATATTAAATTTTAACGTCCGAGCCTGATAATGTGTAGAAAAGACGAATAATCAATTTGGGAGTACAGTCAATCATTCCTTTATAAATATTCCAACGAATATTAAAAATAATATGTTTCTGTACCATTCTACTGATAGAAATTATTTTAAATTTTCAATATCCTGAATTATTTACGAGATAAATTTTAAAGACCTACGAAGGAGCTTCGAAGTGCACGTTAATTTTAATGAATTTCGACTTGGAAACGCTATTTGAAACGATCAGCACGAGTTATAATTGGCTCGCTTACTGCTGTGATGTCATCAAGTGGCATTGATTACACGCCCTCAGTGACGTCACTATCTCTCTCTCACTCATGATCAATATTGGTCACACACTTTTGAAATAAAACTTCGCTACGCAGAGTCATCAAATTAAGCAAGCATCATTGCATAAAAATGTATATTTTGTTTAAAAATGTCTGACACAATTAGCACTGAAGCCTTACAAATGTCATGTACTATAGCCGCAGTTCTGTCCGTCACAGACACAATAAGAGCGCGACGCTTCATGTTCTACTGTAGTTAGTTTTACCTCATTGCCATCTTGGCCTTTCCGTGTCACTTGAAATTGGCTAGCGCAGGGCTCGGTTGCCTCTGGCGGTGTTGCACTTGCCTGGAATTCGGTCGTCGGTGTCGCTGCGCGTTAGGAAATTACTGAATCTCTCAAGTATTTTTTCATTGTTCGTATATTGAACATTCAGTAGTGTTAATATTTTAATTGTCTCCCTTTTCAGACCAGGGTTTATGACCTGTGCATGGTAGCAATAAACTAAGTGCTGCCACTCCTGTTTGATGAACCTTGTAGCAACCAACTTAACCGGTCGTAGTGTAGGGGAGATGCAAAGTCCACGACCTGGAAAAATTCTGACCTGGCGCAATAGGCGCAAATTAGACCCTGCATGTGCTTTAGATATTTTCGCGTAGTGCCGATCAATGAAATATCGATATCTCATGCGAATTGGGTGATTAAAACAATTTAAAGCATTTATTTGCCACAAGCATAACGACAGTAAATTGTTTCTTAAGGTTTTACAATGGACACATTTGAGTACAGCTATTTGTGGGACCCAAATGAATGCAGCGACTTTTATGGCATCCTATCATAAACGCTATTTTGAGGTGTTCAATTATATTTAACCTACTTCACTCAACCTCGTTGCACACTAGACTGATCAATAAATTGGTTCGTTGAAGATTCGATGCTTAATTTTCACAACAATAGTTAATAAAGCCTAGATGAGAACAACATATTCTATAATAGACTTAAGATCAGACATATTCAATGTCATTGATCATAACATAATTGATTTGACTTGATTACCTTAAGTGGTTAATATTCCTGTGGAAATAGTGATTCAAAATTCGTTTTGAAAGCTTTGTAAGAACTTTTTTTACGAATCTCAGCAGGGCTTGAATTCCAAGTGTCGAATTTGATCCCTGCTGAGATCAGTGAAGCAGTTCTTACAAAATTTTTAAAACGAATTTTGTTTTGAAACTTTTGTGACCGAACTTTTGAATAATAAGAAAGTAAGAAGTTACTTCTATTTCGGGGTATGTGATCACGATGACCAGTTTGCGCGGTTTATAGTTGTTTGTCTTTGTTGTCCTCATTAGTCAATGTTTTATGTGTGAAATTGCATACGGTTTTTAAAGCTTGTAGGGATTCAAAAGCTCAAGTATTTTTAAACTTTTGAGTGAATCATTCAGGTGATCGTTATGTTCTCATTTTTATACCGCTCTAATGGGTCTTTTTTGGTGTGCAAAGACAAAATTGGTTTTTACTTTTATCGCTTCCGTGCCATACTTCTATTCCGCATTGTAAATATGGTTAAATTAACGCGTGATCAAGCATTTTCTAAGCCTCAGCACGGGAAATTTTTACTTTATTGGGGATTCCTAAGGAGTTTGGTAATTTTGGTCTGAGATGTACAATATGCTCAATGAAGGTCAGATCTTATCTCGTATAATGTCCAGGAACTTACAGGAGTTGGTTTCTCCAATTTCATCACCAATTTTAACACGTCGACCGGCCGCGGTGGGTTAAATTGAAATTCAATTTTAAACTCAAATTTGAAATTAATTGTTGTAGGTTACAATGAAAATATCAAATATTAAGGGGATCGTGCCTTCATTTATTTATGATTAAGTAATGATTAATATTGAGTATGTGACTACTCGTTAGTCCGCAGCATTTTAAAACTCCTTCCGGGTACACCTGCAGCCCAAAACTCGCTCAAAGTGTTAATGCATCGAAGAGACGCATTCTACTTGTATGAGAATATAATGTATTTAGTCTTATCAATCTTGAGGCAGATTGGATTAGCTTTGAGCCACATTGAAACCTTGTGTAGCTCGTGATTTATACTCTCTGCAATTAAAATGGGATTTTCAATATGACGAGCCGTGGAAAGCGTTCTGTCTTCGGCAAACCGTATGAATTTCGAAAATGGAGTAGATTTAACTATATCGTTGATAAAGATTAACAATTGGAAAGTCCCATGGACTGACCCTTGTGTAGAAAACGGGGAATTTTCCCCTCGTATTAATTGCAATTGCTCGTATTCATTCCAGACTTTGGCATTGCAGTAGACTCAATGCCACTTCAACTTGGTTTTCAAGGGGCTCATGATATGCTCGTCTGCGCTGAGCCTTTTATGTTCACAGCGCAGCAGAGCTCCTTCCGCGTGTACGACTGCGCAGGAGTTCACGTTCAGTTCGGAACGGTGCTGGAGAAGAGGCAACAAGCACCGTGAAAAGGCCGTGTGGCAGCGGTTATAGGAATGTGCCGTGTTGTGTACTGTGTACTATATTGGGGTACAGCGTTGGTGGTATCTCTACGGTCACTGTTAAGGTCACGGCTACATCTTCTGCTACGCTACTGTTAAGGTCACGGCTACATCTTCTGCTACGGCTACTGTTAAGGTCACGGCTACATCTTCTGCTACGGCTACTGTTAAGGTCACGGCTACATCTTCTGCTACGGCTACTGTTAAGGTCACGGCTACATCTTCAGCTACGGCTACTGTTAAGGTCACGGCTACATCTTCTGCTACGGCTACTGTTAAGGTCACGGCTACATCTTCTGCTACGGCTACTGTTAAGGTCACGGCTACATCTTCTGCTACGGCTACTGTTAAGGTCACGGCTACATCATCTGCTACGGCTACTGTTAAGGTCACGGCTACATCTTCTGCTACGGCTACTGTTAAGGTCACGGCTACATCTTCTGCTACGGCTACTGTTAAGGTCACGGCTACATCTTCTGCTACGGCTACTGTTAAGGTCACGGCTACATCTTCTGCTACGGCTACTGTTAAGGTCACGGCTACATCTTCTGCTACGGCTACTGTTAAGGTCACGGCTACATCTTCTGCTACGGCTACTGTTAAGGTCACGGCTACATCTTCTGCTACGGCTACTGTTAAGGTCACGGCTACATCTTCTGCTACGGCTACTGTTAAGGTCACGGCTACATCTTCTGCTACGGCTACTGTTAAGGTCACGGCTACATCTTCTGCTACGGCTACTGTTAAGGTCACGGCTACATCTTCTGCTACGGCTACTGTTAAGGTCACGGCTACATCTTCTGCTACGGCTACTGTTAAGGTCACGGCTACATCTTCTGCTACGGCTACTGTTAAGGTCACGGCTACATCTTCTGCTACGGCTACTGTTAAGGTCACGGCTACATCTTCTGCTACGGCTACTGTTAAGGTCACGGCTACATCTGCTGCTGCTATGGTGGAACGGTTACACCTGCCGCTCCTATGCTGTACGTTTACCAAACGTAGATCTGCGTGGAGGCATTCAGCCAGCGCGATGAGCTAAATCCATTCGGTCTGCGCTGGGAGAGGGTCTTCTCGGCACGCGGGAACCACTTCGGGACTCCTCGTGGGACGACTCTCGATGGAGGTTGGTTGGAGAGGTAGTGGGCGCTACTAGCTTTGACCATTCGTTGGGAGGCCTTACGAGCAATTGTAATTGTCCTACAAATTAGGTGAGAACCCATAAAAAATTCATACGGCAACTTGTATTACATCGAAGTGATCTCGTTACGTTCTCCTGTCGAATTTGACTAGTTTAGATGAGATCTCTTCAGTATAACGTGATTTTCATTGCAATGCGTAAGTGCGTAAACCTAAAGTATTCTTGGGAATGTCCTTTTCAATTGTAACTTACTGCACATCTCTCTATTGCTTTAGGTCATGCTCCGCTAGTCTCGGGCTATAATGCGTGACTCTCTCTAACAGGTTGCAGTTTCTTGGGAAACTTCGGGGTGCTGGGAAGGGGGACGCCCTCCGTTCTCTACCTATGGAGAGCGGAACCCTCCGACCGGCTGGGGTGACGGCCCGGGAACCAGCCAAGTTTAACTTACTTTAATAAATTCTGTTCTCGTGAGCTGTCATTACTGGCCCATCCTGAATTATTTTCAGGATGGCGCCCAACGTGGGGCTCACTGGTTTCCTGGCTGGTTCTCGTGTTGTCGGGGATGACCTTTCTCTTATAGCGCAGACTTCTTCTCTTTTCTTGATATTTACCTGTGACCTAACCTTTTTGTTCGGATGTGAGTAAATCTCCGTAATGGATGTAAAATTCCTGATTAACAGCCGCAACTACATGCGGTCTGAAGTGACCAAAACTCATAATTACTTTGTAGCTAAAATTAATGATCTTTCTGTTGAAGAGAAGCACAATTCGCTCTCTAGACTTAAAAACCTTCAAACTGATCTGAAAGATCTAGACCAGAAAATTTCGTTAGCCTTATTTGAAGCCAAAACTCCTGATTCGGAGCTTCAGGAAGATTATGATACTTGTTCTGCGTACTCTAAAAAATTAATTGCAAGCGTTAATCTTCTGGAACTCTCTTTGAAGTCACGGGATCGCGAGAGCGATAGGCCGCGGGACGATGTTTGTCGCAGTCAGCTGAAGTTGCCTCTTATCCAGTTACCAGAATATGGGCACAAAGATGGCGAAAGTTTAATAAAGTTTCTTCTCAATTTTGAGAACGTGCTCGAAAAATACTCCTTGACCAGTTACGAGAAGTATTTGTTTCTCATCGAGCAATTGCGTAACGAGCCTTTGACTCTTGTGAGGTCTCTGGAACTTTCTAACCAAAACTATGAGAGCGCCAAATCTTTGTTGGAGCAGGCATTTGCCTCTCCCACAACTCAGAAGTACGTTACGATTCGGCAGCTTGCTGAACTAAAATGTTCAGTGGGAGATGATCCCTATCAATTCATTAGTAAAATGAAATTTATCAGCGAATCGTTCTCTTCTGTCAATTGATACCGATACGGTGCTCCAATATTTTTTCTGGAGAGGCATGAATCCTATCTTACAAACTCAGTTTGTCCATATTACGAATAAAAATAAGCCGTCTTTGGACGATATAAACAAAAATATTTTTGATGCCACCGAAAGGTATATTTCAGTTTTGAAGAATTCTAAAACCAAAGAAAAAGAGCTCCGCTCATTCAAAGCAGATGAGGCTATGGCCTCGTCTGGGATGGCTGCTAATGTGAGTTACGTTAAACCTTCGTCTGGTAAATCTGTTGAACCTTACTGTTCTTTGTGCTCTGGTCAGGGAGTCAAAGAAAACTCGCACTCCACTTTTAAGTGTCCGGTGTACCAGACTCCCGACTCAAAGAGAGGCAGATTGACTGAACTTCGAGCATGTCTTAAGTGTGCTAATCTTAGTCACTCAACTGATGAGTGTAGATTTAGGTTTAAGAAAAAATGCTCAATTTGTTCAGAGTTTCATTTCACTTATCTCTGTAACGCTGCCAACAGAAACGAGAACTTTGAGCTGTAATTTACGCCTATTCGATAACTTTGAGCTGTAATTTACGCCTATTCGATAACTTTGAGCTGTAATTTACGCCTATTCGATAACTTTGAGCTGTAATTTACGCCTATTCGATAACTTTGAGCTGTAATTTACGCCTATTCGATAACTTTGAGCTGTAATTTACGCCTATTCGATAACTTTGAGCTGTAATTTACGCCTATTCGATAACTTTGAGCTGTAATTTACGCCTATTCGATAACTTTGAGCTGTAATTTACGCCTATTCGATAACTTTGAGCTGTAATTTACGCCTATTCGATAACTTTGAGCTGTAATTTACGCCTATTCGATAACTTTGAGCTGTAATTTACGCCTATCCGATAACTTTGAGCAGTAATTTACGCCTATTCGATAACTTTGAGCAGTAATTTACGCCTATTCGATAACTTTGAGCAGTAATTTACGCCTATTCGACAACTTTGAGCAGTAATTTACGCCTATTCGACAACTTTGAGCTGTAATTTTCGCCTATTCGTGAATTAAATTTACTAGGCTATTATTTGTTGAGTTTGGGCATATAGCTGGGATCAATAATCCAGCAGATTGCTTAGCCCAGCCAATGAATTACCAATAGTTTTTGAAAGTCTTGCTACCTCACGGGCCCTGAAACTCTCCATAGTTCCGAAAGAGATGAGGCTAAAATTTTAGTGAACTTTGTAGTTCCGTATCCTGCTTCCTTTAGCAACGCTCCTCCAAGCGTTCAAAATTGTATAACTATACATATGCTAATATGAAGGTTGAGCCCATTATCAGTCCGGTAAAAGTTTTGAGTTTCTATAAATTCGTGCGTTCAACGAACGTGTTGAAAGTTTTGCTTTCTAAAAAGCTGTCTTTTTGACATAGATCACTTAACGTTTCATCTCTAGTTCCATTTGTGCAAACTGCAGAAGTACTGCAGGATTAAAATGTGAAGAGCGAGCGTTAAGAAGGAAAGTTATCGACAGCTCAAAGAGTGGCTGGCATGATGTGTAGGGACAATGACACGCCTTTGCGAATGACAGCGACTAATCCACTTGCTCAAATTCTTTAAACCTTTAGTCTTGAATCTTTGATTGTCAGCCTTTAGTATGACCTTCAGTTGAATTTAAATATGCATGCTGTAGCTCCAGATGGAACACAGCCAAACAAGTATTTAAAAGCTTTAGATTTATCGTTTTTTTTAAGCTTCTCTATCGTGTTTTTTCGAAGCTTCTCTATCGTGTTTAATTTCGAAGCTTCTCTATCGTGTTTTTTCGAAGCTTCTCTATCGTGTTTTTTCGAAGCTTCTCTATCGTGTTTTTTCGAAGCTTCTCTATCGTGTTTTTTCGAAGCTTCTCTATCGTGTTTTTTCGAAGCTTCTCTATCGTGTTTTTTCGAAGCTTCTCTATCGTGTTTTTTCGAAGCTTCTCTATCGTGTTTTTTCGAAGCTTCTCTATCGTGTTTTTTCGAAGCTTCTCCCTCGTGTTTTTTCGAAGCTTCTCCCTCGTGTTTTTTCGAAGCTTCTCCCTCGTGTTTTTTTTCGAAGCTTCTCTATCGTGTTTTTTTTCGAAGCTTCTCTATCGTGTTTTTTTTCGAAGCTTCTCTATCGTGTTTTTTTTTCGAAGCTTCTCTATCGTGTTTTTTTTTCGAAGCTTCTCTATCGTGTTTTTTTTCGAAGCTTCTCTATCGTGTTTTTTTTTCGAAGCTTCTCTATCGTGTTTTTTTTTCGAAGCTTCTCTATCGTGTTTTTTTTTCGAAGCTTCTCTATCGTGTTTTTTTTTCGAAGCTTCTCTATCGTGTTTTTTTTTCGAAGCTTCTCTATCGTGTTTTTTTTTCGAAGCTTCTCTATCGTGTTTTTTTTTCGAAGCTTCTCTATCGTGTTTTTTTTTCGAAGCTTCTCTATCGTGTTTTTTTTTCGAAGCTTCTCTATCGTGTTTTTTTTTCGAAGCTTCTCTATCGTGTTTTTTTTTCGAAGCTTCTCTATCGTGTTTTTTTTCGAAGCTTCTCTATCGTGTTTTTTTTCGAAGCTTCTCTATCGTGTTTTTTTTCGAAGCTTCTCTATCGTGTTTTTTTTTCGAAGCTTCTCTATCGTGTTTTTTTTCGAAGCTTCTCTATCGTGTTTTTTTTTCGAAGCTTCTCTATCGTGTTTTTTTTTCGAAGCTTCTCTATCGTGTTTTTTTTTCGAAGCTTCTCTATCGTGTTTTTTTTCGAAGCTTCTCTATCGTGTTTTTTTTTCGAAGCTTCTCTATCGTGTTTTTTTTTCGAAGCTTCTCTATCGTGTTTTTTTTTCGAAGCTTCTCTATCGTGTTTTTTTTCGAAGCTTCTCTATCGTGTTTTTTTTCGAAGCTTCTCTATCGTGTTTTTTTTCGAAGCTTCTCTATCGTGTTTTTTTTCGAAGCTTCTCTATCGTGTTTTTTTTCGAAGCTTCTCTATCGTGTTTTTTTTCGAAGCTTCTCTATCGTGTTTTTTTTCGAAGCTTCTCTATCGTGTTTTTTTTCGAAGCTTCTCTATCGTGTTTTTTTTCGAAGCTTCTCTATCGTGTTTTTTTTCGAAGCTTCTCTATCGTGTTTTTTTTCGAAGCTTCTCTATCGTGTTTTTTTTCGAAGCTTCTCTATCGTGTTTTTTTTCGAAGCTTCTCTAGCTGTACGTAATAATCCTTGCGTATAGAAATATCCTTCTTCTGTCTAAAAGTCAAGGAAAATTATTCAGCATATTAGAATTATGCTGAATCTCCCGGCGGGATTGTAGAAAACGGGGAATTTTCCCCTCGTATTAATTGCAATTGCTCGTATTCATTCCAGACTTTGGCATTGCAGTAGACTCAATGCCACTTCAACTTGGTTTTCAAGGGGCTCATGATATGCTCGTCTGCGCTGAGCCTTTTATGTTCACAGCGCAGCAGAGCTCCTTCCGCGTGTACGACTGCGCAGGAGTTCACGTTCAGTTCGGAACGGTGCTGGAGAAGAGGCAACAAGCACCGTGAAAAGGCCGTGTGGCAGCGGTTATAAGAATGTGCCGTGTTGTGTACTGTGTACTATATTAGGGTACAGCGTTGGTGGTATCTCTACGGTCACTGTTAAGGTCACGGCTACATCTTCTGCTACGCTACTGTTAAGGTCACGGCTACATCTTCTGCTACGGCTACTGTTAAGGTCACGGCTACATCTTCTGCTACGGCTACTGTTAAGGTCACGGCTACATCTTCTGCTACGGCTACTGTTAAGGTCACGGCTACATCTTCTGCTACGGCTACTGTTAAGGTCACGGCTACATCTTCTGCTACGGCTACTGTTAAGGTCACGGCTACATCTTCTGCTGCTATGGTGGAACGGTTACACCTGCCGCTCCTATGCTGTACGTTTACCAAACGTAGATCTGCGTGGAGGCATTCAGCCAGCGCGATGAGCTAAATCCATTCGGTCTGCGCTGGGAGAGGGTCTTCTCGGCACGCGGGAACCACTTCGGGACTCCTCGTGGGACGACTCTCGATGGAGGTTGGTTGGAGAGGTAGTGGGCGCTACTAGCTTTGACCATTCGTTGGGAGGCCTTACGAGCAATTGTAATTGTCCTACAAATTAGGTGAGAACCCATAAAAAATTCATACGGCAACTTGTATTACATCGAAGTGATCTCGTTACGTTCTCCTGTCGAATTTGACTAGTTTAGATGAGATCTCTTCAGTATAACGTGATTTTCATTGCAATGCGTAAGTGCGTAAACCTAAAGTATTCTTGGGAATGTCCTTTTCAATTGTAACTTACTGCACATCTCTCTATTGCTTTAGGTCATGCTCCGCTAGTCTCGGGCTATAATGCGTGACTCTCTCTAACAGGTTGCCGTTTCTTGGGAAACTTCGGGGTGCTGGGAAGGGGGACGCCCTCCGTTCTCTACCTATGGAGAGCGGAACCCTCCGACCGGCTGGGGTGACGGCCCGGGAACCAGCCAAGTTTAACTTACTTCAATAAATTCTGTTCTCGTGAGCTGTCATTACTGGCCCATCCTGAATTATTTTCAAGACTTGTGGTACCATATGGTTCATTGGCAGTATACTTCCGATAGTACATTGTCAATGGCTCCGAATTGTTAGGTAGGATTTGAAATAATAATGTGCAACTCTAATGCCATAACAGTAGAGTTTTGAGAGTAAAATGTTATTGTCTACGCAATCGTATGCTTCTTGTAAAGAAAACAAGCTTTCTTTCATCTTTACTGGAGTAAAGATAATATAATTTTTGATTAATGCAACCTGAGTTGTAGATTTTAAGAACTCAAACTGAGTTGGTTATTTTTGTCCAAAATAGCCTTTTAAACACAATTTTTACGAATATTTTGCTAATAATTGGTGGTACAGAGACAGGTCTATAATTTTTAACGAATTTTTTATCACTATTTTTGAAATTGAAAATAGTGGTCACTCTTGGGTTTTTGAAAGAGTTCAGGGAAATACCTTGGAAAAGTGACTGGTTGATGATATTGGAAATGATTGATGCTATTATATCAAGTAAACATTTCAGTACTTTATCCCAGAACATTTTAATCCATTTGATATATTTTTGAAGTTGTTCATGCACACAATTACATTTGGAGGATTAGCATGCGTAAAGAATAAAGAGTTGTGTTCATGGACATGATCCATATATTCTAAGTGATCAGTCAGTTCACTAAAAAAATACCATCATACTTTTTTCCTCAATGTTTACAACTAAGTTGTTAAACCCAGTTGCAATATCTTTTTCCTGTGATATTTTACATTATTTCGAAAAATGAGCTTAATTGTTTTCGTAGGAAGAATTAGGCAGACGCCAGGTTTTTCTAATTTCACTTCTAAAGTAAGTGACTTTGAGAACGAAGTAGTTTTTTCTTTGTTTATATTTGATTTGTCACATTATTATTGAATTTGTCATACATTTCTATAGATCTTCTCCCTCCGAAGAGTAGACCTATGCACGCTAGACGATGTTTTACAATGATAACTATTTTTTCAGTAATCCACGGATTTTGTTATTTTTTGGTGTGTACAAGTGAAGATCGCACTACATTGATTGTTTGCAGTCGCTATAATTTGAGTAGTCAAGTTCAGCTGTGTTTCATCAATGTTTGTCACGTTATTGCACTGTTGATAAATGTACAATTATGATAATAATTCTTATAGAACAGTGGTTGCTAACCTTTCACGAACCTTGCACCCATTCTGTAATTCAACAGATAGTATCTGTTCAAAATATATATATATATATATATATATATATAAATAAAGATATTTGAAAAATACATATTCAGAGATATATATACATAAATATTTGGATGCAAATAATATATAAACATATCTTTATTTTCTCTCTTTGAAATTAAATTTACCCCCTTCAGCTAAGCAAATGTACCCCTAGGGAGACATGTACCTAAACCCCTCTTCTAGAACAATGCGCATTGTTCCCAAATTTGATTAATTTACGCAACAATATTAGTAAGCTACCGGTGGCTTGGTACAAGTAATAAAGACATTTTTCTTAATATGATGCATTGGGAAATGATCAGATATGTGAGAAATCATTTCTGTAAGAATATCAATTGAATCAATCCTGAAGATATTATCGAGAAGCATCGCAGAGACTGGTAGGACACGGGTAGGCTTCGTGATGATTGGAAGGAAAGATCTGATTGAAAGACATTTAGGAAATTTGAGGTTTGTTCGCTACTTTCATGTTTTAAAAGATCGTAGTTGAAATCACCGCAAATTATTATGCCCATGTACAAAGACTCGCTTAACTGCCACATAATACTATAAAATTAATTCAGAAAATATACCGGACGGGCTGTTGTCATTTTGCCTTTGTAATTACAAAACGATTGCTATCTTTGGTCAGTTCTGTGAATATCGTTTCGATATGGTTACGATTCATTCATAGTTGCACTTGTAACGATTCTCGAAGCTGCGCTTTCAGATTTGTGCGTACTCACGCCTCCGCCACGTGTATTTTCATTACGTAATGAATGGCAGCTATTATAGTTCTGCATTTGAATCATGTCTTCAGATGAGTCATTCAGCCAACTTTTAGTGAAGCTAATAATGTCAAAGTGACAATGTAGTTCAGTGATAGTACAAGTTATCTCGTTTATTCTCGGATAAATCGATCTACAGTCCTAACAAACATTAAAAAATCATTTCAAATTTTTAGTTCATAATTTCAAATTATTCTCATGTAAAATATCAGCAAGCGCAATCGAAATAAATGAACATAGTAAAATTGTTGCAGTGGGAAATAGATAATGCTATGCTATAGCATTAAAGACGAGAGAACCAAAAGCACGTTTGCCGAAGGCCCGTCTACACTGTCCAACTTTTCGTCAATCACAATCACACAAACTTTTCTGAATCGTGTTCAGGTTACGTTTTCGGTGGCGT